>BROE01000009.1:4773256-4891281 GCA_036571765.1 Plecoglossus altivelis
AGTCTACCTCATGCCGCCACCCCTGTGCCATTAGTGACTTATAAACCATTACGCTATTATTACTAACATTCATCTTTCAGTTCTAGACTCTAGTGCGGAGGCAAGGAAACAAGAAGAAACTGCACTAAATACAAGACAGTCCTGTCTATTCCTGTCTGCAGTGCATCCAGACAGTGTGTGTGTGTGTTTCATGACCTGTCTTAACACACAATCTTACCAGGGAACAAGGGGGAAAATTAGGAGTTAGCAGTTATCGAAAACAGAGGGTTAATAACAGTGGTTACTGAGACAACCGAGAAACACAGACAACACTGAAGATTGACTGGCCTGTTACAGAGACATGCAAACTGGCATCCACGTTACACACTGTAAGAACAGGAGGATGGAGAGAAGGGGACGAGGCGGAGAGACCAATCAGAGGGGAGGAGGCGGAGAGACCAATCAGAGGGAAGGTTGGACGGTTAGTCAGTGAGAGAAGCATCAGTGTCATCTGATCTCTCGGTGGTCTTACCTTTATATATACACAAGTGAAACATTAGGATCTACAAGGGAACAGAAAAGAGAGGGACAAAGTAACAACAAAAAAAACAAGAAAATTTAATGGGGGGGGAATCAAATAAAAAACAAACAAACAAACACAGAGAAAAGAAACAAATAAGAGTGTTATGATCTTGGTGGTTAAAGGGAAGGCAGAGGGCGTCCTGGGCTGCTGTGAAGCAGAGACAGAACCAGAACTTTTCAACAGAGAAGGTTTGGCTTTGGGGCGGAAGTACGACCAACCACCTCTTCGCCCCTGGCTGGGATCTGATCTGAGAGACCCAGGCAGTGTGAGCTGGGGGAAAGACTCAAGATGGCCGGCCCTCGCTCCCCCTGAGGCTGGGTCGTGCTTCGGTCCCAAAGCAGCAGGTTTGCACGTTCAAATAACACCATAGGACACAGGTATGTTTGTTCTGTTTATTATGGCAGGGTCACCATGGCCTGGGAGCAATAGCACTGCTCACAAACGTCTGATGCTCAGACAGCATCAGGTCTACAATCTAGTCGACTTCCTGGTGAGAGATGAACATGGTGACCCCACCATAACCAGCTTGTGTCTGTGCCATGCATGGGTGCTGGATAGGGAGGCAGGCAGACAGGCAGGCAGGCAGGCAGGTAGACAGGTCTGGACTGTTTGTCTAGACCTCCAGAGACTGGGTAAAACGGAGTCTGTAGATAGACAGATCTATAACTTTCCTTGTAGCTAGACAGACCGGTCTGTAATTGTGTGTAACTAAACAAACAAATAGACAAGGTTATAGTTGTGTCTGTAGCTAGACGCTTCTATAATTGTGTCAGTAGCTAGGCAAACCCCTAACTATAACTAACTATAACTGTGTGTAGCTAGACAAACAGACAGGTCTGTGATATGTCTGTTGACATCCACACTCTGACAGGAACACAATGCTGAGTAAGTCAGTGGCATCACAGATTGTAGAGATAGAGTATAATGCATCAATCTGTCTCTACATCTCCTCTGTTACTAGCTGAACCTACTAACCCCTCCTATAAAGTCATGATCTGCAGTGGAAACGCTGTAAGTCCAGCTCTGCTTCCAGATGAGTGCTGTTGTTGTCCCTGTGGTGCCCCAACCTAGCGAGACAGTCCTTTATGCAAACTACAGATTAGGACTTTAACCTCTCCAGAGTTACAGAGGTGGAGAGCTAGGAAATAGAGGATCTACGGAGAGGATCTCTCTCATGTTGCCATCTGCCTTTCAAACTACAGCTTCTGGTACGCTGTGTCCCTATTGGTGAACTTACAGGTGAGGCCCCGTCTGATTGGGTGAGTCTGCAGATGGAAGGCGAGAGGTCAATTGAGATTGGTATGAGGCGGCGAGGGAGGCGTGGTTTACCTGCGTCGGAGGAGAGGTGGTGGCAGGGGGCGGGACTGAAGACTCGGGCAGCGTAATCCTCAAACGTGGTTGGCTCCAGGTGGTGTTGGACGATAGTCTCCAAATACCGTGCTCTCTCCTCATAGCTGGGTTGAGAGGTCAAGGGAGAAACAACACTGCTAGCAGAGATAACAAACCGACTGAACCAGGGATTTGAACCAAATCCACTCCAACTGTCTGGCAGCAGTCCTGTTCTAACACTAACCCCTACATGTAGCATCTGTTTAACCTAAACCTCAATCCAGGTCATTTTGCACGTTTCAGCTTCTGTTGTGCTGGGATTCAAACTAGCAACTCTTTAGTTTCAGGCCAGCCTTTGCCTTGATAACACGTCTTTAATGAACTCCATAACTCTCCATCAGAAAGTCTCTCTCCGTTCCTAATGGCAACCATCAGGGAGCATTACGGGCTCCTAGGTAAGGGCACAGACATCCCATAATGTCACAACTGTATTATCCACCTATCACAGTGGAGGTAGGGGCTGACATGGGCCGGCGATGGCCTTTACTGTCCTGGTGATCCACTTTAGAGAAAATGATGGGATTGGGTAAATGGCCTGTATTGCATTAGGCTGCAGCGTATTATGGGTTTAGAATGATGAGATTCTGTTAATGGAGACTATTGGATTAACTAAGACGTAGAATATGAACTGACATGGAGAGGGGAGGATGGGGGGGTGGGGGAGGTCCCTATAGTGGGTGAGATGGGGGGAAGAGAGACAACGAGGAAGAACAACTAAAAGGGTGAATGAGGGTGAAAGGTATAGAAAAGGAGAAAGACAGAGGAGAGTTGACAGGGACGAGGGAGAAAGGTCACGTGAGGAGGGCGGCAGTGGAAAAAGAAAGGAAGTTGTTAAAGACGGAGTTGGGGCGAAGGGGCGAGCAGAGAGGTCAGGAGCGAAGAGATCAGGAGGTCAGGGTGAGGAGGGGTGCAGAGGGGAGGAGGGGAGGGCAGGGTGAGGAGGGGAGGGCAGGGTGAGGAGGGGTGCAGAGGAGAGGAGGGGAGGGCAGGGTGAGGAGAAGAGGGCAGGGGGAGGAGAGGAGGGCAGGGTGAGGTGAGGTGCAGAGGAGAGGAAGGGTGCAGAGAGAGCAGGAGTACAGGGGGAGCCAGGGCGAGAGCCGTGCTGTGGGTGAGAGAGGGGAGAGGTTATTTCAGGAGCATCACAGGAGGAGTGTGTGTCTGGGTGAGAAGACACCTGGGGTGCACTGACAGAAGAACAACACTAACAGTGTTCTAGCAGTGGCTCACACACACTGGGTGTGTGTGTTAGACACAGTATGCGAATGTGTGTTGGTGAATGTGTGTGTGTGTTAGGAAGTGCTCAGAGGGGGGACAAAACCTGCCGATTGCCTTTTCCTGTTTCCCATCACTTTGCTTCCTGCTCTGTTGGGCTCAAGGCCTTCAGATGCATACGTGAGTGTGTGTTTGTGTGAGAGACAGTGAATGATTGAGTGAGAGACAGTGAAAGATTGAGTGAGAGACAGAGACAGAGAGAGAGAGAGAAAGAGGGGAAATATCTGTATGGATTTGGGTTTTTCCATGAAGTGTGTGTGTGTGTGTGAAAGAGCTAGTTATGACTGATATATCTTCCCAGGGTCCTGATGATCACACCTCCAGACCTCCTTCCTCAGGGAGGGGGAGGGGGCACTGCCCAGGGGCATATAAAAGCAGTCTACACTATAGACACAGCCCAGGGGCATATAAAGGCAGTCTACACTATAGACACAGCCCAGGGGCATATAAAGGCAGTCTACACTATAGACACAGCCCAGGGGCAGGGTACTTGACCTGTGTGTTGATGGCAGCAGCAGGGAAAGCCACACTGCTGGGATAGTTAATAGCATCCTTTTCTCCTTCAGTACTTCTGTCCCTCTACTGCTCCCGCGCTCGGCATGTGTCCCCTTCCCCAACCAACGCCACACGCCACTAATGCCATCCTGTCGCCACGACAACTAATCCCTTGCTCTTTGTGAACTAGAGGAAAGCGAGGCGAGGAGAAAACTGTCCGTTGCCACGGCTCTGCCCTGCTGCAAATCTGCTTTAAGAGCATCGCTGATGAACACTGCAGTAAACGGCTTCTCAAAAGGAGAAGGCGTCCGTGGAGAGACTGAGCGAGACACAGCTGTAAGGGGCAGAACGTGGCGGAGGAGAGGAGGACAGGAGGAGAGGAGGAGAGGAGGAAAGCAAAGGAGGAGAGGAGGGGAGGAGAACAGCCTCTTTTGTGTAATACCAGAAAACTCATTTTCCCTGCTGATAAAAAGGCAGAGGGGAGAAGTGCTTGTGCCCTCCCTCCCTCCCCCTCCTCCCTCCCATCTCCCTCTCTCTCCCCCTCCTGCCGTGCGCCTCATTGTCACCATGCTCCTCTCTCGCTCCTCTGTCGCTTCCTCGCAGGGCACAGGCACATTGCCAGGCAGGAGACGAGGGAAGGAGAGCTTGTTAGCACATTAGATGTGAGGGGGCGCTCGGCTTGTCTCTGGGTTCGGCGCTGCGTGGAGCCAGAGAGGCCAGGCACACTCTCCGGCAGTGTGTTAAATTACTACGATGAGCTTGCTACTGCTTACAGGCCACAGATTGATCTCTCCTGCATTTTCTTTTCTTCATCCCCCCACCACACACACGCCATCTCCTTCCTCTTTGTAGCCGGACCAGTTCACAGAGGCAGAGAGAAAGAAAGAGAGGGGACAGTGGTAGGTAGGTGATCTCCAAACCTCTAGAGAAATACGGGGGAACTTGGTGTGTTTTTGGACTAAAGACACAGATCTTAACCTTACATGGACTTGCGCGCGAACACACATGCCAACTGCAGAACTCCCCCACCCCCTCAACACCTTTAGATTCACACAACTCATCCAGCTATTATCACGAACTACCATGCACCTTGTAGTGAACCCAAAGATTTTCCAGATTCTCAAGAAGTCTGACTGAAGGCCCACGCAGACTCCAGTCAGCAGAGCCCAAGGGGCTAGGGCAGCACTACTTCACACACAAACACCATATCAGTGTCCCCAGCTCTGCAGCTCCTCCTCTGGTCTCACTTTCCCCTGGCGTCTCCCTTCACCTCCCATCCTCTTCTCTCCTCTCTTCTCCCCAGCCAGCGGGACGGAGAACAGAGAGAAAAACATCAGATAAATAATTGAATTTGAGGAGTTTTACAGACTGTAATTACAGAAATCTATGTGTGCCCTGAAGTGCAGTCTAATCGGTTTATGCCCCATCTGATGGTGGCGATAGTGAGGCCTAGCAGTGATTGTATTAGCTGGCCCAGCCTGTATGCTGCATCACTCCAGCCAACCACCCCGGCACACAGATCAGAGGACAGATACACACACATACACACACACAGATGAGAGAACAGATAGAAGACTGGTCTAATGCTCAGCTGCCTAGGGGCGGACACACACACACACACACACACACACACACACACACACACAACACACACACACACACACACACACACACACACACAACACACACACACACACACACACACACACACACACACACACACAGAGTGAGATCTAAGGCTGGTCTCCACCACCATATCCATTCCTATTAATCTGGTCCCAAACCCAATAGAGGCCAGTGAGATATGGCTGCTGGCCTGACCTGCTAAATCTAGCACCCCTCCCTCCGCTCCCTCCCCCCCTCCCTCCCCCTGCAGGGCATTCAGCCTCTCACTGCCTGCACCAATACAACGTTTATCTAGCGTTTAAGGTGTAGCAGACAACCTTAATGTCGTTATCGCAGGTTCTCACACAAACGTACACATGCAAACACACACTCGGTCCGACGTCCGCCTTCGCTTAATGTAGACAAGAACAAATTGCCCATGCACATGCACGCCACCTTGGAATAATAAATCTGGAATTAGAGAGGGGGCAGATGTCAGTTTCATCCAGGCCAGTGGCTGCAAACGCACACGGCTTTTGGAAAAGACATGACGGCTGAGGGAGAGCAACTCCTGCAGATCCTCTGTGCTGCCTGATCTGATAACAGACCACAGAGGGACCTTGTCCACGCGTCACCAGCGTCTCTCTCAGCCTCTGTTCATGACACAGAACATCACAAGATGTTTCACAGCTGAGGGCCAATGTCAAGTATCAGCCTGTGCGTTTGTGTGCGTGTGTGTGCGTGTGTGTGCGTCTCTCCTCTACTGCAGGCTACCCACCACGAATCCTAAACAGCTGGTCAGTCCGTTCCTCAGCCTTCCCTCCTCGTCTCCCACAGCCCTCCTCCCCGTCTCTCACAGCCCTCCCTCCTAGTCTCCCACAGCCCTCCCTCCTAGTCTCCCACAGCCCTCCCTCCTAGTCTCCCACAGCCCTCCCTCCTAGTCTCCCACAGCCCTCACCTCTGGGAGCATCTTGTTTATCCACTCTGCCCACACAGAGGCCCCCCCCCAAAACCGAAACAAGGTTCTCTAACTTCCCACCCGCCTCTGGATGGAACCAGCTCATTTGTCTACTTTGTACCCCGCTCTGTAGAGCACCCGCTGGAAACACTTGGGGTACTTTGGGTGAACATGGCTTCTCTCAGAGCCGTCTCTCTCTCTCTCTGTCTCTGGGACCGTTCCTATAGGTTGAGCGGAGCGGCGAAAGAGAAATAAGAGAAGTAAACTCACGTTAACATTGCATGACGCTGTTAAGACGCAGAAACTGTCAAAGACTGTGACTGCAGCTCTAAACGTACTTAGGATTCTGAGCAATGACAAAAATAATATCAAATATCTAATTGCAATACGGTTTCTTCTATAAAGTGCTGCTAACTAACTTAACACTAGGTGAGAATTCCCTGTGATCTGTGCTACATGGCTTCTAGAATAATAAGAATAATGAGTGAAGTGTCGTGCAGGGGTGGATTTAAACGTGCACCTTCTGGGCCTGCAGACAAACACAGGCAGACCCCAGAGCAACACGTCCTGCTTTCTGAGACACTTAGCCATCATCAAGATCAAGATCTGTGATCTAAACTCAATCACTATCAAACCAGACGGTGACATCTCCCCATATTAGTACTGATTAGAACAGATTGATAAATGCCGGGACAACATCGCAGGTAGAACAAGTGCGTGCACCAGCACACCAGCTCACATAGACACACACACACACACAAACACACAGACACACACACACACAGACACACACAGTAAGCCAAAGAAACGCACCCCCAACGAGCCCCCCCTCCCCCAGAGTAGAGGAGCACAGTAAGCTGTCACCCCTCCTTCTCTTCTCTTAGTTTGACTTCCCCCTCTCCACTGTGAGAGGAAACAATTAGTGACTACTTGCACTACCTCTCCCCTCTCCCCTACACACACACACACACACACCCACACACACCCACACACACACACACACATGGCCCAGCAGGCCCCAGCGTTTCCAGGACAATGGGGCCTATTGTGGGAGTTGGCAGAGGGACAGCTCTGCCTGTTAGGCGTTTGGCTCCTTTTGGAACAGTGCGTGTGTGTGCGCGCGTGTGTGTGTGCATGTGAGTGTAAGGGTGGAAGAGAGTGAGCATGAGCATGTGAGAGACAGTATGTGTACACGTATTTTGTATATTTTCTGTTGCGTGTATGTGTGTCTGAGTGAGAAGGAGAGGTCTATGAGAGAGAGAAGAAGAAGAGAGATGTGTGTGTGAGAGAGAGAAGAAGAGAAATGTGTGTGTGTGTGTGTGTGTGAGTTGTTGGAGCTTCCATCAGAGCACGGCAGTGACCCAGAGCTGCCTGTTCCCCTCCACTATCACACTCCTCCATATGCTGACCCCAGCAGTCCTCCAGCTAGCTCTGCCAGCACCCCCCGCCCACTTCCCCCCACCCCACACACACACCCACACCACTGGACTGGCAGGGTGAGTGAGGAAGCAGCTTAGTGTGTGTGGGGGGGGGGGGGGCTGCGTGACCATAGGCTGTGTGTAGCCACAGTTATCAGGCTCGGTCGGACCACATGGTGGACCAGCTGTAGAGGTCTAGATGCTTGCCCCCTGGCCAAACAGGTCACTCTGCACTAATCACCATCGAGGGTGTGTATGTAGGATTCTGTCTGCTTCAACTAGGTGTGTATGCATGTGTGAGCGTATATGCTAAGCTATGTGTTTGTGGTGTGATGTGTGTGCATGCCCCATGTGTGTGTGTGTGTGTGTGGTGTGATGTGTGTATGCCATATGCGGGTGTGGTGTGATGTGTGTTTGCTGTATGTGTGTGTGTGGTGTTATGTGTGTTTGCGGTGTGATGTGTGTATGCCGTATGTGTGTGTGGTGTGTTTGCTGTATGTGCGTGTGTGTGTGGTGTGTGTTTGCTGTATGTGCGTGTGTGTGGTGTGTATTTGCTGTATGTGTGTGTGGTGTGTGTTTGCTGTATGTGTATGGTGCATGTGTGTGTGGCGGATGCTCCTGAGACCAGACAGGTCAACCATGCCTAATCCCAGCCAAACATTCTAGCAGTGCTCCTGCGTGGTCACGCTGCTTTCACATATGGCCAACCAGCAGTCTGCACTCTACGCCTACCACACTATTACTGTATTAACTACCACATTACTACCATACTAACTACCATACTAACTACTGTACTAACTACCACATTACTACTGTACTTACTACCACACTACTACTGTATTAACTACCACATTACTACCATACTAACTACTGTACTAACTACCACAATACTACTGTATTAACTACCATACTAACTACCACAATACTACTGTATTAACTACCATACTAACTACTGTACTAACTACCATACTAACTACCACACTACTACTGTACTAACTACCACATTACTACTGTACTAACTACCGCACTACTACCATACTAACTACCATACTACTACTGTATTAACTACCATACTATCTACCACACTACTACTGTACTAACTACCATACTAACTACTGTATTAACTACCATAATACTACTGTACTAACTACCACACTACTACTGTACTAACTACCATACTAACTACCACACTACTACTGTACTAACTACCATACTAACTACTGTATTAACTACCATACTACTACTGTACTAACTACCACACTACTACTGTACTAACTACCATACTAACTACCACACTACTACTGTACTAACTACCATACTACTACTGTCCTAACTACCATACTAACTACCACACTACTACTGTACTAACTATCATACTAACTGCTACACTACTACTGTACTAACTATCATACTAACTACCATACTAACTGTTGTACTAACTACCATACTAACTACCACACTACTACTGTACTAACTATCATACTAAGCTGCTACACACCCTGCATCTGGACTGGCTGTGAGAATGAAGCAGATTTCTTGCAGAAGTTCTCTTGGCCCTTGAGGTGGTGGTGGCTTTCTAAGACAAACACCTACACACCACACACACACATACAAACAAAAACACACAAACACACAGACCACACACACACGCACGCACGCACGCATACACACACACGCGTACACACACACGTGTACACACACACGCGTACACACACACACAGCACACGTGCACGCACTCAGACACACACCACATGCACACCCACACAACACGCGCACACGCACCCAGACACACAGCCCTGAATCGCTCTTGGAGCTGCCTGATATCTGAGATATGAGCTTGGTAGGAGAGCTGCTCATAGCTGTCTGGCACATACTGTAGAGCGTGTGTGAGCCAGAGTGTGTGTGTGTTGATTTGTAAAAGAAAGAAAGAGAGCATAAGAAGTACATGGGTAGGTGGGTTAGCCTGAGTGTGTGTGTGACATTAGCTATCTGCTCCTGTAGCAGCGTTGCTGTGAATGTGTGCAAATGTGCTTGTGTGTAAGTGTGTGTGTGTGGGGAGGGAGGGAGGGACTGGGTGAGGGAGGAGAGAGGCTGAGTGATGGAGGAGAGGGACTGGGTAAGGAGGGAGAGGGACTAGGTGAGGGAGGAGAGGGACTGGGGGAGGAAGGAGAGGGCAGGAGGAGAGGGGCAGGGGGACTGGGGGAGGAGGCAGGGCAGGAGGAGAGGGGCAGGGGGACTTGGGGGAGAGAGGAGGGCAGGAATGAGGAGGGCAGGGGGACTGGGGAGGAGGAGGGCAGGAGGAGAGGGGGGCAGGGGCCGGAGGGGGGCAGGAGGGGGGACAGGAGGGAATCAGGGCCCATGACTGGGGAGGAGGAGGGCAGGAGGAGAGGGCGGGAGGGGAGACGGGGAAGAAGGAGGGCAGGAGGAGAGGGGGGGCAGGGGGAGGGGGGGCAGGAGGGGCACAGGGGGACAGGGCCTAGGACTGGGGGAGGAGGAGGGCAGGGAAAGAGAGGGGGGCAGGGGGACTGGGGAGGAGGAGGGAGGAGGAGGGGCATGAGGGGACTAGGAGAGGAGGGCAGGAGGGGCGCAGGGGGACAGGGCGAGGGGGGCCAAGGAGGGGAGGGCAACAGCAAGGAGGAGAGGGGGTTGAGGAGAGAAGAGGAAGGAAATGAAAGACAGAGAAATAGAAGCTGGAGAGGAGGGATAGGAGGAGGAAGCAGCTCTGTCATGACCTCACAAGCCATCCTACTGACAGACCGTCAGGAAACTGCTGCACAGACGCGAGGTGATAATGATGGTGCCATAATGAGCCTAGTCAGTTAGATCAATATGTGTGGTTAGTTCAGCTCTGCGGCCACACTGGAGGAATGAGCTCTCTCCTGTCCTTCGCTGGGAAACAACCATCAACCTGATAAGATAGTCGGGGTTTTGTCATTAGCTCTTCCCCTCCTCATCAACAGGTACCGGCTGAGCAACGGCAGGTTTCTACATCCCTCTTTATCTTTTTCTTCCACTCTCTCTCTCCTCTCTCCCCCTCTCATCCTCTCTCTCTCATGTTCCTCTTGGTTCAGGCCAAAAAGTAGCTTCAAACTCCCTAATCCATCATTCCTAACAGGGGAACAATTAGAAGGCATTTCCCTTCCCTCTGACACGCATACTGCCAGGAGAGACAGAACCAAAGACACAAGAAATGGGGAGGAGAGAAAACGAAAAAGAAACTGACAAAGAAATGGAGAGAGAGAGCGCGAAGAGCTACAGGGGCAAGAGAGATGGGAAGAGAAAGAGGGAGAGCGAGGGAGAGAGATAGAGATAGAGAGGGTAAGAGAGAGGGAGACACAGACAGAGAGTGAGAGGTGGAGAGATGAGAGATATGGAGAGATGGAGTGAGTGCAGGGAGACATCCGTCGATAATGACAGATTACTGTAATTCAGGCTGTCAGGATCATCGACCTGAGACTCATGCCAATCAATAGCACAGTCCAGTATCGAGCCACACACACACACACACGTACACACACGTACACACACACACACACACACCTCAGATCAGCCTGGCGACACACAGATGGACGAGACTGCCGAGAGCTACGTCTCAAGCTGAGCCAAACAATCTTTCCCTCCCTCCCTGCCTTGCTCCCTCGCTCCGGGGACAGGGAAGATGAGAATGGCTTCTCACCCCCCTCTCATCCCCCCTCTCTCGCCTTTGTTTTCTCGCTGTATTATATATTTGAAAAGACGAAAGCCTGAAAAGAGGGGTGAGAGAAAGGGAGGGGGGAGACGGGGGAGAAAGGTGAGGAGAGGGGGAGGGCTGTTAGAGTATTTAGGGCTACCTCAGAAGCCTGTTAGTGTGAGTGGTCCTCATTGCTCTTTTATATAGAGCAGATAAGGACATAATGACAGCCACAGGGAGAGATAAAGGTACAATGACAATAGTTTCTGGCCAGCAAGGCAGCAGGACAAACCAGGTGCATTTCAGGGTCTTTTCATTATTCACAGAAGCTAACGATGTTCTAGTTGGTAGAAAATGGCACCTTGCATCTTAGGTGACGAATATAGCCATTATTACAATGGCCTAATTAGTTCTTGTGAAGACAGTGATGGGAGGAGATACGAGAAGATAAAGAGTATTAGCAAGAGGGAGGGAGGGAGGGAGAGAGGGAAAAGAGAGAGGAGGAATTGGGAGTGAAATCTCTGAAGCATTTCAAAAGCAAATTGCTACAAATCATTGTTAGGGGACAACGACCAATGGTCACAGTGACTTCTGAGTGTGCGCGCACGTGTGTGTATTCTCTGTGTAGACTCAAAGGCAAAAAGAGAAATCGATGCGTATTCAGCTTGTTCTCCAAACCTGGTCCGAGCACACTCTTGACACAACAGCTGTATACATGTTCTCCTTCATGAAGGATCCATACATGCACACAAACACTTCAGCACAGCTGTAAACAGCCCATATGAACCACCCATTATACACACAGACAGTATGGAGGGAGGAGATATGGAGCGTAGATCTTATCGTAATTTTGAATCCCTCCCGCCGATCACTGCTTGGACAAAAGCTTGAGCTAAACAAACTCACCTCGCTACGTTACAGCCAATCGTGAAAAAGAGCGCTTGGCGTCGTTTTCAGACAATGGCCAGCAATCGCACAACGCAACAAACATCAACATGTTATTCACGACCCAGAGGAGATCAGGAGACGGAGAAAGGAAGGATGAAGAGAGCGGTTTCCAAATGAGGGAGGATGAAAGGATACAAGTTCTGGTAGAGGGGGATGAGGGACTTGAGTGCTCGGCTGGCGTTGATGGCGGTGGCTCTGACCATAGTGGGCAGGATCTTCTCATCCACAATGGCTCCATCAAACAACGGGCCAAAGAATGGCACCTGGAGATGTGCACAAGACAGCAGAAACATGGCCACTTTGACCTGGATCTGTTAAGACATGTTTACTGACTGCTAACCCTCCCCACCTCCCCTTTCCAGCGCTCTGTCTCCTGAACCCTCCCAGCCACGGAACCCAGAACCTTCCGGTTTCGGGAGCTTCCGGTTCCGGAACCCTACCTCAGGCTTCTTGAGGATGTGGATGCTACACATGTGGTTCTTCATGGGGTAGATGATAATGAGCACGTCTCCAAACTCAGTGGGGATGATGCCCCTGCGGTAGTCTCTGGAATGTTCCGACCACACGATGTGGACCTCGTCATTACCCAGGTGCCTCAGCTGTGGATGAAAGGAAGGGTGTGGAACAGTGATTATGAGATCGACAGCTCTGTAGAAAAACGAAGCACGCTAACCCAAAGCTAAATCGCCCGTTGTGAACATGTTTTGGAGTGTGACCATCACTCAGGTTAGTGGGGAGATGGGGCAGACAAAGAGAAAGACAGGGCAAGAGTACAGAAGGCAGGTCAAGTTAGAACTTTGTTCTTGATCGCCTGCTCGGATTGAGACTGACAAGTTACGCTGGTCTCCCTCCGTCTGGTAGACTCACTCGCCGTCTCTTTATCACATGACCTCCCCCCCCCTCCCCCAGTCTCTCTGAGGCCAGTAGCTGTCTGTCTACAGCTCCAGGTCCAGACAGTTATTAACCTTGACGTGTGACAGCCAGGTAAAGCTGCAGATGCCACCCTTTTCCCTACCTCATCCATCTCTCTCACACTCTCTCCATCTCTCTCTCCATCTCTCTCTCACTCTCTCCATCTCTCTCTCCTTTCTCCTCCACCTGCATCGCTCAGCCCTCCTTCCACCACCCCATCTCCATCTCTGCTCCTGTCCCTGTCTCCCCCTCGCTCTCTCTTGCATCTCTGCTCCTCTCCCCGCCTCCCCCTCGCTCTTTCTCTTCCATCTCTGCTCCTGTCCCTGTCTCCCCCTCGCTGTCTTCCATCTCTGCTCCTCTCCCCGTCGCCCCCTCGCCCTCTCTTCCATCTCTGCCCTCTTCCGTCCATCCATCTCTTCCCTCCTCCTCCTCCGTATTACAGGAGCGCTCCGTCTTGTCCTCCATCTTCCACTCACTCCATCACTCCGAGGGCCACACAGACCCTGGCTGTCACCAGACCAGGCCGGAGGCCTATCTTCACACTCTACACACACACACACAGACACACACCCACACGGACACAGATCCACACCCTCCACACACAGTCTCCTTGCTGTTATCTAAAACTATCCATCTCTTTATCCTCCATCTTCTCTCCTCACCCCTCTGCTCTGCCCCACCTTCTTCCAGTGTCTCTCCTGCCCTTTCTGTTGGTTATCTACCCTTCCACATTCATTGTGAATGTGTGGATGTGTGCGTGTGGCTATGGCCATGTGTGTGTGTGTGTGTGTGTGTTGGCCTGGCCTCCGAGCTGACACGCTGTAGTGTCTAGCTAACCAGGTTTGGTGCCTTTATCTTCAGATCAGTGTGTGGCTACTGTCTTCTCCAGACAGGCTAATCCAATCAGCTCCTGTGCTTGGCTGATAGGCTCAGGACCAGGAAGCAGGAAGCAGGGGACAGATCTGATTAGAGGACATTATGGCCATGTGGAGCAGCTAGAACGACCACCGCCACGGGGCTTGATGGCCCGCACACACGCACACACACATTAATAGACACACACATGCACACTCACAATGTACAACCACAGGACACACATTACACTGGTGCTTTCAAATCATTTATAGCAGCCGTTTTGTTTGTGTGGCAGCATGTGTGTGTGTCTGTGTGTGTGATGAACGGGTGTTTAAAGTGTCTTGGTCTTAAAATGGGGGAGGGGGGGAGGGCTAGGATAGTAGAAGAGAGAGGAGGGGGTGCATTACTACACCGGAGATAGTATTATTACATGTCTTAGCAATACAGTACATTAAGGTTATGTGTGTCTCTCTCTCTCTCTCTTCTACCCGAGTCAAAGCAGAGCTCGTTAACCAAACTACAGTAGCAGAAGGGTGGATGTGTGTAAGCTGTTATCACTGGTGTGAATAAGGAGGAGTTCACACTGACACACACATGGTTCACACCAACAGCAGGCAGTCCCAGCCTGGCTCTGCTCTTATTAAGCCTTTCATATCACACTGATAAAACACTGTTACCCCCCCCCCCCTCACTGTCTTTTCCTCTATCCCTCCAAAACGAACTACTCGTCCAAATTCCTTCCTCTCACCCACCTCCCCCTCCCCATGCGTCACCCTGAAGAACAATAGGTAGGAAATTAAACCTCCCAGATGACTAAACGTTGGCTTATTACAGCTCATTACGATGATACAATTAGCGTGCATCTTATTCATAATGACATCGTCCACATCATCTTCTATTTTCCTCTCATCTCCGACCCCCCCGACCCCCCCTTCTATCCAGTTCCTTCCTGTCTTTGCATTTCTCAACATGACCGAACACAAACTCATCGCAACACACGCACGATAACAGGCGAGAGAAATGAAGAAAAGACAAGAGGAAGCGGTTGGAATGACCAATCATGGTACAATCTACAGCCACTCCCTCCCCTCCCTCCCCTCCCTCCCTCCCTCCCCTCTCTCCCTCCCTCGCACGCCCCCAGCAGGACACACTCATCCCAGTTAATGCTGTCACTGATTAGATCAGGGCAAAGCCAAACAAAACATACCTACAGAGACACTGCATAGAGGGAGCGAACCGGAGAGAGACACACATGGAGGAGGGGAAATGAGAGGGGGAGATAGAGAGAGAGAGAGATGGATAAGGAAAGAGAGGGAGAAAAGTACAGATGGAGAGGAAGCTAGGGAGAGCCGTGGATAAGAGAAGAAGAGAGAGACTAACCAGAGACAGACAGACCGAGGAAAGGAAACGCTGTAGGAGGAACAGGGAGGGAAGCAGAGGATGACAGAAGGCACCGCGGGAGGTGATGCGTCTCCAAGGCTGCTGTTGTCGTGGCGAAGTGGATCTTTGTGTGGGTTGTTCTGAGGGTCATCGTCTGTCTCCGTGTGAGTGTGGACCAGACCCTCTCAAACCCTGCTCCGTAGACTATCGACACCCTATTATATCACTACTGTTCACACAAGTCCTGCTGGGAGCTCCAGCTGGGACCTGGATGTGTGTGTGTGTGTGTATGTGTGTGTGTGTGTGTGTGAGGAAAATGGTCAACACCACTAACTGAGCTCAGCTTACTTTTGAACAATGTATGGACAAACAAACACACACACACACACACACACACCTTCTTGGTGAGGGAGTCGTCTGAGTCTGGGGGCATGCGAGTGGACACGTGGAAGATGGCCTCGACGGTGGAGGTGGCGTAGTAGGGCGTGGTCAGGCCGGTGCTACGGTTACGCTGCAGACCGCCCATGAAGCCACAGTGGCTGGTCAGGTTCACCTGGAGAAACAGAAAACGCATCATCGACAGGAAACCATTGGAGAGAAAAGGCTAATCTGAAGACTAGAGAGTCTAGCTAACAACTGGATACCTCCTAAAGACAGTTTGCTTACAACTAGTTAACTACTAGTTAACTTCCACACAGTGCTAGTTAGCAACTAGTTAACTGCCAGAGGCAGCGATTCAAGCTCTGGCTACCCACTTACGAAACATTAACTAGCAGTTAGCCTCTTGAGTATCAGTTAACCGTCTACATACGAGTTAACCAGGAAGTAACCCCTCTAGTTAACCCCTTACCTCCCAACCCAGTCCAGAGACAAAGTCCTCGTAGGCCTGACTGCCACTGGTGTTAGACAGGATGGAGTGCTTGTCCTCCTGCCCCTCTGCTACGTAGAACACAGCTATCTTGTGGGTCTCTCGGCTGGAGGAAGGGAGAGAGGGAGGGAGGGAGGGAGGGAGGGGGAGAGAGGAAGACGTATTGGAGAAAGAGCACTCAGGGAGATAGTTTCCGTCCTCTTCAAGTCTGTGTGGAAGTCCTCACACAGTCAGAGATGTTGGAGCCAAGGTGAAAGCAAGCCTGTTTGAGGCACATAGCTTCAGGTGGACGTGGTTCTAAGGAGGAAGGTTCTAGATCTCACCACTGCCTGGAGTCCAGGTTCTTCAGTTCTCTGAGCAGCTTCTCGTTCTTCTTAAGCAGGTGAAAGTTACTCCTGAAGAAACACACACACACACACACACACACACACACACAGTTAAGTGTATATGGTAAAAAACATTAATAAGTCAGTCTAATAAGCATCTTAAAATGGCCTATTTTCTTAAGGATCTGACTAACCCTTTTTCCAAGCACAAACATCAAAAGCGTTTCTAAATCCTATCTTGCTACTTTCTATCCCTTCTGGGCACTCTTACCAACCCCTCTTCTCTCCCTCTCCCTCCTCACCCAGTCCTCTCTCTTCTGCCTCTCTGAAATAAACAGCTCGCATTGCTAATTGACCGACTTCTTGTTGTTGTCACAGCCTCTGGGAATAACAGACCAATCCTGGAGGAACTAACAAGGTACTTTTCAGCAGCGACAGGAACCTGCTTAGAGAAGACAAGCCCCAGATGCAGGCTTGAATACATTCATGCAGCAGACAGCCAGACAGACAGGCAGACAACTAGAGGAGGGGGACAGAAAAATAGGCAGGCAGGCAGGCAGGCAGGCCAGAGATACAATCACACAGGCCAGAAGAGAGAGATCAATAACATGATCTGATAGCTGTTGTCATTGTGTCAGTGCTGTGCTATTAAAATCTCTCGAACTGGACTCATCACTTTGAGCCTGGGTGCAGGGGAGAGGAAGCAGAGAGCTCTACAGGGTCTCTCTCCTGTATCTACCCTCAAGACACGAACAGGGTCTATATCTATATATTGGGAACTCAGCGAGAAATGGATCCATATGTTCCAGAACCCTCTACAGAACACCTTGTGGAGCAAAACAAGGATGTGTTTGAAAACGTCTGCATGAATTCAGGGTACTTTATGAAATACTTTATTGTCAAAGAAGGTAATATCTAGCACCTTTTAGATTTTGCTGCAGGGGAAAGGGAGAGAGAGAGGGTGTATGTAGACAAGACGAGAGAGAGAAGCCATGTGTTCTGACCGACTCACATATAAGACCTAGTTCCATGAAGGGCCTTTCTTTGTCCCCCCCCCCCTTCATCCATGTGAGTACGTGCCTCTTTATTAGCTTGTTACCCTGTAATGGGCTTCATTTTCCCCTCTGAAAGAGAGCCATTTCAGAGGCAAGAGAGGGAACAGCATGAAAGGCTCACACACACACACACACTCCTTGAACACACACAGGCAAACACACACAGTTGTGCTCTCAAACACTGAGAGCCCAAGAGACACACACGAGGCCTGCGTGAATTGCTATGCCTTAGTCTCAGTAATAAATGGCGTCTATGAATACCAGGCAGGCGGGGACAATAGAATCATTAAAGGTGCTCCCCCCACTCCCCCCTCCTTCTCTCTCCTCTTCAGCAGACTCCATGAGAACACACACCACTGATTTCAAGCAACCATGCGCCCTTCAAAGCTGGACTGGTTCAGACCCATATTTGAGGGCCCGTCTTTTATCCGTGAGGGAACATCGAGGACCCCAACGTCCACGATGTTCATAATGATAAGACCATGACGCCCCCCCCCCCACCCCCCGACGTCGACGGCACCCTGCTGTGTGTACCTGTTCTCCCAGGAGTTCATCCCCAGGATGTTGAGCAGGAGCCGGCAGTAGTAGAAGGGGGACTGGGGTCTCTGGGGGTGGGGCTCGCTTTGCCCCATTGCTCGCATGTTCGGCCCGTCGCCGCGGTGAAGGGCGAACTCGCGCTCCTCGGCGCACTGCTTGAGGATGGCGTTGATCACATCGTTCTCCTGCTTCTCCGACACGCAGGTGGGGGGCGGTGCGGGGATGTTGAGGGGCGTGCCCGCCCGCTGAAGGCACTCGGGGCTGGGAAATCGAAAATGACGTAGATTGTTATTGGTCATGTTCATCTCTCTGTACTCGCAGCTTGTACCTGGTTGTGATCTGGCTGAATACCTGGAGTATCCCAGATACAGCAGCATCTCGTCCAGCCCGTCCTCGCCGTCTCTCAGCGAATCCCACGAGGGCACCGCCTCCCTACACACGCGCTTGGCAAGGGGCGGGGCCAACAGCTCAAGACACACCCCTTTGTCCTCTGCCTTGTCTTCCTCCCTTTCCTCTCTCCTGTTTTCGTCTCTTTCTGTACCCTCCTCCCTCTCATCCCCCCTCTCCTCGCCTTGTTCCTCCTCCTCGAATCCTTCTCCCTCCTCTTCCTCTGCCTCCTCCAGCCCGCCTCCCTCCTCCTCCTCCTCCCTCTCCTCCCCAAAGTCTTCCTCTCCTTTCTCCCCTGCTGCCTCCCCGGCCCCTGGACCCACTTTCCCCTCTCTGGGCGGGCTGCACAGCAGCAGGGTGCGGCCAGGAGGTGACCCAGATCCAGGCCCGGACTCAGGGTTGGACCCAGGGCTCTGGGGGGGTCCGTACAGCACGGCAGAGTCCCAGGAGTGTTTCCCGGAGATGTCCCTGACGATGAGACGCACGCAGGCGGGGGTGGTGGTGAGGCCGGCGGACATGCCCCCTCCAGGGAGGCCGTCCTCAGCCCTGATCTGAAGGCAGGACAGGAGGGTGGTCCCGTTCAGGGAGAAGAACTGTAGGTTGGGGGAGTGGAACAGTTCTGGGCCCAGGTCTGCACTCTCACTGTACGGGTTGTCCTGGCTCTCACACACCTGGTAGGAGATGCAGCACGCGGATGATTCAGGGTTACTAGGACAGTTTCATATCTCACATCTGGATGTATTTTGGTCCCCTAAACCACACTCTCCCCTCCCTCCTCCACATCCTCCCTTGCCTTACCTCTCCCCTGCATTCCCCCCTCCCTCCTTTCCTTCTCCTTCTCCCCTTCCTCCTCCTCCTTCCCTCTCCCTTCAGCCTCCCTCCTCCCTCCCCCTGCCTTTCTCCTCCTCCCCTTCCCTCCCTTCCTCCTCCCCTCCTTCCTCACCTGGCTGGTGAGTGTGGCAGGCCCTCCACTCATGGGGTAGTGTCCCAGGTGGTTGACCAGGTGGGTGATGACTGTCCTGGCCGCGATGGAGATCAGACCGTGCTGGAGTCGACTACGAACTGCAGGGGGAGGCAGAGAGAGAGAGAGAGAGAGACAGAGAGAGAGAGACAAAGAGAGAGAGACACAAAGAGACCGAGAGAGAGAGAAAGCCAGGTCAACTTCACCTGCTCAGGCACTGGTCACCCTGCTCACTCCGTGCTCTGACTCTCGGTCAGATTGTGGGGACGTTTGAAGAGGGAAATGAACGGAAGCTTATAGGAACTGACCACAAGGAGAGAGCATGAAGAAGAGGAGGAAGACCTCATGACAGGAATCCTCTAAAGGCAAACTCATTATCTCGCTCTCACTCCCTCCCTCTGCTCAGTCAATAAACGCTAGAGACCAGCAGTGTCTGTGTGTGAGTGTATGTGGCGTCCAGGGAGGGAGCATGTCGGAACAGTCTCCGCGGAGGAGCCCTGGAGTAGCCTGTCGTAGAGTTGGATCCAGCCAATCAGATGTCATTAAGGCCTGATCTATTCCCAGATGGGCCACTCATGTAGAGTCTGGTCCCTATACATTACTGGAGACAAGCTGAGTGGAAACCAATACCACCACATAAACACTACACACACATACACGGGCGCACACACAAACACAAACACTCACACACAAACACGCTACACACACAGTACATTGCTATCTGACTCCCTACTGAGTGGTAGCCAATGCCATCACACATACTGTGCTACCAGCCAGTCCTGCCCAATCAACGTGATCACACCATACAGGGACTTAACAAGCTTCTCCACACCCACACTAAGCTTGCGCACACACAAACACACACATCTGTCAATAACAGTAAACTGGCACATTCTCTTTACTCTGGGTGAGTCTCTGCCATCACACATCCCATCTCTACAATATCCCTCTATCCTCTCCACTACACACAGGGAAGGAAGGATGGATGGATGGGAGGAAGGAGACAGTAAATAACTTGAGAGCCAGATGGATAGAAGGGAGATCGGAGAGCGAGAGAGAGAGAGAGAGAGAGAGAGAGAGAGTGCACACCTGAACTTCTGTCTGACAGAAGTGTGTGTGTGTTTCTCTGTGTGTGTGCATCTCTGTGTGTGCGTCTCTGTGTGTACCTGGGTCTGTGTGTGTATGTCTGTGTGTGTCTGTCTCTGTGTGTGTACCTGGGTCTGTGTGTGTGTGTCTGTCTCTGTGAGTAGCTGGGTCTGTGTGTGTGTGTGTGTGTGTGTACCTGGGTCTGTGTGTGTGTCTGTCTCTGTGTGTGTGTGTGTACCTGGGTCTGTGTGTGTGTGTGTCTGTCTCTGTGTGTACCTGGGTCTGTGTGTCTGTCTCTGTGTGTACCTGGGTCTGTGTGTGTGTGTGTCTGTATCTGTATGTACCTGGGTCTGTGTGTGTGTGTGTGTGTGTGCCAGCACTCACCCTCCGTGACGGGCTGCAGCTTAGAGGAGCGTTCTGAGTCGGGGGAGTGGAGAGGCTCCGGCTCCTTCAGGTTCTCTAGGGGCAGGAAGGGGTCATAGTCTGGGCTGGCCAGGTCAGACAAGTTCATGGGGAAGTACCTGGAGCTGCTCAGAGTCTGAGCTCCATATACACACCCATGCAACACCTAAAGAGAGGGAGAGGGAGGGAGGGGGAGAGGAGGAGGGGAATAGGGGAGTATTAGGGAAAAAGGAAGAGAGAAATGATGAGCGATCTAAGAAAGCTCAAATTCGAAAAGAAAGAGCGAGAGACGGATCCCTAATCACACATATGAGGGAACTAATCAAATTAATTATCATGTTGCGGCAACGCGGCATGTTGCCGTGGAGACTGAGAGGGTGGGGGGTGATTGGAGGAGAGGCTGGTGTGGAGTTCTGGGTGAGATGATGGGCGGCTCAATTATGCCCATTTATAGTCTTTTTTGTGAATCCATTAGTTATCTGGCGCAAAAAGTATGTTCCTGTGCAATTGAGGAGTTTTCAAGTGTGTTGGAGCGTTGTGATGCGCGTTTGTGTATGACTGAGTGTGTGTGCGTATGAGTGTGTGCTACGAGAAGGAACTAGGGCATATGAGCATTAGCAAGGATCAGCCCAGTAACCTTAAATATTAGTCTGAGGACAGACTTGTGGCTGCAGTACCTTATATATGCAGCTGAGGACAGACTTGTGGCTGCAGTACCTTATATATGAGACTGAGGACAGACTTGTGACTGCAGTACCTTATATATGAGACTGAGGACAGACTTGTGGCTGCAGTACCTTATATATGAGACTGAGGACAGACTTGTGACTGCAGTACCTTATATATGAGACTGAGGACAGACTTGTGGCTGCAGTACCTTATATATGCAGCTGAGGACAGACTTGTGGCTGCGGTCCTTGTCAGGGCTGAGTGTGTGGACAGGCTGCAGCAGTCTGTGGGGAGGCAGGGCCATCACCCAGTCCAGCAGGCACAGCAGGAACCACCATGCTTAGGGCCCTCAGGGTTTATTAGCTCACGCAGCAGCACGCCGCACGCACGCTCACTCCTCATCACGCCTCACGCGTATAACGCAACACACACACATGCACAGTTCTAACTCTGATTGTTACTAACACACACCAGGAAGTGGGATTACCTGACAACCACAACTTTACTGATCGTATCATTTGCATTGCTTGCAGTTTAGCCAAAACCTCCAGCTAGTTTGAATAACTTAAAAGTCGGTGGTGATATATTCCGAAATCTCTTCATGAAATAAAAAATGCCATTGCTTCCTTATATGTGACAAACGAACAGATAACCAAGATAGATAACAGATAACCAGATCTCCAACACTAAAGTAAAGCAGGTGGTGGTTACATGTTAGCTGTATTTCTCTGGCTATGTACTCATTCTGTTCACAATGACAATAAAGCTGAATGTAATCCAACAGGACCAAACTGGGTGTCCTGTCCAGACATCCTACCCTCTTGTCCAGCTCGTGGGGGGAGGACTCAGTAGTGGGCAGCAGGTAGGTGATGGTGGCAATCAGGATCTGGAACGCAACATCACCCTTCATCAGTTATAACACAATGACTAATTGACCTTCCTAATGGAGCTAATCTGATCTGGAGCTCCTACAGTCTAGAGAGACTATCTGATGCTCCGAATGGAGCCAGTCTGATCTACAGTCCAGAGAGACTATCTGACCCTCCTAATGGAGCTAGTCTGATCTACAGTCCAGAGAGACTATCTGACCCTCCTAATGGAGCTAGTCTGATCTACAGTCCAGAGAGACTATCTGACCCTCCTAATGGAGCTAGTCTGATCTACAGTCTAGAGAGACTATCTGATGCTCCGAATGGAGCCAGTCTGATCTACAGTCTAGAGAGACTATCTGATGCTCCGAATGGAGCTAGTCTGATCTACAGTCCAGAGAGACTATCTGACCCTCCTAATGGAGCTAGTCTGATCTACAGTCCAGAGAGACTATCTGACCCTCCTAATGGAGCTAATCTGATCTACAGTCCAGAGAGACTATCTGACCCTCCCAATGGAACTAGTCTGATCTACAATCCTACAGTCCGCCTGAGATGCAGGCAGAGCTCACCTCCACGATCTTCTTTGGTGTGTCTGGGGGGAACTTGTGAAGGTGGTCCACATAGCTAATGAGCAGGTGCAGGATGTCTGATGCCACCAAGGCTACTGTCTTATTGGGATACTGCAGAAACAAACAAACACACACACACAAACACACATTACCAACAGTCATATATACCAGAACACAGACAACAGACCAAGAATTCCATGGTGCCAAATGGAGGATTAAGATATGGATTGGTGTTGCGGCCCGTGTGTGTGTGTGTGCGCGCATCTCAGAAACCTGCTCCTCCACCAGTCTCCGACCTTGGCAGGGAAACAGCTGTCAAAGCAGCATGGGACTCTACAAAATACAATAGACCTGGTCTGTAGCCAACATCTGTGTGTGTGAGAGAGACTGGTATCAATGAGACAGTGTGTGTGTGTGTGTTTGTGTGAGAGAGAGAGCATGTGTCATTGTGTGTGTGTGAGTGTGTGTGTGAGAGAGTACATGTGTCAATGTGTGTGTTTGTGAGTGAGAGTGCATGTGTCAATATGTGTGTATGTGTGTGAGAGAGAGAGAGAGAGAGAGAGTGCTTGTATCAGTGTGTGTATGTGTGTGAGAGAGAGATTGCATGTGTCAGTGTGTGGGTGTGTGTGTGTGAGAGAGAGCATGTGTCAGTGTGTGTGTGCGTGTGTGTGTGTGTGTGTGTGTGAGAGAGAGAGCATGTGTCAGTGTGTGTGTGTGTGTGTGTGTGAGAGAGAGCATGTGTCAGTGTGTGTGCAGGAGGTCTGGCTAGCTACCCCACTCCAGGGAGGAATATACTAATTCCTGGAGGTGTGAGGCAGCAGCATTCTTCCCTGGATCAGACCTCTCTGTCTGGAGGGGAGGGACAGGAGGGAGAGATGGGGGGAGGAGGAGGGAGGGCGAGGGGGGACTTGGAGGAGCCAAACATTTTGACAGGCCAGGGTTACGGTTCCTGCGAGTGTAGCGTGTGTGTGTGTGTTCTCTGCAGGCCAGCTGTACTGCCAGATCTGAGGCTACAGGGAGAGACAGAAGACCCAACCAGGGAGAGAGACATCCATATGGCCTCGGATAAAAGACACACACACTTTGTGGTCCAACACACATGCGCACGCACAGTCACACATACACACACTTCAAGTGCAACCATGTACAAAATATGTTTTATGAATTCCTATATCATGTGTACTTAATACATGTTAATTGCAGTCCAAATAAAATATCAGCGCAAAATATGGACACATTTACTCTCCCATTGCAGATCACATTTTGGATGTATGCTGTTAGCGTGTGATAGCAGGCATGTATGCAGTTAGCGTGTGATAGCAGGCATGTATGCAGTTAGCATGTGATAGCAACATGTGATAGCAGACATGTATGCAGTTAGCATGTGATAGCAAACATGAATGTTGTTAGCATGTGATAGCAGACATGTATGCAGTTAGCGTGTGATAGCAGACATGTATGCAGTTAGCATGTGATAGCAGCATGTGATAGCACACATGTATGCAGTTAGCGTGGGATAGCAGACATGAATGCTGTTAGCATGTGATAGCAAACATGAATGCTGTTAGCATGTGATAGCAGACATGAATGCTGTTAGCATGTGATAGCAAACATGAATGCTGTTAGCATGTGATAGCAGACATGTATGCAGTTAGCGTGTGGTACCTTGAGGGTCACACAGATGACGTTGAGTGCTTCTTTAATCTGGGTGTGCTGGGTGCCGTGGGCCAGCTCTTCACACAGCCAGATCCCCAGACTGCACAGAGCCACGCACCTGGAGCACACACACATGCACACGCACACACACACATATACACACACACACACACACACCGTAAATGAGTTATTCTAGTAGATAAAAAAATTTACACACCCACAAAAAAACGTCCCCTTTACTAATATTTCCTTGTTAATTACTTTCTCTGATATCTTCTTAATTATTGTATGTCTTGTTCTAAAGTACTGTAATATTCAGTATCTTTATGACACAATGGAGAGTATTATTAGAGATATTAGGACTCCTGGTTCACACAGAACAACAACATTAATAACAGATGATTGGTAGCTCCGGTCACCTTCAAGTGACCTTGAGGGAGACAGCTGGAGAGGTCAGCACGTCTGGAGGACATGAATCAAGGACAGTCTACGACCCCCCATCTGCCCCTCCACCACCCCCCTCTTCCTTTCCATGCCCTCTCTCCCCTCCTCACCCCCCCCACCTAAGCTTCTCTCACCCTTGCAAGTTATACGACACCACCAACCTCTTCTCCCCTCTAAGACTGACAACAGTGTGTAGATTATCTAGTACAGATGACTCTAATCTGTCTGTCTGTCTGCTGGTCACCAGACCTATTCAGTCGTATTTGATCCTGCCCTCCCTCCCAGCCGCAGCGTGCACAAACACACACAAACACCAGCACACACACACACCAAACACAGCACAAACACACAACCAAACACCAGCACAAACACACAAAACACCGCAACAAACACACACCAAACACCGCACAAACACCCAAACACAAACACACACCAAACACACCAGCCCAACACACCAACACAAACCACACACCAAACACCAGCACAAACACACACCAAACACCAGCACAAACACACCAAACACAAACACACACCAAACACCAGCACAAACACACCAAAAACCAGCACAAACACACCAAACACAAACACACAACCAAACACACACACATATACATACAGACACACACACCCTGCATAGACACACACACCCTGCATATGTACAAACACACACAAACACCAGCACAAAACACCAAACACAAACACACACCAAACACCAGCACAAACACACAAAACACACAGCACAACACACAAACACAAAACACCAACACACACCAAACAACAGCACAAACACACACCCAAACACCCGCACAAACACACCACACAAACAACAACAAACACCAGCACAAACACACACCAAACACCAGCACAAACACACCAAACACCAGCACAAACACACACCAAACACCAGCACAAACACACCAAACACAAACACCAACACACACCAAACACCAGCACAAACACACACCAAACACCAGCACAAACACACACCAAACACCAGCACAAACAAACACACCCACAAACACCAGCTTCATTCTCAGACACCCCATTGTTAGGATTGTGATGATAATAATCATGACATGACAGATGTCTCAGGGCGTCCGTCCCACATCCGCAGACTGGTTTAATACATCTGTCTGACACTGCTCTCTAAACTGCTACTGTATGGAGGAGCTTTAATATCTGCCTTAAAGACTTAATGGGATATTCACACAGACAGACAGAGAGAGAGACAGAGATTGAGAGACATAGAGTGAGATACAGAGAGTGAGAGATAATCAGACAGACAGACAGAGAGATAGACAGACAGACAAGACAGACAAAAAGACAGAAAGACAGCCAGAAAGAGGCAGACAGCCAGACAGCCAGCCAGACAGCCAGCCAGAGGCATCACAGGCAGACAGGCAGACAGACAGAGCCAGACAGGCAGACAGGCAGACAGGCAGACAGGCAGACAGGCAGACAGCCAGCCAGACAGACAGACAGAGGCATCACAGGCAGACAGGCAGACAGACAGAGGCGGACAGACAGAGGCGGACAGACAGACAGACAGACAGACAGTGTGGTCTCACCGTGCAGGAGCAGAGGGCTCATCTCTAGCTGAACTCAGGATGTGTTTAATGATGTGCTCCTAAAACATACAGGAGAAGAGACAGAGATGTTGTTGTTACACACACACACACACACGGTCATAAACAAGCACACACACAGACGTTAAGCAGTGTTTAGTCATTCAGAGGCGTCAGGTGAATCGTCCATCCACACAAGACACTACTGTGCATGGCATTAGCTGTTTACACGCAAATGACAACATCAACACGGGGCGGCTAGCAGAATGATTGATCAAACATTATCCTGTTAGCCCTGCTGCCTACCCCCCACTGGGGAGCGCCCACACACACACACACACACACTCAGACACACACACACACACTCAGACACACACACACACTCAGACACACACACACTCAGACACAGACACACACTCAGACACACACTCAGACACATACACACACACACAGGTCCGTGGGCTTACCTTGACGTCTCTGAACTTGGTCATGACCACGTCAGCGGTGGTGGGGTGCAGAGCAGGAAGCTCTTCGTACAGGTTGGGGAAACAAACCAGAGACCCAAGCAGGATCTGAGCCTCTACCCTGGGAGCCTGCTCACACACACACACACACACAGACACACACACACAGACACACAGGGGAAGAATGGGACTCAACAGTGTGAACCATCTGACCACCACCTGACAGTCCCCCATGTCAAACCACGCAACAGTGCGTGTCAGACTGGCTGTGTAGAAAGGTTAACACGTGTGAGCCGCTGAATGTGTCTCCATAAGTCTGTATATGCTTGCGTGTGTACATTTGTGTCGTACATTGAGCGAGGCGCTGGCTGTGACTCTACTGGCAGCGATGATGACATCCAGGATGAGCATGGTGGCTCCTGGCAGGCCCACGGAGAAGAAGCGAGGTGAGCAATGCTTGATGATGGTGTTCACGATGTCCTGGAGACACAGGGACCACACACCCGGACCTTCATTACCATTCATTTGACACTGGGGAGCACGCGCACGCACGTAAGGTACGCACGCACGCACAGACAGACAGACGGCCGTTGGTCTACCTGGTCCACATGCAGCAGGCCACAGTGCATGATGTTGTAGAAGTGTGTGAGGAAGTCAGAGTTGGGCGACACGTCCTGCCTCCTCTTCATGATCTTACAGATCAGCTTGTAGGCATGCAGCTTCCCCTGCTTATAGCGGTCTGTCAGCATGGTGGCCTGGAGGACACACACACAGACACGCACACACACACACACAGACACACACAGACACACACACAGATGGCTTTTTGCAGCTTATGATGTGTGTGAGTCATGCATCTTCAGCATTGAGGTGGTTACTCTACCTTCCAGAAGGGATGGTGTGTTCTATCGCCATGGGAACTATGACCTACCTTGAAGAGCCAGGGGGTGAGGATGCGGAGGGGCGGGATCAGGACCGGAGGGGGCGGAGACGACTGGTTGTCCAATGAGATGCCCAGGTTGTCTCTGATCTGGGGAGAGAAGGACAAACAGCGCAGGGATAGAAGAGGGGGTGGAACAAGAGAGGAGGAAAGAGAGAGAGAGAGGAGAGGCAGAAGTGAAAGACATTTGTATGTATTAGGTCACATGTAGACTGATGTCCTTTCATGTACCAACACAACTGTGATTGGCTGAAGTATATGTGTGGTCCTCATTGATAGCTTTGTCTGTCTGTATGTGTATGTGTGTGTGTGTGTCTGTGTGTGTGTGTGTGTGTGTGGTGATCTTCTCACCTTGGCCAGGTTCTGCCAGAGCTCACACAGGTAATCAAACACCTGAGCGTGGATTTCTGGGTCTTTGATGGTGTTGACATCTCCTAGGATACCCAACATCCGCCTCCACATCACCGTGGCAACATCGGCGTGCCAGCCGGTAAGCGTGCCACCCGCCATGACACTGCAGTCCTCCGTCGGAAACTCACTGGTTTCTGGAGAGATGGCAGCCAGAGGTAGGAGAGACAGAGACAGAGACAGAGAGAGAGACAGAGAGAGAGACAGAGACAGAGACAGAGAGACAGAGAGAGAGAGAGAGAGTTTTAGTGTTTATAGTGTTTAAGTACGTGTGTGTGCTTCTGTGAAGGTGAGACTTGACCGTCTGTCTGGGCAAAAGAAGAGTAATTTAGTATGAGCATGCGTGCGTGCGTGTGTATGGGAGAGTGTGTATGGGAGAGTGTGTATGGGAGAGTGTGTATGGGAGAGTTTGTGTGAGTTTGAGTGTGTGTGAGTTTGTGTGAGTTTGAGTGTGTGTGAGTTTGTGTGTGTGTGAGTTTGTGTGAGTTTGAGTGAGTGTGAGTTTGTGTGAGTGTGTGTGTTACCCAGGTCGTCCGGAGTCTGCAGGACAGAGTGGTGTAGCTTGTCGTCCAGCTGCAGGTGTTTCTGTTCCGTGTGTTCAGCAGTGAGGGTGGCTGGAGAGGGAGTATGGGATCTGGACCCCCCTAGAGAATGCATCGGAGATGCGCTCTCTGACCCTGCACACATGCACCCATGTACACACGCACCCACGTACACACGCACGCACAGAACGAAAGGGATACTTAGAACTGAACAGACACTGTAACTGTGTGTGAGTGAGTGATCTTGAGTGTGAGTGGCCTTGAGTGTGAGTGAGGGAACTTGTGTGAGTGAGTGACCTTGAATGTGAGTGAGTGACCTTGTGTGAGTGAGTGACCTTGCAGGCGAGTGAGTGACCTTGCATGCGAGTGAGTGACCTTGCATGCGAGTGAGTGACCTTGCATGTGAGTGTGTGATCTTGCATGTGAGTGAGTGACCTTGTGTGAGTGAGTGACCTTGCAGGCGAGTGAGTGACCTTGTGTGAGTGAGTGACCTTGCATGCGAGTGAGTGACCTTGCATGTGAGTGTGTGACCTTGCATGTGAGTGTGTGACCTTGAGAGTGTATGAGTGACCTTGCGAGTGAATGAGTGACCTTGCGAGTGAATGAGTGACCTTGCGAGTGTATGAGTGACCTTGCGAGTGTGTTCTCACCTGTGATGGTGACAGTATCAGCAGACAGGCCGTGCTGACTGAGGCTGCTGGTCTCAGAGTCCATGTTGAGCGTCGTCAGACTGGCCACTTCCTGTTCGTCAGCAGTCTGGGCAACACCCCCTCCTAGGCTGTCCTGGTCCAGTGACCCGTTACCCCCACCCTCCGAGCCAAAACTGAAATCTATAAAGTACCACCAAGTGGTCAGACTGACTGCTAAATGTAATGTAAGGCATGACAGTAGATGCCATATCTAACTCTGTCCCCATCACTGGTCATCCTCTCTGGTGTTGATGATGGAGAGACCTGTGGCACTTACTATCAAACTTGCAGTTGGAATACTGGAAGGCGTTGAAGGAGTCTGATTGGCTGTCCGAGCTGACGATGTCGCTGCCACTGGCGCTGGCGGGCGAGGTCCACTCCGAGGGCACGCCCGGGTCGTCCACGGGCCTCGTGGTGCCCTGCCGCTCCAGCAGCTCTGGGAGGTCCTTCGGGATCTCTAAAATACCAGGGCTGCTGCCACGGCGACCCTGGGGGAGAGGAGGAGGGCAGGGTTAGGGGCAGGGAAGCAGTTGACAATCCCACATTTGAAAGGATGGTTATGATATAGTAGTGTGTATGTATATATATATATGTGTGTATATGTATATATATATAGATATATATCTATATCTATATATATAGATATAGATGTGAGTGTATATATGTGTGTGTGTGTGTGTGTATATGTATATATGTGTGTGTGTATATGTGTATATATATATGTATATATGTGTGTATATGTATATGTGTGTGTATATATATGTGTGTACATATGTGTGTTTGTCCTCACAGAGGTGCCTCTGGTGCGCAGTCTCTCCTGTATGAATTCGTCCATCAGATCAGTGAAGTTTGGGTTGCTGCTTCCTGCATCGCTGGACACAGGGCGTGTCTTCTGACTCCCCTCCTCTTTATTGGCTGAGAGCAGATACAGACAGACACGTCACCATCGCCATGGACACAGCTCTACTCCAGCACGTTCTTAAAGCACAACAGTTCAAGGGGAAACAGGACTGTGCTGTTCTGACAGGCTGTGGCTGACTGTGTCGTGAAGCAACTACGTGTGTGAGCGTTTAGTTGAGACTTGAGATGTACGCCAGGACAGCAGCTAACTCACGACCTAAAACACACAGGAAACGAAGAAAACTGCTGAAAGGAACCATCGCAAAGGAAGGCCAACCAAGTGATTATAAACAGTAAAGCGATGCAGGAGTTACCCGGTACATGCAGTTAAGACAGACAGAGAGAGAGAGAGAGACAGAGAGGGAGAGATGAGAGAGATGGATGTAAACTAGAGCGAGCGTCTTGTTAAGTCCAGGCCATGAGCACCTCAGACAGTGATTAATCCAGCTAGCGACACGCAGACTGACACACACACACGCACACGCACACACACATACACTCCACACACACTCCACACACATACTCCACCATTAGGAGTATCCATCCAGCCATCCCTCTTATCCAGAAGTCATCCATGTATTTATCATCCCCCTGCATGCCATTTGCCAACAACTCCCTCATCCATCCACCCATCCCATCATCCATCCATCCTGTGTTGCGTGAGCACTCATCCACAGCTGTTAAGTCTTGCAGTACGGGGTGTCAAGCAAGATAGAACCAGAGAGCTGTAACCATAGAAACAGAATCAATAGAGGGATTATGTCCACTCTTGAATGTCTACTTCCATGAGTGCAACCCTACTGTAACCCAACTCGTCCTCTCTCTGGTTAGTGTGGACTGACTACTTCCGGTCTTCTGGTTATTTTAAAGAACTGACGCTCGTATATGGTTATTATGCAGTCATTAATAAACTGACATTCAAATGACTTGATGTATTAATATTAAGTCCACTGCCAAAACAAAGCCACTACTGCAGGTTAGGAACACAGTCTGTGGTACCAAACTGGGGCTGAGGAAGAGAAGACAATGTTGGATACTTCACTCAGAGTTCCAGGAGATAGGAGAGCCTGTTGTCAGCTGTAGCTGCAGCCGACAACTACTGACGCGTCCTTCTCTTAGCGTCGCTTACTTAGTCACCCGGGCGTAAAGGCACATTAGCCGCGGGACGCGAGGCTGTCGAGTCCCTGAAGGTCTCACCGCAAGAGCTCTGCTGCCCCCTGGTGGCTTGATGGAGAACTGCAGCATCTCTACGAGCGCTCAGAACGCAGACGCGCTGAGCCTGTCTTCCCACGGCCACGCTCCAGGACCAGACCTCCCAGCTACTCTACACAATACCTGTTCACCTCAACTACCAGTGATCTGATAGAAAGCTGTCACAGGTGCTAATGTGTGTGTTGAGGTTAGTGCCCAAAGTGTGTGTGGGTGCGTGTTTGATGCGAGCGAGGGCTGAAGGCTGATGTCTGAGGAGGGAGGTGTGAGGCCGCATGCAGCATCCAAGACAGGGGGGGAGGATGGGGGGGATGGGGAGGGGGAGGAGGGGGGCAGAGGTTTAGTCCCAAAAGCTGGAGTAGGAGGAAGGGGGGCATCCTAGGGAGGAGAGGGGCACCCCAGCCTCTCTGGCGGTCGGCAGGGCTACTTTCAAAAGGAAACACAAAAAAAGGCTTCAATTCAATCAACCAATCGGCATTCAGCAAAAAAAAAAAAAAAAAAAAAAAGAGATAGAATGGAGAAAAGGAGAAAGAAAGGCGCTTTTCTGTTGTTGTTTTTTTTTGGTTTGTGTTTATGACTGTTCCTTCCTCATTTATTTGTTTGTTGTTTGTTGTGTTCCGGTGAAGCTTCAGGAATCCTCACCTGGCGTCTTCCTGCCAAAATATCCCAGAACATGGGTGTAGAGATCCTTCAGAGGGGCGTCGCCCGCTGATCGCCCCGCCCTCGAGGGGGAGGTGCCTTGCGTCCGCGGCTTGGAAAGGGCATGGACCACAGACTTATACACCCCGCCCAGCAGCGCCACCTGCTGGCGGGAGGGACTGGAGTCCGACTCCTGGGACCGGGAACGTAACCCACGGTGATAGAGGGAGGCACGGCCTAGTCGGCCACGCCCAGATCCAGACACGCCCCCCTGCTCTGCCGGCTGCTCTTCTCCAGACCCCTCCCATGACACAGGCAGTGATCTTTCTTTGACCTCTTTCCCCTTTCCCCCTCCTCCACCTCCAGCTCCAGCTTTGGCCCCTGCGGGCCCTGCCCTGGCCCCTGGGCGGTCCCCAGAGGAGAGGCTGTGGCTGTGGAAGTGACTAAGCCGGCGCAGGCGGGCCTTCCAGTGGGCCTCCTTACTGTCCAGTGGGTTGTGGAACTGCACAGACTCAGTGGAGGGTCTGAAACTGACATGGACCCCCCCACCCTGACGCTTCTTGGGCCTGCCTCGGACCAGCCTGGGTCTGGCCTGGTTCTGAGGGGCCTTGGCTTGAGGCTGTCCAGCCCCGACCCCATCCTCGCCCGCGGTGGCATCCTGCCTGACAAGGCGGGGCTCCTCCCCTTCATCTGCACCCCCGCCCCCGGCAGAGCCCTGCGGAAGCTCCTGCTCTAGGTTAGAGCCCCCCCTGGTGGCCGCCCAGGCACACTGCTGCTCCAGACACTCGTAGATGCTGCTCTGCTCTGCCTCTACAGCCTCCTCCTCAGAGTCTAGACTTCCCTGGCCCTGGTTCTGGAGAACACACACCTGGCCTACCTGGACCTGTCTGTTCCCACCTCCTGTCTGGTCAGACGCAACGCTGCCCTCCCTCGCTTGAACAGAGCCAGCCCTCTCCCCCACCTCCCCCCTGACCTCCCCAGCCTCCCCCCTGACCTCCCACGTCTCATCCTGGCCTCTCAGGTACTCCCTGAGGGAGGAAAACAGATCATCATCCCCTTCCTCCCCCTCTCCCTCCCCCTCTCTCTCATAGGACTGGACGAGGGCAGAATCTGCTCTGGAGCGATCAGATACCAGCCACAGGTGGTCGTATATGCTGTCGCCCCCCTCTAGGGAGGAGATTCTGCCTTCTGGGGCCAAGGGGGGGGCAGGGGGGTGCAGAGGGGGGCTCCTGGGGGAGCCGGGGGGTGGGGGGACAGTGGTGTTGGTGGAGGGGGAGGAAGTGGAAGGTGATTGGCTATCGGGGACAGGAAGGTCACCTTTGACCCTATCGGTGATGAAGGGCTCCATGATGTCGGAGGCGCTGCTGCTGCGGGGTAGGGGTGGGGGCGGGGCCTCCAGGTCACCTGATGCGGAGAACACCTCAGAAGGCGGGACTTCCTCACTCTGGGAGGCATGGCGGATTCTTGGGGCGCGGGGGGCCATGGTCATAGGGGGCTCCTCCAGATCTATAGACACAAGAGAGAGAGGGTCAACACACACACATACACTTACATACACACACTGTACACACATGCACAAACAACATCTGTGCACAAATTATATTGTATAACACACAACACAGCATAACAAATCAGCATTCCTCTTCAAGGTTTAGAAGCTTCCCTGTTCATCATATTGTTTCCAGTGTTTAGAGTTGATCTAGACCAGAGGGGATGGTTTGTCTTTTACGTTCAAAACTTTATCGTTCAACTTGGTGGAAGCTTGACTCTGGCCTGATCAGACAATATGTATTAGGCATGACCCAAACAAAGAATGGGTCTGTGTCTGGGCTGCTTGTTTGTCACAGCAGAGATCTGGGCTGGTCTGGACTGCCGGTTTGGGCTGGTCTGGACTGCCGGTTTGGGCTGGTCTGGACTGCCGGTTTGGGCTGGTCTAGACTGCCGGTTTTGGCTGGTCTGGACTGCCGGTTTGGGCTGGTCTGGACTGCCGGTTGATCACAGCAGAGAACACCACCCCAGGAGCTGCACTGGCCCTCTGAGAGGAACATTACGTTTCAGACACGCTTTCATCCGCAGCGACATACTGATACAACAAGACCCACAGGAACCTGAAGGTGTTCCAAACGCAGACCAGAGATCAAAGTTTCCCTCCAATAGACCTTCTGCAGCGAGAAGGTTCTGGAATCCTGGACCGGGATGCTTGAGTCAGCATCCATGACAAATTGTGCAAAGCTGAACTCTTCCTGTGCGAGTGGGAACACCTTGCCAGGAGGACTGTATTGCATCCAGCATCAGGCTTCTAACAGTCACACAGGCAGTCACACAGGCAGGCAGTCAAACACATGCAGAGGTTACTGTCCAGAAGGAAGACCACAAAACAACAACTACAGCAGTAACCACAACAAAACAACAACTTCAGACTTGTTCGATGTGAAGGATAGGGTGAGGCAAGACAGCAAGGCCGCGGAGAGACCAGACAGACGGGTCTGCAGACACAGAGGGCTGACAGACGGGTCATGCAGGTCCATGAGACAGGCAGCAGCAGGTGCAGAGACACACAGCTGGAGCGAGACGCAGACAGACAAAGTGTCCCGGTCAGCAGGAAGACGGGCGACACACGAGAAGGACGTTGCAGGTAGAAGATAAGGTGCAGGAAGTCAGACATGAAGGATGGAGGATGAGGGGGGGGGGCGGGGGGGGGGGGGGGGGGCGGACAGATGGGTGTGTGTGTGCGAGATGTCCAGCTGGATCCAGGAGGAGTGTCTACCTGACAGGTGGTCAGCTAGTGGGGGGAGGGCGGAGTCGGGCAGGAGAGGGAGGGCAGGGTGGACCAGCACCGGAGCACTTTTAGCACTGCGGATAAAGGCTGAGGACAGGAGGCTGTCACCTGTGGAGCAGCTACGGAGGGCTGGGGGAGGACGGGGGAGGAAGAGGGGAGGAAAAGGGGGCAGAAGTGGGAAGGAAGAGGGGCCAGGAAGAGAGGGAGGAAGGGGTAGAGAGAAAAAGGAGGGAGCAGTGTGGGAAAAGAGGGAGGGGAAGGAGGAAGGAGTGGAAAGAAGTGGAGTGGAAAGAAGAGGTCATTAAGTGATGATGGTGGGTAATGGCAAGGGGAGGGGCAGAAGGAAGGAAGAACAGGAAGAGAGTGAAACCGAACAGAACAGATAGTGAACGTCAGCAGGCAGACAGGCAGACTGCAGTGCTTGAGATAGAGAGAGAGAGAGAGAGAGAGAGAGAGAGAGGGACCTCAGGACTGAGGCAGAGCAGAGGAAAATGTGGACAGAGACCTTTTCTCACAGGCCCTATGGGCCTTTACCCTAAAACAGATTAGTCCCCCCTCCCTCTCCCCCCCATACACTCACTCAGTTCTCCTCCTAGACTTCAAAATATGTTAATAGTCATGGGATTTCCTCTCAAAATTACTCCTGGTTCTATATTACGATTCACCCTAACCGTTGCCTCGGAAACTGGGTTTCAATCTAATTCAGTTAAAAATTCAGACTCGGCGAAGCCAAAACTGTTCCTGCTTTCAACAGGACCTTCAAGACGTCTCCTCTGTTCCCACAGGGCTTTTCCTATACTTATATAGGCACATGGCAGCCCTCCCCCCCTCCCCTCCATACACTCACCCACAGTCTTCTGGCGCACGATGCTGCGTGCCTTCTCGATGCCCGGGGAGCCGGCCGTGGTAGCACTGCGTTGCCTCATGGCTGCCGCCTGGCCTGGCTGGTCTCTGCTCCAGCCCTTGGAGAAGGAGCGGTCTACCACCATCTTCTGCCCCTCCAGACCTCCACCTGGCAGAAGAAGAAGAAGTGTAGAGAGGGTGGGGGCAGGGAGGTGGGGGGATGTGACCAAACACGAGCCCCCGAGGAAACTCCCTCTTACCTTTCCCCTTGTGCTTCTTCTGTTTCTGCTCGCTCAGTTTGTCCAGCGGCAGCTCCTGTAGGTCGAGGCTGTAGAGGTTCCGGGCCAGGACCTTGGTGAGCGTCTCCATGGTAAGGGACCATTCGGTGACCAGCTCCTCCCAGCAGGTGAGCGAGGACAGCACGGCCAGCAGGTCGTCCCACAGCTCCCGGCTGATGTACACGTTCAGGTTCCCCTTGATCCACGCCACGATTAGAGTCTAGGAAGACAGGTAAGGGGGTCAGGATCATCCAAACACTACAGGGTCAGGCTAACACTACAGAGTCATGCTAACACTACAGAGTCAGGCTAAGACTACAGGGTCATGCTAACACTACAGGGTCATGCTAACACTACAGGGTCAGGGTTACCTGGAAGATGGCTCCAGCCAGACGTCCAGAAAGAGTCATGCTCTTCTTTCCCTGGGGCATTATGGAGGGAGGCCTCTTCATCACACACTCTGTTACTCTGAGGAGCACCAGAAGAATCTGCTCCCTAAACACACACACACACACACACACACACACACACACGAAAGCTTAGTTTGATCGCAATTTGAGAATTTAAACTCAAGTCTAGGGAGCTAGCAGTTTATATACAGTCTGGCTTGTATCTGAAGAGGTTGTGTCTATGGGAGCTAGGGGCTGGTATGGGGACAGAAACTAGGAGTCCGTTTTAGGATCCAGGTGTGCAGCCAGTCAGGGGCTAGCAGATATCAGCTCTACCAGGTCTTCTGGTCCATGGTCTCGTGCATGACCAGGCTACGGTAGATGTTCAGGACCCTCTTGCACATGTCCACGTGCTCCTCCAGGAGGAGCTTCACCTCATTGGCTGGCTCCAAGAGGAAGACGTTGGAAGAGTTGGTGATAAACACCTGGAGGAAGTTCAGGACGACATGAGAGGAAGTGTGGGAGATTATCACAGATGATCTGGTGTGTGTGTGTGTGTGTGTGTGTGTCGGTGTTTGTTAGCTGTACCTGTAGAGTTGGTTGGACTCCAGCATGAACACTGTATTCCAGCTGTTCGTTGTCCATCATTTTATTTACACCCTGATGAGACAGAGGAACGCTTTAGATTTCAAGACTATGTGTGCCAGTGTACATACATACACACTTGCGCACGCACACACATACGCACACACCCTGCCATCCTTCACCTCATCCTCCTTCTCCTGCGACGCTCCCGGCTCCTGGCTGTTCCTCCCGGCCATGGGATTTAGGCCCTCCTCTGGCTCCCTCATGAAGACTGGCTTGTCCTCCTGGGAGATCCACTCCTGGTACACCCTCACCACTTTCCTCATGGCTGCAGCCTCGCACATGGGCAGAAGGAACGCCTTGGTGGAGGAAAGCACACACACAGCTCATTCCTTGGATGTGAGTATGTGTGTGTACATGCATCAACAACTACTACCCTTCATATGTGTTTCCCTATATGTTCCCGTGTGCGTTACCAGTCTTGGACATCTCTGTGTGTTTCCTCATGTTAAACCCAGTGTGTGTACTGTACGTGAGCGCTACCTGTCTGAAGATCTCTGTGATGAAGTTGACGTTGGTCCGGGAGCAGCAGAGGACACGGCGCACCACCTCCATGTCAGTGAGCTGCTCCTCGTCCATGCTGCAGAGGCTGGATGAGCTGGGCTCCCTCTCTGTCAGGGTGCTGGTGTTGGAATGGCTCTGCTCCCCCTCGCACGCCCCCACGCCCCCATCCAGTCCGTCTGGCTGCCGGGGGCAACCGCCTCCGTCCTCCAGACGTGCTGCCAGACCTGCTGCTGCGCGCTGGAGGGAGAGGGAGAAGGCACACACACACACACGCACACACACACACACACACACACACACAGAAATAGACACACAAACAGACCACCAATGATCACTACTTGACAGGCAAAAACAAGTCCGTTAAAAAAACTCAGAGGTCTAAGTCCGGTTGGTTCCGGAGCATTCAGATTCCCGTCAGAAGGAGAACCCTGGTTTACCTGGATGTTCTTGGGCACGTTCTCCCCCTCCGTCCCTGGGATGTGGGTGGTGGTGTTGGAGCGGGGCTCCAGCCAGAAGGACACCAGCCAGCGGATGAAGATCACCCTGGCCTGCAGGAAGCTGTCCTTGGTGCAGTACATGACCTCGCTGCTCTCCTGCTCCCGCCGCACCACACAGTAGTACGGCTTCGCCCGCATGGGGGGAACCTCTGGATGTGGCCAACACACATCTGGGTTTAGCTCAGCGGTAAAGCATGAGACTACCAATCTAGAGGTTATGGGTTCAAATCCATTCTTTCAGCTAAATACTAAATATTTATTGCTGACATTTTATGACACTGGAACACCAGGCTCTACCAAAGCAGTGACTTGTATTAATAAATGGTAACATTGAGGACAAGACCAGCTCCTTATGCATGGTTAAAAGGTCACAGGTCAGTAACATGTGCCCTGTGGGATGTCTAGTCTGTACTGTACTGTACTGTACTTGAGCAGAGCCTCCAGAAAGTAGCCAGTCAGGTCTTCCTGGTTCTTGTCACCTGACTGGGGAGGAACTAATGGGCTGATTTCCTCTGGGGTCACTTGCACTAGGGGGAGGAGCAGAGATGGAGCCCAGTTAGGAAGAGAGGAGAGAGTACTAAGAATCAGCAGTATGAAAGCATCATTAAGCATTTCCAGGTAGACTTTTCTGAAAATGCGTGTTAATGAGTGCCAGGTCATGCATATGTATAAGGCCTAAGTACCAGTTAATGTGTGTGTATAAGGACCAGGTAGAGTGTGTATAAGGTCTAAGTTCCACATACTCTCCAGCAGACTGAGGGGAGGGTTGACCAGGTTGTCCAGGGTACGAGGGCCGAGTTCAGACTGGGGGGAGGGGAAGCCAGGGATGAGGCAGGCAAACATACACAGCTGCTCTCTCAGGGCGTTCCCCTGCAGGGCCTGCATCCAGAGGAGGAACAGACGCACCCCCTCCCGCGGATCTGGAGAGGAGACAGCGGAGAGAGGGGAGTGTTGGGAGAGAGGAGGTGAGGAGAGAGGAGAACGGTAAGGAGAGAAAGAAAGGAGGAGAGAAAGGAGGTTGCGGAGAGGAGGTGTGAAGGTAGAGAGTATAGAAAGATGGAGGCAGACAAGGAGGGAGGGGTGTGGAGGAGACAACGTTACTCCTATTTAAAAACCTTAACAGTAGCTGTCCCATTCAGAGGAAACCAAGCTGACTCATACCTTCAGGGAGTTCCCAGTGTGTAACAGCTTCTTCAAGATCAACCCTGTAAAGAAAGACAGGAAGACATCTCATTGGCCCATCTGCCCACAGTGTATTTGTGGAGGTGTATTTTGCGTGTTTGCATGTCTGAGGTCTCGGTCCGTCCTGGGCCTACTCTAACCCAGGACCTTGGCACCCTCACTTGCTCTGGGTGGTCTGTGTAACCAGCTGCACACAAACCTCAGTACAGTGGCAAAGGAGAGACCACCTCAGTACATAGATATGTAGTCATTTAGCAGACAAGGCAAGTAGGGTGAAGTGTGTCACCCAAGGGCAGGAATCGTACCGACAATCTTCTGAGTGATAGCCCAATTCCCTAACCACTCAGCCATCTGACTCCCTATGCGTGTATATTGTATATGTGTGTGTGTTTGTACATGCTTACACAAACAGACCTAAATATATAACAACTTTGTTTATTTAAATGGTCCTAAAACACTCAGTACTCTTTCTTCTTCTGATCTGTCTGTCTGTCTGTCTAGTCTGCTCTGTCCAGTCTGGTCTGTCTGTCTGGTCTGTCTGCTGTCTGTCTGTCTGTCTGTCTGTTGTGTGTGTCTATGTGTGTGTGTGTGTGTGTGGGGGGGGGGGGGGTCTGGGCGGGGGGGGCGTAACCAACCCACAGAGGTGGGCAGCTTTACCGATGCTGTGGAACTGCCATCGTCCCTGAATCCTCTCTGGCAGCAGCTGCAGGATTTTCTGTCAACGGAACATTAAACAGATGAGTCACAATAGACCAGCCACAAGGACAATGTCTGTTTTCACCCTAAACTTGACTGGCACCGCGCTGACACACTGAGTCTTAGCTAAACTACCCTGGCAGACACCTGTGTGTTGTGTGTGTGTTTGATCTTCCATATCATGGCTTCAGATCTCAGATCTTCAGGCTTCAGTAGTCCAGCTTTAATACTGAGGTCACACCAAGCCTTCATCTAAACAGGCTAAAAGCTCAAAAGCTGATTTATTCACCACTCGATTGGCCCTGAGCAGGTAAAAAAAACACTATTTTTATTGTTTAATCTTTCTTCATCGCAAGGTTAGTCTCTCAGTATTGTTTAGGCTTTCCTATTTAGGCCTAATAATGTTTGGTGTCACCGGTTTGAGTCTGCAGCTATGTTTGGTCTGTGTTTATGGGGAACTGTCCTTTGTGTTTCTGCTGTTTGTAATCTCTTATTCAGAGGCGTTCTTATCAAGAGAACTTCCTGCAGGGAAGTAGAAGTATTACCTCAAAAATGAAAAGGATGGCATCCAGTTCTTCCCTTTGTGATTTGTGACCTGCAACAGAGAAGTAGGAAAAGGAAGTAAAAAGACAGTGACAAGGCCAATCTTCACTCCCCTCCTAGTGAGGTTCACCCTGGCCAACACCAAGCCAACTCACCTTTCTGTTTGAGGCTGACTTCGATGGTGACAAAGTTCTCGAAGAAGACATAGTAGATGTGGGAGTAGTACTGGTCAAAGAAGTGTTTCAGGTCACACGGCTCAGCGTTCTCTGCAGAGAAGAGCGAGAGGCGGTTTGAGAGAGTGCGCCAGAGAGAGAGGCGCTTTGAGAGAGTGCACCAGAGAGAGAGGCGTTTTGAGAGAGTGCACCAGAGAGAGTGACCTTTTGAGAGAGTGCACCAGAGAGAGAGGCGTTTTGAGAGAGCGCACCAGAGAGAGAGACCTTTTGAGAGAGTGCACCAGAGAGAGAGACCTTTTGAGAGAGTGCACAAAGTCTTGGTGCCCCGGTCAAGCACTGTAGTGGTCAGGGCGCACCCACACCCAACCCCACCATCTCTTCACCTAGGGCAGCGCACAACACTAGCTCTGGTCTAAGAGGCGTCTGCTCATGTCAGTGAAGGAGCATGCCATGCCTTCCCAGTACGAAGACCTGACTGTGGTGCTAAACTCAAACACGAATGGCCAAGTAGCACTCATCATCTTAGAGAAACCAAAGCAAGACAGGATCCCAATGTCACCAGTTTATTCTGGCTGTGTAAGAAAACACGCTCATGTTTTGGCCTAGTCATCCTTCATCTGAGCATGAATGCACAGTCATATCATTGTGATCTAGCTACTTCAACAGTGACTGAATCACCTGTAACAGGGAGAGTCAGTCACTAAATATCCGACATCTCAAGTCTTCTTAAAGACACAGTGAAGGTAAAGGTGCCATGGTTACAGATCAGCTAAATCCCAGACAGACCATCATGAAGGTCCAATGGTTACATTTGTTGTATGAATATTAGTATACATTAAGTATACATGAATACATTAAGTATTTGTTAATATTAAGAGAAGCGGAGACGTTTAATAATACCATTGTGGTTTTGAGTACAAACCCAATTGACAGCCTGCACTGTCCCACTACTAACACACAGAAACATCTGTATCAAAATGAATGCGAGTTCTTTTCTTTTCAATCAGACATTTCATTCACTCCTCTCCGAACGCAAAGACAAAACCAAGTGACTTTATGAAAGGTCTCAGCGCCTAGAACGCAGATTGTCTCTCGCTCTGTTCTCAACCCATCCCACGCACAGTGGAAGACAGGCCGGCTGACTGCAGAGACAAGCCAGCAGTCGCTGCCGTTCCGAAATAGAACCCAACAACACAGACTGGCCTCCATATCTGATAGTGTGGAGATAGAGCAGGCCCCCACGCGCGCACACACACACACACACACACACACACACACACACGCGCGCGCACACACACACGCGCACACACACACACACACGCACACACGCACACAAACACACAGGCTCCAGCAGAGAGAGTTACACGAGATATCAGCCACTGGGCTTGGTCGGTCTATTAGGTCTCACAACATCCATGTGCTGCAGCGTTACATTACAGACGTACTGTGCAGATACGCGTTCACTTTCTGTACATTTAGTTTGGCTTCTCCCTTCCAGACTCACACAGACGCATGTGTGCGCACACACACACACACGCACGCGCAGACACACACACACACACACACACACACTGTTCTGTTCTTTGGCATGTTGGCAGGGCCCTTGTAAGGCCTGGCAGAGCAGCTGAAGCTCTCAGTACCGGGCTCCAACTCAGCTCCAACAGTTCTCCACAACATAGCATGACAGTTCTCCACAACATAGCATGACAGTTCTCCACAACACTGCATGCCAGTTCTCCACAACATTGCAGACTCTGCTCCTAGAACTCCACCCTCCCTCTATCTCCCTCAGGCACACAATACCGAGAGCCCTGTGCCATGCCGAACACATCACCCTCTGCTAGATCTCTAACCATGCTGGAACACAGGACAAGAAGTCATCAGACAGATATATGAAAATGGCTGTGTGTGTGAAAGCTTGTGGTGGTGGTGGTGGTGTTGGTGGTGGACTCTGAAACTTGTCTCAGTTTGGCAAGAGGTCATTAGTCTGTAACCACGCCACATATCTGCTGTTTAGGACTGAAGGGCAGCCTGTCGATGCCATTCAGTTGAGTTGGCTGGGAAGCTATGTAGGGGTCTGGTAGTTTAACAGTCACACACTCCCCCAGGCTGGAATGTACGATCCCTATCGGGGCCTGACACACTCCCTGAGGATCACAATGCAGAGTCACACCCATCCTCTCCACACACGCACGCGCCCGCTCACCCACACACTCACTAAATACACCTTTCTCACAAGTCACACTGCACTCCACCTTAGCAAGCTTAAAAAACATGCGCCACAACATAATGACACCGTAGTAGTGATTTCAGCCCGTTACAGGTTTGGCTTCGTTGAGCTAACATCTTGTCATCTTGCAACACAGTGTTTAACAAATTGGTTTGTGAGGCAAAGCTATTGCGTTATCTTAGCTTTTTTGTTGGATTGGGGGTGGGGGGTGGTAGGGGTTGTGTGAGAAAAGTGGTGGGAATGCACACATACAGATTTACACAAAAATAAACACACTCTGACCACAATGGCTCAATGCTGTGTGAAGCCAGCCCAGTAGCAATGTTGCAAGACAATGGAACAGGAACTGCTGTGAGGCTGTTGGGACAATAGAGGAAATAGCTTCCTAAAGCGGAGCAGAGCTAGGATGTTTTCACTCTCTGGGCATCACTTGTCTGTTTCCTCTCCATGTCTTAGAATCATGCGAGACCTTCACAGGCCACATTATGGGAGTTATTGAGAGGACAGCCCCTTGGCCTCAGTGTGGCTGAGGGTTTGCCATCATAATAAGTCACTCCAGAGGGAAGTCTAGGCATTTATAACGTAAACAGCCCAGGACCAGCGGGAATAGAGCTGTTCTGATTTGGTCTTTCCAGACAATGCCCAGAGGAAGGTTGTTCCCAGGGCCCAACAACTCAGCGGTCGAGGCCCTTCACTAATATTTACCATGAGCCAAGTAGCCTACCTGTTTGGAATCGAAGCCCCGCTATCGCATCCACAAAGGTGGACCGCAGTTAGACCGCCACTTGTTTTGTATATATAATGGATCCAAGACTGGCTGTTATGTCTTATACAAAAATGTTGGTTTATTAACAGCGAAAAATCTACTCACTGATAATTGTAAGGAGTGCATGGAATTATCTGACCATATGTTTGACTGCAGCCAACAAACTGGGCTTCTAAGATCTGCATCGAGAGTCTCCAGTTTCCCTCGGTTAGCAAACAGCTACATTAATCTAATTGGTTTTATTTCATAAAGTGAACAGGCAGAAGCGAAATATATAACTTTACGAACAGAACCCTGCCCACACAGTGCACCGCTAACACAAAACGATCGTACCTTTAATCTAATACTAGCTTGCTGGCTAACTGAACAAGCCTTCAAATATTATATAGTGACTTACCGATTACTATTCGCAGGTGTTTTAGACGAGTCAGGACATCCTTTTTTGGATCCAACACTTTCTGTGTAGATTTTTTGACATCTCCATGAGTCTTTTTAGAGAACATTCCGACAGCAAAAGACGCAAGAATTCGCAATAGGGAGCGAGTCCCAGTGCTGGCTAATCTTCAAAAGATGGATAACCACGACAGAGCTTTAGACACGTTATCATTTGATATGCATCTACCTAACAGCCCTTAAGTGTTTCACGAAGTGAATAAATTGATGGGCAACTTTGGGAGGTATGCATTTTGATGATACGGTAATGTAAAATAATGCAACCCTCCCCAGCAGGCAACCTAAACACCTCTCCCAAAACACGGGAGGCTAGCCTACTAGCTAGATCCAAACATGGCGGAGGAGTTAGTAAAAACATGGTTAATAGAATGCAGAGCAATTCACCAGTTAAACCTTTATTGACATTTCATTTGACAGATTACAAGGAAAATGTTCAGTATGGCAAAATAAAAATATGTATGTTCAGGGATTGATCTGGCCAAAGTTGGACTACTAATTTCCCCTTCGTGGAATATATATGACAACGTTTAATGCATATTGGTTACTCTTGATTGCAGATTATTTCAAAAGGTTATGCTCTCTATTTTTTTTTAATCAGCCATAACAAAACTCGAAACACAAAACTCTCTATTTAACAAAAAAACAACAGAGTGAAGCATGGCCCTGACACAAGTAAAATATTTAAATACATTGAAAATGCAAATTCATATTATCTTTAACTTATCATGTAAATCCATTCAACTGCATATCTGGCTTTGATTTACAAGGTCTCATTAGGTATCCTTGGGGAATGTAAACATTCCTCAAAAACAATGTTTGGGAAATGTAGTTAGATCCTCCCTTTTTTACAGGAGTGACCACAATGTTTTATTGTCTTAAGACTACAACTCCCAAAATCCTAGAAAACGTCACCTCCGCGCCAGTGAACTGCATTTGTTTTTAGCTGGTAGGGGCTCGCTTGGCTATCGACAGCTGTTATCAATCTAGAAAAATATATGTATTCATACATTTGGTTGCACTTTACTATAATGCATTTTTATAAACACAGCTACTGACCAACTCCCGTTATATTCAAAACTACTAACGTTACGTAACTCGCTCAGCTAACGTGGAAAGCTAGTTATAGAAAGCAAAGTTAGCGTTAGCTAGCATAGCTAGGCTAGTTAGCTGTCTTTTCATTCACGCGGTTATCGTCGTAGTTCAGAAATTATCAAAATTGTCAGCTTTTGATACACATATTTTCTCTGGCCAGGCCAAAAAAATGCCAGTAAATTCTCGAGAAAAGAACAAAGATAGTAACCACGAGGAGATGGAGGTGGACTACCCCGAGCAGGAAGGCAGCAGTTCGGACGAGGACGACTCGGAGAGCACGTCCGTGTCGGAGGATGGAGACAGTTCAGGTTAACGTTTGACTTGTGACAGAATAACAAATTTGATTTACCCGTATGTTTATCGCTACGACTACCTTGAATTCGTTTATTTCTGACTTACGCTCTCTCTGTCGATCATGTTCAACAGAGATGGATGATGAAGACTGTGAGAGAAGAAGAATGGAATGTTTGGACGAGATGACCAACTTGGAAAAACAGTTCACTGACCTGAAAGACCAGTACGTTCGCTAAATGTATATTTCAAAACGATCTAGTCATGGCTAGATTTCACGTTGCTTTCAGATCGTAATCATGTTTTGGTGTCTTGTCCAGGCTATACAAGGAACGGCTGAGCCAGGTGGATGCCAAGCTGCAGGAGGTGATGTCAGGGAAGGCGTCTGAGTATCTCGACCCTCTGGCCAGCTTGCAGGAGAACATGCAGATCAGGACCAAGGTGGCAGGTAAGGCTTCTTTCCTTTTTAATATTCACTGTGAACCAGCACACCAAGGGCAAGCTTCCCTCGAGGTGGGTCGATAGTGAAATTGCAGGTGTGGGTGGACTGAACCGTGTGTGTCTCTATTCGCCTCAGGGATCTACAGGGAACTCTGTCAGGAGTCTGTGAAGAACAAGTACGAGTGTGAGATCCAAGCAGCCTGCCAGCACTGGGAGGTAAGACACAATATTCCCTCACTGGCAATAAAAAAGGTGGTTGCCCTCACTGCTTAACTGACAAACTGGGTTTAACTCTTAGTGGACCGTACTCGAACCAGACTAGACGGCATCAGCACTCTCCTTAAACACATGTTACTTTGATATCCCTGAAAAATGATTGTATGCTGTAGCACTTTGCTGAGTCTAGTGCCTTGTACTCTATATCCTCCATATTCTACGCCTTCCCTCACTCTCTCTAAAATTTACAACCATTTTAATCTCCTTTTTTTTCCTCTTGATTTTGTCCCCTCTCACGCCCCCTGTCCTCTATGGTGTCACCTGACTCCCTGTCTGATCTTGTGGTTCCAGAGTGAGAAGCTGCTTCTCTTTGACACAGTTCAGAGTGAGCTTGAGGAGAAGATCAGACGCCTGGAGGAGGACAGGCACAGCATAGACATCACCTCAGAGCTCTGGAACGACGAGCTGCAGTCTCGGAGGAGCAAGAAGAAAGATCCCTTTAGTCCAGACAAGAAGAAGAAGCCTGTGGCGGTGTCTGATATCCTTTTTTCCCATAGAAAAGCACTTCACTGAAGCCAGTAGCTGTTCGCCTGTCTGTGAAAAAGGTCTGTTGTCCAGAATACGTTTATATTTCCTTGATTCTGTGTACGTCCGTATATCGTCTACATGCTGCAGGACTTGGACATTCTGGAGGACTGGACAGCCATCAGAAAGGTCTGTGCTTGCAGGCGCGTGTGTGCTTGCAGGCGCGTGTGTCCGTGCACGTGTGTGTGTGTGCACGCGTGTGCGTGCACGTGTGTGTGTGTGTGCATGCGTGTGTGCGTGCATGTAGATGTGCTGAAGTTGCTGCTATTACTATAAGTGTGTTTCTTTGTTTTGCAGGCAGTAGCAACACTGGGTCCACACAGAGGTAAAGAAGGTGAGACTCAGGCTGGAAACCACAGATGTTTGTTTCTGTTTCTGCATGTCAGGACAAGCTCTTTGTGGTTTCTCTGTGGTTTGTTTGTCTGACATTGTCACCTTACACCTATTCTCTGCTTTTTGAACCAACAAATGTTTGTGAGCTACTTTTCTTTTCTCCACACAAGCCAAACGTAACCATTGTCCCTGCGTTCCAGCTCCCACCAATAAGAACGAGAAGCACCAACACAGCGCTCGCTCTGAGGAAGGCCGCTTGTTCTACGATGGAGAATGGTATGGCCGTGGTCAGAATATCTGCATTGACAAAAAGGATGAATACCCAACCAGGTGAGACTAAATCCGTGTTCCTTCCTGTCTAGTTAATCCTCTGTCCATTGTCTGCGATGGAGAGGAATTATGTCACAAATCTACTCCATCAGCGGGAGCTTTAGCTAGATTTGCAGAGATGGAATAATGACATGATCCTCTCTGCCTCTTTCCCTTTTCCTCTCTGGCTCCATCCTGACTGGCTCCATCTCTCCCCCTCCATCCTCCTCCTCTTCCATCCCCAGTGCCATCATCACCACCATCAACCACGACGAGGTGTGGTTCAAGCGCCTGGATGGCAGCAAATCAAAGCTGTATATCTCCCAGCTGCAGAAAGGCAAATACACTATCAAGCACTCCTGAAACGCGCCTGCGATACACAGACACGCACTCTGGAACACTCCACGGAACTCTGCTGAAAAACTACAGACACATCGTAGAACCCAGACTCCCTGATGAATCAGAAGGACTGGTTGATGGGAGGCCAGCCCACAGCCAGAGTCCAGACCACAACTCTCCTGTCTGGGAAGCACATCTCCTCCTCTCCCCTGCCTGGATCTTTGGGTTCTGAAGGCACTGTGACCCTCCAGAGCTACCTGCTCACCACTGCCAGTTTGATGTTTCCCTGTGGACTAGAGTGTGTTGACAGACAATTTGTTTATAAACCATTTTTACTTTTGTTGTCATTTTCTTAACGCCTACAGGATGGCGTTCTTCCAACATTATGGTGTCTACTCTTCTTCGTGAGCATTAATGACATGTTGCGTTTGTGCTATCGCCCGTCCTTGTGTACCGATGCTTGACAGATGAGATGTGAATCATTACATAGAACAATACTATGACAGACCCATTTATACACGTACATGGACACCATTTATATGGCACTAGTTACCCAAACAAGCTCTACAGGTTGGTCTTCACAGTGGCGGATCAGGTAGGACGGTGTGTGAGACTGAGAAAATTAATACCACAAAATCGCAATATCAGGCTGGTTTATCACCAATCTGTGTCAGTCTAAAGAGTGGCTGTATTACAGTAACTGGTACTATTTTCAATTAACGTGACAACGTGTTCTCTTCCAATGCAGTATTTGTATTATCTCAGACTTCCTGTGTTCTTTACTATCCTACCTCTTTCTACATGTCAAGGCTTTCTAACCAGGTGTTGGGCATGGTGTCATTGTCTTACTGCCCGAACCTGTTCAACTTACTCAGAGTCTCTACGCTTTATGTCAACATTCCCTCATCTTATTTCGAAAGAGCAATGAGGAGTACGCGTTTACCCAATCTCCAATGCTGTATGAAATATCTGCAGTATAGAGTGTTTGATGTCAGTGTTGATGTAGGGGGGAAATTGAAAAAAGAAACGTGTAAATTTGAATCGAGTGCGGTTTTGTCACATGCAGTTTTTTAAACGTAATACATGTTACGTCTTTTAATAAACGTGCTTTATGTAACATCGTGTTTGTACACCACGTTTCGTGCACTGTATTTTGAATGAAGTTGACTCAAGACATCGCAACGGAAAACCGAAGGGAGTCGCTGTTGGCCGAACAATACATTTCTGAATCTTCCTGCCGCAGCTGATCCCGTGCGCTTGTCGTGTTGTGGTCCTCGAGCCCAAAGATGACAGCGAGGAAGTCTGGGTCACGACTCGAGACAGAGATAGAACGATGCCGCTCCGAAGGGCAATGGGACAAAATACCGGAGTTGGTGCGGCAGCTCTCCGCCAAACTCATATCCAACGGTAAGAAATTGCGATACAATTCTTCATTTGCAACGCTCTTTCGCTCATTGAAAGACCAGAGGCCTGGACAGATGGACGGAAGCCACGGTCTTTCCTGACAACGTTAACCGCGTCTCCCCCAGATGCATTCACTCAGGCTTCACCATCCTGTTGTTCCAATAAATTCGTGGTCGTTGTTTCAGTAATCTGAAGATTATAGTTTGCATGTGTAGATAGTCTGCTTGAACCCGGCGTGAAACGCTTCATCTTAATTTAATTGACGATCACTTCCTACTTCCTTCTAGTGATACTGTAGTTTTCCGAAATTCCAGAGGCTGGTAGTGGGAGTGTCAAAGGCTCTGCTGTCAAGCCGCTATTAAGGTGCCAAGGAGTGTTAAGTTAGCTAGCTAACGTTAATTTAATGATTAAACAAAGTTAATACAATTTCACCAGCAGTTAGATCACCAGCTACAGTTGCTAAATCGAAACGAGTTTATTCCAGATAGCTAGTCAGGTAGCCAACCAGCCAGACCCAACGGGGTGTTATGATGTGCACGAAAACACACATTTTGTGAGCACATGTAGGGTATTTGCTATATCGATTTCCATCTCGGCTGATTATATATGAAATATTTTCTTCCATTGCGTGTTGTTGACGCAGTTGCCAGTCGTAGTGACATGTGAGTCACGCTCCCATGCCACACATGGGTGCCCTGCTAAACAGTCTTACCGTTGGATTACGTGTCACATTTACATCCAACAAAGCAAGACATTGAGTGCCTGAGAAGCCTTAGTAACGCGTAATCTCAGATGGTATGTCTGTGTTTAGACCTGACTAGGCTTAAAAATAGAAGACTATAATCATCTCACTTTCTGTGTGTGTTTTTGTGCATGTGTGTGTGTGTGTGTGTGTGTGTGTGTGTGTGTGTGTGTGTGTGTGACAGATGACCTAGGGGAACTGCTTCTGGGGGAGGCTAAGCTGCAGCAGTTTTTGAAAGAGAACCCCCTGAAGCAGGGGGCCAGCCCCCGGGGTCAGAGGTCACGGCTGGTGGAGGTCCGCAAACACCTGACTGCTGCCCTCGACCGTGGCAACCTCAAGGTAGAGACGTTGGACAGAAACCATGTCTCTGTCCCCCCCTTTTTTTTTTCTTCATTCAGATCACCGACTTAAACTTTTTGCAGAAACACCAGCTTTCCGTCTTCTTTTCCCCCTTCTCCAGCCAGAGTACATACAGGAGGCCAGTTTGCTGATGGCGAAGCTGAACTATGTGGAAGGAGACTACAGAGAGGCCATTAATCAATACAGCAAGGTGAATCTGGAAGACATGCAGCTGGTGGGATGTCCTGTCTACCGTCTTTCTATCATCGCTGAGGCCTATGCTACCAAAGGTTTGTGTTCACACAGGCTTGCTCAGTTCATCTACACACAGTCTGGCCTAACTAATGTCTGGTTTGCACCATCGCATATTTTAAAGGATTGGACCGCAAAAGGGTGGGCATGCACCGAATTTGTGCATCGCACTGTTAAGCTACCGTGCAGGAAAACATCTGTGTTCTGATTGGTCATAACCATATGTACAGACCCAGAAGTTGACCAGACTGGAGAAGTTCCTGCAGTACTACAGCAATCCATGTGGTGGCGCTAGGAGCCTATCGTTGACTTCATTTAAGACTCCTCTCTGCCCTACACACACACACACACACACACACACACACACACACACACTGGCTCTTATTTGTGTGTCAGTGCAAAGCAGAGTGGATGTGTCAGCCAGCACTGCAGAACAGAGCGACGGATCAGAGTTATGATCAGAGTGCCCTGAACGTGTGTAGTCCCGTACTCTAGAACGCTGTTGGAGGGGGATGGGAGGTGGATGGGCAGTTGTGGGGTGGAAAGGGGGGGACGGGACAGGGGGTTAATGGTTCTTAATTCTCTTTAATTAGTAATGAGAACTCTAATGGAGAGTGTGTGTGTGGGGAGGTTACCTTGTGTTTAGAGGAACACAGAGGCCCATTAGGCCGGAGAAGAAAGTGCCTCTCCTCTGGGAGATGAATTAGTGATGTGGGCCAGAACACTACCGGGTTCTCTGGTTGAGAGGGCCGCTAGCCCTGTCTGCAGCCACGTTAGAACCTCAGCACACACCGCTACCCAACACCTCAACACATACCAGTCCAACACACACCTCTACCCAACACCTCAACACACACCAGCCCAACACACACCTCTACTCAACACATTCCAGTCCAACACACACCTCTACCCAACACCTCAACACACACCAGCCCAACACACAACTCTACTCAACACATTCCAGTCCAACACACACCTCTACCCAACACCTCAACACATACCAGCCCAGCACACACCTACTCAACACCTCACCACAAACCTCTCTACACAACACCCCAAAACACACCACTAATCAACACCTAACCACCCCCTGCCCCTATACAACAGCCCCCCCCCACACACACACCAGACCCCTGGTTAAAGACTGACCTGGTTATACTCAGCACTAGACCAGATTTACTGAAAAGCTAATTAAGGGCATCTGCCTATGCATTTGACTGTGTGTTTCTGTAAACTCCTTACAGCAGCACCAGGGAAAACCACGCACGCACGGCCTGTCACTGCCTGCATGTGCGTCTGTGTGTGATGAGGAGGGTTTTGGCTCCGGGGCTGATGGGCAGGTCTGGTTGCCGGGTAGATGATAGAATAATCTGGTGTAGTCCCTTCAGTGAATGGGTTTACTAGAGTGTGACATGGTTGGCCTGTTCTTCTGTAATTCCAGAGACCACACACATCTATAATTGATCAGATATTAAAGCCATTCTGTATTATTCATCTGTTATTTGAAAAGGGGTCTGGAAACTGCAGATTGAGTTCCATAACAGGGGGTGTGTGCCAGAGTTGAAGGGGTGTGTTTGTGTGGAGGGGAAGGGGATGGGGAGCAGAGTGGTCTGGTTACGAAAAGCTCCTATTGATGAGTCTATAGTTGAACTGATGTCGCTCCCCACTACACACACAGCCCCCTCATTCACCTCCAGGTCAGTACACAGAGTCTACTTTACTTACGCTATGCTTCTCCACTAGGTCACAGAAACTGGAACACATCCTGACTAACTGCCTACAAAGTGTACAGGGTCTGCTAGACAGTCTCAGTGCAGTATGAAGGAATGAATACTGTGTTGTAACCGTTTGGGTCTGTCCTTAACACTGGTGTCTGGGTAGATCTGGGAGTGTCTGTGGACAGTGATATCTCTGCGGGATGGAAAGAGGGGAGGGATTTCCACATTGAATCCTTACCTCAGGTCAGATCGTTTCCTTCACCTAACCCAATGACAGGTTAACTAAACAGGGGTTAGCCAGGTCTTAGTGTCTGGCCTGTATTTCAGGTGTGTCCTTTCCTGACCGTGACCACGTGCCTATATTCTATATCCTTAGTAAAGCCCCGGCCCCGGTTCTTCCCTCACTCTCGATCTCCTGTTCCTCCGTCCGTCCGGCCGGCCAGCCAGCCGTCAGCTTAGTGTCCTGCCTGCGTCCCCGTGCTGTGGCTGATATTAAACATTCAGGTCTGTGTGGGAGCTTTGATCTGCCTGTGAGTCACACAGACCAGACCTGAGCAGGATCACTTTCCCATGGCCCCGGAAAACATAGTGTCTGAAGTGCAGATGAGAGTAGCAGCAAAGGATTAGCCAGTCTAGGATATTAGCTACACCGGAGTTTACAGGCCCAGATGAAAGGCGCAAAACACAACAGCCCCAGAGCTTTAGCTGAACCGGAGCAACAGAGTATTAGCTATACTAGCACCTACAGTCAGATGGACAAGACTGTACAGGCCTAGATTAGAGGTCTGAGTTGCTGAACTAAACCCTGGCTGAGACGGGCTAGGGCTCACTGTCATATTACCCTACCTGTCACCACCCCTCTGAATCTTCTCTCTCTCTCTCGTCTTGCTACCCATCTCTCTCTCTCTGTCTCTCTGTCTCTTATCTGACTCTCACCTCTCTCTCTTTCTCTCACCTCTCTCTTTCTCTCCTCTCCTTACCTCTCCCTCTCTCTCTCTTTCCCCACATCTGTCTCTCTCTCCAGGTCTTTGTCTTGAGAAGGTTCCAGCGTCTTCTCCGTCTATGTCCAATCGGAATGTGGACCGAGACCAGGAAATCATCGTCTGCTATGAGAAGTCTGGGGATATCGCCCTGCTGTACTTGCAGGAAGTAGAAAAGGTAGCCTGTGGATGGCCTTGTTAAACTATCACTAGTATGGTGAAATATGAAAACCCTGACACTGTGGGGGCATAGCTTCAAATGCTTTTTTCAGGGGGTTCTAGTTTTTAGCGTTATGGTTAGAAGTAGTGTTAGAGTTAGAATGACATGAAAGGGTCAGGGGTTAGTCAGAACACGATTTTGAATGGGTGTGAATGGTCAGGCCCTACAAGGATAGAAAAACCAAGCAGTGTGTTTGCATGTGTGCACCTGTAGTCGTAGTGACAGAGTGGGGCCAGGGTCTGCTGTGCTGGTGCTGGAACAGGTCCAGGGCTAGATCAATGCAGCATCGATGTGCTGCCGACTGATGGTCCTCACTGTGACCTTGACTACAGATGGGCTCCCCACACATTCTGTCTCTCTTCTGTGGATGTGTCAGCCACAGGTCTCTCTGCAGTCTCTCCCTGTTTCTCTCTGTCTCTCCCTGTCCCTCTGCAGTCTCTCTCTGTCTCTCTCTGTCCCTCTGCAGTCTCTCACTCTGTCCCTCTGCAGTCTCACTCCGTATCTCTCTGTCTCTCACCCTGTCTCTCTGCAGTCTCTCTCTGAATATTTCTGTCTCTCTCTCTGCAGTCTCTCTCTGAATATTTCTGTCTCTCTCTCTGCGGTCTCTCTCTGTCTCTCACTCTGTTTCTCTGTCTTTATCTATCTCTATCTGTCTGTCTAATGTCTGTCTCTGCTGTGTCTGTCTCTCTGCTGTCTCTCTCTGTCTGCCTCTCTGTCTCCGTCTCTTTCTCTTCTGTTTTTGTTCCGTCTGTGTGTGGTACTCTTCATCCTCTCTCTGGAAGGCCAAGACAAGTTATAGAGCAGTGGAGAAGAGCGTAATGTGATCCTATTCCATACACATTTGGTATTTTCACATACCCATCAGCAACTGTAATATATTTAAGTATGTCTGTACTCACACTTTTTCTTTCACCTGAGTATCTAAAGCTCTTAGAATGTAGAGTGTGAATAGAAGACGTTATTCAGCCTCTTAGCTGGACCTTGCAGGGTTCGCTGCAGCACACACACACACACACACACACACACACACACACACAACCACACACACCTATCCAGTCTCCTGCTCTTCCTCTTCCCCAGGCCCTGAGTGCAGGTATGCAGAACCGCAGCCCCAAGCCGGGGCCGGTGGCACAGGAACAGGAACTGGGCTTCTTCCTGGAGACAGGACTACAAAGGGCGCACGTCATCCACTTCAAAAACGGGTACGAGGAGGAAGAGGGAGGAGGGAGGCAATGGGGAAAGAGATTCAAAAGAGCGGGCGAGGGTTAGAGGAAGAGCACGTTTTGAAAGGAGATATTTGCATGTGTGAGAACGAGTGTGTCCAGGCGAGTTCCATCTGTAATCATGACTAACCATCACCATGTGCCTGTGGCGCTGTCTTCCTCCCACAACAAAACCATGGACTCCCAGGGTCCCCCTGTCTGAGGACAGATAGTAGGTATCTCTCTGCTGCCAGACTAGACTAGCTGCGTGTTTTGTTCCCTAGATCTCCCTACATCACAGAGCGCCACAGTTTGGCACTAGAGCAGGTACTGTTGCGATTGTTTACTGTAAGATATATGAGCTAGAGCTGCATTTTACAGTATACAATCTCTACCCAGTCTACAGTGTAGATTCTACCCAGTCTACAGTGTAGATTCTACCCAGTCTACAGTGTAGATTCCACTCAGTCTACAGTGTAGATTCCACTCAGTCTACAGTGTAGATTCCACCCAGTCTACAGTCTAGATACCACCCTCCCTTTCCAGTAGTCACTTTCACCTGTCCATGCCTTGGTCACTGTCAGTCTCTGTTACCTCTTTGTCCTGGCTGTTCTCTGAGGGGTGAACTGACTTTGCTTCCAGCAGACTTGAGAGTCTGAATTGGACAAAGTTCTCTTTTCCAACGACATGGGGAGAGCAGTGCGATTAAGTACAAGCACCCTGATGTGCCAGGAGATTGTAGAGCAGCACATACTGGGTCTGTTAGATTTGTGTCAGTGTGTGTGGTGGGGTGGGTTAGGGGGCAACACTAAGGGGGAGCCAGTGATGAAGGGCAAGCGATACCACTGTGATCCAATCAGGAATGGACATTTAAGACTTAAGATACACTTCCCCCCCTGTACTGATCTGACCTCCAGTATCCCAGCATGCCTAGAGCTTAGCTCTCCTTCCAGCCTCCAGCAGGATCGATCACGTCATAGCTCACAGCATAGGGCTGGTTTAGGAGCCTGAACCAGGGCATTCTTCAGGACACACCAGGGGTATGGAGCCCCACTGAGGGGCATAATAGGGGAGCAAACTACCTTAGTGTTCCAGGGGTGGGAGATGAGAGGGAGATAACATGACGAGAGCCAATGAAAGTGCGTGGGAAGGAGAAGTGTGTGTTGGTGCAGCCGCCGGTTAGTAGATGATGCAAGCCTCTGCCTCACGTTCTCAAGCTACACATCTACACCTAGACAGGGTGTCCTTGATGTCAAACACGCTCCCTCTCTCTCTATCCCCCTCTATACCTTCCCCTCTCTCTCTCCTCTTCTCGTTCTGTCTCTCTGTCTCTTCTAGTTCTCTCCCTCCCTCTCTCCCTCTCTCACATACTTACGCCATTGGTTCTCTACTGTCAACACTATTGATTCCCACACATGGACATTAAGCCTTTATGTGCATGCAGACAAGTATACACACTTAAAATGGCTGTTCTCTGGTTGCTGATGCTGGAGGGCGTGTGTGTGCGTGCGTGTGTGCGTGTGTGTGTGTGGTGCATTAGCTGAGTGGGTGTGAGATTGTGGAAGTGGGTCTGATCCATAGAGAACTCTCAATATGTGGTATTGACATTTCCTATCGACTTACACACACACACACACACAAGCGCATGTCCCTCTGTAGATACTGTAGAAAGAAGGTAAATGACCATCTGTCCATGTACTTTCTCTGTCCTCTAAGAGTATCTTCACTGTTTCTGCTCACCATAGCAACCTCACCAGGGGTGTAGGCCGCTTCCGGGAGATTCTACGTGCGGTGGAGACAAGGACCACCCAGAACTTACGCATGGTGGGTGCTTGGGAGAGATTGTGTGTGTGTGTGTATGTGTGTGTGTGTTTGGTTTCAGCCAGTTAAAACAAACAGATCACAGATCAGATATGAGCTTGGTACACTGATGAACCAAAAGGTTTGGTTATGACAGATTTTTTGACTTGTTTCCAACTCAACATGCAACCTACCCTGTAAAACGACAGTCTTTACCTACCTATATAGTCATTGAAGGTGCGTGTGCGTGTGTGTGTGTGCGCGTGTCAGACCATAGCCAGACAGCTGGCTGAGATCCTTCTGAGAGGGATGTGTGAGCAGAGTTACTGGAGCCCTCTGGAAGACCCCCCCCACCAGTCTCCACTGGATGACCCCCTACGCCAAGGCTCCTCCCACGCCAAAGACTACGCCCTCAGTCGACGACCTCGAGTCTACTCTGGAGAAAAGTATGGGCGCGTGTGTGTGCGTGCGTGTGTGTGCATCCCCTACATTCTCCAAATCCTTGGGTCCTAAAGCACTATACATTTATTTAATTATCTCTCAACGCATCCTTTAAAATACTCCCTCTCTGCCTCTCTGCGTCTCGCTCTCTGTGTCAGTCTGTTCTGCCCTCAAGAGAACACAGAGGAAGCCTTGTTGCTGCTCCTCATCAGTGAGTCCATGGTAAGACTCGCATGCCTTCCTAGCAGAACTCCTGCTTGACTTCTTGGTGGGGGTCAGAGGTCAGAGGGTGACTGTGAGTGCCCTCCCCCCCCCCCCTCCAGGCCAACAGAGATGCCGTGCTCAGCAGGATCCCAGAGCACAACAACGACCGCATCATCAGCCTTCAGAGTGCCTCCGTGGTTTACGACCTGCTCACCATCGCATTGGGACGACGAGGCCAGTACGAGATGCTGTCTGAGGTACGCTCACACGCACACATGCAGTCACTGACTTTCAAACGTATTCCCAACATACTATTCATGTCTTTCTGGATCTTCCGCTCTCTTTTTCACACGCGCACACACACACACTCCACACCTCCTAACTCACCGTCCGTATCCGTGGGAACATCCGAGGAAGCCCGCTGGGACTTACCAGGCCTCAGTCGCCCTGTTGCCCTGGTAACCAGAGCTGCCAGTCTCAGCAGCCTGGAGACAAGGTGCTGGAGATCAATGCAGGAGCAGGGAGATCTGATTGGTCAAAAGCAGAGTAGATCTCTTGATATTATTGATCTGGATGAGCTTGAAGTTGATCTTGTGGCACTTTCCCCTGATCACACACACACAGACACAAAACACATCCACAAACTGCAACATAAGATGATTTCAACTTGTTGTGCTTCTACTGTCTGTTAAATGAAAGCTGTATGAAGTGCTTACTCTGTTTATTTGAGATGCTGACCTTTCTGTTTGTCTCCCTCACTTCCTACTTCCCTTACTTCTTCTCTCCCTCGCTGCCTCCCCAGTGTTTAGAGAGAGCTATGAAGTTTGCCTTTGAGGAGTTCCACCTGTGGTACCAGCTGGCGCTCTCTCTCATGGCTGCTGGAAAGGTACAACACACACACACACACACACACACACACACAACTGCACTGTACTGTGCATTTACAGTGTGACACAACAGCATTTCTTTCATTATCTACTCGTGCTCTTCCTTGTTTGCTCCACAACATTGTGTGTGTGTGTGTGTGTGTGTGTGTGTGTTTAGTCTGCACGAGCGGTGAAGGTCCTAAGGGAGTGTATTCGTCTGAAACCAGATGACCCAACAATCCCTCTGTTGGCCGTCAAGCTTTGTATTGGAACTCTACACTGGGTTAGTACAGACAGCTGGCTGGCTGGCTGGAAGGCTGAAAGGCTGGCTGGCTGGAAGGCTGAAAGGCTGGCTGGCTGGTTAACTGATCAACAGTTAACGGGTCAGTGAGAACAGACCCAGCCTGCCAGGAGAAGCCATCCCTGCCTTCCTAACTAAGCTCCATCCCATCCATGAAGACAGAGGCTGTCAGCTAGCATTGTGCTGAATGTCTCTGTAATCATAAGCTCCTTTACTCTCTCTCTCTCTCTCTCTCTCTCTCTCTCTCTCTGTCTCTATTGTCCCCCCTCTTCTGTTGCCCCCCCTTCTATACACACACACACACACACTCACACACATCAGTTAGAAGACGGAGAGTATTTTGCTAAGATGGTGGTGGAGATGGGGGATAAGGCGGCAGAGTTCAGGGCTAAAGGCTTCCTGGCCATCGGACTGGTCTACAGCCTCAAAGCTACTGATGGTGAGTTGGCTTTGGAAGTGCATGTCTGTCAACGCCTTGCTGCTGGGAGTGGGATATTCACACAACCTCTCTCTGTCTCTCTGACTGTCTCTCTGTCTCTGTCTCTGTCTCTGTCTCTCTCTCTCTCTCTCTCTCTCTCTCTCTCTCTCTCTCTCTACCCCTCTCTCTCTGTCTCTCTCTCAGCATCATTGAGGGGGATGCAGGAGGACTACCAGAGGAAAGCTCTAGGTGCCTTCCAGAGGTAAGTGTTGACCTGAGTGTTGACATGGGGTCTCCAGGTGTAGATGGGAGATGTGAGAGAGGCTGATGTCCTTCCCCTCCTGCTGTCTCTGCCTCAGGGCCCAGAGTCTGTCCCCCACTGACCACCTGGCTGCCTTCTACCTCGCTCTGCAGCTGGCTGTTTCCAGACAGGTGACACAGACACACACACACAGACACAGACACACACACACAGACACAGCTAGGAGCTCTGTGCAGTACCACAGAACCCTTGGTCACTTTAGATAGTAGTTGATGGTAGTTTAGAACTGACTTTGCAAAGCAGGAAAGCAGTCTGACGTGTGTATGTGTGTGTGTATGTATGTGTGTGTGTGCGTGTGCGTGTGCGTGTGTGTGTAGATCCCGGAGGCTCTGGGTTATGTCCGTCAGGCTCTTCAGCTGCAGGGGGATGATGTCCACTCCCTCCACCTCCTGGCTCTCCTCCTGTCAGCCCAGAAACACTACCACGATGCCCTCAACATCATGGAGATGGCCCTCAGTGAATACCCTGAGAACTTCATGTACGTACCACACACACACACACACACACACACACACACACACACACACACACACACACACTCTCACTCTGGTCCCTTGCATAACAGGGCAGAGTAGGGTTCCTTTTCTCCGGGTTTTTTCTTCCTCTGCTCTAATTTGTTCTCGAGCTTGATTGAGCTTCAACACACCCTGAGGGAGCATGTGTGCCCACAAAGTGGAAAATGTGTGTTTGTGTGTGTCCATGTAAAGCATGTCAGCGTGTGTGTTTGTGTACATTAATCCAGCTGTTCTGATGAGAAGCATTAGTGTGTTACCGTTAAAGGGAGACTATTGGCAGACGGCATACGGGGATATTTTTTTTAACTGTCTGCTATATTAACACACATACACAGTCCTCCTTGGAAAGCATTAAGAAATATCTAGACATGCAAAGAATCTAGTCTGTAGGAGTGCTCTTCAGTACAGGCCCACAGCGTTTTGCCAATTGTGTGTGTGTGTGTGTGTTTACATTAATACAGATCACTGCTATGGGTTGAGGAAGTGGTAGAGGAGGAGAGGTCTATTAATGGAAGCTTGCTTCACATAACTGCCTCCCTCCTCCCCCTCCCCCCTCGCCCCCACCCCTCTCTTTCTCTCTCATAGATTTTCTCCTCTCTGCCTTCTCTGAACAGTTGAATGTCCATCCAGGCTTTATCAAGCCGTGCTTGCCTCTGTGGGGGAGTTTAGATCTATGCGTCCTCCCTACCTCCCTCGCTCCCTCCCCTCTCCTCTATCTCCCCCCTCCTACTCTTCATCCCCATCTCCCCTGCAAGACATCCTTGAGATAGAACTGTGTGCGTGTGTAGTTAGATTGGATTTCAGGAACATTAAACTGTGTGTGTGTGTGTGTGCTGTCGTCTCCAGTCTGCTGTTCACCAAGGTCAAGCTGGAGACGTTGTGTCGGGGCCCAGAGGATGCTCTGCTCACCTGTAAACATATGCTGCAGATCTGGAAGTCCTGCTACAACCTCACCAACCCCAGGTAACACACACACGCACACACACATGCTGCCCTCACCCAACGCACCCATCCTGGCTTCAGGATGCTCATGGCCCAGACTGGCAGCAGGGGTTTAGAGGAAGGGGGAGGGCAGGGATTCTGCACAGGGTGTGTTGGTGGCCTGGTCTACTAAGAGATGTACACTCACACACACAGACACACACACACACACACACACACACACACACACACACACAGATATACACATGAAAGCACACACCAGCAACATTAACAGCAAAACACAATTTCAAACAGGAATTTAAGTTTAGGAGGTGCGTTATATCAGCACAGGGAATTTAGTACAACATATGACCCTGTGTGTGTGTGTGTGTGTGTGTGTGTGCGTGCGTGCGTGCGTGCATGCGTGTGTGATCTGATCTCATCAAAAGCCCCAGTGGCATCCTGGTATTAACTATCTTGATAGAAATCCAGAAGAAAAACAAATCAAGAGAGGATTTAGCAAAAGGAAAACAGAAATGCATCCAACCCAATGCAGAAGTCTTAAGAAGTCTTAAGAGGCCAGAGGAGACGAAAACAAAACCGGATCTTTCACCCATCAAAACGAAGGCTTTGTTCGGAGCATGTTGGGGATGTAAGGGGATTGAAAGACACGAGCGATTTGACAGATTTGCATGGTCACTTCTCCTCTGAACCTCAGCGTCAAACTGCTGTCCTGTTTCATGTTTCATTACATGTGCGTATTTACCTACAGTCTTTCTCCACCATGTCAGTCAAACTACAGCAGTGTTCATCTGTCACACCCCAGGCAGGGCCACCCTTCAGATAGACTCCTGGGTACTGGCTAGTTAGGGCTAGAGTGGGCTATTGAATGCTAGTGAGGGCTGGAGTGGGCTAGTGAAGGCTAGTGAGGGCTAGAGTGGGCTAGTGAGGGCTAGTGAAGGGTAGTGAGGGCTAGAGTGGGCTAGTGAAGGGTAGTGAGAGCTAGAGTGGGCTAGTGAAGGGTAGTGAGAGCTAGAGTGGGCTAGTGAAGGGTAGTGAGAGCTAGAGTGGGCTAGTGAAGGCTAGTGAAGGGTAGTGAGGGTAGAGTGGGCAGGTGAGAGCTAGAGTGGGCTAGTGAAGGGTAGTGAGGGCTAGAGTGGGCTAGTGAAGGCTAGTGAGGGCTAGTGAGGGCTAGAGTGGGCAGGTGAGAGCTAGAGTGGGCTAGTGAAGAGTAGTGAGAGCTAGAGTGGGCTAGTGAAGGCTAGTGAAGGCTAGAGTGGGCTAGTGAAGGGTAGTGAGGGCTAGAGTGGGCTAGTGAGGGCTAGAGCGGGCTAGAGTGGGCTAGAGTGGGCTAGTGAGGGCTAGAGCGGGCTAGAGTGGGCTAGAGTGGGCTAGTGAGGGCTAGAGCGGGCTAGAGTGGGCTAGAGTGGGCTAGTGAGGGCTAGAGCGGGCTAGAGTGGGCTAGAGTGGGCTAGTGAAGGGTAGTGAGGGCTAGAGTGGGCTAGTGAGGGCTAGTGAAGGGTAGTGAGGGTAGAGTGGGCAGGTGAGAGCTAGAGTGGGCTAGTGAAGGCTAGTGAGGGCTAGAGTGGGCTAGTGAGGGCTAGAGCGGGCTAGAGTGGGCTAGAGTGGGCTAGTGAAGAGTAGTGAGGGCTAGAGTGGGCTAGTGAAGGGTAGTGAGAGCTAGAGTGGGCTAGTGAAGGCTAGTGAAGGGTAGTGAGGGTAGAGTGGGCAGGTGAGAGCTAGAGTGGGCTAGTGAAGGGTAGTGAGAGCTAGAGTGGGCTAGTGAAGGCTAGTGAAGGCTAGAGTGGGCTAGTGAAGGGTAGTGAGGGCTAGAGTGGGCTAGTGAAGGCTAGTGAGGGCTAGAGAGCCTGCAAGTCTCTCTCCTAACCTTCCACTGTTGCACCTGATTTCATCAGCCTGACAGAACTATGGCTGGAATGTTCACATTCTCTCCTTTTCTTACGGTCTTCTTCTTGTGTTTGCCTGTTGATCTAACTGCCCCACTGTGTGTTTGTCTTGTGTGTGCGCACACCTGCCTGCTGTGTGTGTGTGTGTCCCCTGCCTGCCTGCTGTGTGTGTGTGTGTGTGTGTGTGTCCCTGCCTGCCTGCTGTGTGTGTGTGTGTGTGTGTGTGTGTGTGTGTCCCTGCCTGCCTGCTGTGTGTGGGTGTGCTGCAGTGATTCAGGTCGGGGAAGCAGTCTGTTGGACAGAGCCATAGCAGACAGGAGACAGCTCAACGCCATGACCCTGCCGGACTTCAGTGACCCAGAGACAGGTAGAAGTCCCACGTACACACTGTGTGCTTACACAGACACCAGCAGGGCCTTCCTTCCTTCCTTAGCCAGCTCGTTCCCAGTGGTTGATCTCATACGTAGCTACGTTCTCTTAGGCAGAGTGTCTCAATACGTCCTCAGGTCTCCCTGCCCTGCATCTTCCACATCAGGGGTGTCTAATCCTGGTCCTCGAGGGCCACTGTCCTGACCGTTTTAGACATTTCCCCTGCTTCTGCACCTGATTCTAATCAAGAGTCATTATGAAGCTTCCACAGAGCTTCATAACGACCCATTCATTGGACTCAGGTGTGCCAGAGCAGGGAAACATCTAAAAATGTCAAGACAGCAGCCCTCAAGAACCAGGATTGGACACCCCTGTACTTGATGTTTCCATCTACTAACACTTGGCTTCTGTTGAGCTTGATAATGTCTCGTTTGAAGCGGGTGTGTTGAGGAGAGCTGAGGTTTTTTCCAGCACCAAGGATAAGAAAGGCTGCTTTAGGGGATGAGAACAGTGGATGATGATGACAAGGATAATGATGATGATGATGAAGAGTGGGTCTCTGGTCCAAGCCCAAACAAACAGCTAGCACTCTTCTCTCTCATCCTGCCACTGTTCAGACCTGTCTAGGCATAAACAGAAGAGTCCTTTTTTATGATCTTTGGGTCTGTAACCAGCCTAGAAACACTGTGTTTATCTCTGTGTCAGTATCTTTCTTCTAAGCCCTCCTCTTTTCTCTCTCAATCTGCTGTTGCCAAGGGAACGGCTCCAGCCTCCACATGGTGTTTCTTCTCTGTCTCAGTCTTCCTCCTCGGAATGTCTTCATTTCAACTCGTTTAATTATTCCCTTGTTTGTGGCCGTGAGCCGTCTCCTCTCCTGTTTGACGGTGACGTCATTTTCTTTTTCATCGTCCGCCGTCATTTTTTCTGTTTCATGATTCTGCTGTTGTTTCCAGCCTCTGGTTCCTCCTCCTCCCGCTCCAGTTCGGACACCACCTCCCCCTCCTCCCTCTCCTTCCCCTCCTCCCCTGTCTCTCCCGTCTTCCTGGTCCCCTCCCACAACCCTGGCTCTCCCCGACCTCCCCCCTTCCTCCCTCCCCCTGCCCCTCCCAGGCCAGACCCCACCACGAAGCCAAGCGTCCACACCCACGCTTTCTGCGACCACATCCCTCGCAGACGACTCTCCGGCACCAGTAAAGCACTGCGCACGGCCCCTATCAGCCAATCGCATGGGGTGGTGTGTGCCTCACTGACCAATCACAGAACTTAACCAAGTGTGTGTTTGAATCCCCACTGCTAGTTGCGACTAACTACACGACGAATAGGGCTGATCACAGATCCACATCCTCCCCCTCACGTGCGTAGTGTGGTGTGCTGTGGTGTGTGTGTGTGTGTGGTGTGGTAGTGTGTTGTGTGTTGTGTGTGTGTGGTGTGTGGTGTGTGTGTTGTGTGCGTGTGGGTGGTAGGTGTCGTGTGTTGTTGCGTGTGTGTAGCGTGTGTGTGCGTGTGTGGTCCTTCTCCCTGGGTTTTCCTCTCTCTGTGTCACATCTCACATCTCTCCTTCACTAACCATTTTTCTTCCTGTTTTCTTTGCTGTATTGTTCTCTTTTCCTCTTCTTCTTCTTTCCCCTCAAGGCAGAATGCCAGACGCAAACATGCAGGGTTTTTACTCCATGTTTTCAGTTTGTAAGTAGTGTTCCCTCTGTCCCCCTACTGCAGGGTACACTGCCCCCTGCCAGCCTAGCTGTTCCCCCCAGCCTATTACACTGCCCCCCCAACCTAGCACTCTGCCCCCCTAGCCTACTATGCTGTCCCCCTACTGCTGGCCAGATTAACCCCCCAGCCTATTACTCTGCCCCCAAACCCACCTGTCCCCCATGCCTACCACGCTGCCCCCCTACTGCAGACTGCCCCCATTCTACACTGCCCCCACAAACCGAGACGCACTCAGCCCCCCTAGCCTACCACGCTGCCCCCCTACTGCTGGCCAGACTTCCCCTCCAAGCCTGGATGTCCCCCCGGCCTATTATGCTGCCCCCCCAACCTAGCACACTACCTGCTCTGGGGACAGTGTCTACCCAAATAAGCAGCTCCCAAGGAACCTAAACAGAAGGAAGTGGCAGTACCAGCTGTCTGTGTGCTCCTAGCTGGAACCACTGGAGCTGCTGTGTATCTGGTCATCTGAGGGAAGGGGAGGCAGGGGGGGGGGCGTCTCTGACACTTCCTCTTTTAGATGTTCCTAGCTCTGACCCTGCTGGCTGCCAGCAGGCAGGAAAGCTCTCCTGATCCACATAGCTCTGCAGTTGTACCTCCAAAACTACCAGGAGGCTGACAAACTCAAGTTTTCTGCAAAAGAAAAATACAAATTCAAGGTTTTAAGCTGCGGATTTGTCTAGTCTATATTTCTTCTATCTCTCTTTCTCTCCGTCTATTTTTCTCTGTTGTGCTTTGTAACATGCATGAACTCTTGGCTGTTGTGTCCAGACTGGCTGCTGTGTGTATGTTGTGTGTGTTTGTGTTGTGTCCTCTGCACATGGGCAGCTTTCTTCCCCTCCAGGATCAGTTTAACCTCTAACCTTTGTGGTTTTCGATTGACCTCACAACACCAGAGAGCCTGCCCTTCTTTCAGCTCCCTCAAACACTCAATTAAGAAAACCTTTTCAGAACAGTCCAGCCAATCACCAAGCCAGGAAGCGAGCCCCTAGGCTACTGGGAACTCCTAAACAAGCGTGGCCGAACAGCTCACTTGCCTCTGGCTGTTATAACGGAGCTAGCAATGACAGTTAGGTCTGATGTAACAGCCAGATAGCTAGAGATGGGCGTGGCTTGGTTAGCTTATTACAGTAGCCTGCTATCTAGTGTGCAGTGAGAGGGTTGGTGTGGTGTGTAGGGGAGGAGGGGGTGGGGGGGTTAGGCAGGCTAAGTGCTGCAGGGGGGCAGAGATCTATAGCAGGGGTTACAGGCACATTGTCCACTGGCTTCAGTCAATAACCAGGCAGACAGAAAGACAGACAGCAGAGTGGTTCATTAGGAGAGGGGAGGGGAGGGAGGGAGTAAGAGAGAGAGGCACATACCCACACAAGGACAGAGAACAAGAGGGAGGTAGAGAGAGTGTGTATAGGGAGATACAGTGTTGTATTTTTGAGATTTTCATCACTCTACTTAGAGAAAAGAGAAAGTGCCTTTGTGTTTGCCCTCAAATGTGTGCGTGCGTGTGTGCGTGTTAGCCAGTGTGTCCTGCAGATAGAGAACCCAGAGACTTATCCCTACTCCCATTTCCCTAAATCCTCTTAGTCCCATTCCAGCTTAAACTCCATCAATTCTCCCCTCTGAAGGCCCTATCTGCAGCATCTCCCCAATGTGGATATCCTCAGTGCCTAAACCCAGCCCCTCGCCCCGCTCTCCCCCCAAAATCACCCTGACGAGCTCTGTAGATAGCAGCCTCTTCCAGGCTTTCATCTAAAGCTCTCTGTCTCTTCTCTAGAACACTTAAAAGTGCCTGTCAAGGCTTCTAGAATGTTCAAATCTGACTTCTAGAACTCGGCACGCTCTTTTTCGATTCCGAAATGGTAAACTCCCTGCTAGCTGGATGAAACCTTCAGCCTAGAGCTAAGTTCCTGCCAGTTGTCCACACAGACACACACCATGACTGTGCACCACTCAGGATGATTCCATCATGGCTGGTTGTCTGAGGAGGTTATCCAATCATGATGTGATGAGGTCCTGCCTGCCATACAAGCACAGCTCTACTGTACTGGATCTGCCAGCCCCCCCAGTACAGGACCCAGACCCCCCTCCTCCTTCTCTTCTCTGACCTCTGCCCTGTGTCTCCCTCGCACCTGCAGGCTCCATCCACGCCACATCCATAGCAGCGTCCAGGGTGGAGCAGGCGCTGTCCGAGGTGGCCTCCTCTCTGCAGAGCAGCGCCCCAAAACAGGGACCCCTGCACCCTTGGATGACTCTGGCTCAGATATGGCTACACGCAGGTAACATCCCATACTGTGTGTGTGTGTGTACGCGTGGACTTGCATTTGGCACTGTCTAAGTGAAGGTAGTGAAACAGTAATGGTATTGGAAGGTTGTGTGGTTGTTATTCTGTGACTATGACAAAACAAACGCATGTCCCTAGAATTGCCTGTTCCTGTCAGGTGGTGTACTAGCATTAGCATAGCTCCCTGGACGAGCTCCTAGCATTTGGTTTCCTCCTCCATGATGGATCTGCCTCCACCACAGACCTCCTGAGCCGCCCACACTGTCAGGGCTGGTGAGAAGCCAGCAGCTTCTCTCCGCTCCTCTAGATACTCTTCCCGATGGACAGAGAGATAGATGGACACACATTAGCACTGTAGATCACAGTCCAGGTACACTACGCTGCCTGGGGGGCGAGAGAGAGTTTGAAAAAAAGAGAGAGAGAGAAAGAGAAGACATCTGCAGAAGGCTGCAAAGCCTTCAGGAGTCGAGGGAGCTGTTTTCCCTGTGGCTGGCAGTCCTGCTCTCCTTCAGCAGACCTGCCCTGCCACACTGGGTCCTGAGAGAGAGACTAGCAGATCTCTGTTACGATACGGTTTATCTGTCTCTCTCTATGTCTACCATTAGTCTTTGCGGAGTCTTTTAAGAATCAGACCCCTTTTTTTACTGACACAAAGTGAGACTCCCAAAGATTCTCCACCGCAGTAATCGGACGGCGAGATCTTCCGTTTCGTTGCTGAGACGTCTCAAGCTTCCCCCAAGTAATAAAGCTGCCTCTATATCACTTCCTGTTTGTTCCTTCCTGTCTGCCTGGTGCCAGGATCCTCATTTCCTGTCTCACTGCACGGCATAGGAAATAATACCGTCACCTCGCAATCACCTGACTGACGCACATATCTGTTGACGTGCGAGTGAGTGAGTGAGAGAGAGAGAGCGTGAGGGAGCGAGAGAGAGAGAGTGAGGGATTGAGGGTGCAAGCGAGCGAGTCAGTGAGAAAGTGAGAGCCAGACAGACAGAGAGAGAGTGTGAGTATAACTCTTCTTTCTGTCCCCATAGCGGAGGTGTACATTGGCATGGCCAAGCCGGCGGAGGCGACGGCGTGCACCCAGGAGGCTGCCAACCTGTTCCCCATGTCCCACAACGTGCTGTACATGAGGGGGCAGGTGGCTGAGCTGAGAGGGAACACAGAGGAGGCCAAGCGCTGGTACGAGGAGGCCCTCTCTATCAGCCCCACCCACGTCAAGACCATGCAGAGGCTGGTGAGGGCACTGTCACACACACACACACGCACGCACACAAGGACGGTCACTGAACACACAAGCCTGGAAGCACTTTAAACACACACAGTGTTCAGACAGGGAGTTAGGAAGACACACGTGCACCCTCATACACGCACACACTCGGTATTCAGACAGGGCGTTAGGAAGATACACACATACACCTGCATAATCACACACACACATGGTATTCAGACAGGGAGTTAGGAAGACACATCCACACAGGGCAATATCCTTCAGCAGTCTCCCTGGGGTGTTAGTCTTTAGACTCACTATCTCTGTAGTAATTACCCAGAGTCCTTAGGGAGGACAGACAGAGGGCAGACAATGGAGGGGAAAGAAGGAGAGGAGTGGGCTGGTGTCGGAGGAGTGGATATGGGGGAGCACTCTTATTACACCTACCTCTGATCAGAATCAAACCCTCATCTTCTCTTTCTCCTCTCTCTCACCTTGACCTTCACCCTGGCCTCTCACGTTGACCCTTCACCCTGGCTTCTGTCTCTCAACTTGACTCTCAACCTGGCTTCTCTCTCTCTTCCTTCTGGACCCTGCAGGGTCTGATCCTGCACCAGCTGCAGAGGTACAGCCTGGCAGAGAAGATCCTGCGTGACGCAGTGCAGGTTAACTCCACGGCCCACGACGTGTGGAACGGTCTGGGGGAGGTGCTGCAGGCGCAGGGCAACCACTCCGCTGCCACCGAGTGCTTCCTGACCGCCCTGGAGCTGGAGGCTAGCTCCCCCATCCTGCCCTTCACCATCATACCCAGAGCCCTCTGATCCCCCCTACACACACACACACACACACACACACACACACACACACACACACACACACACTGAACTCACTCCTAGTTTACTGGAAGCAAGGCATCCCTCCTCCAACAGCTCGTTCCTGTAGGTTAGTTTCTGTTGTTCTACGGTGCCAACATTCTTCCTCTGAATACGACACTTTGAAACGACGAGGGCGCCGCTGTACTGTCCCGCACCTGTCCTGCTGTCTGCCGTCTCCCACAGCTCTTTGCTGTGCTGGTGACCCCTGACCTCCTGGCTACGCGGTGACATCATTGCTGGAGCACAGTTGGGCATGTTACTGATGTCATGGACGTTATTGACCCGTGTGTTGACCAACAATAATCGTTGTCCTACCTACTTCAGTGCACTGTGGTTGCTTCCACTCATATAGATGTTGACTATGCCTAATCTGATGTGTGTCTGTCTGTGTGTGTGTGTGCGTGTGCGTGTGTGTGTGTGTGTGAGTGTAACTGTAACAATAGTGTACAGCACGTGATTATATTTTGTCCAAGAGACCTATAAAGTCATAGACTATCACCTGAAAGATGTATTTTATTCATTGTTGGATCCGTTATGTGCATTCTACCTTTAGTCCTGTTGCTTTGGCAGGATGTGGAACTCACTGACGCACCTGTAGTGTGTTTCCTTATTGGTTGTCGTTGCTATGTGTATGAGTTCCTGAAAGCTTGAATCTCATAGGTCACTAACATCAATGCCAAAACACAATAAGATTTAATATTGTTTCATTTTTTTCTCTCATGATCTTGATTTTTAAGTGTAGATTTACTATGATTATTGTTTACAGAAGTATTTCTAGAGCAGTTTATTATTTCATGAGAAGATAAATGATCTGTATACCTGACAGACCTCTGGGTCAAGTAGCAGGCTGGTGGCTGTATGTACTAAGTATGTACTGTACATTCTTAAGAACTGCTGTTTGGGAGCAGAGTCCTACTTGTAGAAGGCACACTTGAAAATTGTATTTAAATTCAGTAAAGTCACAGTGAACTTGAAAAGACAGCATATTGATCCATCCAGATATATTAACCATACGGAAAAAAAAATCTAAATAAATTACAGAATTATTTTATAGAAGACCAATGTTTGGTTGATGGATTTGAGTTGATCCAAACCCTTCTGGAATCTATATATCTGATGTGGGTGTATGTGTGAGGTCAAGTCGAGTTAACTGGGCTTGGCAAGAGACAGCCTATCTACAGTCCCTACGTGTGTGTCTCCAATTGGCCTGCGTGCCAGTCGCCCTGATCTGATTGGTCAGGGCGATTAAACAACAACTTCAGTTATACTGTCATTGGAAAAACTGTATAATTATGTCAATAAACAGTGATTGGATAAGAGACCAGATGTTGGTTATTGTTGAATATAATTGATGTTGAAGCCAAATTACTCTCTGTTTTGTACCAACTCACCTAACACACAGATGCACCCACAGACTCACCTAACACACAGATGCACCCACAGACTCACATAAACGCACACACAGACACGCACACATAGACTCACACACAGACTCGCACACATAGACTCACACACAGACTCGCACACATAGACTCACACGCAGACTCACACACAAAAGAGCACACAGACACGCAGACTCACACACATAGACTCACACAGACACACACACAGACACACACACAGACTCACGCTGTGTCAGAACAGTGGGAGTCTATCTGTATGCTTCCTTCGTACGCTCCTTGAGGGGATGTGTGATATAACTCGACTGGATAGATGGGAACATGACTTTCTCTGCTCCGTTGTCACCAATCCAGTCATTTCAGATCAGTGATTTCTTCTGCGGGGAGGCAGAAAGGAGGGGGAGTCCTTTTTGAAGGAACGGGGTCCGGAGCATCACAACACTGTCACAACACTGTCCTGTGGGGTCGGAGGTCAGGGCTGTTCTGATGCTGTGACTCGTGACCCATCAGTCCTACAGGGGTGAGCCCAGAGACAGACCGCACCTCTCTCACGCAGCTGCTCTGTGTCACCCTGCGCTGCCTCCTCGTCGTCCTCTGCCTCACACTGTTTTCCCCTCATCCCTTGTTCTCTACACTCCTCTCATCTTTTCTCTCTTTTTCTCTCTCTCTCTCTGCTTCCTCACATATCCACTGCTCCGTATCATGTCTCATCTTTAGACATGAATACTTAACGACCTCCATGTCTCCCTTCTCTTCTCCCTCCAGCTTTCTTCTCGTCTCCTGTTCTCCCTCCTTCTAATTGTTCCGTGTTCTTGTGTTCTGAGGAAACATCAAAGATTGATGCCGGCCTTCTAGGAGCCCAGAGAGCAGAAACACCATCAGCAAGAAGGGGAAATCTTGATGAAACCCAGACTGAGACTGGCATTCGCAGCTCCCATCCCCTCATTGATACGGTCGGCTCTGCCTTAATTACAGAGGGAGGGAGGGAGGGAGAGGGAGAGAGAGAGAGAGAGAGAGGGAGGGAGAGAGGGAGAGAGCAAGGAAGGGAGAGAGAGGACTGAGGAAGCCTCTGCTGCAGTCCCTCCCTCCCTCTTTCCTGTGTGTCTGGTGCTAAGCGGATGCGAATGACATGTTGGCTGGAGTTGTACCTAACCCCCCTCCCTACGCACACACACACGCACACACACACACACGCACACACACCCTGCTCTTCACATCCTCAATACTGCTGCCTCATCCCTCTGCAGCAGCTGCCGCTCTGTCCTGCGCCTGTCTGCTGGCCTGACACTAATGCAGCTAGGCGGTCTGCTTCAGCCAATTACACACACGCTCATACACACACACTCATACTCATACACACACACGCACACACGCACACACACACACTTATACACACACACTCATACACACACACTCATACTCATACACACACATACGCACACACACACACACACACTCATACACACACACTCACACACTCATACTCATACGCACACACGCACACACGCATGCACACACACTTATACACACACACTCATACACACACACTTATACACACACACTCATACACACACACGCTCATACACACACACACACACTCATACACACGCACTCATACACTCATACACACACTCATACTCATACATACACACACAATCATACACGCACACACACACTCATACACACACACACACTCATACACACACACAATCATACACACACTCATACACACACAATAATACACACACACAATCAAACACACACTCATACACACATTCATACACACACACAATCATACACACGCACTCGAATACACACATTATGATTTATGATAAAATGGCAGCCTGCAGCAGAGAAGGAGCTGTCACTGGGCTGTAAATGTAATTTAGTAACTACATTATAGGGAGAAATAAAATAGTATGAAAGCCAGGTAGACCCTGCATGTCCACCTGCAGGGCACTTAACTTCCTGTCGGACCCTCAGTATACCTCCAGTGGCAAGTCGAAGGCCTGTATACCAACCTTGACTGTAAATCCAATCACAATATTATTTACGAAGACCTTTTTACAAGCAATGTCACAGAGAACTTCTGATACCTCCACAGAATCTAAACCTTCAAGTAAACAGGGTCGTGTACCTACAGTGACGACAGCAAGCTAACCTAAGGCCTCTGTACCTACAGTGATGACAGCAAGCTAACCTAAGGCCTCTGTACCTACAGTGATGATAGCAAGCTAACCTAAGACCCATGTTCCTACAGTGACAACAGCAAGCTAACCTAAGGCCTCTGTACCTACAATGAGGACAGCAAGCTAACCTAAGGTCTTTGTACCTACAGTGATGATAGCAAGCTAACCTAAGGCCTCTGTACCTACAGTGACAACAGCAAGCTAACCTAAGGCCTCTGTACCTACAGTGATGATAGCAAGCTAACCTAAGGCCTCTGTACCTACAGTGAGGACAGTAACTATTAAGACTACAGTTCAACACCTGAGGCCTACCAGGTCATAGAGTTAGAGGAAGGAGCGTAGGAGAAGTCTGACAGAGGCCAGATACAAGCCTAGGAAAGCTAATTGTTATACGGTAGCTGCACAGAGTTCAGACTTCTGCATCTTTACTCTGACACTGACCTACGAGTAACGATAATAATATTCATTACTTGCATCTGATGCAATAGAGCCCAGCAATGCACGTGTGCAATTATACCAAACGATCAAATCACTGTTTCTTAGATGTGGAAAAGAACAGAGTCTACCTCTGTGGAGAGCTTAGCTGGACCAGGAATAGAGGTGAGATGGGTATTAATAGAACCTTCTGGGGCTGCTCTCTCTGGCTGTTTTTCTCTGCCACGAAAGCTCAACAACACCTTAAGTGCTGCTTTCTATTATACTGGGTACAGTTGTTGCCTGGCAACATCACTCCCTGTAGGAGAGACTTTTCTGAGAACTATGCTTGATGATTAACCACGCCAATTAACACTAGACAAAACCTCCACCTCAGTAGTGTGTGTGTGTGTGTGTGTGTGTGTGTGTGTAACCCAGGAGGCTGTAGCCTGGGTCTTTCTGCCCAGGGGGTATTCAGAGCTGTGACACGTTAGGACAAAGACAGTCAGGGGCCCCACACGCGTGCTAATCTTCCGATGACAGGCTGCAGGCACACGCACACAGGTGACTCTCTCCTGACCCTCCTCCACACACACTCAAACTGGCAACTCTCACCTGTATACACACACACACTTACACTCATCATCTGAGGTCATAGGCAAGGGATGTAACTTGCAAGTCCGAACACACGCACACACACACACACACACACACACACAGACACACACTCACAGGCTGTTTGACAGGCTGTTCTGACCAGCAGCATCATGTTTCTCTGGTGTGCCAGTCACCCAGGAGGTTCTGAACTCTCCTGCAGTCTGGCCCTGTCTTCACCCTGCTCTCTGGCCAAATACACTCCTGACATCAGACTGAGCCCCACTCTGAAGGGGGTGAACGGTGCCCCCTGGGCGGCCTTGATGAAGCTCACCTTCTCTGCCACCTTCTCTCCTGGCCCTGCTCTCCCTAAATGGGACTAAGGGTCCCAGGAGGGGGTGGAGGGTGTTAGAGTGTGGGTGAGAAGGCGTTGGCTTAGTATGAGTGAGTGTTTATATATATAAATACTGTATGTGTGTATCTGCGTTCTTGTTTATTGAAGTTTAATGAGGTTTGGTGGAGAGGTGAATGGAGACACTGTACAGCCTCCTGACCTTCGTCTCTGGAGCTGCAGAACACGGATTCGCTGATTTCCCCTGTGGCCTACTTCCTCTTTGAAGAAAACAGGAAGTAATTAATCTGCTGGTCCTCTTTCTCCAGAGCTTCTCTCTGCAAAGTCATGCTTTACCGTAAGCCCTCCTGAGTCGCTGTGGCCCCTCAGACGACCCCCCCAGGGGCCCCCTCTCAGCCCTCTGCTGGCCCCCATGCTGGAGAACCCAGTCAACAGCCAGGACCCTCTGGGTGGTCAGGCTGCTGACTGGGCTCTGAGGCTGGTAGCTTTATTAACAGAATGGAGATTCCAGGTCGTGTAGGTAAAAGGTGTTTCTACCAGAGGTTGAGGAGGCCACTGCTTAATGTCCCTGTCCTGTGTGTGTGTGTGTGTGTGTGTGTGTGTTGGATCTCCTGGAGCTGTGATGGGACATAGTCCTGACTAGGTGACCTCCACCCTCTGTTAATAAATTGGTGTGTCAGAGAGAACGGTGTCACACAGAGTTCACCTGGAGGCCAGAGGGGTCAGGTGTGGTGGCTCTCTCTCCCCCAGGGAGGATGCAGGTGCCTGGAGAGAGGACTGCTCTGACTCCAGGGTGCCCTGCTCTGGGAGGCACACACATAAACACACACACACAGGCACACACACATACATGCTGTGGCACACACACACAGGCACACACACATACATGCTCAGGCACACACAGGCACACAAATACATACATGCTGAGGCACACACACACACAGGCACAGGCACAGGCACACACACATACATACTCAGGCACACACAAACACATACATGCATACATACTCAAGCACACACACATAGGCACACACACATACATGCTCAGGCACACACACAGGCACACACGCAGACACATAGGCATACCCAAGGCACACAGACACACAGGCACACACATACATGCAGTGACAGGGTCAGGGTAATAGGGAAGCTCTCTGTGTAAAAAGCCTCTCTTACACTCTGTTTCATCAACTCTTCTGTTCTCCATTATTCAGATGAACTTTGATTTATTATAAGTGTGTGTGCACTTGCAAGAAAAACACACACATACACTGTGCAAACACAAACATATACTGTTACATGGCATCCACTGCACAAACACACACACTGGAAGTGTAGCTTGTCTGTCAACGCGTGGGCCTGTGGCTCATCACGCTACACTGAGCCTCTCTTCTCATCCCCCTCTCCTCTCATCCCCCTGTCCTCTCCTCTTGTCCTCATCTACTCTCCTCTCATCCCCCTCTCCTCTCCTCTCATCCCCCTCTCCTCTCGTCCTCATCTCCTCTCTTGTCATCCCCTGTCCCCTCCTCTCATCCCCTTCTCCTCTCCTCTCATCCCCCTCTCCTCTCCTTTCATCCCCCCTCCCCTCCTCTCTTCCTCATCTCCTCCTCACATCCTCATCAGCCTCTCCTCTCCCCTGTCTCCCTCCCTCCCTCCGTCCTCTCTTCTCCTCCTCATCCCTCTTTCCTCTCCTCCCACGCTCTGTCACTACATTCTGTTCCCCACCACTGAACAACACAGTGGCAGCCAGGACACTACTGTTCTCACACACTCACACAAGCGCGCACACACGAACATGCATGCATGCACACATACACACACAAACACACACACACACACACACACACACACACAGAGACTACAGGAACTGAACCAGCTGAGTGTGGCAGCAGCCCATGCTAAAGTGTAGGAATGGGCTGGTTGTATTAACAAGCACTGTTGCATAAGCAGCTAACCAGGGACAGCAAGACTGCTTCTATAGCAGAGGGGGAGGAGGGGAGGGGAGGGGGAGGGGAGAAGTGGGGAGGCAAGGGGAGGAGGAGGGGTGAGAGGGGAGGAGTAGAGGATGAGAGGAGGAGCAGGAAGGGAGAGGTGGAGGGAAGAGGAGAGGAGAAAGGAGAGGCAGGGTAGGTGGGAGGCAAGGAGGAGAGGAGAAGAAGGGGAGGAGAAGGGGCAGGCAGAGGAGGGGGGAGGGATGCTGAGGCTGAAGAAGCTGCAGGCTGTTCTTCTGCACATCTCCCTCTGATCTTCATCCTCCTCTTTTTGTCTCTAGCACCTCCCCAATTCCTTTCTTTCTCACTGTCTACCTCTACATATTGCTTCCTCTACATCCCTCTCTCCACCCCCCCTTTCCCTCAGTATCTCGCCCTCCATCCCTCTTCCTCCCTCTCCTTCTCTTCAGAACTCCCACGTGTCTCTCCTCATCCTGTCATTCGGCCCAGGATGCTGCTGTTGCCTGGCAACCACAGGTTCTCTGAAGGCAGACGTTCGCAGATGAAAACCATTCTGAGAAGTCCTCATGAACCCTCCTGCGCGCACTTACCCTCTTCCGAGTAACGGTCTCCCAAAAAAATGAAGTGTGGTTGCCGGATAAGGTGAATGCCAGTGTCTGCGGATACTGTAGATGTGGCTCCTAGAGATCTTGTGGATTGCGTGCTGGTTTTTGTGGAATGTTGACGGTAAACTGCAACGGTGTATTGGTTCGACCAGAGATACAACAAACAACATACACACAAGACAAGAAAGAGGTTCATCGTTAAGTTCATGGGTCTTTTTTATTGTGAGAAAAAAAGAAAGAAAGACTATTAGCATGTACAACTTGGAATGAAGATCAACTGAACTCAACATGAACAGTCAGAACAAGACCCTGGTGCTGCGCTTTCCCTCCGTCAAGCAGCTCCTCAACCTCCTACTAACCCCTCCCAACCCACGCCTAGCCCCTCCCAACCCACTCCTAGCCCCTCCCGACCCACTCCTAACCCCTCCTGACCCACTCCAAGCCCCTCCCAACCCACTCCAAGCCCCTCCCAACCTCCTGCTAGCCCCTCCCAAACCACTCCTACCCCTCCGAACCTCCTCCTAGCCCCTCCCAACCTCCTCCTAGCCCCTCCCAGGGTCTCAAACAGAAAAAAAACAAGTACGAGTCACTTGCCCCCACCTCCCCCAACCCAACCTAACCACCCCTACCTCACTCCCTCCCCCCATATCCACTCACAACAAATAAACTGAATAACCCCAACATGCCAAACATATCATCTAAAATGAGTTATTTTTTAAATGATCATTTTCTTAAAAATATCTCTTTTGTAATTCATTAAGCAAACTGCAAATGTCCCATTCACACAACCTCTTAATGCCGGAACCTCTCCTTCCACCCACTCACAGTGACCCCTCCCCCCTTCAGAGCTTGTTTCCAGATAGACTGTCCAGAAGCCCACCAATCCCAGGGCATCGTGGGGGCGGGACGTTTTAAGCCCCGCCTCTGTGAGGCCCCGCCTCTCAAGCTGCATGCATGAAGAACAGAAACAGGAGATAAAAGAAGACGATTGGCCAGCCCAAACATCACCACGAGCACATGTGACCAGGAAGTGGACCTCCTGGAGCAGTGCGTAGCTGCTGGTTGGTTAACAGGTAGCCTATTAGATCAGGTATTACTGGTGTTGAACTCTGCGCTGGGACACGACCACTAACCAGTACATGCAACTCATTTTTGTTTTTGCTTTTTTTCAACTTTTTTTTTTTTCTTTAAACTTCTTTATGTGGACAGAATTTATTGTTTTTCAACATTCAGTTATGTTTTCTATACAGAAACAGTATGAATAAATGTATATTTTTGCAAGAGGTAAGTAAAACATTTGACTGATTCTTTTTTGTCTTCTAAGGAGATCAGGAGGTTTGGGATTCATTTGGCTGTCATCATTTGTACAAACTCTGTAGAGAAGGGCAAAGCAAACAGGCCACATATTACAAGGGTGGAGCATAGCAACAGTAACAACAACAACATTAGAAGGTTTATGTGGAAAGATGTTGCGAGGGAGTCTATGAATGTCTGCTGGCTTTACGCAATTAAAACAACAAGAATCTAACTGTCATTGCTACAGTGGAGATTGTTGTTCTGGTTACATTGGCACAACATCATATTATTGCTAGGAGACACTATAGCTACACTGTAGACAAAGACAGGGGCAGGGAGATAAAGAGAGAGGGAGAGGCAAGGACAGTAATTGAGAGAGAGACAAAGAAAGAGAGGTGAGTACACAGAGAGAGAGAGAGAGAGAGAGAGAGAGAGAGGGAGAGAGAGAGAGGGATAGAGAGATAAGGACAGTGATAGAGAGAGGTAAGGACAGTGATGGAGAGACAGAGAGGTAAGGACAGTGGTGGAGGGAGAGGGAGAGAGAGATAAGGACAGTGATGAAGAGAGGGAGAGAGATAAGGACAGTGATGGACAGAGAGACAGCGAGCATATAGATAGATCACAGGTAGCATGCTTGTCTACACATACCTTCGTAGTTGACCTGTCCGTCTCCGTCGATGTCAGCTTCTCTGATCATCTCGTCCACCTCCTCGTCTGTCAGCTTCTCCCCCAGGTTCGTCATCACGTGACGCAGCTCGGCTGCGCTGATGTAGCCGTTACCGTCCTGCGGCGGAGGGCGAGAACACACGGTCACACACATGCACACGCACACACATCTCTGGGAACAAACACAAGTGGCAGAGACTCACCTTGTCAAATACCCTGAAGGCCTCTCGGATCTCCTCCTCGCTGTCTGTATCCTTCATCTTCCTCGCCATCATCGTCAGGAACTCGGGGAAGTCAATTGTCCCGTTGCCTGGTAACCGAGAGAGAGCAGCCGGGGTCAGAGGTCAGGAGTGCGAGTCAGGTGACCAGGTTGGTTAGATCCATGACAAGATGACATGGAGGCACTGCTTGACTGAATCACAAGATCAGGGGGTGGGGAGCTAAACTCATTACACCAACACACACACACACACACACAAACACATACACACTCCAGTAATCCTCAGTAGTAAATCTCGTTAGTAGCCTGTGTGTGGGCATGTGCTTGACAGCTGCTACGTCCTGGCATACTCTTGATTCTCTACAGGGCCAGACACCTGTCTCTGGAGCAGACACATCCTGGCCTGCAAGCATTCAGCTCCTGCAAAAGCTGGGTGTTGGAAGAAACTACAATCCATATGGTCACACACACACACACACACACACACACACGCACGCACGCACGCTCACTCACCGTCAGCGTCGACCTCGTTGATCATGTCCTGCAGCTCGGCCTCTGTGGGGTTCTGACCCAGTGACCTCATGACTGTGCCCAGCTCCTTGGTGGTGATGGTGCCGTCTCCATCCTTGTCGAACAGGGAGAAAGCCTCCTTGAACTCTGCAGAGTGGAAAGATAGAGGGGAGATAGAGGGGAGATAGAGGGGAGAGAGAGGGAGGAGAGGGGTGGGAGAGAGAGCTTAGGTATGTCTCCTACAGCCAGCTGATGTGCTGTCTGACATGCAGGGGCATGAAACACACACTCACAGGTATGCAGGACCTGATGGACACCATGCACTCACACACTCTCTAGGTCTAATGTACTAAGCTGTCTCACTAGTGTACTACATAGCACAGCTTTAGGATTCATGCAAGTATATTTACTACTATAATATGCTATACTATACTACTATGGTGCACGACTCTTTCTGATATACATCATACTAAACTCTGTAGTGCAGCTTAAGGCCTGTCTGTAGTTAGCACACTGCAGCCATCCTCCCTGTTAGTTCCATTAGAGGGTAGCAGTCACTAGCTGTCACAGCTGCTTACCAGCGATCTGTTCCTCTGTGAGCTGGTCAGCCTGGGGGAGGAAGGGAGACACGAGACAGTTATCACCCTCTATGTATGTAGTCTTATTAAAAACAGAATAAGCATTATTATATATGCACTACAGACAAGGTAAAGTATGTAGGTGTGCTGGTTTGTGGAGTAAAACACAGATGTCACTGCCCACTTTCACTAGATCGGAGAGAGCAGTCCTAGCCAATCTAAACTCACAGCTGCTTGAAATGAAACATTCCGATTGGCTCATCTGATGCACGGACATCGATTCCCTTGTCTAATTTACATATTCACTCTGTGAACTGCTAATTGTTACAAACACATCAATATTCATGGGAATGAATATGTATCAAGGGAGAGAAAAACCCAGAGTTCACATGTCTAACCAGCCGGACAAACACACAGCCTGCCAAACCGCCTGGCTGCCTTCAGCTCTACAGAGGCAGCCAGTCAAAGAGTCAGCCTGTCAACATCCTAACAAGTTGCTGGGGCAGTCAGACAGTTGGCCTTTAAGCAGTGTTACCAAGACCCCACAGCCTGATCCACAAAGGCACACACCCAGACCAGTCTGCCAAGACCACAGTCTGCCCAATGCAAGTTACAACCCTCCTAATACAAACTAGCGTAACGCAATCATTGTGAAACACAGTCTAGACAGAGACACTCATATGTGCTCAATACCAATACAATACTAGTTTCCTGTTACACCTGTGTGTGTATTTAGGTGTGCGTGTCTGCGTCTGGACCTGGAAGGCATCAAAGCGAATGTCCGTCAGATCTGCCACCAGTCTCTTGGCCTTGGGCTCTGTGTCTGGCCAGGGCTCCTTTCTGCCCCCGTCCCTCCCAGAGAGCAAAGGAGCCTTCTTAGCCTTTAACCCCCCTGCCCCCCCCGCGGCCGTCAGTGCGTCCATCGCCCCCCGGACTGTCACCAGCCCCTCGGCTAGGAACTCGGCCCGCTTGGCGTTCTGCCCGCCCTGCCGCTTGACCTCGGCCAGGTCCTTGCGAGTGCTCTGCAGGCCATTCTTCAGGTCCTGCAGCTCCTTGACCAGACCGTCGAAGCGCGAGGAGGTGGAGTCCACCAGCATCTGCAGGAAGCTCCTGTAGTTCCTCTCCTGCTGCTGGATGAGTTCCTGATAGAAGAACTGCTGCTGATCCAGCAGCTCGTACACCATGGACAAGGACACCAAGTCCTCCTCCAGGTACAGGGCTCGCTTTTTAGGCAGCATGGCTGGTCACCTGTCTGTCCCTCCTGTCTGTTACGCCGTCTGTCTGTCCGCCTCTCTTCCCCGCTGTTTCTCAGCGCCTCGCTGTGATCTCAAACTGACAGTTTGTCTCTCTGCCTGCCAAGTTGTCTGTCACAGTCCGTCCGTCTGTGTCTATCTTTCGGACTTTCTACTTCCTTTCTTGCTTGACTGGCTCTCAGTTTCTGTGTTGTTCTCACGGTGTATCTGGAGAGTGTGCCTGTCTTCAGCCTCAGCCAGGAGGTGTGTGGTGCTGAGGGGGGGGGTGCAAGGGGTGCCCTGTCCAGTCCAGCCTCACCGGGGTAGCGTAGGTCAGGGTGAGAGCTGGTCAGTTCAGCCCTGGGGTGGTGCGGTTGGATTGATCGCTGACGTGTCCACCTCCCACTAAAGAGGTGTTGGGTGTCCAGAGGCACCACTTCCTTCACTTGCACCATTTCCACATTTCAACAGAGGCCTGTTTCTTGAGTGACTGATGTGTTGACGGGTGGTTTTCACCACCAGCCGGTCTATCAGGATATCGCTACGGTTACAGACCCCCAGGAAGATGGACAGGTCATTTCCCTAATTAGGGACAGGTCACATGACCACACTGTGACCACGCCACAACACAACGCGCACACACACCTGTCCTCCTGACCCCCCCTGTACACTGCCCTCAGACACACAGCCTCTGGAGCCACGCTCTCCTTCAAGATGATAATAATAGACCTCCTCCTGCTGTGCAGCAGCAGCCTGACCCAGAAGACCTCACCTCTACCTGCTCTCCAGGATCACACTGCAACTGCAGACTGAACATACTGCAGCAGAGGCCCTCTGTAGGAACACTGCAAGCCAGTCTGGTCCACCGCTACCTCCAACATACACACACACACACACTTCGATTTCTGAGGAATCTGGCCTGAATTGAGAAGCAATGTGCTCAGCTTGCCAGGAATCTGGCCTGGATGTGACTGCTCTGCTGCTGGCCTACTGAGCTAAAAAGCCTGGCCAGCTATCTACCGCTCACCATGGCAACCACACACCCACCCATGTCACAGCGGACTCCAGAAGGGACTCAACATCATACCACCCACAGTGGGAACAGTAGCCAACAGTACACCATGGTAACTTCCCTCTTAACTGCATCCTGGACAAGCTATCACATATTGGTTGTGCCAGGACCAGGCCTGAAAGTGACTTAACCAGTTGTGAATGTACCTGTAGTAACAGGCTGGAAGACAGGTGAGTCAGTCAGGCAGTCTGTGCTATCTAGAGTGAGTACAAAGCCATTCCGTCAGCGAGGTTATTTATCTAGTTAGTCAGCCAGCCAGTTAGCCAGTCACCAGAGTCAGTGTGCTAGCATGGTGCCTAAGGGGATTCTGAGATGATGTAGCGAGGATAATGCTAGATCTTGTTCTGCATGGAGACACAACACTGTTGGTGCTGCCCACTCAAATGGCTTAGGCTTTCTACACTGTCATCTCAGGAAGCTTTTTCAAGGTCTTTTGCACCACAACAACCCAGATCAGTGAGATCCTTTCAACACTTTTACTAGGACATTTCTAGAGGTTTTCGGTGTGTGTGTGTGTGTGGAAGTCTTTCTGATCGTTCTCTCCTGTTCTTTTCTCTTCTCCTCCTGTCTTCCATATTCTCCTCCGCTCTGGGCTTGTGTGACTGGGTGTGACCGCAGAGCAGGCTCAAGTCAAGAACCGTCATCATTCTACAACTTGGAACAGAAGGAGATTCAATCCATCGTTCCCCTGCAGTAATGACTGAGGGTGATTGTGTTGAGGGTAATGTTGAGACAATCCATAGCTTTGTTATTCCCACTCCCTTGGACGCATTCCTTCCATACTCTTGGGAAAACAAGGCGTGCTTTTAGCACTAGAACATCATTTAATCTGAGATGCATGTTTTCACACCCCCCCCTCCTTCCCCGCTGGTTACACAACCTCATCCACCCTCCCACGGCGGGGCGCGAAGTGAGGCGCGTCTCCTGAATGATGGGGATTCTTGAGAGAGCAATTAAGAAACGGTAAACCGCACAGAACCTTAGTCTGTCGGAGTGTATCAAGTGTCGGTGATGATCTGCCCGACCGGAGAGGTCTGCATCTGATCCATGACCGTCGCGTAGCCATAAAACCATGTTACGAGTTCCGTTACATCATCCCATTCGACACCGAATCTACCGCAGAATTGTGATTTCATAACAAAGATAGACAAATTGTCGAGACGAATGGTCCATATTGTGTGTTGTGTTACATCATGCGCAATGATTGTGATTAATGAATCCAAGAGAAATGGGACAGGCATTGCTGCAAGCATGAACCAAATTGCTTCTCGTTATTACAACATAGAAATAGCCTGCCTTCAACGCTATTGAAAATGGATGGTGATTTCTTCACCCCTCCCGTTCACGTTGACCGAACTGGTCTAGAGATGACAAAAATAGTCGCGGTGCTACTTTTCACTTGACCATGTAACAAATGTGGGTGGGGTTGCACAGAAAATGTGTCAAAAAACAACCACAATTTAAACCATAACTAAAGGCGTCTGTATTTCTGATATGCGATAAAGCGGTAACCGTTGGACCGCATCAACAGATAGGTACGCTACTATGCGTCCTCTTAAGTCCAACTATCCGCCTGTGTGTGTGTGTGTATGTGTGTGTGTGTGTATGAGAGAGAGAGAGCCTGAGCGTGTGTGAGAGAGCATATAACATGAAATCTCGAGGGTCTGTTTAGACCAAGCCTGGACACATTTTTAACGTAACGCACGTTTGAAACTCTTAAACGTTCAGATCCACATTTTGGGGGATCTGATTCACCATCCAGTACTTGAGAGCAGAGTTAACTGCGTCTAATCTGCAGCGCGCGTGGAGTCGAGCACACAGGAGATGGCACATCCTCGTATCACCAGAGCCGATCAGATCGGTTATCAGTGTCTGAGACCAGTCGGCAGTCGACAATCCATACATTACACGATAAGAAAAACCGATTAGGCAATGATAAGTTATAAAAAACAACTATTTCACATCAGTAAAACTGACAGACTGCATCGACACACAGAGCAACCACTCCATTGAATGGTCGAGTTCGAAAGCACTCCCGTTGAGGCTTACCATGCAATAATAATCACAGCCACGCTACCTTAAATGTTCTACAGTAACATACACAAACTCACATATTCAATGTATCATATTATACGTACCATGTCTGTCGGTGCTGTATAGTTTGGTTTTCTAAAGCTAGACTACGAGATAGACCCGCACCCAAGGAACTCTATGATGGGCTGAAAGGTGTGTGTGGCCACAACTGTTTGCTGTTATATAGCTGCGTGTATTCCTCCGCCGCTGAAAACCCTGCTCACTCACTTCCGCATTTTCTCTCTGCAGGGTAGGCAGGATCCCTCTCTCATCAGCACCACACTTGGCACAGATGGAAGGATGAGGGAGAGATGGAGCGGTCATGACTATCAGCTTGCAGCACACTACAGGCAAACAACTTTCTCCAAAGTAGTTTAAATTATTACCGGTCTTTAAAGAAAAAAAATCAAACGATCACTACTAGGAGGATATGTCAGTGTTACTACTCCAGTGTTACTGAGGGCCATGGGCCTGTACCATGCAACATGTTACTCACATGACAGACCGCACTTGCAAACATGTTATAAAGTGATTGTAAGTGGAAGAGGTTTTAAAAAGGTAAAAATATTTTATGTTCCATTTTATGGAACTGGTCATTGGTGGGTTTTGTGGAGGGGGGGGGGAGTTAATATAAGATCCACCGTTTATAGGCTACTTTAAATACGTTTAATACGCATATTTTGCAACTTATTGTGAGAATGTTATTATGATAGCTGTTGGTACTTCTGTCGGGTAGCCTATTTAGTAAATAAAGACTGTTTAAAGAATGAAGTTGAAAGTTTCATGTGTCACTTAACTTATGCCTATGTTAACGAGACTAAAAGTGCTGAGCGCACAGTTTACTGTGAACATAAGAATTCGCATTGCTGAAACTGTAGAGGCCTCTCTGTGTATCTCCGTTTGACAGGTCGTTGAGAACGCTATTGCGCTTGAATTTGAGCAGTGACGTACTATTTTTTTGCAAAGCACTATTTTATCTCTGCGGAAGAATACACGCTGGTCGTACTGTTGGCGCTAGAGAAATTGCAGCTCTTTTTGAGACGAGCTTTCTCATTGGTTACAGTAGACCTGCAATATTCTGCACACTGTACAACTGCTCAAGATTGGCTACGTTAGATCTGCAATGCGTCAAGCAATGGCGCCGATTCTACCAACTCATTTTTCAGAAAGACATCGGACATTTACACCATATAATGGAGTTGATTTAATTATAATGTGAAGCTTTTTTAACGAAATCTTTCTAATCTGAAGGTTTTGTCGTTCGAGTCGCGAATATAATAAATCGGACGTTCTAATAAGACCAGGGGTTCAATTTCTGCAGGGAGGAGTGGTGATCTGCGATTGGTCACTGAAAATAAACACAAACTATATTTATGCTGTCGCAGAATTGAAAACCGACATATTTGGTGTAATATACATTTTCAAAATAAATTTTAAACGTTGTATTATGATTTATTTAATATTTTCCAGCAGTATAAAAATGAATTAAGAGATATTAAAAGAAAACATCAACAAGCACAAGTTATGAAACCTTGAAAACAAACTATACGTTATCAATATAGATTTATGAACTGACCTACCTACTTGGTTTTTTAAAAGACCCGTTTGGTTGTGAAGAAGTTTTAATGGGCAGTTTACTTTTAATTTTACAATGTGCCATTAACAGACATACAAGTAATTCCCCGTTAGCACATTTGAACAAATTCAGCTATAACTAATATATACAGCAATAAATATGCATACAATTTGTAAGAAAAATACTTTGTCAAGAAACGCATAGTGCAAGGGATTCAAGAATAACTTCTCCACTTGAGCTGTCAATTGATATGACGTCATATCCCTGCGACTGTTTACATGCAGCGGTAACATGGCGCTGTTTCCAGCGTTTGCAGGATTAGCGAATAAAAAAGTTGACGAACCAGCCAAAGGTAAGATTCTCATGTCTTGTTTATAGATTTGCTGTCTCCTTAGTTAGCTCAATTGAGTCTGAAATATATTTTAGCATCTTTCTATACAACACTGCTGCCTTATTAAGATACTCTAGGTAAATTAACGTTTTGGCTACGTTGTAATGTTTAAACAAGATCAAATCATTGAACATATTTAACGTAGTGCTAAGTTAGATAGGCGCGATCTCGTACACGGTGCTCACCTTTTACCAACTGTAAAGAATGTGAACGCAAATGCATGAGCAAACACCAGTTTGTGTTGGTCCAAACAAGTAATCTGGGTAACAACAACAGGTGGGTTGTAATTTGCGGGAGAACTCAAGGTGAATGCCGCGGGGTATGTATCAACGTTAAACTCTGGAGCTGAGGACATCAACAGGCACAACAACAGTTATACCAGCCCAGACTCAGTCAGCAGTTCTTTTGACGCCTCACCATCCACTCATTTTCATTACCCATAGAGATCGTATGTATGCTTAGGTTTACAGCATGCTTACTAGTTCCCATTGACAGTTGTCTGGACTGTGCTGTCTTCTGCTGCCTTCGGCGCAGTCCCCCCCCCCTCTCTCTCTCTCTCTTTCTCTCTCTTCATCCCAGTCTCTCTTCTCTCTCTCTCTCCTTTCTCTCTCTCTCCCAGTCTCTCTCTCTCTCTCTCCCAGTCTCTCTCTCTTCTCCAGTCTCTCTCTCTCTCTCTCTCTCTCTCTCTCTCGACCTCTCTCTCGTCTCTCTCTCTCTCTCCCAGTCTCTCTCTCTCTCCAGTCCTCTCTCTCTCTCTCTCCCAGTCTCTCTCTCTCTCTCTCTCTCTCCCAGTCTCTCTCTCTGTCCTCTCTCTCTCTCGCCCAGTCTCTCTCTCTCTCTCCAGTCCCCTCTCTCTCTGCCTCTCGCCAGTCTCCTTCTTCACTCTCTCCTCCTCTCTCTCTCTCTTTCTCTCTCTCCTCTCTCTCGTCTCTCTCTTCTCTCTCTCCTCCCCTCCTCCTCTCTGCTCTCTCCAGTCCTCTCATCCTCTCTCTCCCCCAGTCCCCCTCTCTCTGCTCTCCAGTCCTGCTCCCACATCCCCAGTCCCTCTCTACTGATACCTCAATATTTCTTAATGTAGCTGTCACCAGAGCCGATCCATTTACAGTCTGATAACAGAATGCCTCAAAGGGCTAATTGCTTAATTGATTAACCATTCCTCTCTCCTCTGCCTGTCACAGAGCTGGAATGGCTGACCAACCAAAGTTTCCGCTCCGACGAGGCCCTCTCCCTTCACCAGCGTGCGGTACAGAAGTCCACCCAGCTCCAGCAGCCAGCAGCAGATACAAGGTACCAACGCTGGCTGCTGCATAGTCATCATAAACCTCCTCAATCGTTAGGCCATTACTCCCTGCAGCCCGCCCTGATTCACTGCAGCCTTGTACAGTTGATGTGTAGCCCTGTGAGATGTCTTTGTGCGGTAGGCCAAATGGCAACCAAACAAGCGATTACAGCGTTAGATATATTTGGTTTCGAGCGTAGCACAGAGGCAGCAAAAGTGCGTAAGCTGTCGGTGTCGCCTTTTATATATCAAGAGTTTTTTTATCTATGTACGTAGGTTTGTCCGTAAAGAATAGTCTATAATCTAAGCATGAATCCCTCTTCAGACTGTTGTCAAGTCAGGAGGAGGAGGAGGACCGGAATGATGTTTCATCCAAGAAGAGGAAGAAGAAGGAGAAGAAGAAGAAGAAAAAGAAAGAGAGGAGAAGGAGGCATGGGAGGCCTTCAGACTGGAGCGGGTCTGAGTCAGACACTGTTTACCCCAGCGACCTTGTGAAGAAGGATGCAGAGGAGCCCCGGTATGACCCCAGTCCCTCCGATCGCCCCTCTCCCTGCTCGCACTGGGAACGATCTCTGTGACTGTGTGAGAAACAGAGAGAGGGAGAGTGTTTCTGGGAAGCGTCGGGGAGGTTTGAGTATCTTGGACGACTGCCAAGGCTCTCCTGTCTGAACCAGCCTGGGAGTACGAGCCTGTATCAGAAATGTTACCCTCTACACGCACACACGCACACACACACACACACACACACTCACACACACACACACACACACACAAACACACACTGTCTCTCAAGGACAGACTCCCCATTAAGAGGTTGAGGTAACTCATCTATCTTCCGAGATCTCCCTCTGTCTCAAACACTTCCCAGAGAGCAGGACCTTCATGGTAGAATAGAAATGAGGGTGTTACTTTGATCTATTTAGTGTCTGTCTGTCTGTCTGCCTTTCTGCCCTGTCTACCTGCCTGTCTCTTCTTCTCCAGTCAGCAGCCGCAGGTGCAGGGCCAGCTGGAGGGGAAGTTTGCGTGGCTGGATGACCTCCAGAGTCCCCCTGCCCAGCTCTTCTGCCTGGACCGTAAAGCAGACTCTGCAAACTGGCAGTACAAGTCTCTGTACAGGGGAGACATTGCCAGGTAACACCCCCCTCTCTTTCCCCCCTCCGGCTTTTTCTCGCTCTTGCATCATCCTCTCCCCTATTTTCTCTACAGCGAGGTTACCTCCTCCCTGTTTCCTCCCCTTCTCCTCACCCCCAGTCTCCCCTCTACTCAGCTAGTCTCTCCCAGCTCAGCTGTCTCCTTGTGTTCCAGGTACAGGAGGAAAGGCCAGTCCTGTCTGGGCCTGGACTCACGCAGGCAAGCCATCAGCTGGGCCGACAATGAATCCTCCAAGAGGAAGCGATCTGACAAAAACAGGAAGCAGACAGAGCGCTACTTCTGCTTCTCTTCCCGCCCTCTGCTGAATGCTCCTGCCCTTCCCTCCCTCCCCGGGGAACCAGCACCCAGCACCACCCTTGAGTACATCCCCCTGCCCCTCTGCCCTGAGGAGAAGGGCGCTGGGCCGGGATCTGGACCTGTGAGCTGGGTCAACCCACTAGGGGTGTACGATGACTCCACCTCCCTGTGGCTACAAGGCCGTGGCCACAGTGAGCAAGGGCAGGCCCAGGAGCCCTCCAGGGACACGGACAGTAGCACCGCCCTGCTGGCTGGGAGGGTGGAGGACTTCAACAGGAGGCTGAGAGAAACGCCCACAGACACTCAGCTCTGGCTGCAGTTCCTGAACTTCCAGGTTTGTATATAGTTTGATGAATGCTAATAGTTAGGTGGTAGGTTACAAGGTTAGATGGTTAACATAGTTTTGAAGGCCATTGTTACATGAACTACCAGCTGCCATTTTTGCTGTTATTTGCCTTTATTATTGTTATTTATTATGTTATTTGCATTTCTCCTCTCTTCTCTCTTCCCAGGATGAGCTGTGGGAGGCGGGAGGGTTTGGGGGGGAGGGGGGATCGAGGGAGGGCGAGCGTGGCAGCCGGTCGGTGCGAGCGTCTGTGGAGAAGAAGATGAGCATCGCGGAGCGGGCGTTGGAGAGTAACCCAGGGAGTGTGGCCCTGCAGCTGGAGAGGCTGCGTCTGAGCCGCGAGCTGTGTGAGCCTGCTGCCCTGCAGAAAGAGTGGAGGAAGCTGGTGTTCCTGCACCCCAACAGCGCCCCCATCTGGAGGGAGTACCTGCTGTTCACGCAGAGTCACTTCAGCACCTTCTCCGTGTCAAAGGTCAACTCCGCCTACGGGAAGTGTCTGAGCACGCTCGCCGCTGTGCAAGATGGAAGTATGACATCACACCCAGCCCTGCCTGGCACCCAGGAGAGCATGCTGGGTAAATGAGTTTGCACACTATTCTGGACCTAGGTTAACCAGTCTCCCTTTGTCCTTTGGTCTCCCTGCACGTCCCTCACACCTGTGGTCCTGTCTGCCGTCTGGCAATGCAGACTGACAGCCCCCACTCCACCCCCACCACCACCCCCACCCTCAGACTGGCTGGCTCAGCTAGGTGTGTGTGATGACTCACGTCGTCTGCTGCAGTGGCCTTGCCTGCGAAGGGGAAACACTCTGTAGGTTGCGGACGATGTAAACAGCCGATGTAAATATTAGTACAGCAGAGCAGAAAGCACAGCAGAGCTGGATCGGGTTTCTCTGTGCTACTTCCAGTTCCTGCTCTCCTGCTGTGCTCCTGTCCTGCTGCATCTATCGACCTGCTGGTGCCCAGCGTCTGACTGGCCGGAGTGTTTTCCCTGACAGAAGGGAGGGAGGGAGAGTGGGAGGGATGGAGAGGGGGAGGGATGGAGTGTCAATGGGTGGGTGGATGGATGCAGGGAGGTGAGGAGCTGGCAGAGATTGAGTGCAATGCGCCGGCTCTGGTTTCAGCTGCTAGAGATCTCCTCTATAGCTGAATGCTGAAAGCAACTATCTGGATCTATCAGTGGGGATTCATCTTTGGTCCTGGTCACAGGCGCCATCCAGTGGTCAAGCAGGGGTAATGCAGTACCGACATGCCGACATGAAGGTTAAACGTAGTTTTTCTGGTTATGCTCTCTGAGCTATAGACAGGTAGGCAGAGGAGCAGAATTAGAGATGTCTGTCTGCTTCCTGACTCAGCCCAGGTACCTGTGTGGTTCAGATGACCTTTTGAAAAGCCCTGAAATGATTGGCTTGGTCAAGCTTGTAGAGGATATCAAAGATGGCTCCTCTCCTCAAGGAGGAGAGGAGCCATCAGAGGTAGCAGGAAAGACTGATAGTTGATTGTGACTAACACAATGTAAGCTGTCTTCTAAAGAACAGCCAGAGGGAAGGTTTGTTTAAACCTGATCAGACCGTTGTCTGTAGGCTGCTCAACCCCTAATTATCCAGAAGGATAATCAGAACCTTGTGATTACTAAGACGAACAATTGTGATAAAAAAGTGATAAAGTCACGTGACCTGGGGATGGACGATTTGATTGGCCTGTCAAATGTTTAATTCTAGAGAGATTATCTGGCATCTCTTTCTTTCGCACTCTCATCACACCCTTACACAAACACATACATGCACACACTCGTACTCACCAGCACTTCCATACAGTCACACACACAAACAGACCTTTCTCCTCTGTCTCAATAAAGCCTCCATGTCTTTCATCTCTAAGTACCCAGCACACTAATCTGCCTGCTTTGAATCATACAGGAATGGGCTGTCTTAACGAGCCTTCTCCCCCTGCTCCTCCCTCTCATTCTCTACCTCCCTCCTTCCCTCTTTCCCTCCTTCCTTCCTTCCCTCCTCTCTGTCCATCTGGCCACCAGACATCTTTGTGCAGCAGTGTCATTTCCTGCGTCAGGCGGGACACTCGGAGAAGGCAGTGTGTCTGTTCCAGGCTCTGCTAGACTTCACCTTCTTCAAACCAGACAGCGTGAAAGACCTACCCACCAGACAGCAGGTACACACGCACACACACACACACACACACACACACACACATACACACACACACACATCAGGCTCAGTGTCAATAGGACAGGGAGAAGACATAATGAGTTGTTAATCTCCCGTACAGTAGATAATAAAGTGTTGTGATTATGAATGTGCTTTACTCTAGTGCTTGTGCATGTGTCCTGTTTGTTATGCTTGTCACACACAGTTTGTGTAGCGTGTGTGTGAGAGAGAGAAATGTGTTTGTGTCTGTCAGAGACTGGGGCATGATTGCGCATATAATCTGTTCTAATGACCACCTTACTGCATGCATTGACATGTTAAACACTTCCTTTCCATTCATTACCTAGCTTGTTCAACACCGCTGCGTGTGTGTGCGTGCGTGTGTGCGTGCGTGTGTGTGTATGTGTGTGCAGGTGGAGTTCTTTGAGCCCTTCTGGGACAGCGGGGAGGCCAGGGTGGGGGAGAGGGCCGCCCGAGGCTGGAAGGCCTGGATGCATCAGCAGGAGAGAGGAGGCTGGCTTCTCCCTAATACAGGTAACATACTACACACATACGTGCTCACACACACACACACACACACACAGTATGTTACCTCAGTCCTGGGTGTGTTTCAGATGAGGATGATGAGGATGATGAAGATCCCGAAGAGGAGCTGAAGGACAGGACCTGGCCAAAGTGGAGGATCTGGTTGGACATTGAGACATCCCGTGAGGCCAACCATTGGCTACCCTGGAGGCCGGACAAAGCCAAGGGCCAATCAGTGGAAGACTGTGAGGACCCAGACAGACAGGTATTGGCTGAGGCCTATGAGCACATGGATTTTATTATGAAGCTCTGGAGAGGTGTAATAAATACTTATTGTTATTCTTTTTTTGTCTCCCACAGGTTCTGTTTGATGACATAGGTCAGTCTCTCATTCGTGTGAACAGCTCAGAGCTCAAGCTCCGGCTAGTGCTTCACTTCCTGCAGTTCCTGGGTTTGCCTTCAGGGGCGCTAGACTGCTCCTCTGCCCACACTGCCCCCTGGTGGAGCTCCCTGCTTGAGGACCTGTCACTCCTGGGGGAGGGGCCCCAAGCTCAGCCGCCACTCACAGCGTACCACCTTCCAGCCCTATTGGTCAGCCCTGTGGGCCACATGACCACTCTGCAGGGTGCCAGGAAGTGGGCAGACCTGGGGAAGCAGGGGGAGGAGTTTCTCACCAACATGTTCCAGATGCTTCTGCCAGTATTCCCTTCCAAGCAGAGAGCAGTTCTGTATCTCTGCTGGCTGCAGTACGAAAAACTCAAGGTAGCTCCTTTCCCTACTTCTTGAGTTCTCTCTACTCGTCTGTGTCCTGTTCCTGCTCTTCCGTGTCCCCTTTCAGCTCACCTGCGTCTCTCCTCCCTAATCCAGGTGCTGCACTGCGTGCGGCGTGCCAACAAGCGCCGTCTTCGCGTCCAGGGCAAGAGGAGCAAGCGCGTGGCCAAGTGTCTCCTCAAGGAGCCGGACAACCGCGGCTGGCTGCCGCTCTGGCGTGAATATGCACACCTGGAGTGGCTTCTGGGTAATCTCGCAGACGCCCGCAAGGTGTTTGACTCCGCCCTGGCGCTGGGTGTAGCCGGGGGGCTGGCTGACTCGTCCCTCTGTCACCTCTGTCTGCTGTACGCCCAGCTGGAGGTAGAGGAGGCAGCAGGTCAGGGCGTGGGCAGGGCAGGGCAGGGAGGGCCAGCCACAGGCTCAGCTGCAGTGTACGTGCTGACTAAACTGGCTGAGGGGGGTAGCTACACAGCCTTCTCTGGAGAGCTGGCTCCCGTGGCGGTGCTGAAGGCTAGAAGGACGTATGAACTAGCCCTGCACACCTGCCTGGCTAGCCTGGAGAAGCAGGAGGACCCTGGGAAGGAACTGACAGCTCAGGGGCAGAAGCTTGGGGGCTTGGGGCAGTGGAACCAGCCCAGCCTGGCGTCGGGCTTGGTGGGCTGCTACGCCCTGTTCCAGTACCTGACTGTGGGGGTGGAGGCTGCTGAGGCTGTGTACAGCCTGGCCAGGGAGAGGCTGGGCCAGCTCCATTCCAGGCCTGATGCTACCAGCGATGCAAACCAGGTTAATGCTAATGGGGAAACTTGCCCAGCTAGCGGCGCGAATGCTAACCGGCTAGCCTCGGAGTGTGAGTATCTGGCTGTCCAGCAGGCTGCGTTGTTGCACTACCACACCAGCAGCAGCGTATACCCGCTGCGCCCCCTCAGAGAGACCCTCACCTCTGCCCTGCAGCTCCACCCTGCTAGCGCCCCCCTGTGGCGGCTTTATGTGCAGGTGGAAAACCGTTACCACAGTGCCGGCAGGGCGCGGAGGTTCTGTCACGGCGTTGCCAGGGGCTGCGCCAGCGTGGTACCTCGGCTCTTTACCATCAGCGCAGAGCAGCACAGGAAGCAGCTCCTGGATTCTGCCCACAGGTGAGAGCAGAGAAGATTCTACATTGAACAGAAAAGATGATTCTACACTGTTTTGGTGCCAAACCATCTCTGTGCCTTGTGTGCAATCGACTGGAGAAAGATGCAGGATGTAGATAAAAAACCCATCATTTAGCTGATGCTTTCAACCAAAGCAACACACACAGGAGGGATTTGAACTTAATAACATTTAGTTAATCTGTTAGATAAGCAGTTAACTGTACTACATACTGAGCCTACTAAGTAAACACTAAGCATTCAGCATATCTGTCTCTGAAACTATACACTCTATATACCCCAGCATCCCTCCAGGCTACCGACGTTTGTATCTGAGTAACATATCAGGGTTGTGTGAAGAGTATAAAATGCTATGTTCTGCGGCTGTCTCAATGTACAGGTCTTGTTCCCATGGCGAAGCACTCCCCACCCTGCCAGAAAACGGACTTAGCAACCGTATCTGCTCGCTGTTTGAGAACGCCCTAGCGACCAAGCAGGGGGTCCACTGCCCCCTGCTGTGGAGGATGTACATGCACTTCCTGGTGAGACAGGAACAGGAAACGCACGCTTGACAACAACCTTCCAGTAGATGACATAACACCAGCTGCATCTGCATTTGATTGGGTTCAAAGTTATTTCTTTGCACGTAATTGTGATGAGTAATGTTTCCACTTGCGTGGTTGACATCATGTGCTGTCCAGGTGTCTGATGGGAGTGTGGAGAAAGGCAGAGCTGTCTTCTACAAGGCCTTACAGGATGTCCCCTGGGCTAAGGTCAGCACATAACACCAAATACAGCACACAACATGTGCAGTCTAAAACGTCTAGTGCCTTTTCTAACTCCTAATGTTCCCTTCACTATCTACACGATGTGTCTGCAGGGAGTGTACATGGACGCAGTGCGTCTGTTCCCAGAGCACATGCAGGAGTGTCTAGACCTGCTGACTGAGAAGGAGCTCCGACTGAGGCTCCCCATGGAGGAAATAGACATCCTGTTGGAGGATTGACCCTTCCCACAATGCACTGCCGGGAGAAACATCGGATTTTACTGGAACTGATGTTGCACTGTGAATTGGGAAAATACTCATACTTGTAAGAATCCAATGTAATTAATTTAGCTGCTTAATAAATGTTACTTTTTACAGAATAATATTGTTTATATTTAAAAGCAGATTTGAGACAGTAGAGATCACAAATGTCACTACTTTATGACAGGTTAGGCTGCTTTTACACTGCACAGCTCCAAGTGACTCAATTCCGATGTTCTCTTGTTGCCTAGTTAAGTTGCGGCTAACATCATGACAACAGTTACAAGGTGAGGTGTTGTAGCTGCAGAGTCAGTTAGGAGTAGTTGTTGTAGGATGACAGACGAGCATCAAGACCTGCACTGTAAGTGGAGAGTTGGAACGGAGAGCTTTTTATTATCAATACAAACTTTATTGTAAATACAAATCCAGAGGTGTGTACATTGCCATCATGCCAACATGTAATACTCAGCCACGCTCAGACAACACGACAGCCAAAATATAGAAGCCTTCGATTCTACGGGGAAATGAACAGCTGACATCAAGTGAAGAGATGTGGATGTGTCTGGGCGGCAGGGGTACTGGCCGACTAGAACACTCTCATCCATCCTGCTGTACTACCATCTTGTGATCTGATGTGGGACTGGATTGAAGGCAGCTGTGAACAGAAGGACCTATCCCATCAGGCTGAATCAGACAGCTTCTAAATAAAGGGCAAGGAAGAGGACTGATGTAATGAAAGACGTCGAGCCAGTTGTAAGACCGGGAGTGATGAGGAGGGGGGGGGGGGTTGGGATTTGGGAGAGACCAGGGAGGGCAGAGGTTTGGGGGAGAGACCAGGGAGGGTGGAGGTTTGGGGGAGAGACCAGGGAGGGTGGAGGTTTGGGGGAGTGACCAGGGAGAGTGGAGGTTAGAGGTAGAGTCCTTCAGGTGTCCCTTCCTGCTTCTTGTAAAGGACGTTCTCCTTGGACTTCTTGAAATCCTCGTTGGTGACCTTCATCCTCCTCTCCCTCAAAGCCATCAACCCTGCCTCCGTACAGATAGCCTGAAGGTAGAGAGGGAAGGAAGGACGGGGGGGGTGAGAGAGAGATAGAGAGAGAGAGAGAGAGAGAGAGAGGGAGACAGGAATGGAAGAAACGAAGAGTTATTAGATCCAGATCAGGAGAGGGTCTCAAAAACGTCAGGTGAAAAACCTCACCATCACCACATCTCAACTCTACATTCACCCCCTGCATGTTTGTACTCCCATGATGCACCTTGATGTCTGCTCCTGACAAGTCATCCTTAGCCAGGATGAGGTCGTCCAGGGTTACGTCATCCGCTACAGTCATCCTGCTGGTGTGGATCTGGAAGATTCTTCTCTTGGTCTTCTCATCCGGCAGGGGGAACTCGATCTTACGGTCTATACGACCTGGGGGAGGAGGGGAGGACAGGAAGTTAGGGAGTCTACTGTAACTGTGCTGATGGGGTATATCCAGAATCTGTTTGTGTGGGCATGAGTGTGTGCGTGCGTGTGAGCGGGTATGTGTGCCTGTTAGCAAGCATGTGTGTGTGTGAGTGGGCATGTGTGTGTGTGCGTGCACGTGTGCCCGTTAGCGGGCACGTGTGCGTGTGAGAGGCATGTATGTGTGTACCAGGTCTAATCAGCGCAGGGTCCAGTGTCTCTATGCGGTTGGTGGCCATGATGACCTTGACGTCTCCCCGGGAGTCGAAGCCGTCCAGCTGGTTGAGAAGCTCCAGCATAGTCCTCTGGATCTCCCTCTCTCCTCCTGAGTTAGAGTCATACCTGGACAAGGGAGGGAGACGCACGCACGTACATTAGTAAAGACACACAAGGCTACAACGCCCCGATCATCAAATCAAAATGTATTTGTATAGCCCTTTTACAAGCAATGTCACACAGGGCTTCATATACATCCATAGAACTGCCCCTCAACCAACCTAAACCCTCAGACATCCACGATTCTCTACCTCTGCACACAGACACACACACACCTCTTTGTTCCGATGGCATCGATCTCATCTATGAAGACGATGGAGGGGGCGTGTTCCTCAGCCACCCTGAAAAGCTCTCGCACCAGCTTAGGCCCGTCTCCTAGATACTTCTGGATCAGCTCTGAGCCAACCACACGCAAGAAGGTAGCCGACGTCTGGTTGGCTACCGCCTTGGCCAGCAGGGTCTTACCTGCAAATCAGAAAGGAGGATGATGACCAAGAGGAAGAGGAGTAGGAGAGTCACATGTAGAAGTACCATGGTGTGTGTCTGACCTGTGCCAGGGGCTCCATACAGGATGACCCCTTTGGGAGGTTTGATGCCCATTTCCTCATAGTACTCTGGGTGGGTCAGGGGCAGCTCCACTGACTCCTGATTGGACCACACACCAGCAAGGGTTGTCAGTCAGGACAAATAGCCAATCAGCACCAGGCATTGAGACATGAAGCCAATCAATCCAATCAAAAAGTACAAAAACACTAATAATGAATGATGAAGTTAAATGATATGTAGAAGGTGTGTGTGACAGAAAGAACAAGTGTGTGTGTGTTGTTGCTGACCTTGATCTCCTGGATCTGGTTGTCCAGTCCTCCTATGTCAGCGTAGGTCTCCTGAGGGGCCTTCTCCACCTTCATCACCGTCACCAGGGGGTCGGTATCATCCATCAGCACCCCGATCACTGCATGGACCTGATGGTGCACACATGACGCACACATATTACACATGCAGACATGGCGCGCGCACACACACACACACACACACACACACACACACACACATTACACACACAGACATGACATACACATTACACACACATGACACACACACTACACACACAGACATGACACACAAAGACATGACACACATTACACACACACACGCAGACATGACACACACACACACACATTACACAAACAGTCACACACACACCCCTCCCTACCTTGTGGTTGAGGAGAACAGAGCAGCCAGGCTCCAGCAGGTCCTTGTCCACAAAGGACAGGATGCTGACGTAGTGCTCCGAGCCCACTGAGGTGGACACGATGGCATGGTTGTCATCGATGATCTCCTCCAGGTTCCCCACTGACATGGGGGTTCCTCTCAGGTCATCCACCTTGGAACGCTCCTCCTAGAACCACAACAGTTTCAACACATGAGTATATATATGAGAGGACAGAGAGAGACGAGAGAGGGGAAAGAGACAGAGAAAAAGACAGAGAAGGAGAGAAAGAGAGAGACAGAGAAAGGAAGAGGAAGACAGAAGTAAAGAGAAAGAGAGAGACAGAGAGATATAGAAAGAGAGAAACAGAAAGAGAGAGACGGAGAAAGCGAAAGATGAAGAAAGAGAGAAACAGAGAAAGGAGAAAGAGAAACAGAGAAAGAGAGAGACGCAGAAAGAGAGAAACAGAGAAAGATAGAGAGAGAGAGAGAGAGTAAGAGAGAAAGACTGAGAAAGAGAAAGATAGAGAAAGAGAGAGAAGGAAGCCATCCAGAGAGGACCATGCTAGCTGAGCTAGAGGCCATGTGCAGGACGTGATACTGTACCTCCTGTTTCTCCTCCAGAGGCTTCATCTGCTCCTGGTTCCTGATGAACTCCTCCTCCATGAGGAGGTAGTCCTTGATCCTCTCCTGCTTCAGCAGCTTCAGACGGCACTGCGTGTGGGGGGTGACTGCACAAGGGGTGGAGGGGCTATCAGTACACCAAGGCTACACAAAACAGGAGAGCTCAGCTTGGCTTTCTAGTTCAGATTGTGGCCTAAAGGTTTGGAAATGTAAAGTTATTGAGTGCAAAGATTATTTAAATGTGTTAAATATGTGTACTGTGTGTGTGTGTGTGTGCTGTGTGTGTGTGTGTGTGTGTATGTGTATGTGTACCTAGAGGCAGCTTGCTGGCAGCATCAGGTCCCTTTGTCCTCTTCTTCTTCTTGCCGACTCTGGTGGGGATCGGTGGCTCATACTTCTTCTTCTTGTCCTAAGAAAAACTCAGTTAGTCTGTGTGAAGGAAGCATCCATTCCCACCAACAGCCCTGCCTGAACATGAGTTCTGAACGTTAATGAAAGGGTTAAAACGCAGTCGGGCGAGGGGATGAACAGAACAAACCCAATAACTGTTCTATGATCTGTCACCTTAAAGTTCTGAGTTAAATGTGTTTTTAAAGTAACAACTGATCCCATGATCCAATGAACAGTAAACTAAAGACAATAGTAAACTTCAAACAACATAACTCGACAACACGCACGTAGACATGGTCAAAACTGATTTCCACACATTCCCCACTACCATTAGAAGACCATGACAGTAGCATTTTTAATACAACGATTACATCAAATAGATCAGCCTTCCGCACCAAAAAGGTGAAACGGGTAACGCTAGGGAATGTAATTTACGTCGTTGAGAAGGGCTGAAGTGCTTTTTACTGTAAAGATTCGAAAAACTCCAATGGATTAACTTGAGCCTGAGAGACATGTTTACCTTGTCATCTTTCTTTCCTCCACCGGGACCGTGTCCACCGCTTTGACTTTGACCCTAAAACGAACGACATTAATGACATTCTAATTACGATAACTGAAACAAATATTGAATGGCCAAGAAACCAAAGGAGTAGCAAGCAAGTAAACGGCTCTACTGTACATTACTAGCAGTACTAGTACTAGGAGAAACGTTGTAGTGGCTAGCTTAGCAGCTAGCAGGCTAACTGCAAGCTAACACTTATTTGAGATTTACGGACAGTAAGAATTTAAAATACAAACTACAGTAAGGCTAAACATTTGAACAGAAAGTTACATGGCCTCTCGCGTATTTGCCGTAATAACATGTGGATAATATACACTATCATTAATGAAATCGGAAAGAGCTGGAAACTGCTGGCTCACTTACCATTGCTTTTTCAGTTTGTCGCAGTCGCTGAGGTTATACGTCACGCTGTTGCGTTCTGATTTTTTTCTGATCAAAAATTCAGCAACTTGCTGAACCTTTGAGCTTTTAAGACAGTCATTTTAACCTCGAAATAAATTCATTTGATCATTTTAAAATGGTGAATTAAAAACTAAAAAATTCGGTGGTGTTTAAATTACAATACGAGGTGTTCAATGCCTTTCAAAATTAAAACGCTTAAAACATTATGTGACTGATTAGCTTCAATATAAAAATGTAACAAATAAAATAGATTTTTTGTAAGGTCAATGAAAAACATGTATAATACAATATAATTGCAACTGAATACGCGAGAGGTGAACTATTGTTGAGAAGAGAGAAAGAGAAATCCTATATTATAGGACAGAAATGTCTTGTAATCAAATAGAAATGGTCCAAACTACTTTTGTGTTATTATTGATAAATGTGTCCAGGGAAAGGTTAAAAGAACGGCCCAGAAGCAGAAGATCGATACCCGAGTTCCCGCAATTGCAGAACTCGACCCAGACTGTCCAATAGATGGAGCTGTTTCTCTGCGCGAGCAACCTTATTTGTTTTCTCTGACTGGGAACGTTTTGAGGATGAGAAAGACAGAGGGGTGTTTTTCCACTCCAGAGCACAGCTATTTAAAGATGTCAGCAGAACCAGCTGACCACCCACCCAGAACTGCAACCCGGCCAGGGTGGGACTATACTTGTATAGTCCCCCTCCTCTCTCTCTGACTGTCTATCTTGCTTCATCTCTCTCTCTGTGTCTATCACTCTGTCTCTCTCTGTGTCTGTCTCTCTGTCTTTCTCTGTTTGTCTTGCTCCACCTCGTTTGTCTTGCCTTTTGTTCTATTTTCCTCAATCAGACACTAAGATGACATCAGTCAGTCTCCTCCCGTCTCTGTTCCAGCTGTGTGTGTGTCGCTCACGGTCCCACTGTACCGGAAGCGTGCTTCTTTGTATGGGTGTGTTGTGCCAAGAAAAGAGGGCAAAGCGGCTTCCTTGGCACCAGTTTCTGACAGCCATGCAAGGATCCCCTCCACTTCTCCACCTATCCACACAGCCTGCCATCCTGCCAGCCTTCTTCACCCACCTTATTACCTGCCGCTGGGGATGTCACTGGCCTCTGCCAACTCACTCAGCCTCCAGAAAATCACTTGGGCCCCATGCTGGTATCCTCTTGGCTTTCCATGCCAGAACACTGTTTCTCTGCATCACTGCTTCAGTCTTCCTCTGAGTTTCTCTCCTCTCTCTCGCGCGCGCGCTCTCTCTTGCTCGCTTGCTCTCTCTCTCTCTCTTTCTCACCCTCTCTCTCTCTCACTCTCTCTCTCTCTCGCTCACCCTCTCTCTCTCTCTCACTCACCCTCTCTCTCTCTCTCTCTCTCGCTCACCCGCTCTCTCTCGCTCACCCTTTCTCTCTCTCTCTCTCTCTCTCTCTCTCTCTCTCTCACTCACTCACCCTCTCTCTCTCATTTCAGTCTGTATTTTTCTAACTCATTTCTATCATCCTCTCTCTCATTTTCTCTTTGCTTCACTCTCCTTCTCTTTATCTCTCTGTCTTGTGACTCTTCTTCACACTCTCTTTCTTTTGACTTTGTTACCAGTCTCACCTTGCTCTGATTTCACAGAGCGTGCCAGGGTTGGAAATTGAATAAAATTCACAAAACATTACTGTGACATAAGTAGCTTAGCTCTGCCTTTATCTGCTAGCATTAGCTTAGAACAGCGGTGAGTGCTGCTGAGCTAGGTCAGATGACATTAGCATCAGTCACACTGACACAGCCAGCCGTCCTTCAGACACAGTAGGGTCAAATACCTATTACTGTATGGGTGAATGACATAAGGTACACTTGATTTTGCCCGTCACCTCAATTGAACTGTAGTAAACAGCCCTCGAAGTACAAAACCACATTAAGGTGAACTAAATCAAGTGAACCTTACCCCAGATCGTTTCAATCTGAACTCTGTAGTTCATTCCTAGCTCTGCACCAATGGCCAGTTTGGTCTCATGAGCTCCTGTTAGAGAGCCTTGGAGTTTGGCCTGTAAAGAATACTTGTTAAGGTTCCAGAATACTTCCAGAAGGTTCTAGATCAGTGTCACCAGTAGCACCCCTTGTCCCAAGCAGACAGGATTAGAACACGAATCGTCATGTATGATGTATGAGAGCAGGGCACCGTGACATCATCAGCGTCTCACCCCTCTCTCGCCCCAGGCAATTACCAGCCTGCCCCACTTCCTTCTTCCCGTCCGTCTCCCGTCCTTCCTTTCCCATCTGACCTAGGGTGAGGCAGTGACAGAGAGCATCCGACTGGTTTTATTACAACCAGCCGCCAACCTCCCATCTGCAGTTCTCCATGTCTGTGTGGATTAAACTCATATTTCTCACGTCTGTGTTCTAAAACGCTATCCTTCCCATCCTCGTTTTATCCCTCCGTCCCCACATTCGCACTCATCTTTCACACCTTCCCCCTGTTCCTTACGTATCTTCTCCATCTCTCCATCTCTCCATCCCTCCCATCTGTGTGTTGGCTGCTGCATTATTCACTTCATGGCCTTATCTTCTGAGCTTCCTCGCCTTCTTGCGTTTCTCGATATCCCCCTCCACCCGTGCTCTCGTCTTCGCGCGTCATCCAGCCACTTGCTTTCTTTCCCTCCGTCTGGTCGACCTGCACCATATGCTGCTCCGCATTTTTCAATTTTTTTTCTGTCGTTGGTTCGAGTGTGTCTGCGTTTCAACCATGTTAACGATCCCAGCGCTCCTTTCTCTCCGTCATTAGACGGCTGATTAGCTGTCACATCAGTGGCAGCGCGTGGAGTCGGTCCTCGGTTGCTGATAGCTGTCCCTCATCTTCAACACGAACGCCGACAAGCCCGTTCACCGAGCCACACAGTCGTCCGCGTGCTTTATCTTCATTACAGTGCACTCTTTATCTCCCTCCCGCTGCTCTGGTACTCACAGCCTAGCCTGGTCTGTCGCTGTCAGGCCTTCCAATCTGAAACGGAACGATGGACATTTTTTCAAGCTGTCAGTTTCTTGTACTTTCAAATAAAGCTGAAAGTACCAGTCTGCTTTGCTCTGATAAAACTAATGTATTCCTGCTGCTTGGCTATTTCAGGGCTAAAAAAAACCTGTCATCTGATTTCTCACTAACATGTCTTAATGGCATTTAGCTACCGCTCTGTCACAAACCACATCATTAAGTCACATTTCTGTCTGCAGCTCTCCGTAACAGGTTCAATTCATGCCATTATAGAAATAGTCCGTCCAACAGGCTACTTCATATCATATCTTACTTTATAGAACATACATATTGAAATATACTGCCCCTCCAAGTCTTTTCCCCCTCCAACAGTGTGTGGGTTTGGTGCCACCAACCGCAGGGGACAGGGTCAACATGGTGATCGAGACCCTGCCTTTGGCGGGATCCTCTGCAGGATCCCGCCAAAGGATCACTTAAATCGGGAGTTATGTAAAGAAAGGGGTGGAGAGAAGGGGAAGGCATCACAATAAGGCAAAAAGAAGTGAAAGGTGAGGGGAGAGATCCTGGAAAAGATGAAAAATAGTAAAGCAGAAGAGAGAGAAGGAAGAGAGAAGGAGAGATGAGAGAAGTGGAAAGAGAGAGAACGGAGGAAAATTTGAGGAAAGGAGAGAGTGAGCACGGAACAAGGAGGTAGAGCTCCTGCTGAAGCCTCTCCAGCTCTCCAAAAGATGTCAAGGCCAGGAAACAATATAATAACAGACAGGAACAAAGCCGTCACTCCTCACAAGAACAAGAAAGCAGGAAAGAGAGACGAAGAAAGAGAGAGAGAGGGGAAGAGAAAGACCAGACTCAGAGAGAAGTGAGAGAGAGGTAGAAGAAGAGAGAGAGAAAAAGAAAGAGTTAGAGAGAGGTATAGAGAGATAGAGAGAGAAGACAGAGAGAGGGGTTAGAAAGAAGAGGGGCAAGAGGAAAGAGAGAGAGTAGAAAGAAACAGAGACCAAGAGATAGAGACAGAAAAAGAAACAGAGAACAGCAGAAAGAAAGAAAGAAAGAAAGGGAAAAAGAGAGAAAATTGTAAGACATTTGGTGTATTTACATAACTGATTTGGCATGATGATGTAAATGGTTTAAATGAATGTGCTATGGCGAGAGTGAAAGACAGAAGACCAAGAGACCCTAACACAGAGATATATAAAGAGAAAAAAGAAACAGAGAGAGGGAGGGAATGGGGAGAGAGAAGAAGAGAGATAGAGAAAGAGCAAGAGAGACAGGAAACAGCTAAGAAAATATTACGTTCCTTGAGGCTTCACTGTGGCAGAGCTAAAACTCCGAATACTATACTATTCATTGCCTCCTCCTTCAGAAGTTCTCTCGACTGTGCTTTGTCACAACAATCAGATGATAGAATCACGGAATTGGCCATCCAGACTTTACATCTTCAGCTGAGAACGATCTTCGCGTTCGGAATAGAATGTTGACAATGCCCTGAGTCTGTATTTCAGGTTTTCACCTGAGGTGCTATATTAAAACACTAAAAGGTATAACAACTATACCTGAATGAAAAATGGGAAAAAAAAAACCACCCCACCTCCTCCTACCCTCCACACTTCCACTCTCCTCCCTCCACCCTCCACCTTCCTCCCTCCACCTCCCACTTCAAACCTATCCTCCGGCCCTGGCCTCCCTCCACACTTCACCTTCCTCCTCCTCCCCTCCACACTCCACCTTCCTCCTCCCTCCACACTCCACCTTCCTCCTCCCTCCACCAACTCACCTCTCTCTCTCTGCCACCCTCACCTCTTCTCCTCCTCCCTCCACATTTCTCCTCCTCCCTCCACCCTCCTCCTCCTCCCTCCACCTTCCTCCTCCCTACACCCTCCTCCTCCTCCCTCACCTTCCTCCTCCCTCCACCCTCCTCCTCCTCCCTCCACCGCCTGCCTCCTCCCTCTTCCTCCCTCCTCCTTCCTCCTCCCTCCTCCTCCCAATTTCTCAGGTTGTACACACTGTCAGGGATGCAGAAACAGACTAGAGATCCTTTAAATGATTCTTTAGCGATTATTGCAAACGGTAGAACCCAATACGTTTACTGAGCTTGGATAGTACAGAAACACATGTACCCCATAAGTCACCCATACAATATAATGAGTAGTGTGTGTGGAAACCATAGAGAGAGATAATAAAATACGTCTCAACACCACAGTACATATCTTGCTGATTTGTATTTTCTCCATCATATGAACATATGTGTCTGACCACCTGGTGGTTTGTTACTGGTCTCCACAATGTTTTCTAATGATACAGTTTGATAATATATATCTCCCACGTGTGTGGAGGTATGCATTTCTGAATGCAAGTGATTTAAATAGCCCATGGGTAGATGTTTCTTTGTATGCCAACATAAATGTTTAATGTTCATGCACATACACCAAGGATGTGCTGCCATGCATAGAGATGAGCTATGAATTATCTCAATGATGCACAGGTATGCGTGTGTTTATACACGTGTGTATATAAGTGTGTGTGTGTATGTGTGTGTGAAATGAGATACTGTATATTAGTATTCTCGTATCATAACTGGTGAGCTTGTCAAAAGCTTCAGGGACTCAACTGTGACATCACTAGCCAATCAGGAAGCAGCTCCCGAGCTCTGGGACCTACAGCAAGACGTACCCCTAGGGCAGGAGGAGGGGAGGAGAGGAGGAGGGGAGGAGAGGAAGGGGGGAGGAGAGGAAAGGAGGAGAGGAGAAAAGGGGAAAAGAGGAGAAAATAGGGGAGGAGATGAGAAGAAAGTAGAGGAGGGGAGAAAAGAGGAGAGGAAAAGAGAGGGTACAATAAGGGGGAGAGGAAAAGAGAGAGGAGAGGAGAAGAGAGGAGAAGAGAAGATAGGAGAAGAGAGGAGAGAAGAAGAGAGGAGAAGAGAGGAGAAGAGAGGAGAAAAGAGGACAGGATTGTATAGGGAAAGCAGAGAGGAGACAGACGTGTGTGCGACTCTAATGTCCTGCTGGGAGGTCAGGAGTAAACCAAGCTGCTGTCTGCACTCCTGCTGGCAGATGAGGGATGGTGTGTCTGCGTGTGTGTGTCCGTGTGTGTGTGTGTGACTCCAGGGGGCTGCAGACACAGCGTAGCCGGTGTAGTGTGTTGAGGCCTGGTGAGAGGTGCTGTCTGCAGAGCACCAGAGGAGCTGTCGGAGGAGAGGAGTGATTACTAGCAGACATGGTGGGAAGTGTGTGTTAGATATAAAGCAGGTTTGCATTGACATAACATGAACATGAGAGTAAGTACTCTGCCTGCTTGAAGGGATTTACAGGTGACATGTAGACTGAAAAAACATGGCAGCGTTGACTCCAGAGTATTTCTGTTAGCGGTGAGGAGGGGAGAGGAGAGAAAGTCTGTCATCCCTTCTGGTCTGAATGTACCAACAAGAAGCTACTAGTCATTCTCCTCATGGCTGATTTGACAATATGAGAGCTTTAGACAAACTCTCTCTCTTCCTTTCATCTCTCCTCTCTGTCTTTCCTCTCTCCTCTCCATCTCTCTCTACTCTCCCTTTCTCTCTCTTCATCCCTTCCTCTCATTTCTGATTCTCTATCCTCTTTTTCTCTTTCTCTCTCTCTTCATCTCTTCCTCTCATCTCTCTCTCTCCTCTCTCAAATTCTGTCTTTTCTCACCAACCTTTCTCTTCCCCCTCCCCTTCCCTTTCCTCCCCTCTACGCAAACACACACACACACACACACACAAACACACACACACACACAGAACATACATTGTTGAAATGCGGGACAAGATTCTGCTTTTAAATGTGTTTGAATGGGTGCATGGATACATGTTTGTTTACACAGTTTATTATCTGTAAGACGTGCATCTCTCTCTTTTGACCAGGATTTGTGAATATAACGCAGAAGGAGTCGGTCACACCACAGCTTGGTTGCCAAAACTGTTCTTCAACTGTAGTTAGTGTGCTGACAAACATCAATATGACACGTATCCCAAACAATTTAACAAACCACTGAACAAATCAATTACACTTGAATCTCAAACATTTTCATTTCAAAGACATTTAAATTTCATTTAAAATTATGCTTGTCCAGCATCAGGATATGACTGGCTCATTTATCAATTTCTGTGTGTGTCTCAGTGCGTGTACGCCTTTACATGTGCCTGCCCAAGTGTGTGTGACGCAGTGGAATGCTGTGCCGTTCCAGCCTGTTGTGATGCCAGAGTAATTGGCTGTGTTATCAGGGAGAAAGAAGCTGTCCATCTCCTGGTCTGACACGCTCCACATCCTCACTGTAGATAGTGGCAGAGAAGGCGAGCGAGAGACAGAGAAAGGGAGGGAGAGAGAGAGGGAGGGAGGGAGCGAGGGACAAAGAAAGGGAGGGAGAAAATGAGAGAGCGAGGGACAGAGGGAGAGAGAGGTCAATATCATTGATCACTCTGCTCCATTGATCCATGTCACTTGCCAGATAATCCCCACACAGTCCTGTATGCTAGGGCAGGGGCGCATATCAGCACACACACACACAGGCAGACACACACAGTCACATACAGCACCACTAATCTGCTGCTTCCCTGGTTATAAATAAATAAAATGGCCCAGTTAGCTGAGACAACATGGAGATTTACTGAGGTCAATTAACACAAGATCACCTTCACGTCACTGGCATAATGAATATATTCATCAGAGGCCGACTGTTGGTGCACACACTCAAACCCACAAACAGGATGTCCATGTTCACACACGACACACACACACACACACACACACACACACACACACACACACACACACACACACACACACTAACTGACAAGTGTACACACAGATATGCTCATCTCAGGCCTGTGCTTGGGTCCAGGTCTCCTGTGTCCAGACCGGTTCTCGTTGACCCCCTCCTTACCCCCTCCCACCAAGGACGATGGTTGCTCAACACAAACACACAAAACAACTTCTCCCAAGTTGAATTTATTGACATCACTTCGACCACAAGGTCTTTATCAGGTCTCCATTATCACACGCAGACATGTGCACGCACTCGCGCACGCACTCGCGCACGCACACGCGAACACACACATGCGTGCACACACTCCGGCAAGGACAACAATAACGTTTACGACGTTTTTCACCTTGTGCCTGCGTGACCTCCTCTTCCTCCCATGATGCCATGTTGCCCATCGTTTCTTCCGCGCGTCTCTGTGTGATGATGTCACAATGCCATCAGTGAAACGCTGCCCCATCGTAACACCTCATTGACTTCATGGCAACAGTTTTGTCGGTCTGTGCTGTCCTGGGAATGTCCTAGGTCATTACTGGGACCAGAGCTGTGTGTGTGTGGGTGTTAGTGTGTGTGGATGTTAGTGTGTGCGGGTGTGTGTGGGTGTGTGTGTGGGTGTTAGTGTGTGTGCGGATGTTAGTATGTGTGGGTGTTAGTGTGTATGTGGATGTTAGTGTGTGTGGGTGTTAGTGTGTGTGTGTGTGGGTGTTAGTGTGTGTGTGGGTGTTAGTGTGTGTCTGGGTGTTAGTGTGTGTGCATGTGATTAGTAGGGTGGTCATTAGCCTAACATTGAATCAAGTCATGCAGCCAGAATGAAGCCATTACTGAAAAGCAGTCCATTGTTCATGAAGCGGGTGTGTGTGCATGCGTGCGCGTGTGGGGACGTGTGTGTGTGTGGGCACGTGTGTGTGTGCATGCGCGTGTGGGCACGTGTGTGTGTATGCACATGTGTGTGTGTGGGCATGTGTGTGTGTGTGTGCACGTCTCTGTGTGTGTGCTTCCCAGCAGTGTGGCCTCACCCCCACCAAGACTGAAACACAACAGAGCTTAAAACTAACTCCTGTCATCTTGTTCTGCTGCATCTAACCACAGAGCTCTTCTCCGCCCTGCCCTTTCATCTAGGATGCTGCTGTTTTTCTCCACAAACCTGTGTGTTTATCTATTCATAAAGCTCTTACTGCAAACATACAATACCTTCCAGCCATTACCAATCACTATCAATATTAATCCTTATCAATATTTAGAGCCTATCTGCCTGGTCCCTGCCTGACTGTGCAGCATGCAGACAGCTCTGAAGAGGAACTGGAACACAGACTGCCTCCCAGAGGAGACAGAGAGATGAGGGAGCAGAGATGAGGGAAGAGGTGAGAGAGGGGGAGGAAGAGAGGAGAGGGGGAGGAAGAGAGGAGGGATGGAGGGGGAGAGGAGAGATGGAGGAGAAGATGAGAGGTGGAGGAAGAGGTGAGAGAGGGGGAAGAGAGGAGAGCTGGAAGAAGAGAGGAGAGAGAATAAGAGAGGAGAGGTGGAGGAGGAGAGGAGAGGTGGAGGAGGAGGAGAGGAGAGGTGGAGGAAGAGAGGAGAGGTGGAGGAAGAGAGGAGAGGTGGAGGAAGAGAGGAGAGGTGGAGGAGGAGAGGAGAGGTGAAGGAGGAGAGGAGAGGTGGAGGAGGGGAGCAGGCAGCAAAGAATGGTGGAAGATGTGAGAGAGGGGGAAGAGAGGTGAGAGGGGGAAGAGAGGTGAGAGGGGGAAGAGAGGAGAAGCAGAGGAAGAGATAAGAAACATAGAGAAAGAGAGGAGGGAGGCCGGGAGATGACATGGAGGAAGAGAGCCAAGGGAGGAGAGGAGAGACGGAGGGAAGGAGGAGAGAAGGAGGGAGGGAAGCGTGGACTACAGGGGAGGGAAGAGGAGAGAGATTGATGACGGATCGGAGAGAGGAGAAAGGAGAGATGGAGGAAAGATGAAGAAAGGGTAAATAATGCAGGGAGGATGACAGGGGAGTATTGGTAGGGATAGAGTTGGGTTAGAAAAGAGGACACTTTGAATAAGGGAGAATGGAAGGGTGGATAGGGGACGCAGAAAGAGCACGAATAGAGATAAAAGACAGAGGGGAGTTAGACAAAGGGGAGGAGGAGGGGAGACGCTGAATAGAGATGCAGTGAGCATGTGTTATCGTCTACAGCAGTAGTAGGCCACAGATGATCCGCAGACAGCAAACTAATTCAGCCCCTCAAAGTATTCAGAAAGAGAGAAAAAAATGTGTTCCCAAATTTTGTTTTGCGAATGAACACTGTCTGCACACCAGTGCTGAAATAAGGCACATGCAGTGTAGCATGAACGACAGCAGATCAGAAAATCATTCAAATTACATTTTTTTCCGCTGAGCTTGAGGAGCCTGTGTGGAGGCAGATTAGAGGCGTATAAAACCTGATGGAGGACGTGTCTCTTTGGATTACTGCAGAGGATCTCTCTCTCTCTGTGCAGTGTGGTTGTCCATGTGTGTGTAGCTGTGTTCGCATGTATACTGTACATGCATTCACCTTTACATGGCTGTGTCCAACACACTGCTCTGGTACTGTAAGACATGCTGAAGAGTGTGTTGGTGTGTCAGCCTGACTGTGTGTGTGTGTGTGGGGGGGGGTGCCTTTGCGGATGTGTGATGTGTGTGTGATTCCATTAGGTATTAATGGACAGTAAAGCCGTCAAGCCAACAGTGTTTTATAGGTCTCTAAATATGACTGCTCCACTCCCTCTGTGCTCACTAAGCATCCAATGAGGCCATAATCACTGGCCCTTCAGAGGGACAGAGGGACACCGCCCCCCAACCCCCACCCCCCACCCCCCCCACACCCCCACCCCTGCGCACACTTTACTGTGTGACGTAAAGACACCTTGCTCTCCTCTCCTCCCGACTCCTCTCCTCCCCACTCCTCCCCTCTCCCTCCTCCTCTCCCTCTCCTTTCTTATCCTCTCCACTCCATTCCTCCCCTCTCTCCCTCTATCCCTCTCCTCCCCATGTCCCCTCTCTCTCTCCCTCTTCTCTCCCTCTCCCTATACCGCAAGCTCTCCCTCTTCTCCCCAATCCTCCCATCTCCCTTCTCCCTCCCTTCTCCCTCCCCTCTCCCTCTCCTCTCCCTCTCCTCCCCTCTCCCTCCCCTCTCACTCCCCTCTCCCTCCCTTTCTCCCTCCATCTCCCTCTCCTCTTCCCTCTCCTCCCCTTCTCCCTCCCCTCCTCCATCTCCCTCCCTTCTCCCTCCCCTCTCCCTTCTCCTCTCCCTCTCCTCTCCTCTCCTCTCCCTCTCCCTCGCACTCCCCTCTTCCCTCCCCTCTCCCTCTCCTCTCCCTCTCCTCTCCCTCTCCTCTCCAGTGTGTACTCGAGGTGATTCAACAAAATGTGTCACAGCAGATCAGTCAGACAGCGTCAGCGTCAGTCAGCAGGCATCATCACACATCTGATACGTGACTTGTTTGGGGTTGTGTGTTCACGTGTGTGTGTGTGTGTGTAAGAGAGAGACCTTGGGGGATGGTGGAGGGAGGTGCCTGACCATGGGTCGTTTATCTTTGTAGCTGGGCCCAAACCACAGCCTCCGCTATCAGACTGGACGGCACATATTGTAGGCTCTGTGACCTTGAGTCACAAAACCACGGCTCTTTATGAAATTCCCTCACATACGTATTCATTTATCACCCCTTCCCTTTTCCCCTCTCCTCTCCCCTCCTCCCCCCTGCTCTCCCCTCCACTCTCCTCCTCTCCTCTCATCTCCCCTCCCCTCCTCTTCTCTCCTCTTCTCTCCCCTCTTCTCCCCTCCTCTCCCTCCCCCTCTCTCGGTCTCTCTCTCCTCTTCCACTCACTCTCTCCGTTCCAACTGTTTTTTTCTTCCTCTCCCTCCCTCCCATTCCCCTTCTCTCCCTCCCCTCCTCTCATCCCCCCTCTCCCCCCGCTCCCCTCCCTCCCCTCCTTGCCCCGATCCCGTTCCCCTCCTCTCCTCCTCTACACCAGTGTCTCTCAATCACTCCCTCTCTCCCTGCCCCCCCCCCCTCCCTCCTTTTCCCCTCCTCTCCTCTCATCCCCCCTCCTCTCCTCTCAGCCCCCCTCCCCTACACTCCCCTCCCCTCCCCTCCTCTCCTCTCCCTTCCTGTCCTCTCCCCTCCTCTCTTCTCCTCTCCTCATCTCTCTTCTCCTCTCCTCTCCTCTCCCTTCTCCTCTCCTTTACACTCCTCATATTTCCCCCCCTACTCTCATCTGGCATTTTGAAAACAGTCCTATTATATTGAGGTAGCGTGGTAGAACCATCTGTTGCAGTTGGAGATTAGTAATTAAATATGATTGTGTTTGTGTGTGTGGGTGTGTTTGCTAGAGAGTTTCAAGAATCAGCTTGCCACATGCGACATCAGAGAGAGTGATCTCCAGCTAAACCTGGAGCCCACCTTGCCCTAAAAGTATTCCTGTTGTGTTAGGAGCTGAATGAACATGTTGCCTCCAAGAATCCCACGAAGCACAGAACACACCGGGGCTGGTGCTTTCAAGAAGCACGTGTCTTCATGATCTATTGGTGTTTAGCTGTTACACAATCAATACCTCAATCAATAGCTGGACTGTTTGTCCATTCGATTGCCCCAACAAATATCCATAATTTATCTGTGCCCTGTAGGGGCTCAGAACACATTTTCAGCAGGCTGAGGTCATGCCCCCCTGGCCAATCATAAATTAGCTTTAGCATGTTTCCAGGCAGATCCCTCTGGCCTGCATGTCTTCATTGATCCACAGCTAAAAAACCTTTAATAATAAAGTCAGAAACACACATTGAGCCAGTTCATCATGGCAGTACACACAATGAAGGATCGTTTCCTGCCTTCCAGTAGAAGAGCGTGCTGGACTGGAAGACACCAGGAGAATGAGCGAGGCTAGTGAGAAGTGCTCAGCATGGTAATCAGCCTATCACTGGCTGACATCAAAATTAAAGGATGAAAACCTAGCCAGACAGAAGGACGGAGGGAAGGAGGGTGAGAGGGGGAGGAAAAGAGAGAGTATGGGAGCGAGACAGAAAGAGAGGGAGGGAGAGAGACGGAGAGAGAGACGGAGGAATGAGAGAGATAGAAAGGGAGAGAGAGAGAAGGCGAGCGAGGGAGAAAGAGATGCAGATGGAGAGAGACAGAGAGAGGAAGTGAGCAAGAGAGGTAGAAAGAGAGGGAGAGAGAGAGAGAGCGAGAGGTAAAAGCCCAAATTGTGTGTGAGAAATCTGGGTGTGTAATAGAGTGCCCAGGTCAAAGCAGGAAGTGGAATGAGGCAGAACCAGATGATGAGTGTGGGTCCTCTGTGTTTTCCATTCTCTCTGTTCGGACTCTCATTACCTCTGACTGAAGCAAGCAGCTGTCTGCTGTAATGGAAGAAAGAGTTAGAGCAAAGGAGGAAGGGATGGAAGGAGAGGTGTAAAGAGAGTTGTCATCACATCCAAAGCCCTGGGAGACTGAGAGACAGGGATGGGGGTAGGACCATCCTAGTGATGTCACAGTGATGTCGCAGTGATGTCACAGCGATGTCACTGTGATGTCACAGTGACCAGGAATGGAACGCAACTGCCAAGTCCCTCCAGAGACTCTTCTCCACCACTGCCCAATTACCTGTCTGCCAGTGACCAAGACACACACATACACACGCTCACCCACGCACACGCACACACATGCACGCACACCTGCACATACACACAAACACACAATCCCATCCATCCTGTGAACAGTTGACAGCAGTTGAACTTGCGAGTCAAACACCTCTTAGCGTATTCCTCTTTGGTAAGAATGTTTGTGAGCGTGAGGTGTGTGTGGAGAGGGTGGGAGAGGGGAGGTAGGGCCAGGGGCCCCTCTGAGCTGAGCCTCCCTGTCAGCCTCTGGATGACTGTAAGAGGCACTCCAAGAGACGATCGCTTTGGGAGAAATTACCTGACCCCTGAGCAGAACACACACGTACACACCCACAGACCTCCACACACACATGTACACACACACTCACACATACACCCACACACAGACACAGACACCCACAGACGCCCACAGACCCACACCCACAGGCACAGACACACACACAGATCCACACACACATGTACACACACACACACACACACCCACTCACACACACACACACCCACTCACACACACAGGCACAGACACACACAGGCAGAGGCAACAGTCACACACACACACAGACACACAAAGTAACAGTCTTTGCCACAACAGCTTTTAGCAGAGCACTCTCCCCCATGAGGATCCCTCTTCTGAGGCAGGCTCAGGTGAGGCAGATTGATAAGTCCTCACAGCCCAGACAAGCCTGCCTCATCCATCCTGCACACAGTCTGACCATCCCTCCACCCTGCTGCATGGCCGACATCCATCTCACTCTGGACGCGCACACACACACGCACCCACACACACACGCACCCACACGCACGCACACACCCAAGTACGTAAATGCTCGAGTACACACACACACACAGAGACACAGAAGTAGGTGTAGACACACATACACACACACCCTGGGACCCTGGGCAGACGCCTCCATGTTTCATCCAGGGAGGTTACTAGACTTCTAAACGAGGTCCCTCTGCTCCATCTCTCAACACTGGAACACTGCAACTGGAGGAGCTATTATATGTGTGTGTGTCTGTGTGTGTGTAGTGTGTGTCTGTTTTACAGGGCAATGTGAGTTTCTCTCTCTGACAGAGTCAAACGATGTGCTGGTCTGCAGGAGCGATTTATTTGGACTAACTTCCTGATGCTGCAAACACTCAGAAACTCCTAAGACTAATGTCCTGCCTCCTTCCTCTCTACCATGGCTCCTCTTCGCTCCCCTCCTCTCATCTCCTCCTCTTCTCTCCTCCCCTCCCCTCTTCTCTCCTCTCCTCTCCGCTCCCCTTCTCTCCTCTCCTCACCTCTCCTTTTCTCCTCTAAGCTCTTCCCCTCCCCTCTTCTCTAAACCCCTCTCCTCTCCTCTCATCCCCTCCCCTCTCCTCCCCTGTCCTCTCTTCCCCTCCCCTCCCCTCCTCTCATCCCTTCCCTTCTCCTCTTCTCTCCTCATGGCACATTGATCCTATCGATCATCATCTATGAGCTTGATTGACAGGTGGGTTATGTTTCATAGGTCAATGCAGTGTGTGGGTCAGCTGATGATGTCAGTCTAATTATTCATTTCATATGTTGCACCATAAAAACCTGTTTGATGGTGGATTTACAGAACACATCATGGAACTTCATCTTATCTTTTGTCCATCCCCACCTTGCCTTTACCTGCATGTGGAATGACATCATCAGTGATAATGTGTGTATATGTGTGTGTGTATGAGAGAGAGATAGTGTATAGAAATTCTAAACATGTATCAGTGCTGAAGGAGCTCAAGGCTAGCTAGGAGAAAAGTAAACAATACCCTGGATGTGAACTCAGCACTGTTTGTGTGTGAGTGCGGTGTGGGTGGGTGTGCTCATGGGTGTGTGTGCTCATGGGTGTGTGTGTGTGTGTGTGCATGTGGGTGCCTGCATAAGTGTGTGTGGTCAGAGAAGGGGGGGTCGGCAAGGGGGTCATTTTCTATTTTCTCTGCTCATAACTCACAGGACTGGAGTGACCTTGTACACTGACGTCAGCGAGAGAGAGAGAGAGAGAGAGAGAGAGAGAGAGAGGAGAGAGAGAGAGAGAGAGAGAGAGAAAGAAAGAAAGAAAGAGGAGAGAGAGAGGTGGAGAGAGAGGAGAGAGAGAGGAGAGAGAGGGAGGAGAGAGAGAGAGAGAAAAAGAGGAGAGAGAGAGGAAGGAGAGAGAGGAGAGGGAGAGAGGAGAGAGAGGAGAGAGAGGGGGGGAGAGAGAGGGGAAAGTATAGAGGGGGATAGAGAGAGGGGGAAAGAGGGGAGAGAGAAAGAGAAGGGAAGAAGGAATGAAAGATGGAGAAAGAAAGAGAAAGTGAGAAATAGAGGAGAACAGGGAGTGAGAGAGAGGGAGCAGGGAGTGAGAGAGACAGACAGACAAAGAGCTTTTTTATTTGTTTGTCACACGTGTTTATCCTTCTGTTCACACCTTCACACAGGATCCTGCATCCCTGGGCCACAGTTCACATCAGCTCCTCACCCTGGTTAAATAGCTCTCTATCTCCCCCTCCCTTCCTCCCTCGCTTGCAAGTACACGCAAACGTAGTGGCAGCACCCTGGAAAATGAACACACACACCCCCTAGCACACACACACACACTCTAGCACACACACACTAGCAAACAAACACTAGCAGATACCATGGCACACACACACATTCACTGGCACACACACATATGTTGGCACACACACATACGTTGGCACACCCTAGGACACACACACGCATATGTTGGCACACACGCACTTACACACTCTAGGGACTTTTCATTTCAGAAGAAATTGCTATTTAAATCGAGGAAGAAACCAATGTGTTCTCTAATGTGCAAATTAGAATTGTCAATAAAACAGTTAATTTATGATTAACATTCACATAATGACATTTATTCTCAAAAGCATTAATTAACAAATGTCATTCAGAATAGGTCTACTTGAAAAGTCTGTCCGCCTGCATTACAATTTCTTTATAATAAGGCTGTGTTACAGTGGATTTAACCACCAGTGGATAGGATGTTTATTCCATATCAACTTATGCATAATGAACAACCTTTCATATCAAACTGCACTGTGTGTGCTGGTGCAAATGTCAACCATCAGTAATTCCTAATTAGGAGAGATGTAAATCACGCAGACACTCATGCACACATACACACACACACATACACACACGTACACACACAAACACACACACACACACATAACAAGCCAAACATCCTCCACTTACGAAGCATCATTCATTGGTTTAGGGCACCCAGATTCACCCTGATACTCTCTCTCCCTCTGTGTGTGTGTGTGTGTGTGTGTGTGTGTGTGTGAAGATGTCTCTGTAACATTAGGAACAAAGAGGAACAAGAAGGACATTACAGATTCTCTCCCTGGTGAACATGAACACACACACACACACACTTGCACACTCGCACACTCACGCACACATGCACACACACACTCACACACCTACAGGTGTGTGCAGGATAACCGGCTTGATGAGCTTCTAAGCTTGGCACCAACTCTCACACGTCCAACTCACCATGGGAGGTCGTTCTGCTCCTGTCATTGTGGTTAATTGTATCTGTGTTTTATTGTATGGGTGTGTGTGCGTAGGTGAGTGTGTGTGTGAATGTACAATGTTAATCATTGATGACCCCCCGCTAAGCTCACCGTCTCACCCCATCCAGAGACTCTCCACGCTGCTGCGGTCGAGTCCCAGAGATGTCACACGCTGCAGCAGAAGCTGATTGGAGGGTCACTGCAGGGGGAGTGTAATGACTGGTGACATGTGACAGGAGGAATATGTTCAAAGCGAGATGTCATGTGACAGGTGTGTAACAGGGTGAGGGAGCCTACTTACTGTTACAGAGACACAACACAGACATACACGCACACACATATGCACACATACACGCATGCACATGCACACGCACGCACACACACATATACGTACAGTCACACACACGCACACACACACGCATGAATACACACACACCCGCGTACCAAACACACACACACGCACACACACACACACACACACATACACGTACAGACACACACACACGCACATGTACCACACACGCATGCATACACACACACACAAACACAACTCTCCCTGGTGACAAATCACATAGTGTTTCTAAATGCCCTACCTCCCCTCTCTCTAATTTGTTGTTTTGTTTTATTGTTTCAGGCTGTTTTCTCCAATGATTGAATTGGCAAGCTGTCATCACTGAAGTGACTTTCTACACTCCCATGGCTTGCTCCTGTCTTGCCTGTGTGTGTGTGTGTGTGTGTGAGTGTGAGTGTGTCTGTGTGTGTGTGTGTGTGTGTGAGGGAGAGGGGGGTGCAGGTTTCGGTGGGAGACGTGTACAGACTCTGACAGCTGTGTGATGTGGTTCCCAGTCCTTCATTCTAGACTGCCTGGATCCAGAGGCTACTTTCTCTCTCTCTCTCTCTCTCGCCTCTTTCTCTCTGCCCTCTCCGCTCTCTCTCTCTCTCTCTCACGCACACACGCACACACTTACACACACAGACACACACACACACACACTCAAACACATACACACACATACATAGACAGTACATGCATACAATGACATTACTGACCATGACAGGTCAGAAACTTGTCAATTTTTCTCAGCCTTTGTTAGGGAAAACAATCTGCGCACCCCATCCACACCACACACAGACACTGTTACCATGGTTACAGTAACATCTGTTGCCTGTTATCTGTTACA
>BROE01000009.1:4908606-4948290 GCA_036571765.1 Plecoglossus altivelis
CAGCGGGGGAGGGGGGTGGGGGGGGTGGGAGATAATCCAGCTGACCTTCTTAACCATGACACAATATGTGACATTTCAGTCAGCGGAGGAGAGTGGAGGAGAATGGAGTTCAGTGATTCGCCAGGTAACAGCAGGCTATAAAAAAAAACCAGACTGCGCAAAGAGTCTCAGTTAGGCCAGCTTCCAAGTGATACGGTTGTTAATTTGTTTGAATAATGAGATGAAGATGCACAGAAGCACCTTGCATCAGGGAAGCACCTTGCATCAGGGAAGCACCTTGCGTCAGGGAAGCACCTTGTGTGCTAAGGGTTTCAGGGCCTGCTTGTGCACCATCGCTGCTGTGCGTGGATCAAAAGCTGCGCTGAAGACCTCTGAAGCCAGGAAATCACATTTTTCCATCTGTCTCTGTCGAAATTTCTTACTTACTTTCTATCTTGCTCTTGCTCTCTCTTGCACACACACACACAAACACTCACACTCACACACACAAACACTCACACTCACACACACAAACACTCACACACACAAACACTCACACACAAACACACACAAACACACACACAATCACTCACACACAAACACACACACAAACGTAGACGCACATTGGTCCATGCGCCAGCTCATTCCTGATTCAGCGGAGGTAGAGCGAGTTGGAAAGCAGCGATATGGAACAACACGTTCTAAATCAAACAGAACAGGAGGAGCTACATTGCCTCCAACCTCAACATGCAGACCTGGACCAGCCTCTCGCTCGCTCTCTCCCTGTCTCTCTCTCTCTCTCTCTCTCTCTCTCTCTCTCTTTTTTTCTCTCTCTCTCTCTCTGTCTCTCTCTTTCTCTCTCTGTCTCTCTCTCCCTCTCTCTTTGTCTCTCTCTCTCTCTCTCTCTCTCTTTGTCTCTCTTTGTCTCTCACTCTGTCTCTCTTTCTGTTCTTTCTTTTGGTCTCTCTCTTTCTCTCTCTGTCTCTCTCACGCACACAGCTTTCTAATTACAGATAAGGGGGGAGGTAGCACCGTTACAGACGAGCGTGTAACATTGCCTGGTGTCGAGAAAGTGAGCCAGTGATGCATGCTGGGATGTAATTGCAGCCATGTTGAAAGTCACGCTTAATTAGAAGCGACCTTCGTTGTTCAGGATAGAAGGGACTAGTGATCGCTACCTCGAGCTCACGCAGAATAAAATACCCGGAACCACGAAACCACTTAAACAACCAGCCACACCTTCTGGTTATTTTTGCGCCCATTTTCAAATCATTTGTTGTTTGTGTGCAGCAATAGCTACAATCCAAAGTTGAGTGAGATGTCAGTGGTGTGTTTCTTCAGGTCAGTGGTGTGTTTCTGCAGGTCAGTGTTGTGTTTCTGCAGGTCAGTAGTGTGTTTCTGCAGGTCAGTGGTGTGTTTCTGCAGGTGCAGAGGGTATATCCACCTCAGAAGGAATAGATTGACCGTGTATCCATCTTGGGGAAGATGACTCACCATGTACGGTTTAAAGTGAAGCGAAGTGAAGTGACGTATTGGCAAGTATGGTTACCAATACTCGAAATTTACCTCTGCATTTAACCCATCCAAGTGCACACACAGCAGTGAAAGTAGCAAGAGACATCAATGTCATTAAAGCTGGACAGCCCCCTTGTTTAAACAATGTTATTTTCCAGTGATTCACTGTGTGTGAATCAATGTTTGACCACAGAGACACATGAGCTTATTGTCAGTATCAGTATCCTTCTTTCACCGCTGATTTGAAGTTGGACGTAGCGTTTGATCCTTCTTCCACGGATCAGGGTAGATATGAGTGCATGCGCACACACACACACACACACACACACGTGTGTCCATCTATCCAGCCATCCATCCATCTGTCCATCTATTCATCCTTACATCCATCTATCCAGCCATCCATCTGTCTATCCATCCACCCTTTAATTCCAGTCTCCTACATGACCTCTAGGTTGTACAATGATCTCATATTAATGAGCCCAAGAGAAAGCCTCAGTGTGGTGCTGCTCAATTTGAATAACAGGCTTGATTTTGCTGGGTCATCACTATGACTCACACACACACACGCGCGCGCGCTTTTACGCAAGCACTGACGCACTCACACACACCTTCGATTCCAAACCATGAATTTAAGCGCGCACACACACAGCCATTCTATCAAAGGGCAGGTGAGTACTAAAGTATTTCTGGATGCTGACGCAGCACTATCAGGGTATTGATCACCAAACATTTCCCTGCAGTTGATGAATCAAATACCACAGGGCTTCCTGGAGTTTCACAGCCAGTTTAGCCCAGTCTGGGATCTCTGCAACTGTCGAACCAAAGTCTCAGTCACGAGACCAAGAGGACTCTGCCACGGTCCACAGTGGCAGGTCTCAAAAGGGGGCGCTTGGATCGCTCCCCTGGCCATTCCCCTGCTGCTCGTCTGCATGCCCACCAGATGACTGTAGCATGTAAACACATTACAGGCTGGGACATGCAGCATCCGCTTCAAGACAAACACATCAGCGTGTGACGAGTGATTAAATATAAACAGTCATGCTTTCAAAGGGGGTGGTAAGGAGAGATACAGAGTGAGAGAGAGAGAGAGAGAGGGATTGAGAGGACAGAAAGAAGTAGGGAATGAAGTTGCTGTGATAACATTAAAGCCCCCTAAGGGACAGAAGTCAACATGTATACTCTCACACCATGTTGACTCTGTCAGTTCCTGTTTATAATTATTGAAGCCTAGCACAAGGGAGAGGGGGAGAGGAATCAGTCCCTTCAGTTTTCAATGTTCTCTGTTAGGAGTGTGTCAAATGCTGGATGAGAGATGGCGAGATGGAAGAGAGGATCCAATCCACTCCTCACTCCACCACATACACACACACACACATACACACACACACACACACACACACACACACACATACATACACAGAATTCATCACAACCACAAACAATGATGCAGAACACTGTCAAGATGAGCTCAGTTCAGAAAGAGACTGGTAGGGTAGGACAAAAGACACAAGTGCACATCTAAACACACAACACACGCGCGCAACAGTCACACTGTGCACACGTACGCACACACATACACATGCACATGGGGGGAACACACACTTCTATAGCACAGCACGCATCTCTGAGCAGGGGCAGAGTAGGAAAAAGGCAGAGGGAGAAGGATGAACAACCCAGTCTGAACAGAAGCCTTCTAACGGAAGCACAACTCCCTGTATTGTAACCTGAATGAAACACTTTGTGTCTCTAATAACTTGTACGCACACAGAGAGTAAGAATGGAACAGGCAGAAGCCAGGAAAGAAACTGACTGGAGAGGAAATGGTAAGAAAACTGGAAAGAGAGGAAGGAACGGGCTGGGAGTGGAGGTGAGATGAGAGTTTGTCACGCCGGATTGTTGTCCTGTTCGCGTCTACCGGTTTTGATCTCAGCTCAGGACAGATCACAGTCACTCAGCAAGCACAAGCCAGTGAAGACACACCAGTACAGATCGTTAAAATTCCATGAGAGACAGAGAGAGCCAGTAGCGAAGGGATAGAGGACAGGAAGGATGAAGGAAGGATGGAAGGGGAGAACGAGGTATGACTGTAATGGACTAGTCAGCCTTGCTAGAAGGAACTCTTTTTCATGTTTTCTCTCTCAGAGGCAGCAGACTGGAGGTCTCCCAGCCCCTTCATCTGCATCGCTTTAATCCTACTTACTCAACTCATCTCTCTCTCTCAACCTCTTGTCTCATTTCCTCATCCTCACCTCCTACTCTTCTCCCCGGTTCCCCCCCTTCTCTTTTCTCTTCTTCTCCTTTTTCTCTTAACCTCCCCCCTTTTCCCTCTCTCCCCCCCTTCCCTCTCTCTCTCTTCCCCTTGTCTCTCTCCCTCCACCTGTCTGTCTTTATCTCCCTCCACCTGTCTCGCCCCAAACCCCATTTTCTCTCTTCTTCCTCTGCTCTCTCTCTCTCTCTCTCTCTCTCTCTCTCGCTCCCTCCCTTTCTCTCCTCTCCCATCCCTGGGCCCTGGGACTACAGCACATCCTCACCCTGATAAATGGCTACAAATCAGGATGTGTATTGTTGTTCTCAGAGATCAGGTTAGCTGGGGAAGAGACTCAGTGTGAGTCGTACACTCTCCCGCTGCCTGCAGATACAGCAGCCCCAGTGTGTGTGTGTGTGTGTGTGTGTGTGTGTGTGCGCGCGTGTGTGTGTGTGTTTGGAGACCATGCGTCGTTAGCGATGAGGAGTGTGCAGTGCTGGACGAGGAGAGAAGCGAAGGCAGAGGAGACTTCAAAGCAGGCCAGTCTCAGGAGGGTTGGTCTGCATGGAGCTGCAGAAGCCGTTCTGGAGGAACAAATTAGAACTGATTTTATTTAAGGACACAAAGACACTTGGAGACTTCAAAGGGACCTGACAGACTGTGAACACAAACAGGAACAGGAGTGTGTGGAAGAGTAACAGTGAGAGACAGAAAGAATGAGGAAGAGGCAGACAGAGAGAGAAGAGGGAGAGAGAGTGAGACAGAGAGAGACAGAGGAAGGGACCGAGAAAGAAGAGAGGCAGAGAAAGAGACAGGGAGATAAAGAGAGACAGAGCCTGTTTGCATGTGTGTCGGTTGCGTGATGTAACGCGACGTGTCGTGAGTGGAATTCAGGTCTTCAGCGGAGCCAGTCATAGTTCAAAGTTGAGTGCTCCAGATTCGAGAAGTCTACCGACAGTTTAACGCCCATGTTCTCCTAGTCACATCATCATCGTACAGTAGTTCTGTCCCTTGAGAACATTGCACACCACCACCAAAGATCACATCTCCCTCTCACCCCTCACCCCCCCCCTCTGACAGCCCCCCTCTCCTTCCACAGCACTGTGTTTTATTGTCAGGGAAACAGGAGAAAAAAAAGCAATTTCATGCACCAGGTCACTCCATGTATAAACAAAATGGATGCCGATCTCCTCATGAAAGTCATAAAGGGTTCTCTGAGGCGCTGTGCTCTGCGCGCCTCTTCAGGGCTGGGCGGGTGCAGGATGTGTGTAGATTACCGCTGCTCACTGGCCTGTACCACAACGCCGCGACGCTCGCGTTTCACAGCTTTAATGGGAAAATACTACTTCAAATGGCAAGTCACAACAAACTACTCTCATATAGAAGGTTCCATTACAGTGAGAGATCTGGCGGCTTTACGCTGGTGAAGCTTATGGGTTTGATTGGTGACAGCGCCCGGCATACTTTCGGCTCATTGGACAGGCTGTAATAGCCTCTCTTCCTGTCAATCAGCCAATGAGATGTCATTATGCCTCTGGGGACGTGTTCGGCGACCTCAGTTCTCTCGGTGGAATGCAGACCCTGTTTGGTGCGATTTTTGAAAACAAGTTAAGACAATCAGAGGTGGAACATAAATTTTGTTTACTGCACCCTGACTTTCCACAAATGCACACGCAGACAAACACACACGCACTAAATAGTCTTGCACAGAAATCCCTGTTCCATAACCATGCTTCTGACAGAGAGAGAGCTGGCTGGGGTTAGAACGTCAAGGCTGGTACGACTTCCGCATCTGTTTGTATAAGCAGCAGATTGTTACTAGACATCTACGATGGTCTCCAAGTTCTGATGCAACGTCATGTGAACAGGACTTCGTAGCGAGGCTGTCGTCTGTCTCGTCCTGTATGCGCTAGCTTGATATCTAGTTCCTCAGACTTGTGCTCTCTGGCCCACGATACCATGCTGAAGTGCTGCTGCTTTGACGGCATCCCACGCCAGTCTCTCGTCTTCCGGAACAGCCCACACTCCGCCTGCAGAACGGACATCTTGCGACCATCCTCTGTAACCTTGATGTCGTAGTTGACTCTACTGGGAGTGCAACTACAAGCCCCTCCCCCCTCCGACCACCTCCTCACCCCCATGTAATGCGCTTGGCTTCCTGTCATGAGATGATCAGTGTGCTGCAGAGTTGTGTTGTTGAGGCACCTGACCTGTGTGTTGGGACATTAACAAGGACTAATTATACAACAATCAGCTGAGTGTGCGTTTGTGTGTGTGTGTGTGTTCAGCCCTCTCACCTCTGTGCAGCAGAGTTCTTATTGCTCTGTTCTCCTGATTGCCTCTCCTCTGGTTGATGGCTATCCAGACACGCACACACACACACACACACACACACACACACACACACACACGCACACACACACACGCACACATGCATACACACTCTTGAACTACGGTTCGCACGCAATCACTTTCTCAAAGATATCAGACAAATCGACACATGATGCGCACACAAGTAAAGCATTTCTCAATCGCACACACACTCGGAGTAAAGTCATTTTGAACTTCACACCATCTTGAGTAAGAGTGTTTTAAGTGTGGAAGCCGACTCCAGAGGTCATTAAAGTGATGAGGCAGTAACCACGGAGACTCACTGTCCAACCAACCGTGGCTTGAGTATTGATCTCACTGGTAATAAGAACAACCAATAGAGATAACGACTGGATGTGTTGTGTGTGTTTGCATGGCTGTGTGTACGCCTGAGTACTGTGTGTGGTGTGTGTGTAGAGTTTGTGTGTGTGATTGGTGTGTTTGTGTGTGGTGTTTGTGTCTGTGTTTTGTGGTGTTTGTGAGTGTGTGTGTGTGTGATGTATGTGTGTGTGGTGTTTTTATGTGTGATGGGTGCGTTTGTGATGTGTGTGTGTGAGTGTAGTGTTTGTGAGTGTGTGTGATAGGTGTGTATGAGTGTGATAGGTGTGTATGAGTGTGTATGGTGATTGTGAGTGTGATGGGTGTGTGTGTGTGTGTGTGCGATAGGTGTGTGTGTGCTGTTTGTGAGTGTGATGGGTGTGTGTGTGTGTGTGGTGTTTGTAAGTGTGCGTGCGTGTGTGTGTGATAGGTGTGTATATGTGTGTGTGTGTGTGCTGTTTGTGAGTGTGATGAGTGTGTGTGCGTGATAGGTGTGTATTTGTGTGTGTGTGTGTGTGTGCGCTGTTTGTGAGTGTGATGAGTGTGTGTGCGTGATAGGTGTGTATTTGTGTGTGTGTGCGCTGTTTGTGAGTGTGAAGGGTGTGTGTGTGTGATGGATGTGTGTGTGTGTTGTTTGTGAGTGTGATGGGTGTTTGTGTGATAGGTGTGTGTGGTGTTTGTGAGTGTGTGTGTGATAGGTGTGTGTGGTGTTTGTGAGTGTGTGTGTGTGATAAATGTGTGTGCTGTTTGTGAGTGTGTGTAGGGGTGTTTAAGAAAAGGAGCATCACTGCAGGTCATTAGCAACATCTTGTGCTGTGCTCTCATTATCCCTACTGTCAGAAACAGGATCATCACAGAACTCACACTTCCTCAGACTTCAACAAAATGCATTAAGGACTGTAACAAGTCTGTGATACTTACTAACAGCAACCTACAGTATGTCTATGTGGGTGTGTGTGTCCGTGTGCGTGTGTCAGAGTGTGTGCGGGTGTTCCACTGTCTCAGAGGAGTGTGTGTCAAAGTGTTATCAGACAGAGTCTAAATGAGTCTCTTCAGAAAGGAATTGACCTTTAAGATTCTAATTTTATTATCAAGTTGTTATGACAGTCGTTATCCAGTAAATCACAGTCTTTGCCAGTCTTTTAAAGCTCTTCTATAATCTCCATCTCTCTCTTTACTTCTTGATTGCTCCTTTTCTGTGCCTTCACTCTCCTTCCCACGGTTTCTCAATCTTATTCTCGCTAAATCTCTTTCTCTTGCTCTTTCTCTCTATCTCTCTATTTCCCTCTTTAATCACTCTTACTCTTTAATCTCTCGGTCCCTATTTCTCTCCCATCCTCTCTTTCTCTCCATCTCTCCCTTTTCCTGCCTTTCCATCCCTGTCTACTTCTCTCTTTCTTTCTCTCTGTCTATTTCCTCTCTGTTGCTGACATGCCTTGCAGTGGTGTTACTTGACACTGCGTGATCAAGACACGTTGGCCAGACATCAGTTAGCAGGAGTTTTGTTTATGAAGGCATCTTCCAACTGACCAATGTGTTGATTAGAGTTGATCCAGCTTCGTGATGAAGAGTGTGTGTACATAATGGGTGAGTTGGTTTGTCAGTTTGATTTGAATAAACATGTTACACTTTGAAGTCACAGACTGAACCCTCTGCAATTTCTTTTCTCTCTCTCTCTCTCTCTCTCTCTCTCTGTCTCTCTCCATGTCTCTCTCTCTCTCCCTGTTTTTCTCACTCTCTGTTTCTCTCTTGCTCAGTCACTCAGTCGCTCACCCACTCACTCACTCACTCACCCACTCACCCACCCACTCACTCACCCACCCACCCACCCACTCACTCACTCACTCACTCACTCACTCACTCACTCACTCACTCACTTATACACATTAGCAGTTCCAACAGCTTGATCCTGCATGAAAGAGAGAACAGGTGTGGCAGAAGTTGGATCCCGAGAAGAGGCAGCAGGTCAAACTGTCAGAAAACGATTATGATCTCCAAAGGCTTTCGAAATGGCAGCCATTCATCATACCATAAAACTAATAACCATTACAACTTTCAAGCAGTAAGTAAGCGTCAACTTCTTGGACTGCATTTTACAGGGAGTTTTAAGGGGGGAATTATTTGACTTCAAAGGAAGCCATTTAGGGTGTACCCCAGAGGATTCTACAGTACATGAAGCACCACGGCTCAGAGTTCATCTTGGCCTTAACCAAGCTTTAACCTGGAATAACCAGGTTAATCTTGTTTTAGCCTGGTCTTAGCCTGAGTTTAGCCTGGGCTTAGCCTGGGTTTGGGTTTAGTCAAGCCACACCGTAGCTCTTATTTTCCTGGTGCAGGGCGATGATAAGGATACCTATTGTGAAAATAATACAGATTTCATCCAAATGGAGAAAATGTGTCAACATGTTGTATCATACATTGCATTCATTTAGCAGACGCATTCATCAAAAGTCACATACAAGAAAGAGGGGATCAGTGGTACGGAGTTTTAACAGTATTTTGGTGGTTAGTATCAAGAATTGTTCTACGTTTATTAGTAACAGTACAAATGACTAATAATATTTCAACTGCAGTGAAACAATAACATCTGCAGTACAAAGTGACATTGTACAGTGCATAAAAAACAATCACATGCTTCAAACAATAGAGCAACATCAAACGATATAGACAGTAGACAAAGACAAACAAATTAGTGTTCCTTTATGGTCCATCAGTAAGCTACTGTGTGATGTTCAGTCCATCAGTAAGCTACTGTGTGGTGTTCAGTCCAGCATTAAGTGGCAGTGTTCAGTCCAGCATTAAGTGGAGGTGTTCAGTCCAGCATTAAGTGGTGGTGTTCAGTCCAGCATTAAGTGATGGTGTTCAGTCCAGCATTAAGTGGTGGTGTTCAGTCCAGCATTAAGTGATGGTGTTCAGTCCATCATTAAGTGGCGGTGTTCAGTCCAGCATTAAGTGGTGGTGTTCAGTCCATCATTAAGTGGTGGTGTTCAGTCCAGCATTAAGTGGTGGTGTTCAGTCCATCATTAAGTGGCGGTGTTCAGTCCATCATTAAGTGGTGGTGTTCAGTCCATCATTAAGTGGTGGTGTTCAGTCCATCATTAAGTGGTGGTGTTCAGTCCAGCATTAAGTGGTGGTGTTCAGTCCAGTATTAAGTGATGGTGTTCAGTCCAGCATTAAGTGGTGGTGTTCAGTCCAGCATTAAGTGGTGGTGTTCAGTCCAGCATTAAGTGGTGGTGTTCAGTCCATCATTAAGTGGCGGTGTTCAGTCCAGCATTAAGTGGTGGTGTTCAGTCCAGCATTAAGTGGTGGTGTTCAGTCCAGCATTAAGTGATGGTGTTCAGTCCATCATTAAGTGGTGGTGTTCAGTCCAGCATTAAGTGGTGGTGTTCAGTCCAGCATTAAGTGGTGGTGTTCAGTCCATCATTAAGTGGTGGTGTTCAGTCCAGCATTAAGTGGTGGTGTTCAGTCCAGCATTAAGTGGTGGTGTTCAGTCCATCATTAAGTGGCGGTGTTCAGTCCAGCATTAAGTGGTGGTGTTCAGTCCAGCATTAAGTGATGGTGTTCAGTCCAGCATTAAGTGGTGGTTTCATTCTGTATTATTAGTTGAGGCTGAGTGGTTGGCATCTCACTAACCCATCTGGGAAAGGGAGAGATGTGAGACAGACAGAGAGAGAGAGAGAGAGAGAGACAGACAGACAGACAGACAGACAGACAGAGAAACCGACCGACCGTCAGACAGACAGAGATAAAGACGTAGAAGAAAGAGGAGAGAGGAGACATGAAAGAAGGATGTTAAGTAGGAAGCATGTCAGCTGTATCTAAGTATGACTGGTAGATTTGACCATCATTTTGGATTTGAGTCACCTCAGTCTTTTTCCACTATGCGACCACTAGTTTTCTTGTCATTGTTTTCTACTGCTGTCATTTAGTCACATCTTAGTATTTCATTTATATTTGAATATTTCTACTATTTTCATTTTTACGTTAAATCACCGTCCATATATTTTAGATTAGTACAGAGCCCTGTGTGACCAGGACTCATCACATCAATAACATCACCTTGACAACAGAGCTTTCTGTCAGCTATGTACTCATCACACACACTCACTCTCAAACACACCGAGGGCCAGTAATAAGCCCTCATTCAGACTAATGAGAGAGACAACATGCAAGGCTTCAGAATGCCACAGTGCCGCAAAGATAATCCCAACTTCCTCCGCCAACGCTCTCCAGCTCACGGCTGTTACGCACCAGCCTGTTGAGGCCAACGTGAGGACTGGAGAGAGAACGTCAGAGAGAATGGGGAGGAGGGGGGGGGAGGGAGTGATGGGTCTGGGGGTGAGGGACAGTGATGTGTAGTGGGACGGGCGAAATATAAGGAAATCAGAGGGAAATGGGGGGAGAGAGAGAGAGAAAGAGAGAGAGAAAGAGAGAGAAAAAGAGAGAGAGAAGACATTTCTTCGTGGGGAAAGAACGAATGAGTCATTGCCAGAAGGTTGGATGAAGAGATGAAGGTAGATAAAGGACTAGATTTCAGTCAGACAGCTATGAAGAGAAAGGATTGATTGCACCGTTCCAATCAATAAGCCCCCTTCAAAAAGCCTCAATACACTGTGGGCTTTCCCATGTACTATTAACACACACATATACACTTACACGTACGCACAAACACCACAGACACACACAAGACTAAAGGTAAGCACACACTTAGAAGCACTCACACCCCAATGCCATGGGCTCAGTTTCCTGTCCAATCCATTTGTAAACCACAAATCCTGCGTGATAAAAAATCTATTACGTGTGCAGTTTTGTCTAATATCTGTGTGTGTGTGTGTGAACATGTCTCTGTCCATTATATGTGTTTTGAACCCATAATTCTTACTGTAATCCATTAACTGTATAAAACTATAGAGGCAGCACATCGAGCTGTTCTCCCAGAGCTATGTGCTCATCCTACCCATGACTCTGTCTGTCACTCTCTCCTTCTCTCTCTCTCTCTCTCTCTCTCTCTCTCTCTCTCTCTCTCTCTCTCTCTCTCTCTCTCTGTCTCTCTCTCTCCAGCAATTCTCTCTTTCTCTACAGTCTCTCTCTCCATCATTTCAATGTTTCTTTTTTCCTTCTTTTTTCCCTCCCTCTCTCTTCTTGTTCACCACCAGACGTTGTCATCAGGTCTTCTCTCATTCTCTTTCATCCTCACTCGCTCTCATCAGTATTCTATAGGGTCAGGCCGGGAAAAGACCTTTGCCTGCTCCCCACATCTGTCTCTCTCTCTCTTTCTCACTCTTTCTCGCTCCTCTTTTCTCCCTCTCTCTTTTACACTCTTTTGCTTTTATTATTTTTTGTCTGCCTCCCTCCCCCTCCCATTTTCTCTTTCTGCCTCTCTCTTTTATGCACAGTAACAGAGACCCAAGCTGAACAGAACAAAACAGAGCACAGTCTGCTAGACTAGAGAATAGGACAGCACAGTGCAGCACAGAGCAGCACAGGACAGCATGGCATAGCACAGTGCAACACAGGAAAGCACAGGACAGCAGAGAGCAACACAGGACAGCACAGTGCAGAGTAGAACAGTACAACACAGCACAGCACACTGCACTGCACTGTAGTACGCTGTAGCACACTGTAGTACACTCTAGTACACTGTAGTACACTGTCGTACACTGTAGCACACTGTAGTACACTGTCGTACACTGTAGTACACTATAGTATCAAAGAGCAGCACGATGAAAGAAGAACTAAACAGCAAAATCCAACAGGTCTGAGAGCAATTGCATAATCAACCCCAAACCAACCCTCTCAGGTTCAGACTCATGTAGAGACTGTGCAGTTGCTGGTCTTGCTTTGATATACTTCAGAGTGAGAATCTACATGTTCATTATGGGCAACAGGATTTGTACAACGAAATGTAACATTGATATTGAAGATCCATAAAAGTACGTGACCTGCCTTGGGCATCCCATGTATCAAGTACCCCTCACCCCTCTCATCCCTCCCTCCCCCTCCTCCCACACACAGAGAGCAGGCTGGTGATGAGCAAAGTTGGTCATGAGTGACTGACCACATCCCCTGCTTCACTTTAATTGCAGTAGAGACCGGCTCTTTCTCCCCCTGTGTCCCCCACCCTTCCACTCTCCCTCTTCCTCTCTCCCTCTTCCTCTCTCCCTCTTCCTCTCTCGCTCTTCCACTCTCCCTCTTCCTCTCTCCCTCTTCCACTCTCCCTCTTCCTCTCTCCCTCTTCCTCTCTCCCTCTTCCACTCTCTCTCTTCCACTCTCCCTCTTCCTCTCTCCCTCTTCCTCTCTCCCTCTTCCTCTCTCCCTCTTCCACTCTCTCTCTTCCACTCTCCTTCTTCGACTGTCCCTCTTCCTCTCTCCCTCTTCCTCTCTCCCTCTTCCACTCTCTCTCTTCCACTCTCCCTCTCCCTCTCTCCCTCTTCGACTGTCCCTCTTCCTCTCTCCCTCTTCCTCTCTCCCTCTTCCTCTCTCCCTCTTCCTCCCTCCCACCCTCCCTCCCTCCATACCCCTGGTAATTGCATTGTGTCCATGATAACCTTTCCTCCTCTCACTAACCACAACACGGCCTTCATTACAATCCTGCATTATCTAAAACACCCATTACTGACCTGCTGCACCTAATACCTTAATTATAACACTACATGTAATACGAACCTCACGACAAGAACTATATCGTTTTGTTATGGGACTCTGTAATGGGCTAATTACAGGCCTAAACTAGATCCATTATACACACACACACACACCAAAGTACACAAACACCTACACACAGGCATAACATGCTCTCACATATGGGAGCAAAATGCTCCCCTCACACACACACACACACAAACACAAACACACTCCATAAAATATCCATTAAAGATGACGAAGACCTTATTAGAGTGCTAAAAGCACACTAGCATGCACGTACACGCCACTCTTCATATGTGCCAGCACACACACACACACACACACACACACACACACACACACACACACACACACACACACACACAGTCACCTCAAGACACTCACTAAAGTACACAAATGTATCGCTTAGTGCCAGGAAGAGAGCATTAACACTTAGAATCCATTAACCAATACATACAGGAGCAGAGAAATGTCTATTGGCCCACTGACGTCTGAATACTTTAGTCTCCAAACAAAACCATGGAATGGAGTGAGAATCCAGTCATCCACCAACAGTCTTGTAGGTTTGCTGCCATTGAAAGTAATGGAAGATTCTGAAAGCCTTTGATCCCTTGATAGTGTTTCAACATGAAGTGTATCCATTCGAAATATCCCCCTTACAATCCCACAATCCCCCAATACGATCTGTGAAAAACAGGCTGACAACTGTCTCATGGTGCTTTTCCAATTGCGTGATGCCGACTAAAGCTCCACTCCACTTCTAGTACCAGGTACTTGGTTTTCCACTGCAGATTAGCTCCTCTTCAACATACGGGAGCTGGTTATGCCATGATGTCATCTTCAATGCCACTTTAGTCACTGGATCCCCCACAGCAACACAGCAACGTCTGTCGTCGAGTAGTTAGCTCAATGACTTTTCAGAAATGTCCTGTTGCAATTCTCCAATCAGTAGTGTTTTCGAGTCATTTTTTGGTATTGCCTCAGCTCGCTTGAAGCCTCGACAGAGGTAGTACAGAGAATCACCCCAGAAAGTACCAGGTATGTTACTACCAGATGCTGGGTACTAGGTTGGTCTGATGAAAAACCAGCAAGCCTGTACCATGCAGTGGAAAAAGCACCTTTGAACAGGAGTCATGGATAAAGCAGTATCTACTGAACATGCAAATGTACTGCAAATGACAGAACCTTGCTAATGCGTATGTAAATGACCCAACATTGTGATGAATTAAAATCGATGAAAAAAAAATCAATTTGCAGAATACAGTAGTTGGTGTTCTCAGGCAGTACTGACTGCTCCAGTCACCCTGAAGAACAGGAGGGAACCCCTGCACAGCCCACACACACGCGCGCGCGCACACACACACCCACAGAGGAAATTAAATCACACCCTTCTCTCTCCGCTCAACAATTACACCACATTGTGCCATTACCACCCGCCCATTCTATATGCAAATCACATGCTAAGATTCGAGGAAATGAATTACTGAGTAATCAAAGTCCTATTAAATTGAAGATTACTTGTGCATGCACAAAAAGAAAGAAATAAATGAATGAAGACGGTCCTGCGACCACTAAAGTAGCAGTGTTTGGTTTAACGGCTGTTGTTTTAGGGAATTTGGGTTAAATTATTTTATTGGCCTTTGAAAAGCATTTCAATAATAATAATTAAGCCTAACCCCGATTAATTAACATTTAGAAATGTTAATTGGATCGGCATTCCCTTTAACGAGTTGGAGACAGTACAGCCCAACTCGTAAACACTGGGATTACAATAATCCTTATTGCTTTTCTCCATGTCTCGCACAGTGACGTATATGTGTTGTCTGTTTATGTCCCAAATGTGTATCCTGGTCAGAGGAGGTGTGACTCACTGCATGAGGATGAAGACGATGAGGGTAAATGTTGCCATGACGATGAAGCTGGTGCCAGGGAAGGTGGTCAAGGTCAGAGGGTAGAGGCCGTTGAATATGACCCCGGAGATCATCAAGCAGGTGGCCTCTACCGACGCAGAGAACGAAAACATCGCCCCTGGGGAATCATGGGAAATGTATTTCTTTTTATGACATGACAATGCTTTTAGGGGCCTGGCTATCTGTGCTGCTCTGTGCGCCTCTCTAGTCACTTGGTGATGATTCCCCTTCCTTTCTCTGACCTCTGACCCCACCTCAGCGATGGAAGGTCCCTGCAGTGGACATGCTTACCAAGTGGAGCAGAAACACAGACGAGAGGGAGAGAGGGAAAGTGAGAGAGAAAAAGCAATGACATAAATATTGAGACAGAGAGAGGAAGACAGAGAGTGAGAGCGAGAAAGCAAGAAAAAAAAGAGAAAGAAAAAGACAGAACGAAATCTATTTTATAGATGTTCCTAATGATTTCTATAATCAAATGAGGCGGTCTTAATCCATCAGCATGTGGGCAAGTTAAGTTAACAGCTGCTGTTCCTCGTGAAATAGTTTCCTTGGCAATATTGGACTCACAACTCACATTTGTCACTTTGTTCTTGCGTGTTCAAGCTCTTTCTGATCAGACGTGGTACCATTCTCTTTTTGCACCGTGTTATGTGACTACACGTCTTCATTTGAATATTGTTCCATTATAGATTCTCAGTTCTCTTGACTTGTGCAATTCAACCTAATTCTTTCTTGCCAAAATACACTGACATGATAGGTGAACAACGACTGTCGGCAGCTCAACATATTGCTGATGTGCTTTCAGTGAGTTAGTGAGTTAGTGAGGGAAAGACAGACAGCCAGAGAGAGCAGGAAGAGATGGAGGAAGCTGGAAGAGGAAAAATAGGGAGGGGTCGGGAGAGGGACAGACTCGGATTGGCTGGAAAGAGAGACGGGTAGTTATAGAAAAAGAGAGGGAAGGTTAGGAGGAGGACAAGAAGGCAAGGACAGTCTTAAGTGGTTCCCACATGTGTGTCGTATTGATCAGAGGCAGACATGACCGCCCGCTAAAGTCCTTTCTGTGTCCACTGTGTGAGGGAATGGCAGTGGGAGGACAAGGCAAAGGAAGAAGAGTAGAAAGGAGAAGAGAGAAGAGATGAGATAGGAGGAGAGCAGGGCTGAGGCGAGAGACAAAGGCAAGAGAGGAGCGACTAGAGTTCACAAAACCAGACAGAACCTGTTGGATCTGTTATAAACAGGTGAAGTGGTTCCTAAGCAACAGCCACCGTCTCTGTGTTTCTCCAATCATAGCAGGATGTTTTAAAATCTCATCAAATCTAATGTAATCCCAGCTGTCTCTCACTGACGGAATAGACCTTGCAGCAGCTTAACCACCGCTTGGTGCAGCGACGTCCACTAACAATATACTCCGGGAAAAACAAACACTATGATGCTGCTGAAAGTGTATGGCTTTGTGTGTGTGTGTGTGTGTCAACATCGTTGTGTGTGTGTTTACCCCAACATGTGTGTATGAGTGTATGTATGTGTGTGCGTGCTCAACCCACCATGTGTGTATGAGTGTATGTATGTGTGTGCGTGCTCATCCCACCATGTGTGTATGAGTGTATGTATGTGTCTGTATTCACCCCACCATGACTGTGTAATGTGCACCCCACACCCACAGCCTCCCCCCCCCCCGTCCTCCCCGTCCTCCCCCACCAACACTTGTAAATAATCTGTGATAAAGCACCTTATTCGCGCCTCTTTTTTCCGTTCCCGCTCCCACCGTCCCTATCTCTCCTTCCCTACTTGTCTGTCTCCTTTCCTCCAATTTCCTTTTCCGTAGCGGATTTGTCATATTCTACAGTAACCATCTCTCCATCCTCTTCCATCTCTCTTGGCGGAACCCCCCCCAGTAAGGATAAAAACATTTCCTCCCGTCTATAAATACCTCATTTGTGAATGCAACAACACAAATTTTCGATACATTATTTGCTGCTTGGCCCTCTTGTGTCTTTTCGTCGGTCGTGCGATCCTAGCGGACGGTTTCATTCTCTTCTCCCACATCTTTCTCTTCTCTTTTTGTGTTTGCTTTCTGTCTTCTGGCGTGTATCCTTTCATACACTTTTTTGTGCGGTGGGTAACCTGAGGCAATCGTGTCGTGCAGCGACCCGTTCGCAAGTAGACTACTCCCGCACAACAGCAGCGGATTATCACCACTCATTGGGAAAATGGTGGGTCTGTATTTACCCATTCACACATTAATGTGTGTATGTGCGTGTTCACCCCACCATGTGTGTAGGGGTGTATGTGTGTGTGTGTGCATGTGTGTGTGTGCGTTCACCCCACTGTGAGTGTATCAGTATATGTGTGTGTTTACCCCTCCATGTGTGTATGTGTGTTCACCCCACAATGTGTGTATGAGTGTATGTGTGTGTGTGTGTGTGTTCACCCCACCATGTGTGTACGAGTGTATGTGTGTGTGTTTACCCCACCTTGCTCATCAGGTGCCACAACACTAGAGGACACTGAGCGTATTACAGCCTGGGTGATGCCTGAAGGAGCGCCCACCACCGCCACTACAGGAAGCAGGGAAGGAGGGAGGGGGGAGGAGAGGGGGGGAGAGAGAGGGGGGAGTCAACACAAGGAGAGGAACAAGGGGAAGACTGTAAAAGTGCAATTCATCCTGGGTTGATCTGGTGATCTGGTATTCTGTCCATACTCTCTCCATCTCCTTCACCTCTCCGCCTGACTTCCTCCATCTCCTCCACCCCTCCCTCTGACTTCCTGCATCTCCACCCTCTCTGACTCTGATCTCCTCCACCCTCTCTGAACTTCTGCATCTCCTCCACCCCTGCCCTTTTCCTCCCCCAGCATCCCCCGCCCCATCTCTTGCTACCCCCTCTCCTCCTCCACCCCTCTGCTTTCCCGCATCCTTCTCGTCTCTCCTGTGACACTTCCCTACTCTATCTCCATACCCATCTGTCATCCTCCTCTCGGCCCCCACTCTACTCTACCCCTCCATCAACCCCCGCTCCCCCCTCCCTCGCGCTTCACGTCTGCAAAGAAAAAGAAGCACAAAGTCCTCCGCCAGTTATTCAATTAAGGATACCAATAGCTATCTGTCCATCTCCCTTCGAGTCTTTCAGCCGAGAACAATGCTCAGTTCTCTCTATCTGTCTCCCCCACATCACACACACGCCAGTTCTACATCCCACGTCACAAAGGCACGCCCGAAGGCTCTAGATCCGATACTACAAAAAGATATGTCAGAGTGTGTAATTACTGCAGTATGGTCCGCAGGGTTTATCTCTGAACCATCTCCACTGCACAAGGATCTAACCTCCTCATCATTTTCCATTCAGATGTGTTTGTTCTTGGTTCTTTTAGAACAGGGACACGCCAACAACCTGAGGACATCTGAAATCGTCTTAGCTCAGCCTGCTCTTTTTAAATCTGGGGTTCCCGGATGTCGAAATCCAAAGAGCTCCAATGGGAAAATAAATCTTGTTAATCTGTGCCAAAGAATTTGTGCAGTAGCCTTCACTTCACTACATACTCTGTGGACCTGCTCTTTCCATTCGAAGGATGCTGCCTTGTGAAATTGCAATACACGACAGACACAATGATACGTTGTTTTGACAAGAACTGTTTGGTTGAAGCGATCGAGATCGATCAATTTGATCGAAATCTATTAACCTCACCCAGGAAGACCATCCATGTGTTGGTGGAGAAGGCCAGTGTAATGTAGGCTGCCGTCCTGCAGAGAGCGCTCATCTTGGCCAGGGTCATCTGGCCTACGCACCTCAGCATCAGAGGAAACAAGACCAGCAAGAAGAAACCCTGGATCACGACACGACCATGAACACAACATGAACACACCCTTAGACCATGACACAACCATGAACACAACATGTACACACACTTAGACTATGACACCACCATGAACACAATACGAACAAATGATTCAATTAATCTTTTCAAACTTTAGGTGAATGTTTCTACCTTAAGAAGACAAAACTTACTTGAATCTTGTTCGTTTTTTTACCAAATGTCATTCAACATTTCAAAGCTTTGAAAATTTGGTTAAAAGTTTTAACCTTTAACGTATTTTGCTCCAATTCTTTTTCGAAACCTTTTTGGTAAAAACATTGTATTTGTTTTTTTCACTTTCAAAACTTTTGGGGGGAAACTATTTTTGTAAACATGAAAAAATAAATGTATTCAACCTTTATAAATATGTTTTTTGGTGACAAACTGAGAGCGTGAACACAACATGACTATGTCCAGATCCTGGCCATCAACGCATCACGAACGTATGAGACTCCAGAAAACCATGGGTGTAGCTAGACGGATTAACAGAGAGCTGCAACAAAACGACCTCAAGACAACTGTTATGCTTGTTAGACTCTGCTGGGTCCAAAAGAAAGTAGACAATGATCTGTTCCAAATCATTACCTACCAATACAAGGCTAACTGTTAATCTGACTTATCTCTTGTGGCACAACTGCTGGCAGCTGTGTATCTGTTGTTTCTCATCAGCTGCGTGTGTGTGTGTGCGTGTGTGTGTGTGTGAGTGTGTGTGAGTGTGTGTGTGTGTGAGTGTGTGTGTGTGCGTGCAAGTGTGTACATGTGTGTGTGTGTGTGTGTGTGCGAGAGAGAGAGAAAGAGCCACTAAGAGAGAGAGAGAGAGAGTGGGTGTGTTTTGCTCAAAGAAAAAGGGCTTAGATTCATTAGCTGGCCAGAGAATAGATTCTATTAACCTTCAGAGATTGAGTCTGATGAGATGATGTCAAAACAACAAACATGGTTTATTTATGTGTGTGCGTGTGCGTGTGCATGCGCGTGGGTGTGGGTGTGTGCATGTGTGTGTGAGAGAGTGTGTGAGTGGGTGTATGTGTATTTGCGTGTGTGTGTGTTGCATGTGTGTGTAATATGACTCATTTGCCCCCTCTGTCTAAGCTGACAGGTTTGATTTCATTATGCTGTCGACTCAGGGTGACAAGTTGCCACAGTCATCACCCCTCCACGCTCCCTCCTCCTGGTCCAGCCCAGCCACGGTGAATGCATAAACACTTCTTGCAGAAGGTCACAGCTCAGTGTTTCTCCTCTAATAAACTCATTAGGCTTTGCAGTGTTTCATAATAATATATGATGAACTCTGCTCTGCTCTAATCACTTGCCAATCTGAGGCCTCTGGATGTTTTTAGAAAGCTCCTCAACAAACCACGAATGTGGTCAATCTCTCTCCAGTCTCGATTTCTATTGCTTCTGTCTTTCTTTCTGTCTCTTTCTCTCTCTCTCTCTCTCCTCCCATTCTTCCTCCCTCTGTCCTTGTCCTCCCTTCCAGCTCCATTTTCCTCGGCTTGACTCTAGAGGGTTCAGAACACTCCTGTAGCTCTCCAAGCTTTGATGTGAGGCAGGCAACGTTCTGCGGGTGTTCTGTGTTCTACTAATCTGAGGGCTACCTGTGGCAAGCAGATAGACAGACCAGCTGGCAGGTATGCAGGTATGCAGGCAGGCAGGTATGCAACCAGGCAGACAGACAGGCTGGCAGACAGACGGGCAGGCAGGCAGGCAGGCAGGTATGCAACCAGGTAGACAGGCAGACAGGCAGGCAAGCAGGCAGGCAGGCAGGCAGGCAGGCAGGCAGGCAGGCAAAAGAGTATGCAAGCTGGTGTTCATGTGTGTGCATCCGTGCGTGTGTGCCTTCAGATCTTTAAATCTTTAAAGACAAGTGGGTCAAAGGTATTCTGGGGCGCCTCTGACCACAGTCTCCATCCCATACATAGTAAATGGCAACACTTTGAAACTGGATAAAAGATAAAGTGTCGTGAAGTGCCTTTCTTACTTGAGAAACCCCCCACAGAATCCCCAGTATATTTGCCCAAGGTTCAGAGAGAGCTACAGTCACGGAAGTTCAGACGGTTAAAGGCTCTCCTGGAGGGTGTAAACTGGTATTACTGGCTGGGGGCTGAAAGTTTACGGTAACAGCTGTTATTTCGGTCAAGTTATTGCTCAATTCCAAGGGGTATATTCAGTTTATAGCTGATCTGAGGTAGGATAAGATGGTAAAAGTGAAGTAATCAACAGTACTTAACCTACTCCCCATCACTTTAAACAAGCTGTTTCGCATGTCAGAACTGCTTGACATGAAACACACAACATGCCGCATAGTTCCAGAATGCAGGTCAGAGTTTGTATGGTTTAGAGTGTGTTCTCACCAGAAGAAACATTTTGCAAGAGCTGAAGATGCCGTAGAGCTCAGTGTTGAATTCCCTGGGTTCATAGGTCAGGAACAGAAATGAGATGCTATACTCCCCTGTAGGACACACACACAAGAACACACACACACACATGAAGTAATGTTGGTCTAACATGTCATATGTGTTTCCATGATGCTCTCCTCACCTATGGCCACCAAGTTATTCAAGAAGGTGCAGATGATGAGCAGGTGAAGTTTCAGTCTATTTTGCCCTGGCCTCTTCCTCATCACCGTGGTGACCGTCCTCCTGACCAGTGATAGGACACCCATCCTGGCAGCTGGGGCGGAGCTTGTGTCCACCCCTACCAAGGCATGCCCAGGGGCGGGGTCTCTCAACCAGACCAGGATGTAGAACACTGAGAGGGAGTGACAGCAGCAGACAGCAGCGAAGGCGGAGAACAAACCAAAGTGATCGGCCAAGACCCCGCCCAGGAGGAATCCCGCCGCCCCGCCCACAAAGATCATGGACTCCGCTGCCGCCATCCGCAGCATGCGATTGGCTTCCCTTCCTCCCGTCAGGTCGGCCAGGAAGCTGAAGGAGCTGAGGAAGATGGACGCGGTGCCACCTGATAGACCAACCAATCCCGCGGCAGCCAATGAGATGTAAACATTGAGGTGAGGTACCAGAGCCATGGTGAGCATCAGAGCGCTGCTGGCTAGAGAGAGCAGGCAGGGGAGCAGGAGAACAGCTCGCCTGCTGCCTCGGTCGGACCAGGAGCCCAGGAACAGAGCAGGAGGGATGGACAGGAGGCTGGTGATGAGGCTGTAGAGGAGCAGGATGAAGGAGGAGGAGCTTTGGACCTCCTCGTCTTCCTTGGGGTGCTTCTCCGGGTCACGGCACACAGAAGAGTCCCCGAACAGATCTGAGCACACCTGGAGGATACACACACACACGCCCACACACACATACACGCACGGACACACACACACACACGCACACACATACTCACATGCACATGCACACACACATACAATGCACACCCACACACAAACACATACACGCACGTACGCACGCCCACACATACAGTACATACACGTACGCAGACACGCATTCACACGCACACGCACGCACGATCACACCACACACATGCATGTCCACAGCTTTAAGCCTACAGAGGAAATAGGAACCTTGGCCAATAACATGTGACTGGCTCTTGGGTGGGGAGATACACACTGCCCACATAGCTTTGTGTCCACACAATAAAGATCTGCTCTGATTGGACTTTACCCTACTTTATTGCTTGGTGTTCTCCTTTGTATGCTGTGCTGTGCACTGAGGTATATTGACCAGAGTCAGCAGACAGAAAATAGAGAGAGTGAGAGAGAGCAGAGAGAGAGAGAGAGCAGAGCAGGGAGAGAGAGAGAGAGAGAGAGAGAGAGAGAGGTAGAGAGAGCTAGGGAGAGAGTGTGTGAGAGAGAACCAGGGAGAGAGAAATTGAAAGGGAGAGAAAAAAATTAGAGGGATAGAAAGTGACAAAGAAGCGACAGAGTGAAAGAGAGAGGGAAAGAAAAAGGAAAGTTCTCACAAAACAAAATCTTGAAATTGAAAATTAGACGGATTTCCAACAAAAGGCTTGACTCAGAACAATAGGCTCAAAAGAGAGCACTAGACCCACAACAGCCGACAGCCTAAACAGCGCGAGGATCATGTCAGGACTAGTTGGAGCCATTGTCTCCTGACCTGTCTCCCCTGAGACCTCCCTGACCAGACCCAGTACCTCTCTCTCCTGACGGGGTCAGCTCAGAGGAGCAGACTTTTGATCTGAGACGTTTGATTCAGGTCACAGCTGGCACTGAAAGGACTAAAGCTTAGTAACTGTTGCATCCGGTGAGTGAAATAAAAATAAACACAGCGTATTTGACTACAGCCTATATGTAAATAGAAATTTGCCGCAGAGTGCAGGCCTTCTTACTGTACTGTACCTTAGAAATGACCAGCTGTTGATATGCTGTATTCTGAATGAAGACACTCATCATGAACAAAAATATGACCGGCTCCACGGTAACAAGCTGGCACCATGACATGCTTTTTTGCGATTCGTTAAAATGTATTACAGTAAAAGATGTATCCGTGGAGAAAAGGAATAAAACAGATTGCCTGGGAAACTCATGATAGAATGACACATATTCTATAAAAAAAATCTTTTCAAGACGGAAGACAAAAACATCACATGCTTAGTTTGAAACGCTGACCAGGTTCTTCCTGACAGTCCGCATGTGTGTCCACACGTACACACGTACACACCAAAAGTGTGCCTGTGTGTTCTTATAGTGTGTGTGTGTGTGTGTGTGTGTGTGCGTGTCTGTGTTTGTGTGTGCGTGTGTGTGTGTGCGTGTTTGCGTGTGCGTGTTTGCGTGTGTGTGTGTGTGTGTGTGTGCGTGTCTGCGTGTGTGTGTGCGTGTTTGCGTGTGTGTGTGCGTGTTTGCGTGTGTGTGTGCGTGTTTGCGTATGTGTGTGTGGTGTGCGTGTGTGTTGTGCGTGTCCTGCGTGTGTGTGGTGCGTGTTTGCGTGTGTGTGTGCGTGGTTCTGCGTGTTGTGTGTGTGTGGTGTGCGTGTGTGCGTGTGTGGCGTGTGTGTGTGTGTTGTGCGCGTGGTGTTGTGTGTGTGTGTGTGTGTGTGTGTGTGTGTGTGCGTGTGTGTGTGGTGTGCGTGTCTGCGTGTGTGTGTGCGTGTGTGTGGTGCGTGTTGCTGCGTGTGGTGTGTGTGTGTGTGTTTGTGGCATGTGTGTGTGTGTGTGTGTGTGTGGCGTGTGTGTGTGTGTTTGTGCGTATTCAGGCGGAGTTTACTTCCCTGTTATAAAGTGACTGATTGCTGATTCTTCCTGCAGGCCGTAAAGCAGCAGCAAGCGAGAGGTCGAAGGACTGCTGTTGTGTGAATCACTTGAAACACCGGAGATCTTGAACTTCCTGCTAAAAACTGCACCCACCAATAAAGCACATGTGTGCGTGATGGTGATTTCGAGGGTTTTTCTCCAAGTGTACTTATCTCAACGTGTGTATGTGTGCTTTTTGTGTCGTGCAAGCTTGTGCGTGTGTGTGTGTTTGTATACCGTGTACTGTGTGTGTATTTGTGTGTGTACCATGTACTGCGTGTGTTTGTATGTGTACCTAAACTGTGTTTGTGTTTGTGTGTGTACCGTGTACTGCGTGTGTGTTTGTGCATTTACCATGTACTGCGTGTGTTTGTGTGTGTACCTAAACTGTGTGTGTGTTTGTGTGTGTACCGTGTACCGTGTACTGCGTGTGTGTTCGTGTGTGTACCGTGTACTGCGTGTGTTTGTGTATGTACCATGTACTGCATGTGTTCAAAGCAGTTCAACTCTGCTCCAAGGGCAGGTGAGTTACCCCTGGCTCAGCATCAGTGTAGGGTTCATTACTTGTTTACTCTCTCCTCCGTCACACTCCTGTGCTTCACCTCCCCTCCCCCACCCACCAAACACCCCCCCTCCCGCCTCCCCTTCCCATCCCATGACATCACTTGCTGTCTTCTGGAGCGGTGACAGAACCAGGAAATGACAGAACGCCAAAGCAGTGTCACCTGGGCAGGAACAACGTACGCCTACCTTTATTACATGCGTCAAAGATAGTTGTTCCCAAGGCATCCTGACACTTACTGCAGTCACACCCTTGTTAGGGTTATTATTGTAGCTGAAAGCCAGAGGGAACGCAGCTGTGACAGGGTGTGTGTGTGCGTGTGTGCGCGTGTGTGCGTGTGTGCGTATGTGTGTGTGCGCGCGTGTGTGCATGTGTGTGCTTCTCTCCGCCTCTCTCCTCCTAGCTGCCCTCCATACCTTGCTTGGTCATTGGTGATATAACCAATCTAAATGTCTGACATCTTATAAATTCAGATATTGTGCGTCCTGCCACGAGGATATGAAGTCTGGCTCTGTTCAACTTTGATTGAGAACTTCAGTCAAACATCACCATCTTTGTTTTTCTCTCTGAGAGTAATGGACACACACACACACACAATTTCATCATTGTGCTATTGTGGTCTTGCTGTTAGTGATGTTCCTGTGATCAGAAAACAGCCTCCATTCCTCTTCTCTCTCAGGAGCCTCTCTAATGTCTTACACTGTCCTACACCAATGACATTTCTCCCCCTTTCCCCTATCTATTTCTCTCTCGAACCCTCCCTCTTTCTCTCTCTCCCTCCCTCTCTCTCTCCTTCTCTCCCTCTTTCCCTCTCCCACCCTCGTTCTCTTAAACTCTTTCTCTTGTTACCGTTCTCTCTTCCTCTCTCCCCCCCTCCTCTCCCTCCCTCACTCAGTACTGTAGTTCAGAGGATTAGCCTCCTGGCTGAGCTCAAGTATGAACTTCTTTATATGGAGAGAAGCAATCATTTGTCCTCATACAGACAGACAGTACACCCCCCCCCCTGCACTCTCCCCCCTCCTACCAGTTCTCACAGCCCAGTGCTACTGGAAGCGCTGCTAGCACTGCAGTCACTAGCATTCCAAACATTCTTTCATCATGTGCTCATGAAAACCAGAGAAAGCGAGGGAGACGGCCAGGGAACACAGGGAGAGAGACAAGCGGTAACAAGTTTAACCCTGTCCTCTCCTCTGCGCCTGTGTGTCTCCTAGGTCTGGCTCATGGACAGCAGGGGGTAAAATGGGAACTGGAGACCAGTGAAACACAGCGAAAAGGTAGTAGAAGACAGCATTAATATCGGCGTCAAGGGTCACTGTAGTGATTTAGAGTGTTGGAGAGTTGAAGGGAACAGAGATGACAAAGGATGAGAGAATGGGGGGGACGGGGACAAGAGATTGACAGTGGGAAGATGGAGGGAGGTATTAGGAGAAAGAGGTGAAAAAGAGTGGAAAAAGTCCAGACCAAACACACAAAAAGTGTGCCTATGTGTTCTTACAGTGTAGGTGTGTGTGTGTGTGTGTGTGTGTGTGTGTGTGCGTGTGCGTGCGTGTGTGTGTGAGTGACCATGCTGTTCATCAGACCAGGCGCATATCCATCAGCACTCATTATCGAGATCTTTGTGTTTGCTGTGAAACATTCCAATTAAAGCCTGAGGCTGATGGGAATGTTTGCCATAGCTGGGATGCTGGCTGAGAGCAGGAAGAATGTTGGGAGAGAAGCCACAGCAAGCTTGCATGTGGCCGTTCCTCAATCCACAACCGCCTATCACTCTGCTGATCTGTCAGCACCTGACTATTACCTCACAGACCACCAGGTCCTGACGGCATTCCTTTCGAACCAATCACGGCTCGGCATGCCTGTGGGGGTTCTGACCTGTGTTTGTTTGTTCTCTGGGCCGTGCTGGGTTCACAGTCACGTGTTTGGATGTAAGTATATATCTGTAGATGTCCAGCTGAGATCTGAACGGTGCGGATGTGGTCGTGCGTATGCGCTGCTGGCGGGTTCTGAATCTCGTCTTTGCAGTTGGTGAAACCATGTGTCCTATTCACCCAGACCACCGGGGGGCGCCCCAGGGTGGTGATGTGTGCGCGCGTGCGTGCGTGTGTGTGGGGGGTCTGGTGGAGCTTTGATGCGTGTGTGTGTGTGTGTCCGTTGGTGTGTCAGGATATGGCCGCAGGCCTGTGTGACTGAACCAGAGGTTGGGAACAGCGAAGAGCACACTGAAGAAAACTCAGCGGTGCCAAACACACACACACACACACACACACACACACACACACACACACACATACACACACACATACACACACACACTCACACACATTCACACACACACATACAGGCTGGATGATTAATGGGCCAGTTAGTCCGGTGCCCACGGCAACGCTCGGCGCTTGAACACTCCTCGACCATCACATCAGCTCCGCCTACCTTACCTCGTCGCACCTTCCCTCCATCCCCCCAGCCTCACCGTCGCTAGCCTCTATCCCTGCTGAGTGCTTAAGAGGGGCATGTCTGTGATTGGCTCATGAATCTAACCCGCCACTCCCGGCGTGGACGTTAATTTATTTGTTGATGGTGTCGCTTTGGCCGTTTGGTTACAAGCGGAGTGTTTTGTTTTCGGCTTTTGTTATTCAATTTAAGGAAACGTCATTAATCTAAACAATAGTCTGAGTTAGCTGAAAGCTAACAGAGCACAGACAGGCTCGCTAAACACTTACTGAGGTAGGTGGCAGTAATGCATCACTGGTAACACGCACACTGGCAACACGCGTACGCACACGTACACACGCACAAGCAATCACACACGCAAACACGTGGCAGTCTTATCAGCAGTTATTAGAAAGCTTTGTGGAGGGTTCATGTCGAAAACGCTGACCCTGAATAAACAGATCGGTTTCAAGAGCAGTAGCAAAACAAAAGGGAAGAGGAGAGATTAAGCGAATAAAGACAGGAAGGAACGCTACAGAGAGGGGGAAGCGGGAAGGATGACTAGGAACAAGAGGACGGCTCTGCGACGACATACAGCATGTTGCTACTGTGTAGTTGACCCTGACCTTCATCGTTAATCCAGCTCCATAAAACCTGAGCTGCACCACTTCATAAGCAAGTCTGGACAATGCAACTCCTGGAGAATCATTGTCTCTCTTCGTATCGATGCTCTCAAGACAAGATTAAATTTCAGTGCAGACTGTCACAATGCTGGCAGATAGCAATCAGACAGCCTGGCTGGTGACTGCATATGATCTGATGTTGCTCTGTCACTATTGTTGCACTTTCAGATGAAAGAGGGCGTCCACTCTGACAGTGTCAGTTGTGAAGCTGATGGTTCTCACTCATTACAGACAGATGTTTGAGCCTGTATGCCTTATCCAACATCAAGAAGGAGATTGTGGTCTGGCTGAGGGTAACCATGGAGAGTTGTGGTCAAGGCTTCATAACTCTCAGTTCACACACACACACACGCACACACACACATCTAACCAATGACCCTGACTCCCCAGCCTCTGCTCAGGGGCGATTGATGACCCAGCTATTATTGGTTCACAGTAATTGCTGGGCTATCATTGGCTTGCTGTGCTTGCAGGCTCAACTGTCCTTCTGTCTGCTGAACAGGGTGTGCGTGTGTGCGTGCGTGCGTGCGTGCGTGTGAGTGTGAGTGAGTGAGTGTGTGTGCATGTATGTGTGAGTGTGTGCGTGTGTGTGAGTGAGTGAGTGTGTGTGCGTGTATGTGTTTATGAGTGAGTGTGTGTGTGAGTGTGTGTGAGTGTGTGTGTGCATGTATGTGTGTGTGAGTGAGTGTGTATGTGAGTGTGTATGTGCATGGGAGGGTGGCACAGACACACACAGACACACAGCATGCAGGCACATACATACAAGCACTAGCACACACACACTTTCTCTCTCTGCGTCTCTTACACACACCATATATCTGGTGGCTCCACAGAAAAGCGTGAGGGAGCAGTCTGGAATGAAATATAGCAGAAAGATTGTGGTTTATTGATCCATAAAGAGAGAACCTCGATTGTCTCTCCTTCGGTCTCTAACCTTCAGTTCTTAGTGTATTCTCAGGTTGGTACGAAAATATATTTTGGCCCTAACCTGGCATATGGATCTCATTTAAAGGGCATACTTAACACGTAATTGATACCTAATCAATAGCGTCTGTGATATGTTGCATGGTGCAGGGATGAGCACCTGCCTTTAGTTACCGGACAGACTCACTTTCTCGTCAGTTTATCGCACGTAGATGGTCGCCAAATGGTTTGACTCTCTTTATAAATGTCGCCATCCGAAACAGACCCTTACCTGGCTTAATCTTCGTTAAATAAGTATATGAGAACCTGTCACGTTATACCGGTATCTAAAATGTAAAATACACGCATAGCCCCGGGTTTCGGATTAAACGGCTGTTTTTACCGGGGCCACTGGAGCTCCACATTCCACACCTGCGCCGGAGCCGCATTCCCAGTCTGTGTATCACTGACTCCCTCCGCGCGCCCCGTGTGCCAACATTTCCTGTGCTCCATATCTGGAATGAACTGTCCAATGGAGCGGAGAAATGCTAGATGGGAGTGGTTCCGTTATGAGGTCACGGAGGGGGACTGAACCGGGGGCGCAGCAGGCGGAGAGTCGTGCGCTGGAGAACGATAAACATGAGAGCAAGAGAGGTACTGTATAAGCGGTAGCAGGAAACGTTTTATTTGAATAAGGTTAGCAAAAAGAATAGCGGATAGCGCCGCGGAGAGTCTAAGAGAGAGACTGTTAAATACTAGTGCGCAGTCTCTTCGTTACGGGCGCGTTGAACGGAGCGAAATTCCCTTGCTGTAAGCAAGACGGACTCTGAGGGGGGAGAGAGAAGACGTACGAGTACAGTGAAGAAAGTTTCCATTTCTTGAAACAAACTGGAACTCCGACCATATCGCTGAACAGAAAGCATGCTCCCCATGTACAGTGTGGGATAGTTTGAGTCTCATGTGCGTTTGGACGGATATTTTTCTCTCCTGGTTTACGGTAAACCGGACTAAAGTTTCTTCTGGCGGAAAGTAGACTTCAACACTGTACACCACGACCCTGGACATTTTTTTTTCGGAACTTCTTTGGCTGTTATTGGAACTGCGTGCTCGTCGTGTTTGGGAGCTCGACAAGGGTATACTAGCTCGCTGGTCTGAGCGGGGGTCCGGGGGGCGGGTAGTAGGATTTTCTTTAATTTTTTCCCCATGGCCTCTTCCACAATGTATCTCCTTGCGGTATGCATTTTGGTATCTGTGTTCGCACGGAGCAGCCGGGCTCTACAGTGCCTGCCGTGTGATAAGTCGAAATGCGAAGAACCCAAGCACTGCACCGGGGCGGTAGTGCTCGGGATCTGCGGCTGCTGCTCGGTCTGCGCCAAGCAGAAAAACGAGAGCTGCGGTGGGGTTTACGGTCTGTACGGGACCTGCGACCGGGGGCTCCGGTGCGTAATCAGACCGCCGCTAAGAAGAGGCTCTATCACGCAACACGAGGTCGGGGTGTGTGAAGGTTTGTATCGTGTTTGTATTCTCATATTTCTAGTCATTCGCATTATTCAAGTTGGATTGAAGTTTTGGAAACACTTTTTTTGACAAGGGTACATTGTTACACTCTGAGCTGTTTTAGTTAAGACTATAATAAGTAGCCCAATCAATAATTTATCAGACACTCTACCCAGTAAATTTGAATTAATAAATTATTTCATTAATTAATTGGACTGGCTATATGTCAGTTATCATGTATTGGCCTTTATGCACCTGAAATATGTCTGCTACTGTAAATGTATCGATGTCTTGTATGCTTTGCTATGTGCATATTCAAGCCAATTGACAGGCCTGGTGTTGATGAAAGGTACCAGAGCAATAGATCATAGACACCGTAGTCATGTTGTCAATAACGTAAAGGTCATTCAAATAGTTTCTTCATGTTATGTCCCTCAAGCTACATAACTAGTTGCATAAACACACGCGCTCCACGCCAAGTGTTGCGAGGTCTAGAGAATAGAGGGATTGAGCAAGCGAAGCTGGCTAATGTGTTTGCAGCATGTCGGTTTTCCATTTCTTTAGGGTATAGCTAACGGATTCCGTGCTGTTTTTGGACGCCGTGCCAGCCCCTCTCTTTCCGCCGAGGCTTGTTGGTTTTTCGCTGGAATGTCTGCTATGCAACTCAACTTGCGTATCTACCCGGTGTACTTTAACGTAGACCTTTCACCGGGGACGTCCAACCGCCCGCTGCTCTTACCTGGCAGCGCAGGTGCTCCCCGTGAGGGAACGACTGACAGCTTGTTTGTTCTTTCAAGCCGTCGCGTCTCTTATCATTTTGCCGTAACGCTCTCTAGACCATAGTCGTGATGTCGCGTGATAGCCCCGGTAATTACGGCTCCCCTGGAATGCTGATGACGCCTGGGGCACGGGGTGCTTGGCTGGTGCGAGAGATCGTGATTATATCTGACGGGTCGTGATTTGATGCTTCATTCCTCAGACATGCAGAAAATCATCTATTATGATGAGTCCCTCTCTTCGTCCCCCACTCCTCCCCCCTCATTTTGTCTCCCTTTTCTGTACTGAGCACGAAACAGAAGGCTACAACAGGACAAAACTAAAATCTAACCACCTCTGTTACATTCACACCCTCTTGACGTAACACCCAAAGGAACTGATGCACCCGATTTTCACTATTTGATAGGGATTGAACCTCTTACAGGAAATACAAGCACATACATGTACCATTGTACCAAGCGGACACAGATTATTATTTGCTGGCAAGATAGGTACAGACAGGCTTAAAAGCATACTCACACCTGTAGCTCTTTCTCTCTTTCGCAGTCTCTCTCTCTCTCCCTCGCTCTCTCTCTCTCTGTCTCTCTCTCTCTCTCCCTCTCTCTCTCTCTCTGTCTCTCTCTCTCACACACACCCCTGCTCCTCAGTCTAGTCTTCTCTTCCTTCATACTCCACTTTACTCGCTCCCCTCTTCCTCTCTCCTCCACATCCCCTTCCTCCTCTTCACTCCCTCTCTCCTGCCTTCTTCTTACATTGCTGCTGCAGAAAAACATGATCTGCGCTGTCTCCCTGTGGACCTCCTGTTAGCAGACCAGCTGTGGAGCTACCATGTTAGGTTAGTGAAGTCCCAGGCTGTCAGTCAGGGTTGCCAGGTTAGTGTAGTCCCAGGCTGTCAGTCAGGGTTGCCAGGTTAGTGTAGTCCCAAGCTGTCAGTCAGGGATGCAAGGTTATTGTAGTCCCAAGCTGTCAGTCAGGGTTGCCAGGTTAGTGTAGTCTCCGTCTGTCAGTCAGGGTTGCCAGGTTAGTGAGTCCCAAGCTGTCAGTCAGGGTTGCCAGGTTAGTGTAGTCTGTCAGTGAGGGTCCCTAAAGAGTTTTGGAACGAGTGGCTGCCCTTCCACCCTGAGGCTAAGACACCCATGTCAGACAATTGTTTCACTACACACACAAAAACACATACAAACACTTTGTACCTCTACCTCCTCCACACACACACACACACACACACACACACACACACACACACTCACACACCACCCATAGAGAGTTGTTGAGAACCTGTATATCATTCTATAGACGACAGCCATCTATTGTATTTGTTTTTGTTGTAGAGGTTTTATCGTGCATGTTTTGTGCTGCTGTATGGACTGTGTTGTGTATTAGTAGGTCAACTGCTGTGTGGTCTCACTGAGAGCTGAGACACAGCAATACATGTATTTGTTCTCTCTGACGGTCTTTGAAGACATCTGGATGAAATAATCAGCTCTCATGCATATGCATGTCCAGCTAAATTATGTATAATTTGGAGAATGTTTACGGAGTCTGGAGGAGACTTAGCTGACATCCTACAAGGGGTATTAGAGGATTTCGAGGTAAACATTTAGCCCTGTCCCTATTGGCCTGACCTGGCCCTGATGTGAACCATATTGGAAGTCATTGATTACGTGCCCTAGTTGTTTGGACCACGATGGTCGATTCTCATCTGGAATATTCCTCATGTTCGCCCAGAGGGCAAAAAAAAGAAGCAAATTAGCTTCATGACATCCCTTCAAACTCCCATCTTCTGACCTCCGATGTCTATGTGATTGGAGGCCTCAGGTGCCTGTCACTGAGCACAGCTCTATCATTGGACAGAGAATGTGGGTGCAGGGAGTGACATTGAAGTGACTCTGTTCTAAATAGGAAGGTCCTGAATCTTTGGTATGGCGTTACGATCGTGCTCTGGTGTCCTAGTATGCTTTTGTCATTTGGCTTCACTGGTATGTTAGTCCACTGACTCTGGTACCTTCTACCTGGTTTGGCATGGTGTACTGGAGGTGGTCCCTGACTAAGGTTAGATGCCCACTGCTTCTCTGCTGTACCTCCACATTGTCAGCATGATCCAGTCTGTGGATATTGTGTAACCAAGGTGATGTGGGATTAATAGACCTGACCATTATCACTGCATGCATACACACACACTTACACACATATACACACAAATCGCTATGAGGACAATTATTAGTGTAATCGCACTCAGCTGTCGACCGCTGAGGCTGAGATAGGCTGTCCCAGCACAGATGATCATCGTGGTTATGAACCCATCCAGACATGATGAATCATTCATTAGGCTTATTGAGGTCGATACCAGACCCTCTGCTGCGCCACAACTAAAGGCTTCTGACAGGTCTACTTCAACCCAAACAGAGGCACTAAGACCATACAATTTCATCCATCTATCCAACCAACCAACTTTTAATCTGTCCGTCCTGTCAGCTCAAAACCCTTATCCTGCCTTTATGCGTCCTCCACACAGTCCACCCTCACTGCCTCCGTGCAACCTGGCTGCATGCAACCATTGCTGAGGTGAGCGCTCTGCAGGGGGGTGGCGGTGAGGGGGGTGGGGGTAGACTGGATGGGGGGGGGGGGGGGGGGGTGTAGACTGGGAGATTGAGGCAGCTCAGTCTGATCTGCCAGGGAGCAGTAGAGAGCCGAACAGCGAGGACTCTTGTTCGGCCCTACTGCTGGCAGCCATGATGGTCTCTCTGAGTTGAAAGGAGCTCTGTGGAGAAGCCCTGCAGAGGAAGCCACACTGGCAGATCTGGTGTTGTTTACGGGTGGTTCTGGTGGCCTGACAGTGACCTGCCAAACCCCAGAGAGCTGCTCGCTGTCTGCAGTCAGGAAGAAGGTCAGGGAGCGCAGAGGAACCGGAGAAGAGCTGGACACATCATACCCTTCCTCCTGTTGTTGCAGCTCCCTCCAGGAATGTGGCTCTGACGGACTGTTGGATCTGAAATTACCGTCTGACTGGCTGGCAGACTGACTGGCTGGCTGGTTTTCTGCTTTTTGTCCTTCATTGGCAGAATCTGAGCAGACTGGCTCGCTGACTGGATAGCTCTCATTGGCAGAATCTTGTCACTCCGTGCCAGCTTGCACCAGCTCAAACTGGAACGTTCAAAAAATGACTAGGAGTGAAACTGGCTGAAACCTAGAATGGAATGTTGGAACAGGTTCTGAGTCCGGAGTTCTGGATTTCTAAACATTCCATCTGCATGCTCTGCTGAGTCCTAAACGCTCCATCTCCATATCCTGGCTTCTGCATTCTTGTGAAGAAGCCCTGTAGAGGCCTGCTGCATGCTAGGGCATGAGTACCTACTGAGGATGGATAATAATCATTTATTTGTTTAGTTTACACCCAGGTCTGGCTCTACAGACATTGCTGGCATTTTTACCCTATGATGCAATCCTGCTCTGCTGTCAGGACCTTCACAAAGGACCTTCAGGGTTAGATTCCTAGATCCCTCCACCTGCACAGTGACACACTATGCAACACGACTCCCTGTTAGCTTGTTCTACACCTCAGCTTCAGCCTCTGCTGCAGGCTGGAGAACTGCCATAGATTGGCTGACACGACGAATGACATCGTAAGTCCCATCTAGGTAACAGATAGTAACTGTGGTTACAGAGTTTCACCAGGTGTGATAGTGACAGCCGATGAGGATGTGACAAACAGTGCATTCCCTGAGTGCCCCCCGACAGCGACATAATGTAAGGGGCTCTCTATGCTGAGGGCATGTTCTAGCAAACTGGTGTCACTCCTTGTTAGAATGTTGCCCTCCACTCGTTAGAACACTGACTTCCTTTTCTTGTTAGAACCTTGGTTTCTTCTAGTTGGAAATCCGGCCCCTCTACTCGTTAGAATACCAGCGTGTGCTTGTTAGAACAATGCTCGTTAGAACGCTGCTCATTAGAACTCTAGGCAGAAGGGTGAAGGGTTGAAAATAACACTCTACTTTGACATGAAGTCACAATGTAAAACACTTAGAAAGGCTGGATTAGCACTGCAGAGCTGTGAGACTGGATGTGAACAAGCTTTTCGTGGTGCAACACTCTGTAGCCTTCGGTCTTAAGTGTGCACTTGTTCCCTTGTAACCTTGTCCTCTTTATAACGCACCTCCCATGTGGCCCCTGAACGGAAGTCAGGGAAGTGAGGAGTGTGAAGGGAAGTCCGTGTCGCTCGGAGCTGGCCGCAACCACGCTAGCTGTCTGCAGCTGGAGGGAAGGAGACACCACAGGGAGAGGCCAGAGAACACAGCGCACACACACGGAAGGGGACAGGGAGTGCAGTCTATTGTGCGGGGGTACCCCCCTGTGACTTTTGAGGCCTCTCTTTCTCTCACACACACACAGACACACACACACACATAGCCTTCCTTGGGGCTGGAAGCCTGGATGAACTTAGAGAAGAACACAGGTTGTCTTCTGTCGTCAGGGAAGACAAGCGGAAACGTGCACCTCCTCCTCCACTGGCTTCTTGTCACGCTTTTCCTCTGAGTACACACACACACACACACTCAAAGAAACACACACATGTAGACACATAATGTAGATGCACTTGTAGACACACACATTCACACAATCAAATATAAATATATACATGTACACACAAACATGTAGACACACACATGCCTACACAATCAAATAAACACACGTAGACACACACATAGACGCACTGAAACACACGCGCACATACTTACACACGTGTTCTTTCTAATTCCCTCCGATTGGTCCACAGAACCAGGTAGAGCCTCTGGAGAGCGAACATGCCTGGTGAACATGTGCACCAGCAGCCGATCCACAAACCTCTCAGAGTAACTCTCTCACTCTGAAGTCTTCCTCTTGCATCTTTCTATTCTCCCGTCTTGCTTGTCTTCCACTCCGCTCCCACGGCTCCTTAAACAGCTTGAGTGTTTTAAACTGTCGGTGATAATTAGCTACCGCCATGTACCCTCGACACTCTCCCTCCACACCCAGACCTCCGAACCAGCCCTTGCTACTCTCTCTGCCAGTTATCAGATGTCACGCCACAACACGCAAGCGCACACGGGCACGCGCACACGGCGGTTGTGTGACATGACTGGAGGCAGGCAGCCGTCAGTCCACTGATGCCTCTCGAACGCTCAGGCACTCAGGCTCGCGTGTCATGTAGCGCTGTTTGAAATGCTAATCAAAGCACAAGAACCACAGCTACATGAAAACATATGGAGTGCCGGTGGGTTTCAGCCAGATTTGGTTTTAACACAGGGCTTGTTCGCTAATGCAGAGGCACATACTTTATATACACAGGCACATGCACGCAAACGCACGGTATAACATCTCTTTGTCTCTTGCTCTACTTTAACCTCTCTAACCCACTCTCAGACAGTCTATGACTATCACACCTATGTCCATATACAGATGTGCAAGCAAAGATAGGCAAGGAGTCGTAAACAGACACACTCTCAAACAGACACATTCATGCCACACACTCACACGCACACACACACACACCGGTGATAAGGTAGAGATAGTGAAAAGCAGTGTTCTACAGTACCCGTGGGGTTTGTTTGCAGAGCCAACAAGGGCTGATAATAGCATAGTGGAGGTCAGAGCGCGGTAAGGTTTCTACATGGCCTAGACTGTCTATCACCAGTCCTCTCTCCTTCTGTCATATTCTCTTTCTCTCTACTCTAAAAGCATACTGTTGTAGTGTCAAAAGATCTAAGTTGTCACTGTCTCTTTAAAAGCTACAGTAGTGTCTTACCCAGTAGTCATAAACACCACAATGTGATTTCCATCCTTTCCTGTCTGTTGTCATGTCTTCAGATGTCTGTACGCTGTCAGACAGGCCGCCTTCTGATGATGTCACGTCATAGATGTCATATTCTCTTCCTCCCTCCTATCCAGACGAGAACTGGGATGATGACCAGCTGCTGGGGTTCGAGCCCTGCAACGAGAACCTGATCACAGGCTGCAACCTGATGGATGGCAGGTGTGAGTGTGACAGCATCCGCACCTGCAACAACCCCTTCGAGTTCCCCAGCCAGGAGGCCTGTCAGACTGCCCTCAAGAAGATCGAAGGTAGGCCTGCTGGTGTGTGTGTGTGTGTGTATGTGTGTGCGTGTGTGTGTGTGAGACAAAGAAAGAAAGCTGGAAAAAGAGATTGTTTGTGTATGTGTGGTTTTGTGTCTGTCTGTTTCCAGAACCATGACGGATTGAGTTTGTGTTGTCTGGTCTTAGAAGTCTCCTCCTTCAACCCTGGAATCTTCTCATGGCATCAGAGACTTGGCAGTATCAGTAATTAACCAGGTTAATTGTTTTCCTCTGCCTGCTTGTTAATTCATAAGTGTTGAGAGGGGAATCAAACGGCATTATCAATCGCTTTCTGTCTGCTCCTAACTCCCAGAGAGACTGGGCTGCTGTCACAATAGACAAGACTACCCCTTCTCTCTTCATCTCGCTCTTTCTCTCTATCCTTTCCTCACTCCCTCTGTGTCCCTCTTCATCTCTCTACCTCGTTACGCTCATCTGTGTCTCTTTACCGCTCTCCCTCGCTCTCTCTGTTTCTCTCTCTCTCTCTCTGTTGTTCAGCTTTGTCTTTCGTGTTGTTCCGTCTCTCAGCATATTTAACATTCAGCAGAGTCACATAGTGAATAACAAGCCAGTGCTCCCTGCTATCCTTCATTCAGCCCTTCATTCTCCGTGTTGGAAGTCAGCTCTGTTGTTCCGCCCTCTCTCTGTCAGGCGTTTTTTTTCTGTGACAGGTTCTCATCAGTCGTTCGCAGATAAAAAAACAAACACGCGCGCACGCACAAGCGCGCAGTGTTTTGCGGAGGCCTGATAAGGTTGTAAGCGGCCTATCAGAATGTTAATGTTGCAGAGAGGAATGTTACCCCCCTGGCTGTGTTGGAGTACAGAGAGACGGACGGACGGACGGACAGACAGACTGACCAAGAAGTGGAGAGGAGGAGGAGGAGGAGGAGGGAGGGAGGGAGAGATAGGATGGGTGGAAAGGAAGGAAGATGATGTGTTCACAGAATGCTGGCAACAGAATGGCAATTAAAACTCCCAAATAAAGACTTGTTATGACAACCGCCGTAGCAACCGAACTGTTGCCGTGCAGCGGCAGGTGTGCTTCTGTCTAGTCTGACTCTGTGATCAGCTAGCCAGGTCTGGTCTGATCTACAGTCCACAGCTGCTCTTTCATGTGGCTCACGCTTCTGCACCTGTCGGTCTCTCTCTCTCTCTGTCTGTATACCTGTCTGCCTATGTAGACAGGTATCTTCTTAATTCTTTGTACCTCTACCTCTAGCTTACCTCTACCGCAAACATACCGAGGAAAGAAGTAAATGGTGTAACAACTCAAGCTAACCGTCGCTAACTAGCTAGCCACAGTCACAAACCAACGTCACAAACCCACACATGGTCACCGATAGTATAACATCATTGGTTTACTAGTTTGTTAACTTCTAGTAGATAGCTAGCTACCTGAAATGACGGTAGTTGAAGTAATGCCCCAGGCAAAGGCCAGGGTGATAACATGTAGCTAACTATGTTTCCAGGCTGTATTATCAACACCCTGTATTTTTGTTGGCCCTTTGCACTGGTGAGATCCTGCAATCCAACAGCAGTGGTATCCAATACCACACGGTTAGCTCATCTGTACAACCCATTTATCGGTCCGGAGGTCAGGTCTGAATCCAGGAGCAAAACGGACCACAGACGACATCTTTCCAAGTCAGGAGAGAAAGATGGTACATTCGTGTGTGCCAGGATTTGCTCGTATGTAGCTGTAAATTCAGTTCTTTAAAGCGCAGGAGGTATCAGCTTGTCAGCTGCAGTAATAGCAACCAGTTAGCTAATACTTCATCAGCTATGTTTTTACTGTATTTGAACAGTTCAGCTAGCACTGTGACGAGACTCATAGATTATTAAAGCCATAAACTACGAGGGTGATCGAACAGTGATCATTAGTCCTGTAGAGCAATCGATACCATTCAATATCCAACGTTTCAGACAAAAGGTTTGGAGGTGATATAGTAAAAAAAAAGAAAAAAAGAAAAGAAAAAAGAGATGAAACTGAAGCAAGCGCTCATCACGTTTCATCAGAAATGGTACCCTCTCTACTCCTACCGGCATCTCCTCCTGACATATCAGATAGAGACAGAAATGTAAAGAAAGTAAGACAGAGAGGGAGAGAGAGAACGGGAGGGAGAATGATCTGAGAGGTGGGTAAACGATTCTCTACTGTTGAGCGGTCTGTCTCTCTCTCTCTTGCTCGCTCTGTTTCTCTCCAGGTGAATCATGATGTGTGACCGACACACACAGGCCCTCTTTACTTTTGGGCTTCTGGTGTAAAACAGAGGAGTGTGTGTGAAGAGCAGGGAGGAGAGCCATGTATTGGAGTGTGTGAACAAACATAACAAGCGTTTTTAACTTCAGATACTTCAGGCTTCACAGTTGTCATGTCAGTCATGTATTGAATGTAAACACCTTTGTTGGATGTAAACATGTTGCTGCCATTCGGAGAAGTTTAATACAGTTTCTTGCAGACAGATTCTGGCTTCATGTTCTAGATAGGTGATGTGATCTTGCTCTCTCTCTCTCTCCCTCTCTCTCTTCTCTGGGTCTCTCTCTCATCCTCCTCTCTCGGCCTCTCTCTTCATCCCTCTCCCTCTCTCTTTTTTTTTTTTTTTTTTTTTTTTTTTTTTTCTCTCTCTCTTCATCTCTATTCTCCCTCTCTATCTCCTCTCTCCCTCTCCACCCATCTCCTCTCTT
>BROE01000009.1:4948338-4962443 GCA_036571765.1 Plecoglossus altivelis
CTCCTCTCTCCCTTCTGTCCTCTCATGACTCTCTCTCTCTCAATACCAGAGATTCGGAATAAGTTAACAATGACGGGGGAGAAAAAGAAGAAAAAGCGGCTGAACCGCAGCATTCTTCTGGCCAAGAAAATTATCATAAAAGATGGAGGCAGTGTGAGTTAAATATTTATTTTTCTGCGTTAACTAGGCAGAGCGTAAACAGAGAAGCCTCCTGACAGTTCTCTCTCTCTCTCTCTTATCTCTCTAACCGTTCCTCTTTTCCTCCCTCTCTAGTCGTCTCTCTCCCTCTCTATCTCTTTCCTGCTCTCTCTCTCTCTCTCTCTCTCTCGTCTCTCATTCTCCTCTGCTCCTCTCTCTCTGTCTCTCCCTCTCTCTCTACCTCGTTCTCTGGTGGGACCTTTTGCTCTCTTTACGTCCGTAAGGGGAACCCAAGGGTTGTGAGGAATGACAGGAATTCAGGCCCTGCTGCTGCTATGAACGGATGTTCGACAAATAAACCATAAATAATCTCTGCTACAGACCGTAACACGATGTGATTGGGTAGATGCGGGCGGGACGTGTGCTGTGATTGGACAGATCTGAAATAGGTATGTGTTTCGACCTCTGACCTTGGTGTATCTCACAGTGACGTCATAGGAGCCCCCCCCCGCCCCCCCCCCCCCACCCCCCCCGCCGCGTCTTTTAGTTTTCCTCAGAACCGAATCACCGTCGTCCAAGGTCTCGCTCTTGAAATTGGTCCACACTCTTGTTCTCTTTTAAGTACTTTATTATAGTCTCAGAGTTGTGGCTTTACTACTTAGACCTAACTTCAGTTTCTAGTGGCTATGATATTTGTTTTGTTTTTGTGTGTGATAATCGCCACAACGACAGAGGAATAAAAATTGCTCTTTTTTCATCACTAGTATTTAGACTGAGAGAGGGGTGGAGGGGAAAAGAACGAGAAATGAAAAGGGGAGACAGTGAGAGCGCAAACGAGAGCGAAGGAGAGATGAAGGAAGAGGGGAAGACAGGGAGGGAGAGTGGGTTGAGCTGAAAGAACGAGGGGGCAGGAAGGAGGGAGAGAGGATGTGTTGTTGTAAAGGAGTGTGCAGGGTGCAGCCGCTTGCTCCTGTGACCCAGCGAGGCCAGAGCACATTCAAGGAAATGCCAGACATTCCTCCCTCTCGCTTTCTTTCTCTCTCTTTTATTCCTGTCTTTCCATCTCTTTCTCTGTCTCTTTTTCTATTTCTGTTTCTCCACTCACTTTCCTTCTATCTCTCTCCTTTTCTTTTTCCATCTTCACGTCTCTTGCTCTTTCTCTCCTATCTCTTACTTTTTCCATCCCTATTTCTGTCTGTCTCGCTTTCTCTCTCCCTCCCTCCCTCTCCCTCCCTCTCTCTCTCTCTCTCTCTCTCTCTCTCTCTCTCTCTCTATGATCATAACAGTGAAAGGGAGAAGAGAGAGAACAAGAAAAGAAGTGAGAGATTGGACTGTCGATGCCAGAACCAACATGTTTGTGTCCAGAGCTACTTCATGTTGCGTCTGTGAAACAAACTGTGCCAGGCATAGGAAAGAACTGTTACTGGACCCATATTATACTGCATCATACCAGATATTATACTGCATCAGACCAGATATTATACTGCATCAGACCAGATATTATACTGCATCAGACCAGATATTATACTGCATCCGACTGGATATTACACAGCCTCAAACCAGATTATACTGCACCAGATATTATTATACTGGATCATACCAGATATTATTATACTGGATCAGACCAAATATTATAGTGTATCAGACCAGATGTTATAGTGTATCATACCAGATATTGTACTGGCCTGTTTGTGTCTGTGTGTTAGTGTTTCTTTAGTTTATAACTAATAATTGCCAAAAAAAACAAATGATTACTTTTTAAAATCTCTGTTAACACTGGCAGACCAGGATGCAGTGTGTGTTTGTTTGTTTGTTTGTTTGTGTCAATGGCCAATAGCTCTGCCTGGTGGGCTTCCCACAGGTACTGACAGACATCCAGGTCCAGCCTAGTTGGAAAACATCAGTGTCCTTTGTGTCAGGAACAAAGAGCAATCGAATCAAATGACCTCTGATCCCTACTGATACTGCAGCTTCCTTTGAATGATTTTCAAACACACAGACACACACAGGCACAGATACACACAGATAGACACACACAGACATACACAAACACACAGAAACTTACAGGATGCCCAGCTCTCCTCGCGTTGATTTCCCTCTATGGCCTTGTGCGATTGGACGTCAGTCTGAGGTCAGTGGATGCTATTGGCAGGTTCTGTCAGGCGGAAGTTTGTAGGCCACAGCATAGGAAGGTTGCCTGCTGGAGAGGAAGAGGAGAAGAGAGGGATGAGAGGAGGAGGTGAGGAAGAAGGAAGGGTAAAGCAATGGAGAAAAGAGGACAGGAGAAGGGAGAAGTGCACGCGTGCCATACTGCTGCAGGCTTGAACTGTGTGTTTGTGTGTAAGTGAGAGACTATGTTTGTTCCAATTGAGATTAAGGTTGTTTGTCTTTTTTGAATTCCAGGACACATATCTGTGTGTTTTGGTTGGGATATGTGTGTGTGTGTTTGCGTGTATGTGTGTTTGGGTATGTGTGCGTGTGTGTGTGTGTTTGGGTGTGTGTGCGCGTGTGTGTGTGTGTTTGGGTATGTGTGCGTGTGTGTTTGGGTGTGGTGCGTTGGGTCTGGAGCTGATAGAGATGAATCACTCCCAGCCTCTTTCATGCGTGCTTCTCGTTGCTGCTGCCATTTGTAACGATAACAAAACGCCTTTCACACAAAAATGTGTTTTCCTCTCTTGGTAATGACCAGGCATGCAGGCCCAGCTTTGTTTAGCTGCTGTAAACGCAGGGCGCCTCACTGCTCTTTCATGATAATAATGTTATTTTGTGTAAGTGCGCTTGTGTGTGTGTGCGCGTGTGTGTGTGTGTGTGTGTGTGTGGGTGTGTGTGTGAGCAGCGGGTGAACTCTGACTGTTAGAACACCTGTAGAGTCTGCTGTTTTCATTGGAGGGTGGTCTAATGCTGGTCTGTCTATTTGAGACAGTCTGGATTAGCTGCTGTTGAAGCTAGCCATCATGTGTGTATGAACGTGTGTGTTTCCTTGTCTGTCTGTAGAGGATGTGTGTGTGTTGGAGAGGGTTATTAAGCTTGAGAGAGACTCCGTGTCTTAAATCTCCTCTGTGTTTAGTTTCAGAGAAGGCTTTGACTTCAGGTCTTAACCAATAGGAAGTTAGCAAAGACTTGAGCCAATTGGAAGGGAGCCCAACAAGAGCGGATTGTTTAGATCCTGTGGTTGTGGTCATGTGATGTTGTGATTGGCTCAAAGACCATAGCCTTGTTTTGGAATGACTACACTTCTTTCTTCAGACTGAATGTCTTAGAAAGACATCACCCTACACTGACCCTACCTCACCCTACCTAGTCACACTCAGCCTACCCCTCCATACTGCCAAACAGCAGGAAATCCTTCTGTTTGCAGAGAGGTTAATGCTCCCATAAGAATTCACAACCGCTTGTTCCCAGGGTGGTGAGTGAGGATGAAGATGAGGATGATGATGGTGACGATGATGATGGTGATATTTCTGTTTTTAAAGCTGACAGACGAGAAATATAAAATTATTGATCACCTTTCCTACAGTACATAAACCAAGTCTTGGGAAATCAATCTCTCAGAACACTTGAAAGGTCCCTTGAGCATTAGCTAAAGCTTCCACGTCGCTCCATTCTATTGTCCCACCTCGCTTTCCTCCAGAGTGTGTGTGTGTTCTCTCTTTCTGTGCACGCGCGCGTGTGTGAGCGCGTGTTGTTTATGGCTTAATCGTATAAGAGCTGATGTTAACAACGTGACATGTTGCTAACAACAAATGTTGTGTATACATTTGATCTGATATGTTCATTAAAACTGATTAGGCCATGAGAGCCTGTGGGCTACTTTATTGCCACACACCAGTACTAATGGCTAAAGACTAACGCTACCGTATTTGAATGTCTGTATGTTTCACTTCTAATAGATAGTGCTACTGTATACGAGTTTCCCAGTAGTAATAGCTAATGCTACCGAATGCAAATGTCCCATTGCTAACGGCTAATATTACTGGATATGATCGTCCCATTGCTAAAAACGAATGCTACTTTATATGAATGTCCCCATTCTAATAGCTAATGGCTAATGTATTATGTAACAGGCTGCGGTCCAGATTCCTGAGGTGCAGGAGGACATGTTTAGACTCCAGTCTGGAATGTGCAGATCCTCTTATCCCAGCCTCTCCCTCTGGTGCAATCCAGGGCTCGCATCCCATCACACAGACACACGCTTCCTCTAAGCCCCACTCACCACCACACTTACGCTCACGGAAATACTATACATGCAACACGCATAAACAACGCGTGAAAATGGGTGTTTGTTGTTGTTTTGTCGTTTTTTTTAATTCACCTGGGTCCCTCTCGTTGGAAAGCGGCCTTAACTACAGAAACAAAATGATAATCACAAGATGAATATGTGTGTTGTGTGGAATTGTGCGGAGTTACAGTATGTTTTCAGTATATCCTCAGGAGTGGTGCGTCTCTAAGATGGAGGTGTGGAGAACATGACAGGATGAGACTCTTTTGATAGCACTTGTTTTTTTCCCCTCTGTGAATGTTTCCTGACCCGCATGCACACACACACACACACACACACACACACACACACGTACTGTAGACACACACCTGCATGCACATACACAGGGACGCACACGCACACGCATAGACACACAGCAGTATGTCTGGATCAACATCGTGTCAGGATGTTCCATGCTGGTGTCTAGATGTGATCATGACATTTATCTCTGACGGTTACCACAGTTCACAGGCTGTCAGCAGCCTCTCTCCCTAGGTAGCTGAGCGGCAAGGCAGCCATGTGCTGTTGTCGGTAAAGCGGAATAGAGTTGAACTTTCACAACGGTGTGTGTGTGTGTGTGTTGTTGCAGTAGCATCTTAGCGTGTGTTAGCGGTCCAGAGGTGTGTATGTGTGTGGGATGGTACTGTTGTATGCGTTCCATGTTGTCAGTCATCCAGACGCCTTTCCAAGGATCAGGACGGGGTGATAGATGAACCTGTCGGAGGTCTGTTTATCTATCTGTCAACGTCTCCTGTTCTGTCCTGTCCTCTCCTCTCACCGCTCCTTCTCTCCTCTCATCTAATGCTCTTTTCTCTTCTTTCAATTCGCTCTTCGCCATCGTCTTTGCTACCCTATTTTTCTTTACGCTCCAACGACCAGCGGAGCAACATGGAGGAAAAATGGAGAGATGAACCTAGCAGAGGAAAGAAAGAGACAGAGAGAGAGAGAAAGAAAGATTGAAAGAGAGAGAGGGTGAGAGAGAGAGGGAGAGAGTGAAAGAGAGAGGGAGCGGGAGAGCAAGAGAGAGAGAGAGTGAAAGAGAGACAGGAAGCAAGAGAGAGAGAGTGAAAGAGAGAGAGGGAGTGAGAGAGCAAGAGAGAGAGAGAGCAAGAGAGAGAGGGAGCAAGAGAGAGAGAGAGAGAGGGACTGAGAGAGCAAGAGAGAGAGAGAGAGAGAGAGAGCGAGAGAGAGAGAGGGAGCAAGGAAGAGAGCCAGCAGTAGGGGACCTGGTAGGCTGAATATCAGCTGATCCATCTCTATGAGCCACTCGCTGGTTTTTATTGATATGATTAATTCACAAGACAAGATGGTTTTATAGTTTTATGGCCTGCGTGTGTATAAGTGTTCAGAACAGCAAGCAGCCTGGGGAGAAATAGCGATGCCAGGAAGAGAGAGAGAACAAGAGAGGGGGGAGACAGAGAGGTAGAGAATGGTCAGGGAGGGAGAGAGAACAAGAGAGAGGGGGGGAGACAGAGAGGTAGAGAATGGTCAGGGAGGGAGAGAGCCGTGAGGTACAGCGACAGAGGGAAGGAGGATGGGAGGGACTGAAAGATGTAAGAGAGACAGATGACTCTGGGGGGACTGGTAGCTGCGTGTCTGCGCTGAGATAACACTACCTTCAGGATGACAGGACAGGGAGAGGATAGGCGGAAGAGAGAAGAGGGGGGAGGAGAGGGAAGGGGACGGATGGATGGATGGACGAAGGCTAGTCTGATTTGGACAGGTAAACGTGTTCGCATCCTGATGGAGCCGCTTTGCTCCAGATAATGACCTGGGTAGACTGCTGGAACATTTCACCTCACGTCTGACCAAGGTCATATCTCCTCATGTCAAGGTCATGACTCTGAGATCAGGTGGTGTCGAAGTATATGAAGGCTGCAAGAGAAAGAATGCATGAGTAATTGGTGACCTCATGGCCCTGTCAGACCTGCTAGACTGTCTCATTACACACAGACACACACACACACCTGCACCTCCGGCTTTTTATTCAACAGAACTGAACACATACTGTTAGTAGAAGCATTGCTTACATGCAACAAAGCCAGGACATGCACTCTCTCACACACACACTCACTCAAACACACACACGGTCTCCTTCTCATATGGGACTGCATGGATCCTGTGACCAGCTGCTCTGCCGCAACCTCTGACTACACACAGAAAAATTGCCATCCCTGCTGGCTGGCTGCCTGGCTGGCTGCCTAGCTGGCTGGCTGCCTGGCTGTCTGGCTGGCTGCCTGGCTTTCTGACTGGTACTGGAAGAATGCTGCAATGAGGGCTGTTCTGCCTGGTTGGTCAATTAGCCTCTACCTTTTTTTTCTCACAAGCTCACACTCACACTTACATATTCACACAGACACACACGCGCACACACAGGTAGACACACACAGGAGGAGCACAGGCTGTTGGCTAGGCAGCCGAAGGATGCAGACGGTTGTCGAGGGCAACCAGGACAAGTGGTGGCAAGGGAGGATGAGGAGAGGATGAAGGGCAGAGTAGAGGGGGAGAGGACAGGTGTTAGGAGGGGGGAGCTGGTGCAGCTTTAGAAATGGAAAGTAACAGTGTGCGTGTGTGTGTGTGTGTGTGCATGTACTCGTGTGTGTACTTGTGTGTGTGTGTGTGTGTGTGTGTGTGCGCATGTACTCGTGTGTGTACTTATGTATGTGTGTGTGTGGGGGGGGGGGGGGGGGGCAGTAGCTACAGTTGTTAAAAACGGAGCTGTAGGAAGTATGAGTTGATCAGATCAGATGTGGTGGCAGAGATATCACTGTCTGACAGACTGCCTGTATGTCGAAAACCAGACAGCCAGACTAGAGCCTTATCTCTGAATTCTGTCTGGGGCTCATAACAGCTTGGAAAAACCTGTACTTGTGCGCGTGTTCGTGTGTTTGTTTGTGACTTCACACATACAGCGAGGGTGTTCTAACCTCAATTACTGTCTCCTCTCTCTGACGATCTTAACATTGCTCCAGCTACCTGTGTTCTGGTAGTCAGGACAACCCCGTCCTCTCTCACACCCCCTCAGCAGCACAATATCTTCTCCAAACGTCTTCAAGTGCCCTGGTTGGAACAGAAAGCACTTTGACAAATGTGTTCAGACACTTGTCTTCTATTCTATCTGGCCCCAAATAAATCCCAAGTCTAAGTCCGTTGGCGTGTGTAGTTTTGCTGTGGTTCAATACGATCGTGCCACTGTTCTGCTCCTCGTGTACCGTAACGTCTCCCCCTAGCCTGTAGGTGCTTAAGCTGCATGTTGTTCTGGTTGATCCTTGTGTTTTACAGTGTTTTACAGTGTTTTACAGTGTTTTACAGTGTTGTGGCGGCTGGTATGAACTCAGCTATGCACAGCCTAGAGAGGGGAGCTGTGGAGATCAGCCAACATCATCACTGTAGTTCTGCTATCACACCGAATTAGACTAAAGAAAGCCCCACCTGCCTCCCCCTGCTCACCCTCTCACCCCCCACCCTCTCACCCACTCACTCTCACCCTCTCACCCACTTCCATTAACGCATTCACTCCCACCTGCTTGACCTCACCCCCTCATCCTCTGAACACCATCCCCTTCACCCTCTCTTCTCTTTGTCACTGCCTCTTGTTCTTTCCTTCTCTTTCTCCCCTCCTCTCTCATCTTCTCTTTCTTTCCTCTCACTCGTTTTGCTCCCTCTCTCTCTCTCCATCCGAGCCTGTTAATCCTCTGTGGAATTTAGTTTTGAAACCATGTTAATCTTATTTCTCCTTTAGAGGCAGATACTCACAGAGAGAAAGCAAAAGAGTCAGAGAGAGAGAGAGAGAGAGAGAGAGAGAGGGAGGGAGACAGAGAGAGAGAGAGAGAGAGAGAGAGGACAAGTCTGGTGCTGACAATTAAATCAAACACTACGTTGTTCCTTTTACATTGCAACACCAGGAAACATGTCTATGTTCAGAAGAATAACATTAAATATGTGTGTGTGTGGGTATGTGGTTGTGTATGTGTGTGTGTGCGTGGTTGTGGGTGTGTGCATAGTCGTGGGTGTGCGTGGTTGTGTGGGTGTGTGGTTGTGGGTGTGTGTGGTTGTGGGTGTGTGTGGTTGCGCGTGTGTATATGTTCAGTACAACTACACTTTTAGAGCTGGAGGTGCTTGCTGGCTATAAGTGAAATTGCTCATTTTGTTTCCCAGTCTAATGCAACATCATACGCATGCCAATGGATCCCCACTGTGTAGACGGCCACGATAGCTGAGAACTGACTTACAAATACTCACATCTGACTGCAGGCTGCACATACACACACACACACACATATACACACACACACATATATACACACTGTGGCACACAGGTCGATTTCAGGACCATCAAGCAAATGTCAGTCTGCTCTCTTGCAGATGTGGAAGCATTATATGTGGGTGGAAAGAAGAGAGGGGAGGAAATGAGAGGGCAGAAGGAGAAGGAGAGGACAGGAGATAGTGAGAAGAGACAGGCAGCAAGAACCCAGAGGCAGAGTGCAGGGAGGGAAAAGCCGTTTTCCTGAAGGTGTGGTGGAAATCAATATGGCCTTGCTTTGGAGGCCCCACAGAGCCCTCCCTGCCCCCCAGAGCCTCCCTCCAGCTGGCTGCTGAGCCTCTTCTGCCTCAGTGGCTCATTAAGTCCCCGAGGCTTCAGGTGTGGCTGGCCTGATCGTTCCAAATCCCTGCACTGGTGAGCTGCAGCCACAGGGGGTTGCTGGGAAATGGAGTCTTTAGAAGAGCTGCCATCGCCATCTTGGAGTGCTGTCTTGTAGGAAGCCATAGTGTGCCGAGTATGCAGATGAGGAGAGGAGGGGAAGAGTAGAGGAGGGGAGGAGGGGGATGATGAGGGGAGGAGAGGGGAGGGGAGGAGAGGGGAGGTGGGGGGTTATGAGGGGAGGAGGGGGATGATGAAGGGAGGAGAGGGGTGGGGACGGGGGGAGGGGTATGATGAGGGAAGCAGCAGGGAAGGAGAAATGTAGGAGAGAAGGAGGGGATGGAGGTTGAAACTGGGAGTATAAGGGGGGTGACGAGGAGAGGAGGGTAAGAGGATAGAGAGATGAGATGAGGAGGAGACTGGCTGTTTTATTCATGCAAACTTGCGCGACTCTACTGGAGCGAGGGACAGATTGATCCTGTCTAAGCTGGCAAGGAGCCAGGGAATGGCAGATCTCTTTCTCTCTCTTTTTCTCTGTCTCTACCTTTCCCCCTCTCCTTTCCCCTTCCTTCTCTCTCTCTACCTCTCTCCCTATCTCTCTCTCCCTCTCTCTCTCTTTCTCTCTCTCCCTCTCTCCTTCTCTCCCTCTCTTCCCCTCTCTATCTCCCTCTCTCTCCCTCTCTCTCTCTCTCTCTCTCTCTCTCTCTCTCTCTCCCTTCTCTCTCTCTCTGTCTCGAGCTGTCACCAGGCTGTCAGTATGGGTGGATGGGGGTCAGAGATGGGGGCCCTCACCTGTTGGGGGAGGGGGAGTAAGAGAGAGGGGGGGTGGGCGAGACAGGAGTCAGGCCTGGAGGGTAAACACACTTTAAATACCCAGCCAGGCGCGACTTTCACTAACAGAGACAGACAGACAGACACAGAGAAAGACAGAAATTGGGAGAGGGGGGAGTGAAAGGGGGAGGGTTAGGTTGAGTGAGAGGGAGAGGGAGAGGGAGAAATAAAGAGAGACAAGTGCACCAAGTTTAAGTGCCAGTTTTCCTAGTTGAACGTCCTATTTCTGTTTCTGCCGTATTAGAATGACGGCATTGACTGTCATCAGCTGCCTTTGAATTATTTTTATTTTTTTTCATAAATATTTTTTCTGCTCTCGGAAGCTAATTCCTATCTGTCTGTGTTGAGAGGATTGCAGAGTGGAGGCTGTGTTCTGTGGAGGGGCTGTCATCCAGGCTTACAGACCACTGTCAGATTAGCCAGTAAGACTGTTAGTCTGTCTGACTGCTTCTTCACACACACTCCACACGGTTCTGAATCTGAGGCTTGCTACATGTAGCCTTGTATACCATTAATTACACACACACACACACACACACACACACGCAATAACTTACACACGCTAACGTATACACGCACTCACAGCTGGATGACGTGTTGTTCAGCATGTTTAGTTACTATTTACTCCAACAAATACATCCTTATTTGCATACGCTAATGACTTATTTTGCTCTAATGACTCAGGTAGCATTTGGTCCCTTGCCAATATGTAAGAAATAAGAAACTAAAGAGATATGGGGGGTCATGACCCTCACACCCACTCTGAGCGCACCCCAAGAAAAGACCAGCAGATTGCACACACATTGAGGAAGCAGACAACGCTGTCAAACTGGTTGCTAGAGAAACCAGGGAGGGGGAAAAAAACAAGCGTTGCCGTAGTGATAAGAGGTCATAATGGATCAACAACAATCAGAGGGCTGATATTACATTTGCGGACACAATATGGGATGGGTTATAGGTGTGCATGTGAGGAGTAGGTGTGTGTGAGAGAGTGAGAGCATGTGTGTGTTTGGGGGCATGCAGCTCTGTGTACGTACGCTTCAGTGTGTGTGTGTGTGCGTGTGAGTTTGTTGTATATATTGTGGCAGGGTATACTGTAGAGTCACAGCAGATGTTGGCTCCTACAGTGAGGCAGAGGACAGTACCTCCACAAAGCTGAGGGCGGAGGAGTGGAGGGAGGAGCTGAGGGGGAGGAGAGGAAGAGGAAGGTTGGAAGGGCTGAAAGGGAGAGGAACGGAAAGGGTGACTGGGAGAGATGGAAAGGAAGAAGGTGATTGGCATGAGAGATACAGATAGAAGGATGTGAGAGAGACTGAAAGAGAGAGACACAGAGAGACACAGAGAGCAACAGAGAGAGGAAGACAGTGACCGAGAGACAGCAAGAGCAACGAGAGACAGAGAGACAACATGAGGACAGGAGAGACACAGCCAGGAGGCGATATAGACCGACAATAAAGAACAGAGGAGGTGTAGAGAAAGTGACAGAAAGAGAAGGTGATGAGTTAAACAACTTTCAAGCTGCAGTGTTTCGCATCGGCCTCTTCTCGTCTTCCTTCTCTCTCTCTCGGCTGTCTCTCTACTCTGTCTCTCTGCTCCTTCTCTCCTCAATCTCTCTCCCCCCTCCATGTCTCAATCTCTCTCCCCCTCTCTCTCATCCTCTCTTCTCCTCTCTCATGACTCTCTCTTCTCTCTCCTTTCTCTGCTCCTCTCATCTTCGCTTATACTAGTCTCTCCTTCTCCCTCTCACTTGTGTCTGGCTCTCTCTCTCCTCACTCTGTCTCTCCTCCTCTCACTCTCTCTCCTCACCCTCTGTCTCTCCTTATTTTGCCCTCTCCTCTCGCTCTGTCTCTCCTTCTCTCTCCTTCTCTCATTCTGTCTCTCCTGTCTCGCTGCTGCTTCTTGTCTCCGTTAGAGTCCTTGTTCGTTGATGCTGTTCGTGCCTTCTCTCGGGCTCTGGTCTCTCTCTGCAGTTCATGCACGCTCTCGCCTCGTCTCTCGCTTCTCTTCGTTATCTCTTTTCTTTGATCTGTCTCTGCCGTCTCTTCGGGGGCTCTGTGCTTCCTTGCAACTCAGTCTAGCTCGTTCGTTTATTCCTCCTTCGCTCTCTCTCAGTCTCTCACTGTCTCACGTTCTCTCCTTGTTACGCTGTCTGGTGCGCTTTTCCTCCGTCAGTCTCAGGCTCGTCATCTCCTTCTTTGGCTCTTCCTTCGTCATCACGTCTGGTGCTTATACTCTGCTATTAGTTTCTCTGTTTCTCCTCTCGGTCTGTGTAGCTCCTTCCTCGTTTTATGCCTGACAGTGCTTGCCTCAAGTGCCGACGTCTTTGAGGGTGAGGCTCTTCATAGTGCAATGGCCGGGCAGGCGCCGACATGGGGAGAAGTAGAGCTCGATACGGAACGAGGCAATCAGCCGACGGTGGGCAGAACACGGAGTAGAATGTGCACACAAAACTGCCGCGACTGGGTGAGAGCTAGGAGGATGGGTGTGAGTTATGGAAAGACAGTAGAAGCAAGTCAGAACCAAAGCGCAGTTTAGATGTCCCCTGCTTGTCTCTCTCCCTCACTTCCCCTCTCTCTTAGTCTTTCTCTGAGACTCTCTATGTATGTTTGTCTCTCTCACTCCATCTCCATCACCGACAATATGGTTTTCCTCGTTCTTTCTTTCTCTCTTTTCCCATCACCATTTCCCCACTCTCTCTCTCTTTCAAGAGCATTGTCTCTCTCTTAATTCAATTTCAGTGCTGGTCTGGAAAAAAACATTTTTTATACCTTGATAAAAGAATGCAATTACAGTAAATACAGTTACAAATGTCACACAGCGTGTCGTTTGTAAGCCCTTGTGAAAGGGGCTAAAGTAATATCATTTGATTTGATCAATACATCGTCCTGTGCATCTTGGTTCTTCAGGGTTCACTCTGCTGTCCCTCAGATCAGCACAGGTTCTGATGTTCTTTCATCTAGAACCCTGCTTCTAATACACCTTCCGGTTCTGCTCTCAGTTCCTGTTCTCTTTCTGGCTTGTGTGTATTTATATGCTAAATTGAGGAACGCGTGGTGTGATGGAGGAGGGGTGGACAAGGGACGAAGACGCACATACACACACACACAAACTCATACACACACACACACGCATACACACAGGTCATAAAACAGACACACACGTCATGTCTGTGTCCACAGCGGGCTGTGTCTGCAACTGGCTGTCTGCAACTGGCTGTGTCGCCAACGGGCTGTGTCCGTAGCGGGCTGTGTCCACAGCAGGCTGTGTCTGCAGCGGGCTGTGTCTGCAACTGGCTGTGTCGGCAGCGGGCTGTGTCCGCAGCTGGCTGTGTCTGCAGCTGGCTGTGTCTGCAACTGGCTGTGTCGGCCAGTCGTCCTCCTACACACACCTTCTCTTGTCTCTGCTGACGTCACTGGCTCAGAGGTGTGGGATTCTCTGTCTTGTCAGCATGATGAAAATGCTCTGTACCATAATACTTAGCTCATGAATTTCACTTGGGAACTGAAACACTGTGTTGGCTGTGTGTGCGTGCGTGTGTGTGTGCCTGGTGTGTGTGTGTGCCTGGTGTGTGTGTGCCTGGTGTGTGAGCCCGGTGTGTGTGTGTGTGCGTGTGTGTGTGTGCCTGGTGTGTGTGTGCCTGATGTGTGTGTGTCTGCCTGGTGTGTGTGTATGTGCCTGATGTGTGTGTGTGTGCCTGGCGTATGTGTGTGCCTGGTGTGTGCCTGATGTGTGTGTGTGCCTGGTGTGTGTGTGCCTGGTGTGTGATAGAGCATGTTTATCTGTCCTTCTCAGACATAGCTATAATGAACTGGGGACTCTGTTTTCATAGTCTTATATTCTGATGCAGCTTTTAGAGGTTTGTTTATCCCGGGGGGCCTGCGACTGAAAAGGTTGTTTCTGTGAGTGAGTGTGTGTGTGTGTGTATGTGTGTGTGTGTGTGTGTGTGCATATGCATGTGCATGTCTGTGCGTGCGTACGTGTGTGTGTGCACGTGTGTGTGTGTGCGCTTGTGCTTTTTTGGGTGTGGGTTTGTGTATGCGTGAAAACGGCATATTTTCGGCGCAGGTTTCAGGTTAGGTTGGGAAAGTAGTGATGATGTTTAGTCTAGCTGCACCTGTTGTTCTTTTATAGTTGTTCTTTGTCTTCTAACCATATTTAATCCCTTTCTCCTTTTTCCTTTCCTTTCCTCTCTGCTTCCTCTACGCCCCCCCCCCCCCCCCCCCCCCCCCCCCCCCC
>BROE01000009.1:4962532-4995624 GCA_036571765.1 Plecoglossus altivelis
TTGTATGCGTCTCGAATGTGGGTCGTGTGCCTTGGGTATGTGTGTGCCTGACGATGGTGTGCTGGTGTGTGCCTGGTCTGGTGTGCCTCGTGTGTGTATGTGTGATTAGAGCACTTTTATCTGTCCTTGCTCAGACGATACTTATAATGAATCTGGGACTCTTTATGTTTCTATAGTCTTAACTATTCTGAGGCACTTTAGAGGTTTGTTTATCCCGGGGGGGCTCGATCCGACTGAAAAGGTTGTATCTGTGATGTCTTGTGTGTGTATGTGTGTGTGTGATTGACTGTTCGTGTGGTGAAATGTGGCATATGCATGTGCATGTCTGTGCGTGCGTACGTGGTCTTTTGATCAGCTATCGATGGTGTTGTGCGCTGTGCTTTTTGGGTGTGTTTGTTGTATGCGTGAAACGCATATTTTCCGCGCAACAGGTTCAGGAGTGGGAATGCGATACAATGAGTTCACGTTTTTGCTATGGGATGATGTTTTGTCTAGGAGCCCTGTGCACCTGGTCTTTATAGTGTTCCTTTGTCCTTCTAACCCATATTTTAAATCCTCTGTCTCCCTTTCCTTCCTTCCTCTCTGCCTCCTCTTACGCCCCCCCCCCCCACCCCCACCCCTCTAGTTTCTCTGATCATGTAGACAGCCAGGCACACCAAAACCACACACCCGGAAATAGGCAAGTGTGGTAAAGAGTGAGGGTTATGTGAGATGTGCGAGCTGTGTTGTGTGAGCGTGTTTAACGCCGTGTATAGCCGGCGTTGTTAGCGGAGTGTGATGCCTGACTGCATGGACTGTTTGCTCTTTTAGAGTACCTTGAGAGGGGAAAGGAGGGTCACATCGCGAAAGCAATAGCCACCTCTGTGATACAGGGTCCCTTAAGATAGCGATTTACGCGAGAGGCCAACTCTCTAAGGTCCGCAGTATGGAACACTAATGTGACAAGAGCTCTGTTCTTTTACTGCTGATTCTGTAGAACACATTGCCACAAGAGAGCAAGAACGTGTGTGCGGGAGTGTGTGAGTGTGTGTGAGAGCGGCCAGGTGTGTGTGTGTTAGCTGTCTGGTGTGAATGATGGCTTTTTAAAGAACAGAGGCCTGGTTGGAGATGCGTCTTAGCTTTTAAGGAAGATTCTGCTTGTAAAAAGCCCATTTATATGGAAACACAGGGTTCCTCACAGCGCCCTCACTCTGATGCATCCAACTACGGCTTCACCGCGTTCCCATGGCTTCAAACAGGACTTGAGCAGCAAACATTTGATCCGGCAGGGAAGAACGCCGTACTGCTGGGGTTATGCACACCTGATGGCCCCTGTTGGAAGTGGGGGTAGAGAGACAGACACAGGCAGGCTCGCTGTAACACCCACAGCAATGACAGATCTACAGTGGGTTGGATGATTGCACTTAAACAAGGAAATCTGGCCGTCGCTGAACACTTCCTTTTCGGTGATAATAGTCTTTTCTTTTCACCTCTCCTGGGCTTTTACAGTGCGGCTGTGTGTTACAGCTAAGGACACTTAAGTGTGTGTGTGTGTCTGTGTGTGCGTGCGTGCGTGTGTGTGACTCTGTACGTTCATGCGTGTGTGTGTGCGTGTGTCTGTGTGCGTGCATGTGTGCGTGCACGTGTGCATGTGCACATGTGCGTGCGTGTGTGTGTAGGCGTGTGTGCGCGCGCGCGTGCGTGTGTGCGTTCTTGCTTTGTACCTCTCATCTACCATCCATTAGATATGATTATCCTCCTCTGTTCCCATTCTGCCTCTTCCTGCTCATCAGATGTCACAGACATACCTCACACATGTGCGCACACACACATGTGCGCACACACGTGCACACAGACGCACACGCACGCACACGCACACATAATGGATCAATTTAATACTTCTACTGTTCGTTTCAAAGTGGCAAAGATAACATGGATGGGATTTCTGTACGTAATAACAGTTTGCTGTGCGTGTCTCTAAAGACACTCAGCTTATACTGGAGGTGGTTATCCCCAGTAGCCTGCCGCACTGCTGCCAATCTCCCTGCATCGCACAGACTTGCAGAGACATCACAACACACACACACAGATACACTCACACAGAGACACACTCACTCCTGTTATTGTGCTGCTAATGACTCCAGGCTTCAATCAGAGAGTCGTTACAAAGCTAATATCATAATGTTATCACATAGTCCTTCTGTCTATACTGGCTGTCTTGTAGTAGTTAGAGATCATGGACTGTACTCTGGGCTGGCTGTGTGTGTGTGTTTGTCTGTGTGCGTGTGTGTGTGTCTCTGTGTGTGCGTGTCTCTGTGTGTGTGTGTCTGTGTGTCTGTGTTTGTCTGTGTGTGTTCTGAGATTCCGCCATTTGACATTTTCCCTTCATCTTTGTTCACATCAGCGTCAAGTGTTCTGTCTGCCACACCCCTTCAAACCACACACATACACCCACACACACACACATATACACGCACACACACACATACACCCACACACACACCCCTCAGGCTGTAAAGGTTGTGATGTTGAGACATACAAGCCGATGGTTTTCTGATAAATCTGACCTGAATGATCATGAGACCGAATGATGTGATTGACAGCTCAGAAAAACACTCTCTCTCACACACACACACACACACACACACTTATACACACACACACTTATACACACTCATACACATGCTAGACTGGTGAAGCGGAGCTCTATATCGTCAGCAGAGTCGGTTCATTATGGAGGACTCCCTCTGGCCTTAGCTCCACATGTACATTAATACTGTATGGTACAGTTCATGTACAATATGCTAATGATCCTAATGCTTTTCTGTCTATTTCCTATCACCTCTCCTCCCCCATCTCTCCTCTCATTCTCTACTTCTCTCTCCCCCCTTCTCTCTCTCTCTCCAGAGGAGCGTCCGGACTGCTCCAAGGCGCGCTGTGAGGTCCAGTTCTCCCCCCGCTGTCCCGAGGACTCGGTTCTGATCGAGGGCTACGCGCCCCCAGGGGAGTGCTGCCCGCTCCCCAGCAGGTGTGTGTGCAGCCCGGCTGGATGCCTCAGGAAGGTCTGCCAGCCTGGGTACCTCAACATCCTGGTGTCTAAAGGCTCAGGCAAGCCTGGAGAGTGCTGCGACCTGTACGAGTGTAAGCCAGGTGAGAGAGCACAAAGGGTACAGATATACTCTCTCTTCCTCTCTCTCTCTCTCTTCCTCTCTCTCTCTCTCTCTCTCTCCCTCCCCCCTCCAACAACAACCACCACTCTTCTTCAACACCTGTGTTGGCCTGGTTTTCCCTCCCCTTAGTGGTTTTTCAAAAAGCGTGGAACCTGCCCAAAGCACCTGTAAAGGAGTGGGGGGGGGGGTCCCCCCCCATCCTCCAAAGCCAAGGAGGGAAGTGGGTTTTCCCCTCCCTGGAAACAGCTATCGAAGAAAACGCCCCTCCAGGTCCGTCTGAAAAACCAAGCTGACGGATGCTGCACCCTGCCCACCAGGTAACCCTGCCCTCCAGGTAGCCCTGCCCTGCCCACCGGGTAACCCTGCCCACCGGGTAACCCTGCCCACCATTTAACTCTGCCACCAGTTTAACCCCTGCCCTACTGGTAACCCATGGACCACCAAGTTTAAACCCTACCCAGCCTGGGCCCCATCTCATCCCATCTGGTGACCTAACAGAGAAGAGGCTTGTGTATGTGGTAGAAAGTGTGTGTAACCTTGCCCAGTGTCTACCGGGAAAGATGTCTGTGTATGTGTGTGTGTGAGTGAGTGAGTGTGTGTGTGTGTGTGTGTCTATCCTCTCTGCGCCCAGGTGTGAGTGAGTGTGTAACCTATCCTCTGCCCCCAGGTGTGTGTCTGTGTGTAACCTATCCTCTCTGCCCCCAGGTGTGTGTATGTGTGTAACCCCTATCCTCTCTGCCCCCAGGTGTGTGTATGTGTGTAACCCCTATCCTCTCTGCCCCCAGGTGTGAGTGTTTACCAGGTCTCTGCAGCTTTCCCCAGTGCATGGCAGGGAGCACCCCCCAAGTGGTCTCCCGTGGCGACGGGTCCCCAGGACGATGCTGTGATGTTTACGAGTGTATCAACGGTAGGTCTGACAACATCTACCATGTCTGATTGGCTGTGGACAATTTCCTGCTGTGTGATTGGATGAGAGAGGTCCTCTGACTGTGCAGCTTCCTGCTGTGTCCGCCCTGTGGCCAGAAACTGTTTTAGCCGGTGGGGGGCTGGGGGAGGGTGAGGACGCTGCAGTTGGCTGTCAGGCTGTCAGGCTGTAGCTGTAGGAGCTGGGAGACTCTGAGCAACACACAGCAGCTCAGCCCGATCCTGAGCCCTAGGTCCAGCTCCATCTCCGAGCCCCAGGTCCAGCTCCAGCCCCAACCCTAGCCTCAGCCCCCAGCTCCAGGAAGCCAATCCCAGCCCCATCCTCAGCCCAGGCCCCAGCCTCAGCCTTGGCCCCAGCCCTGGGCCCAGCCCCCAGCCCTGGCCCCAGCCTCAGCCCCAGCCTCAGCCCTGGCCCCAGCCTCAGCCCTGGGCCCTTAGGCCTGGCTCCAGCCCTGGCCCCAGCCTCAGCCCTGGGCCCTTAGGCCTGGCCCCAGCCCTGGCCCCAGCCTCAGCCCTGGGCCCAGCCTCAGCCCTGGGCCCAGCCCTGGGCCCAGCCCCCAGCCCTGGGCCCAGCTTCAGCCCCAGCCTCAGCCCTGGCCCCAGCCTCAGCCCTGGCCTCAGCCCTGGCCCCAGCCTCAGCCCCATAAGTTCCTAAAAAGAAGAGCACAGCAGCAGAGCATGGTCCATTAGGATTAAGGGGCAAAATAAATATTTACTCACAATGCCTTTCTGTGTTTGTCTCCCAAACACTCATGCTGTTTACAGAGTTATGCCATGATACACACACACACTAAGAAAGAGGAAGTGGTTGTGTATTTGTGTGTATGTGCCTTTATAGGACCAGTTATCCACAGACCGCAGCTTAACCATTTCCCTCTCTGCCCATGGGAGCAGTCTATTACCTCTGGAAAGAGACACATTTGGGCTTGAGTGAACCTGCTTCTGTGTGTGACACTATGTGTGCGGACGTGTGTTTAACAACATAGTTTGCGGGTGGAGAGAGAATATTAGTGTGAGTGAAAGGTTGAAGGGGCAGACTAGGGCGTGTGAGTCAGAGAGATAAAGACCAAAGGAGACGTCTCGTATTAAAGCAGCTTGTCAATGATTCATGTAGCTCACATTGATATGGACAGCAGTGAACTTTAACGCCAAATCTTTCTATGAATCAGTTGAAGACCCTGGTCTTTAAAAAGAAACTGTGTGTGTGCGAGTGCGTGTGTTTGTGTGTGTGTGTCAATGTGTGTGTCTCTGTGAGACTGTGTGTGCGAGAGAGTGAGAGAGAACACAGGTTAAGTGGAGGGATACAGCATGTTCTAGAAGAGAAGAGGGGAGCGGAGGGGAGAGGTGTGGAGAGGAGATGGGAGGGGAGGGGAAGAGGAGAGGAGAGGAGGGGAGAGGAGAGGAAAGGGGAGGGGAGGAGAGAAGGAGGGGAGAGGGCGAGAGAAGAGGGGAGGGGATGAGGGAATAGGAGAGGAAAGGGGAGGAGGGGAGAGGAGAGGAGGGGAGGGGAAAAGAAAGAGGAGGAGGAGAGAGGAGAGGAGAGGGAAGGAGAGGAGGAAATGATAGAGTAATGAAGGGGGAAGAGAACAGCAAAGAATAGAAAAGGCTTTGAAGAAACAATAGTTTAAGGAGAGGGGAGAAGAGAGGGCTAAGAATTGAGTGGAGAGGAGAAGAGGGAGAGAGGAGGCTGACGTTCAGCAGCAGGGAGGATGGTGTGACATCGCTTCCCTCCCGTTCAGAGCCTGTTTGTGTTCCTGTGTGTGTGTGCACGCGCGCGTGTGTGTGTGTACAGCCAGCCCAGCCAGAGCTAACAGCTGGTGTTGCCAGCGTGTGTGTCACTGTGCTGTCCTGCTGTGCCACCAGTCTCACATCAGAACAAAGCCGCTGCCAGGGGTACATCAAAGATCTGAACGCACGGGCACACTCATACACACACTCACACCACGCACACACCCACCACACTCCAATCACACACATGCACACACGCACACACCTACACACCACACACACACACTCACTCAGTCACAAACACACACTCACTCACTCACACACACTCTCACACTCAATCACACTCACACACACACACACTCACCCACACACACCCAATCCACCCACCCACTCACACAACACACACACACACACATCAAAGAACATTCTGCTTGAAGCCCCACCCCGTCCCGGGAATACCTCACCCTGAAGGGAGAAAGCTGATCTGTTGATCAATACCGGGCAGCTGTTGATACTGCGTCGCCGTGGTTACACTCCAACTGGGATTATTCCACCTGACCTCTGATTGGCTGGTCGTGACTCCACCTCATTAACATAAAACCAATTAACACTGAACACACTGAGGGGAGAGGTGGCGGGATGCAGGGAGTGGAGGAGACAGTCGGACAAGCTGAGAGACAAAGAGGGCGAGAGAAAGAGAGGTGACCAGAGGAGCGGGCTGTGAGACAGAGCAGACAGACGAGTCCCGAGGAGAGAGATTAGAGAAGAGGGGAAACAGCCATGAAGAGAGTAGATAGCGGAATGTAGAGAGACAGGGAGAGAGAGGGCAAGATAAGACAGAGACAGGAAGAGAGAGGGTGACATACAGCAAAGAGAGGAGAAGGGGGCGAGATGTTAGAGAGACAGCGGAGAAGAGGGCAAAGAGAAGAAGAACAGAAGAGAGAGGCAGATGAAAATGAGACAGGAAGAGGAAGAGAGCGAAATAAGAGAGAACAGGAAGAGAGAGGGGCAAGATGAAGAAGAGACAGAAGAGAGAGGAAGGATGAAGAAGAGACAGAAAGAGGAGGAAGATGAAAGAAGAGACAGAAAGAGGAGAGGAAGATGAAGAAGAGACAGGAAGAGAGAGGGAAGATGAGAGAAAGACAGGAAGATAGAGGATGAGAGTGAGAGAGATCAGAAGAGAGAAAGAGAAGAACAGGGAAGGGAGAGAGGAAGATTGAAGAAAACATAAGAAGGAAGGAAGATGAATGAAGAGACAGGAAAGAGAGACGGGAGGAAGATGAAGAGAGACAGAAGAGAAAGAGGGAAGATGAGGAAGAGACAGGAAGATAGAGGAAGATGAAGAAGGACAGGAAGAGAGAGAGGAAGATGAGAAGAGACAGGAAGAGAGAGAGCGAAGATGAAGAAAGAGACAGAGAGAGAGTAGGAAGAGTGAAGAAGACAGGAGAGAGAGGGAGATGAAGAAGAGACAGGAAGAGAGAGGGGAAGATGAAGAAGAGACAGGAAGAGAGAGGGGAAGATGAAGAAGAGACAGGAAGAGATCTACATGCTGTTCTGAATCAATCTCCTCCCACCATGCTGTCCATTCAGTTCTGTATGTTTCATATTGGACATGTACTGTGAGGATCACAGGAGGATCTATAGATGAGCAGACACATTGAGCAGTTCTTACTGACCTAAAAGAAACCTGGGCAGTTCCTCCCTCTCTCTCTCTCTCTCTCTCTCTCTCTCTCTCACACACACACACACACACACACTCTCCACACTCTCCCTTTCACTCTCCACACTCTCCCTTCCTTTCTTCCTCCTTTCTCTTTGCCTTTTCCTCCCTTCCTCTGTATTTTTCTCTCCTTCCTCGCCTCCCTTTCTCTGCCTGTCTGTCTGTCTGTCTTTCTATCTGTCTGTCTGTCTGTCCGTCTGGAAGCACAGTTGGAGGCAGACTGAAGGGTCCTCAATGATTTCCTTTATCAGTACAAATGTTTCTACATTGAGACCATGTGCATGTGTGTGTTTTTGTGTGTGCTATTCACTCAGCACAGGTCAAACGCACCTGGAGGTCTGAGAGGAAAGAACTATTGCTGGAGCCTGTGGAGAAGTTGCTCAAATGATATACGCACGCTTTTGATCCGCGCCCACGCACACACACACACGCACACACACACACGCACGCACACACACACACACACACACACACACACACACACACAGATACCACTTAGAAATGTGGAGGTCTGGAGAATCACGGCACTGCGGTTGTGGTTGGACAGCGAATTTCCAAATTGTTCATTTGAAAACAGGAGTGTTTTAAGGCCATAGGCTCCTGTGAGTGGACCCATGTAAACACTCAGTGAGTATAGAAAATACTTGTGGTGTGAAATTAACATTTTGAAACGTGTGGCAAGGTCCTGGCAGGCCAGATGAATGCCTGCTGCCCTCCAGGCCTTTTAACCGAGCACAGATCACCCCTGATTGCCTCGGGGCATGCTGGGAAAATGAATCTGCGATGTGTTTTAGCCCTGTTACCATGAGAACCTGTGTTTGATTGGCACCTACCCATATGAGTGAGGACAGCAGGATGCAGTGCAACTCTGTGTGTGTGCGCATATCTGTGCGTGCGTGTGTGGCTGGGTGTGTGTGTGTGATATAAAAAGGCAAACTGAGATTTTTAAGAAACAGTAAGTGTGCAAGTGAGTGTGTGCGCGTGTATGCGTGTGTAAAACTGAGTAAGGGCTTTGCCTTCTGCACTGTTCTGCATTCACATTCATTTGAATTCCATCATCTGTACATGTGACCACTGAGGCGTGGCAGAGCTGTTCGCTCGACCGTGCCTGCCGTTCACTAAGCACGACCAATCAGACGGCTGAAAATCTCCATGATGAAAACACGCTGGTGCCTCCAGCTCCCAGCAGGTGTTTCAGCACTTTGTCAGAATAGGCTTTGGTCAACATGTGGTCAACAACTCTCACCAAGCATCCTACTTCCAGCAGCTCTCACAGGGCTGTCCACAGGGCTGTCCACAGGGGTGTCCACAGGGCTGTCCACAGGGCTGTCCACAGGTGGCTGTCCACAGGTGGCTGTCCACAGGGCTGTCCACAGGGCTGTCCACAGGGCTGTCCACAGGTGTCTGTCCACGGGTGTCTGTCCACAGGTCTGTCCGCTGACTGGTCAGGCATCCACACAGACAGCAGGGGTATCGGAGGGGAGGGGCTGCTACACTCCAGTATGGCTGAACACACTGTTCCCTCCCTGCTCACAATACCATGCTTCAGGCCTCAGGCAGTTTGGGAAGAGAGGATGACGAAACACTTTATCGATCCCCAGCTGTGGAAGTGGGGGTGTTACATCAGGAAAGATACATGAGAAATATAGAGATACAAGCCAATAAGGAATCAAACTCAGAAAATGCTACAGACAAATAATAAACTTAGAATGTGCATATATGAACATATGAGGAATAGAAACATGTAACAAACAGCAATATAGCCATGCAAACAATAAAACAAGTAAAATAGCAATGTACGTGAAGCAACAGACCATCTTACTGGTAAATGTGAAGTTAAATAGTTATTCCATAGGTGTCTCTGTCTATCTTAAAAGAAGGAGTCTATATTTTCTAACCACATCATAAAGTAACCGCATCTCCAGATATCAGCTACCAGGCAAAGTTCACTACATTGCAACATCTCAATAGCTAGCTAGTTAATGCAAGGTGTAGACCACTGTTGGGAGACCTGTGAACAGTCTCTTTACAGACTGGAAGACTGTCTGCAGATCTGAATTGTGTATGTGAACAGCTATATTGAGACATCTCAGTTTTGACATGCTATCCTAGTGTAGTAAGTGTTGCAGAGCGTGGCCAGGCTGCATTGGCAGGCTGCTTTGGCAGGCTGCTTTGGCAGGCTAGGTTCTCAATCTCCTCAGCCATGTTGACAGCCAGCGATGATCCTGTATCCAGCTGGTTGGTTTGTTATCAAATATTCATGGATACATGAATCCACCAGCCTCCGACTCAGGCTGGGTGAGATGCTTGTGGTTCCGCTGCTCTCTGCTAGGGTGGCCTTCCAGAGCTCCTGCCCCCAGTTTCAGCTCCCCTGCCCCCTCATCCCCATCTCTGACGCCCAGCCTGGGCTCCCCTGCTGGCCCCTCCCCTGGCCCCCTTGGCCCCCCTGGGCCAGAGTCTCTGTTCTCAGCTTCCACCCCAAGCTGGTTTTCTCATCCTTGGCCTTCTTCCTCTGTCCTCCAGCATTTATTCTCCTTCCTCTAGCCTCCTTTATCCAGCCTTCTTTCCCCAGCCTCCTTTCTCCTGCCTCCTTTCTCCACCCTTCTTCCTCCAGCCTCCTTTCCCCAGCCTCCTTTCCCCAGCCTCCTTCCTCCAGCCTCCTTTCTCCAGCCTCCTTTCCCCAGCCTCCTTTCCCCAGCCTCCTTTCTCCAGCCTCCTTTCTCCACCCTTCTTCCTCCAGCCTCCTTTCCCCAGCCTACTTCCTCCAGCCTCCTTTCTCCAGCCTCCTTTCCCCAGCCTCCTTTCTCCAGCCTCCTTTCTCCACCCTTCTACCTTCAGCCTCCTTTCTGCAGCATTCTACCTCCACCCTTCTACCTCCACCCTCCTGTGTCCATTCTCCTTTGTCCAGCTTTCTACCTCCAGCCTCCAAACTGCATTTGAATCCCTATCATGGCACCGCCTGCATCCCATAATAGCTGTGACTGCTTCCTAGAGAGGTGATGATGCTTATGTTACCATACTTCACTCATTCTCTCTCACACACACACACACACACACACACACACATACACATACACACACAAACACACTCCTCTGCAGATGAGCAGTCTGTGTTCTTATGGGATTAAAACTGAGCCTCTTAGAGACTGAGGACTGGGCATCATCCATCACCATGGTGACAGGAGCATCATCTCCTCTCCTCAAGATAGCGCTGTTCCAATGCCACATCTTGAAAAGTGTGTTCGTGCATGCGTGTGCGCGGGCACGTGCGTGTGTGCGCGTGTGCATCAACCAAAAGTATTCTAACCCTCCAGTAATAGTGACTAATGTCAGAATATTAGACAGTATAGACTTCTCCACTGTGCTGGTTTGGAGCTGTGCTGGTGTGTAGCTGTGCTGTGCTGTGCTAGTGTGTAGGTGTGATAGTGTGTAGCTGTACTGAGGATGGTGTGTAGCTGTGCTGGTCTGTAGCTGTGCTAGTGTGTCACTGTGCTGGTGTGTGGCTGTACTGGTGTGTAGCTGTGCTGGTGTGTGGCTGTGCTGGTGTGTGGCTGTACTGGTGTATAGCTGTGCTGGTGCGTAGCTGTGCTGGTGCGTAGCTGTGCTGGTGTGTAGTTGTGCTGGTGTGTAGCTGTGCTGGTGCGTAGCTGTGCTGGTGTGTAGCTGTGCTGGTGCGTAGCTGTGCTGGGGCGTAGCTGTGCTGGTGCGTAGCTGTGCTGGTGTGTAGCTGTGCTGGTGCGTAGCTGTGCTGGTGCGTAGCTGTGCTGGTGTGTAGCTGTGCTGGTGTGTAGCTGTGCTGGTATGTAGCTGTGCTGGTGTGTAGCTGTGAGACTGAAGGCTGCCGTCTGCTTGGTTAGTTTGTTTCTCACACAGGGAGGGAACAGAGACACATCACAGATGTAACTGGTTAACATTTCTGTCAAAGAGCCGACAGGATCAACCAGCTGCTAGACCGGCTCTTTAAGCTGCCTTATGTTCTCACTTGCAGTGTCACACACACACACACATACACACACATGCACACACACTTGTAAACCCACCCTGGCACCATCCTTTGAGTCCTGGACACACACTGCTCCTTCCAGCCCTCAAGCTACTACTGTCATGTCACTGTGGGCAGGGCAGTGACACCAATTATCCAATCAGATGTCAGAGCGACTGAACGGTAGGCAGGAAGTGTGAGTGACACGATGGGGTTTTTTGACACCGTTTGCCATCGCCGTCTTCATAAGGGTGTGTGTGCTGCGCTAACACTCACACCGGTGGCCATCATATCAAGCACTGGCTAAAAGGTGAATTTTGCACCTTGTGTTGCCATGGAGACGAGGACAGACAGAAACGTTGGATAAGAGAGCACTGAGACCCTCGCCTCTTTTACGCTCCCCTCCCCTGCTCTCCTCCCCTCCCCCGCTCCCCTCCCCTGCTCCCCTCCCCTACTCCTCCCTCCTCTCCCCTCCATTCTTCTTTTACTCTCCCCCTCTCTTTTCTCCTCCTCCCTTTCCTTCCTTCCTTTCCCTTTCTCCTATCATTGCCTCACTCCTTCTCCGATCATTGTCTCCCCTCCCCTCCCCTCCTTTCCTCCCCCCTCGCCTCTCTCCTCCTCTCCTCGACTAACTCCTCTCCTCTCCCGGCAGACACCAAGCCCGCGTGCTCCTTCAATGGGGTGGAGTACCATGACGGAGACATGTTCAGGATGGATGCCTGCCGCTTCTGCCGCTGCCAGGGCGGGGTGTCCAGCTGCTTTGCGGCGCAGTGTGGCGTCCTACACTGCCAGCGCTACTACATACCAGAGGGGGAGTGCTGCCCTGTGTGCGAGGGTGAGGACACAACACACACCTGCTTTACTCTCACTACCTCCTGAAGAAGAATAGTCCTATCTTGTGCGTTTAGGTCAGTAGACAACACACACACAGGGCTGACTAGTGCCTCTCTGTAACCATTAGAGAACAGCTATTAGTCAGACTGACACACTAACCACTGCCTCTCTACCCTGTTACCAGGCGTGTGTATGTGTGTGTGTGTGTGTGTGTGTGTGAGGTGTCTCAAGGTCAGTGGGGGGCTTAGAGAGATGCCAGTCTGCTCCAGTGAGCTGTTGGCATCATCTGATAGAGATGAGTGTGCGAAGTGGGCGTGTCCGCTTGAGCGACCTATCAATAACCTGCCCCTGACACGCACACACACCAGAGAGAGGGAGTGATGAAGTGTGACCAACACACATCAGTGCCTGACGGACAGTTCTGGGGGACACGCAATCACGAGCGGCATGATGGGATTGATGATCTCATCTGTCTCCCCCCTCCCTCCCTTTCCCTCCCTTCCTCCCTCCCTCCTTCCTTCCTTCCCTCCCTCTCTCCCTCCCTTTGTCCCTCCCTTTGTCTCTCCTTCCCTTTACCTCACCTCACCCTCCTCCGCTCACCCCACCTTACTTCACCGGTCACACTCACCCCTCCTCCCCTCTCCCCCTTTCTGTTAAACTCTTTTCTCCTCCTCCTCTGCTCCTCCTTCTCTCCTACTTCACTGCAGGAGCTCATGTGTAAAGTGTGCATCTGTGTGTGTACCACTTCTACGTGTCACACATACGTGCGCGCTTTCCCCTCTCTAATCTCATCTGTCTCTCTCTCCTTCCTACTCCCTCCAGACCCAGTGTACCCCGTGCTGAACTTTGCCGGTTGCTATGTGAACGGGGAGATCCTGGCGCACGGCGACCACTGGCGCGAGGACGACTGTACATTCTGCCAGTGCGTGAGCGGTGACGCCCGCTGTGTGGCGGCCGCCTGCGGGCACAGCTGCCTCAACCCTGTTACTGTACCTGGGGAGTGCTGCCCCGTGTGTGAGGGTGAGGAAGCACACACACACATCTGTTCCTCACACACACACACACAAGCACACACACACTATCTCTTCCTCACACACACACACAAGCACACACACACTATCTCTTGCTCACACTCACACACAAGCACACACACACTATCTCCTCCTCACACACACACACACACAAGCACACACACACTATCTCTTCCTCACACACACACAAGCACACACACACTATCTCTTGCTCACACTTACACACAAGCACACACACACTATCTCTTCATCACACACACACTATCTCTTCCTTATACACACACACACAAGCACACACACACTATCTCTTCCTCACACTCACACTATCTCTTCCTCGCACACACACTATCTTTTCCTCACACACACACTATCTTTTCCTCACACACACATTATCTTTCCCTCACACACACACTATCTCTTCCTCACACACACACACACACACAAGCACAAACACACTATCTCTTCCTCACACACGGTATCTCTTCCTCACACACACTATCTCTTCCTCACATACACACACACATAAGCACACACACACTATCTCTTCCTCACACACACACACAAGCACAAACACACTATCTCTTCCTCACATACACACACACACACACACACACCATCTCTTCCTCACTCTCACACACAAGCACACACACTATCTCTTCCTCACACTCACACACACACACACAAGCATACACTATCTCTTCCTCACACTCACACACAAGCACACACACTATCTCTTCCTCACACTCACACACACACACACAAGCACACACTATCTCTTCCTCACACTCACACACAAGCACACACACTATCTCTTCCTCACACACACTATCTCTTCCTCTAACACTTTTTTAAACACTTTTTCCTCTCATTCACACACCAATTCACTCTTTCTCACACGCAACATTTTATCAATCTCTGTCCGTCACTTTCTCTCATTGACACGCACGCACACGCACACACATATGCACACACACACATACGCACCAACACACACACACACACACATCTTATCACCCTGTCAGCCTCCGTTAGTGTGAGTAGCTCCACGTCTATGTACATCAAGTGCTCTCTTTTCCTACTCTCCATTCACTCACTTCTTTATTATCTCTCTTTCCCCCTTTCTCGCCCTCGCTCTCTCTCTCCTTACATCTCTTGTTTGTTTTCCTCTCTCTCTTTCTCTTGCCCTCTCTCTTTCTCTTGCTCTCTCTCTCTCTTTCTCTCGTTCTCTGGCTCTCTCTCTCTCTTGCTCTCTTTCTCTTGCTCTCTCTCTTTCTCTTGCTCTCTCTCTCTCTCTTTCTCTCGTTCTCTGGCTCTCTCTCTCTCTTGCTCTCTTTCTCTGGCTCTCTCTCTTTCTCTTGCTCTCTCTCTCTCTCTCTTTCTTTTTTCTCTCTTTGCTGTTTTCCCTCCTGTTGTTTGCATTAGATGTTTATCTTTAGACGTGTCTGGGGTCTGTGTGCGTGTTTATGTTGGTGTGTGTGCGCGTGTGTGGTTATGTTGGTGTGTGTGTAGTTATGTGATGTGTGTGTGTGTTTATGTTGATGCGTGTGTGTGGTTATGTTGATGTGTGTGTGTGGTTATGTTGATGTGTGTGGTTATGTTGGTGTGTGTGTGTGTGGCTATGCTGGTGTGTGTGTGTGTGTGGTTATGTTGGTGTGTGTATGTGGTTATGTTGGTGTGTGTGTGGTAATGTTGATGTGTGTTTGCGGTTATGTTGATGTGTGTGTGTGTGGTTCTGTTGATGTGTGTGTGTGTGTGCTCTTATACACACGTGTTGCTCTTTGGGATTCTGTGGAGCCGTAGTCAGTCTGGCCTGGTAGAGCAAAGCGTGTGTGTGTGTTCGTGTGCGTGTATGTGTGCTTGTGTGTGTGCATGTGTGTGTGTGTGAGTGTGCGCCTGTGTGTCCACGTGTATGTGTTCACATGCATGTGAGTGCTTGTGTGTGTGTGCATACATGTGTGTGTGCGTGTTTTCTGTGAGTGTGTGAGTGAGTGTGACTGCATGTAAATGCCTGCCTAATCCCCTTTAGTTAACAAAGCTAACAAGCTATCTCTAGTTATTCAAGCTCAGCCTCAGGTGGCTAGTAATAATCTTGATTCATTACAACTCGCCATCCTGACTGACAGCTTGAATGCTTTCTAACAGGCACACAAACGCATACAGACATAGAGGCGGGTCTACACAGCCATAAACATGGGCAGGCGGACTGAAGCGCCATTTAGCCGGTAGACAAACCAGTGGCAGGAAGGGGAGAGAGCGTTCAGAGCATGGTGGCGTTTATCTGATGCTGCTTAATTAAATCCCCCTCAGAGAGTAATTGGTGCAGGGCTTCGTTCTCACCCGTCTTGTGGAAGTGCAAAGTCACCCCGGATCTCAGCCTTCTGCCTCAAAAAGCCGCCTGCTTTCGTTTGTGCCGCTTGTTTATTTGTCTTTCTAAACAGATTCAGTGTTGTTTTTCCCTGGCAGTCTGTTGATGTTGTGCTTGGTTGCCCCTCTGATATCCTCCTGAGGGAGAGGAGAGGTACTTATTCACTGACATGTCTTGGTGTCTCCTCTGACCTTGTCTCCTCCTCTCCTGTTCCCTTCTTGTCTCTCCTCGCCTCTTTCTTCCCAGTACCGCCCTTCTCTTCTCTCCTCTCCCCTCGCCTTCTCTCCTCTCTCTTCTCCCCTCCTCTCCTCTCCCCTCTCTCCTCTCCTCACCTTCTCTCCTCTCCTCGCCCCTCTCTCCTCTCCTCCCCTTCTCTCCTCTCCTCTCCCCTCTCTCGTCTCCCCTCTTTTCCGCTTCTCTCCCCTCCCCTCCCCTCTCCTCCCCATCTCTCCTCTCTCCTCTTCTCTCCACTCCCCTCTGCTGCTCTCCCCTGCCCCCCTCTCCTCCTCTTCTCCTCTTCTCCCCTCTCCTCCCCTCTTCTCTTATTGAAGTGGTTGTAGCTGCGTTGACACTTACCAGAAAGTTAGCTGTCACAGCTGTCATAACAGCGGAACATTGGTGTCCATGGATACAGATATGACCATCTGGATGTCAGACACACTATAATCTAGTAATTGATTCCCCCCACATACACACACACACACACACAGCCTGTAACCCTGACATGCACTGGAGAGGAGACAGAAGGGTAGACTGCTGTAGGTTTGTAGCATTCAACTGTTAACAGTACAACCATGTGTGTGTGTGTGTGTGTGTGTGTGTCTGTCTGTGTGTGTGTCTGTGTGTGTTTGTGATTGTGTATTTGACTCCCATGACTCACATTGTAGTAACCTTTATTGTTGAACTGACAGCTCTTATTCGCCTCACATTCACTCTCTTTCTCTCTCTCTTTCTCTCTCTCTTTCTCTCTCTCTTTCTCTCTCTTCTCGCTCTGTCTCTCCTTCTCTCGCTCTGTCTCTCCTTCTCTCGCTCTGTCTCTCCTTCTCTCTCTCTCTTTCTCTCTTTTTTTCTTTCTCTCTCTCTTTCTCTCTACTCTGTGCCTCATGCTGTTTGTGTGTGTCTGTATGCGGGTGTGTGTTGCAGAGCCCAGCTACATCACCATGGCTCCCCCTGGCTGCCTGTTGGAGAACTGCAGTCTGGCAGAAAGAGACTGTCTCTTCGGCTTCAAGCTGGACATCACTGGCTGCCGGACCTGCCAGTGTCGCACACGTATGTTCTGTACACACACACCCACACAGAAACACATAACACACTCTTATACATGGTCAATATGTTAGATTTTAAGATTGATTATAAGCAGTCATTGACTGTGTGTGGTGTGTGTGTGTATGTGTGTGTGTGTGTCGCGTGTGTATGTGCATGTGTGTGTGTGTTGTGTGTGTATGTCTATGTGTGTTGTGTATGTGTGTGTGTGTGTGTGGTGTGTGTGTGGTGTGTATGTGTGTGTGTGTGTGTGGTGTGTGTGTGGTGTGTGTGTCCTGTGAGTGCAGGAGAGGAGCTGTGCAGTGGGCTGATCTCAGGCTGCAGTCTGAAGTGTCCCTACGGTCTGCAGACCGACGCCCACGGCTGTGACGTCTGCCAGTGTCGGCCACGCCCCAAACGCTGCAAGGCCCTGGTCTGTGACAAGGCCTGCCCCTTTGGATACATGTGAGGCACACACACACACATACTCACACACTCACATACACTCAGTCACACACTCACACACAAACACACACTCACATGCACACACACGCACACTCACACGCATCAGCATACACATCCAAACGCACACAAACAACCACTAACACGCACAGGCACATGTACTTCTACACGCACACACACACAGAAACACACAAACACCTCCAGCAGCTGCATTAGCTGTGAGCAGTGACCCTTCCCTCGCTGGCTTAACACTCGTGTTCCCAATCACAGCGTGTCACTTCCCCGCCCTCCTGCTCACGTGAACTGGAACCAGAGGCAGGGCTCGCATCTCAGATTCTAATTTTAGATATCTATTTCTACCTGTCTAATACACTGGCTCGCTCAGCTCAACTCAACCTGGTCCAGGCTGAATTATTCATTGTCTCTCCGTGTGAACAGACTCTATTGATATTCCCCTCTGCCAGAAGCTCCCTGATTGGTCCTTATCAGTAGGCACTATGATAGGTCCTTATCAGCTCACCAAATATGGACGACACCTGGCGGCTATTATTCACCTGATAAGAGCAAGCGGGGAAGGAGGGTGGAGGGGTGGAGGGGGAAGTGGATGGGGGGATGGTGGGAGGGAGGGTGGCGGAAGGGGGGATGGAAGGATGGTGGAAGGAGGGAGAGGAGGTAGGGTAGAGGTGAAGGAGGATAAAGAAGGGGGAAAAGGAAGGGTTGTGGTGTGAGAACTGAGGGAGGAAGTGACACATGCCGTGTGACGTTGAACATGGGACAGGTGTGCACAGCCTGCGATTGGTTCTCCTGGGTCAGAGTAGAGCTTGTGATTGGTCCCTTGAGGTCAGTCATGTTTGAAGTGCCATCTGTGCACCTAGAGTGGACGGTCACTGTCTGAGGCACATACACACAAACTCTCTCTAAAACACACACACCACACACACACACCACACACACACACAGGTGGACCTCCTGTATGTTCCTGGAACCATCTGAACCCTAAGGATCCAGTCTCTCCTCACCGTCTGTAACCATCCCTCACTCTCTCTCTTCGTCTAATCCACCCTCAGTAAGAACAAACACAGTTGTGACACTTGCCGCTGTAAGAAGTGTCCAGAGCTACCATGTGACCTGTCCTGTCCAATGGGCTTCCAGCAGGATGATCTGGGCTGTCTCAAGTGCCAGTGTATAGGTGAGAACCTTCCAGTTCCTCTATTTAACTTGTAGCTGCGTGGTGTACATGTCTCTTTGTCTGTGTGTGTGTCTGTGTGTGTGTGTCTGTGTGTGTGTGTCTGTGTGTGTGTCTGTGTGTGTCTGTGTGAGTGTGTGTGTGCTGCCTGGCAGGCTGGCTGGTTAGAGCATGTGGCCCTCTCAGTCTCTCTCAGTGATGACTCACCGTGTCCTGATTGGGTGTGTTTGTATGCACCTGTGGGTGCGTGTGTGGGTGTGCACGGATGCGTGTGTGTGTGCACGGATGCGTGTGTGTGTGTGTGTGTGGATGCGTGCGTGTGTGTGTGTGCGGATGCGTGTGTGTGCATGGGTGCTTGCGTGTGTGGATGCGTGCGTGTGTATGCGGATGCGTGTGTGGATGCGCATGTGTGTGTGCACGTATGCTTGCGTGTGTGGATGCGTGTGTGTGGATGCGTGTGTGTGTGGATGCGTGTGTGTGGATGTGTGTGTGTGGAGGCGCGTGTGTGCACGGATGCGTGCGTGTGTAGATGCGTGTGTGTGGATGCGTGTGTGTGGATGCGCGTGTGTGGATGCGCGTGTGTGTGGATTCGCGCGTGTGTGTGGATGCGTGTGTGTGTATGTGGATGCATGTGTGTGTGGATGCGCGTGTGTGTGTGGATGCGCGTGTAAATAAAGCAACAGATGTGAAATATTCATGACTGTATCACAGAACCTTCTTCTCATAATGAGAAAACTTTTTAATCTGTCAGTCCTGGTGTTCGGGGATTGGATATCTTCCTTTTACTGTCACACACACATATACTCACACATGCACACACATATACTCACACCTGCACACAGCAGAGGTATCAATAATAGACCAGCCTGACCCACACACCCACACACGCATATACACACACCCCTGTCTCCCCAATGGCTGGCTAGATTTAATCAGGGAGTTTTTTTCTCTGGCCGCTATTGATTTGGTCTGGCTGCATTTGCCAGACACAGGGAGAGAGCCAGAGAAAGAATGAAGGAGGGAGAGAAACTAAGAGAAAGGGAGGGAGAGAGACTAAGAAGGAGGGGGAGAGACTGAGAAGGAGAGAGAGAGACTAAGAGAGAATGAGAGAGAGATTAAGAGAGAGAGAGAGACTAAGAGAGAATGTGGAGGGGAGAGAGAGAGAGTGAGTGAGAGTGCGAGAGCAGGCTACTAACCATCAGAGTACACACTCTATCACTGCAGTCAATATAGACACTGGTGTATATTACTTAATCTAATGTGTATGTCATGGCCTTCATTCTTTATCTCTCTCCCCTCCTCTCTCCTCCCCCCTCCTCCCCCCTCCTCCTCCACAGACCAGACATCCTCATCTGTTGCTCCTTCTGTGAAGAAAGGGGCTTGTTTGTCCATGGACGGCCGTCGGCATGACAATGGTGAGAGTTGGCACGATGGTTGCCGTGACTGCTTCTGCCACAGTGGCAGGGAGATGTGCGCTCTGATCTCGTGCCCAGTGCCCGCCTGCGACAGCCCCGCCATCCTCCCCGGACACTGCTGCCCCTCCTGTCCAGGTGAGACGAAACAAACAGCCCCCCTCCCACTAGCGTACCATGTCCTCCGCCTCTGATGCAAAACAAATTCACATGTAATCCCAATATCATGCCTCATCTATCTCATTCACTCTGCCCCTGTCCATCTCCCCTCCGACTCCCCCTCCTCCCCTGCCCTCCTCCCAGATGAGTCAAGCGTTCCTCCCCCGGCTCTAGGGGAGTCGTCGGTGTGTCTGGCCCCGGGAGGAGAGTTCTTCACCGAGGGGGAGACATGGAACATTGATGCCTGCACCCAGTGCACCTGTCACAGCGGGCGTGTCCTCTGCGAGACCGAAGTCTGCCCGCCCCTGCTCTGCCAGAGCCCAATCAGAACGCAGGACTCCTGCTGCCCACACTGTCCAGGTATGACCTCATCACATGTCCTACTAAGGGCTAAGGCAGGGTGATGATGTCACAGCTCTGGGTGGGACAGTCCTACAGGGTGATGATGTCACAGCTCTGGGTGGGACAGTCCAACAGGGTGATGATGTCACAGCTCTGGGTGGGACAGTCCTACAGGGTGATGGTGTTCATTATGTATGAGAGAAAGAGCATGAATACTGCATGGGAAACAGAGAGAAACAGAGTCAGGACTAGCCAGACGTGAAACACTGACACGCACACACACACACACAGCAAGATGTTGTGTCTATGCACATCTGTGTAGGTTAAGGGCAGACAGCTCTAACTGTGTGTGTGCGTGTGTGCGTGTCCAGACGAGTCATCCACTCCCCCAGCCCCCGGTAACGGCAGTCTGAGCAGCTACTGCCGCAGTGAGGAAGGAGACATCTTCCTGGCAGCAGAGTCCTGGAAGCCCAACACCTGCTCCAGCTGCTTGTGTGTGGATGGCAGCATCAGCTGCTTCTCAGAGTCCTGCCCGCCTGTGGGCTGTGCCCGGCCTGTCCTCAGGAAGGGCCAGTGCTGCCCCTACTGCCTAGGTAGGACACACGCACACACACACTCACACACTCTCTCACACACTCACACACACTCACACACACACACTCACAAATACACACACACTCACACACTTACACACTCTTTTACACACTCACACACTCACACACACTCACAAACACACACACACACATATGCACACACACACAGTCTCACACACACGCAAACACACACACACTCACATACGCATGCACACACTCACACATGCACACACTCACACACTCACACACTCACACACACACACACACACACACACACACACACACATGCACCCACTCACACACACACACACACATGCACACTTACACAAACACACACATGCACACACTCACACACAAACGCAGTCACACACACACTATATGGACTAGGTATGACACAGATGCACTGTTTGTGCCTTGAAGTGAGGAACACCACCCCACGCACACACGCCCACACGCGCACACATGCACGCACGCTTCCTGTGTGCATGTGCTAAATCCCAGTGATGACATCAGTCATGCAGAGGAGGAGCAGCGAGCAGAGACAGGAAACAGGAGGTGGCTGTTAAAAGTGAATGTGCTGGAGCTTCCTGGGGACCTCGTTTCTCTGCATAAAAGACAGACAGAGGGAAGAAGAGACACAGAGAGAGAGAGGGAGGGGGGAAGGGAAGGAAAGAGAGAGGGGCAGGGGGAAGGGAGGGAAAGAGAGAGGAAGGGAGGGAGAGAGAAGGGAGAGCGGAAGGGAGGGAGAGAGGGGGGGAGAGAGGAAGGGAGGGAGAGAGAGAGAGGAGGAGAGAGAGAAGTGAAGACAAAGAGACAGAGGAGGGTGGAGACGGAGGGAACGAGACTAGTTAAACAGATCCAGCTGTTTAGGGAGTGTTTGCAGTGGCAGTTTCATACGCGGAAAAGATTCGGCAACAGTTCCAGTGTTCAACTTGTTTTGCAAACAAAGTGACAGTGTGCAGAGCTGTTCTGTTTCTGATTGGCTGAGAGGAGGTGAGGGCATGGCTCTCAGCCTATCGTGACCACAGTATGAGGAGCTTATTCATCTTCAAACACACGCGCACACACAAGTTACACTAAAGAGATCATGATCACTGAGGTGGGATTGTAAACACCTGTCTATCTTTGTGTGTGTGTGTGTGTGCGTACGTGTGTGTGTGCGTACGTGTGTGTGTGCGTACGTGTGTGTGCGTACGTGTGTGTGTGAGTGCCTGTATTGGTTTCCATCCAGCCCTGTGATCCGCCGCAGTGATCGCTAACCCTCTGTGCACACCAGGTGTTAACCTGGCACAGTGACTGTTTGTGCGTGTGTTGGCAGTGAGTGTGTGTCGACGGTGTGTGTCGACGGTGTGTGTCGACGGTGTGTGTCGAAGGTGTGCGTTAACGACGGCCACGATGTGTGTTCCAGACGCCACGCCGCGGGCCGTGTGCCACTTCAACGGGCAGACGTACTCAGACGAGGAGCGCTGGGACATCGACAGCTGCACACACTGCTACTGCCTGCAGGGCCAGACCCTGTGCTCCACTGTCAGCTGCCCCCCCCTGCCTTGCCACCAGCCCATCATGGTGGAGGGCAGCTGTTGCCCCATGTGCTCTGGTGGGTGTGTGTGGGAAGGGGGGGGGGCAGGCCTGACCCTGTGTGGGGTGCCCAGAGACCCCAACAAGGGTTAAGGAATATGTAGTTTGTACTGTGTCATTTTAGTCTCAATGGGGTTTGTATGGACGTTAAAGGGTTTGGATTAGAATTAGTGTTAAGGTTGGAATTACATGAAGGGTTGGGATTAGGGTTAGGGAAAACTGGATCATATCTGAGTCCCTGCAAGGATAGATGTGTGTGTGTGTGTGTGTGTGTGTGTGTATGCCTGTGTGTGTGTGTGCCTGTGTGTGTGTGTGCCTGTGTGTGTTTGTGTGTGTGTGTGCGCCTGTGTGTGCGTGTGCCTGTGTGTGTAACACGTGTGACCTGTGTGTTGCAGAGATGTACGCCCCCACTAATGTCCCCATTGAGAAGACGGATCAACGGGACAGGAAGCAGTCGCCTCCGGCCTGGCCCACGCACGGCCAGAATGACATCATGCCCCAGTTCAGAGGTGAGAGGTCGGAGGTCGCGGGCTTATGTAAATACTTGCCACCAATTGCCAACACCAGCCAAACGGGTGTTTTGTTGTAAAGCCTTCTGTACAGCACAGGTTTGAGCACCACTGAGCGCGTGTGTGTTGGTTTCAGGGGATTTTGGCAGCCTCCAGATGCCCTTCCTGGATGGGAAGAGCCCTGTGCCCAGGGAGGAGGGCACCTTGCAGGGTGTGGCATGGGTGGCCCTGCCCCTGGTGCTGATGCTGGCCCTCATCTCTGCCCTGCTCTACGCCAACCAGAGGAAGCACTGGATCCCCCTTCTCTGCTACCGCACTCCCACCAAGGTAGGGCAGCAGGCACATGCCGCAGTATCTGGATCTCCTGGTAGTGCTTTGAAAGCGGCACATATTTGATAGGATGAAATAGTTGAGGTAAACACAGTTGACTGTTTTGTTTTGTTTGAATGGGACTCAAACTTGAACGTGTGTGTGTGTGTGTTTTCAGCCCACCTGTCTGAACAACCAGCTGGTGTATGTGGACTGTGAGAAGGGCACCAGGGTGCAGGTAGAGAGCTCCCAGCGCATGTTACGCATCGCGGACCCTGACTCCCGCTACAGCGGATACTACAGCATGCAGAAACACAACAACCTCAACCTGCAGCAAGACAACTTCTACCAGACACCCTGACAGACTGGCGCCCTCGCGCACGCGCACACACACACTTACACCACGGATAGACACAAATACACGCACACTCTTACACCCCCACATATACTTGACAGACACACACACAACTAGCTAGATACACACTTGACATTCATATTGGACATGCATACGCCGACTGATAGACAGACAGACGGATAGACAGACAGACAGTTTAATTACGCCCTGACAGCATACAACAGATGCATCGCTATGTAAAACACCACAACAGCAGCAAGGTCACCATGGGAACAGGACACGACACCAAGTAAGGTCACTGCAGACATCCATAATCAATGTCGCCATGACAACAAGTTCAACAGAAAGACAAACAATCACAAACAATTAGAACATCAGCAGATGAACGACAATCCCCTGAAGATGGAATCAACCCAAACACGGGACAATGATGACGATAATGATGATTATGATGTTGATGATTTAAGAAGAGCTTAGCTAGCAAAATGGGAGAAACTGAATCTAGACTTTTCCTAGATGATTCTTTCTTTATTGCGAGTGTGTGTTATCAGTTTGGTGTGTATGGATCGGCGTTTGTATGTGTGCGTGTGTGTGTTTAACATTAGATGTACATCTTTGGGATCTGGGTCTTCTGTGGTATTTTCCTGCATTCCTGCTTCGAGGAGGAACTAAGCTAAGCTTCTCTCCCTGCCTCGTTGATCCCTACCCCCTCAACTGTACCAAAGCTCCTGTCACAAACACACACACACACACACCTGGACCCTACACACACCTGGACCCTATATACACCTGGACCCTATATACACCTGGACCCTACACTCACACCTAGACCCTACACACACCTGGACCCTAAACACACATGCACCCTATGTACATACCTAGACCCTATCTACACACACACCTGGACCCTACACACACACCTGGTCCCTACACACACACCTGGACCCTACACACACCTGGACCCTACACACACACCTGGACCCTACACACCTGAGCCCTACACACACACCTGGACCCTACACACACCTGGACCCTACACACCTGAGCCCTACACACACACCTGGGCCCTACACACACACCTGGACCCTACACACACCTGGACCCTACACACACCTGGACCCTACACACCTGAGCCCTACACACACACCTGGGCCCTATACATACCTGGACGGCACACACATCTGACGTGTGTGCGTGTGGGACTTTTGACGCATGTGTTGGAGGGCTGGAGGACTGAGGCCGTACTGTGGTGCGGACGCACTTGAAGCACGGCGAGCCTGAAGGCCGAGGGGGGAGGGAGGAAGGGAGAGACCAGTTGTTGTTGTTTTTTTCTTGATTACGGAGCGCCCCCTGCTGGTGGAGGGTGAGAGCAGGGAGCAGGGCCGCTGTTTCACCCAGTGGTTCATCCCGCCGTTCCTCGCTCCTCTATTTTCTTCCCACGTGTATAGCTACTGGCTCCTTCACCTACCCCAGGTGGGGGCTCTGTGTAAAGGCGATCAGTGCCAGTGGACAGAGATGTTTGGGTCAGTGTGCTTGTTAAAAACGTGGTGGAACCATGATGTCGCATTATGATGATGTCACAAGTTCCCTTATCTTTTCAACCCTGATACTCCTCCACCTGTCTCCTGATGATGACACGGCCTTCTCTTATTGGAGGCTCTTTAATCACATGCTCTCCTCACCCCCCTCCAGATCAGCGGATGGAAGCTGATTGGTTGGGAGATAGGAACACATTGTGTATATATTAATGCTACGACGAATAAGACAGGAGGTTGGAGTTGTGTGTGACTAGATGGAGGTGTGTGTGTCTGGATGTTTGTATATGTGTCTGCATGCATGTATGCTCGTGTGTTAGCACACGTGCCAGCGAACATGTCAGCGCACATGGGGGGGGGGTTTCTCTTGTACATTTCTCTTGTTGGTTTTCTTATTGAATGTATTTATGATGGAGAAGATAGGACCTGCTAGCTGGAAGCAGAACAGGATGAGAACAAGCGATGAGGACGAGGGACGAGAACAAAAGATGCGGCCAGGCGGTCACGCTTGTTTGATAGAAGTCAGGGGAGGTGTGAAACGACAGATCTGAACAGCTCACTCTTCTACTCCATCTACCCTCCCTGTCAGCCCTGCGTCACTTCAGACTTTTTCTTTGGACTTTGAACATCTCTTCCTTCCTCTTTCTATCCATGACATTCTCCCTCCCTCCCTCCCTCAATCTGTCTCGTTCCCTTCCACTCTCTCTCCCTCCCTCTCTCGCTCCCTCCCTCCCTTCGTCCCTCTCTTGCTCTCTCTCTCCCTCCCTCCCTCCCTCCCTCCCTCTCTCTCTCCTTTTCCTGTCCTATTCCAAAAACTCTCTTGTCAACATTCTCAGTCCCTCGCCCTATTTCTTTCTCTATTCCTCTCTCACCCAGAAAGCATACTTCCCTATATCTCTTCTCTCTCCCCAGCACCTTGTCTCATCGCCTCCTGATCTACTGTACAGATAGACACAGACACTGGGGAAGGGGAGGGCCAGGGCGTGTAACTTTCTCTGTCTAATCTAAAGACTTGATGTTGAATCTTGTTTCCATCAATCCAAGTATTGTTGTAAATACTTGAGTGTCGCCAAAACAAACAAACAAAAAAAAACAAAAAACAACAAAAAAAAGTTAGTTGGAAAAGAAAAAAAAATTCTAAACTTAATTTATTGTGTTGATGACCGAAATAATTTATTGATGATCAGATAATTGAATGCGGAGGTGTGGGGGAGTGAAGGTTGGCTTGGCCAGGGATGACAGGAGGAAGGAGGGACTTCCTCCTCATCCTGAGCCAGGTGGATGTGGTCAACCAACCACCAAGCCCCTTCTCCAGACAGACCTCCTCTGCTCCAATCAGAGCAACCGGTTGAGAGACCAAGGGTCATGTGATCTCTCTTTCTCTTTCTCTCTTTCTTCCTTCAGCACCTTGTCTCTCTCTTCACACAACACCTGTCTGTACATTACTGTTGTTCAGTGCTTATGTAAAAAGATCAAATATGTTCTTGATGATAATGACATTGCAAAACAAGATTTATAAAGAGGATAAATGAAGATTGGACTCTGAATTTCCCGTAGCACAGAAGATTTTTTTGCAAGTTCTTGTATAATTTTATTTGTTTCTTTGCAGCACAATAAATGATTTGAAAACAGCTGGGCCTTGCTGTTCTGTCATGGCGGATGTGTTAAGGAGTTGACATGTTTTGGATGGGTGATGTTCTGTGCTTTTCTTCACAGCTTATCGACACTCATCAAGTCAATGGTATCAGATCGATCATTTGTCAATGTCAGGAAGGAATGTTCCGTGGTGACTGTGGCCCTTTGCTCACTCCACCTATGACCACAGGGTGGTGCTAGACATCTACCAGTCTGTTATGGGACTGTTGAGGCAACACACATGGATTTAAAGACTTACATAATGTTGACTTCTTTAGAAGACAGTAATATTTCAACATTTTTATAATCCCGTTACACAAACCTACCAGCGACAATTCCCCCACAAAATATATCCAATATAGCTTCCGCTCAGTGATTTACTGTGCATGCGTGTGTGTGTATGTGTTTGTGTGTGTGTGTGTATCTGTGTGTGTGTGTGTGTGAGAGAGAGAGAGAGAGAGAGAGAGAGAGAGAGGTGAGAGGGGAGTGTCTACCTTTCATTTCCATAATTGAGCAGCAATGCTGAGTCCATCTGATAATCCTCTTACTGCCTGCTTTGTTGCTATGTCTTACTGCCCACGTTTTACCGGCTGCCTCTCACGGCCTTCTGTGTGACTGCCTGCTACTGTTCTTCCTGCATTCCTGCTGCCTGTTACCTCTGGCCTCACATTATATGACTCTTCTGCTCTACATGTCCACCTGCACAGCTCATTTCCAGGTTTTGATTTCACACCAGGAGTCTCTGTTTTACTTGTGTTTATTCAGTGTTTATTAAGGTCCCAGTCTTAACTGAACACTTTAAAGATTTGCTGCCTGTTTCTTTTCTGCTGTCTTTACGACCTCCCTTTGTTTTCCAATGCATGCTTTCTGACTGCCTCTTACAGGCTGCTTCTTATACTGACCTTCTCTGTTATTGCTGCCAAGCAGGTAAAAGGGACCATCCACGCATTCTTATCTGAGGAACACACACACACACACTCACACAATCTCACACACACTCACACACTCACACACACTCTCTCACACACACACACACTCTCACACTCACACACACACACTCACACACAAACACACACACACAGTGTATTACAATGTATTTCCTGCTGAGCTCTCAGCTGATGGGCCAGTCTGGTGCCTCTTGCTCCAAATCCTCATCAGCTGACAGTGCATGCTGGGACTCATGCACATGCTGACTCACATACGCACACGCACACACCCAATGTTAATACTCTCTCACACACACACACATACACACACACATTCACACACCCACTCTCTCACACACACACAATAGCTCTAACTTACTTTCACACAGACTGTGCCTCGCTGTGTCACACATGCATAGAGAATGTCAGCAATGCGTGATGTCCAACTGCAGGTCAGTGGACCCTGACTCACTCTCACACACACACACACACACACACACACACACACACAAACAAATACACACACACACACATACACACTCAGACAGAAATACACAAACCCTGAAAGAAACACAGAAACACGCACAGACAGAAGTACACACACTGACAGAAACACACCCGTGCAGTATAGGGGGCAGGGAACAGCAGACTGAAGGAGCAGCACCAGGGGTCTGTCCTACCTCCTCTACAGACCCTGGAGCTCCTCTGGTGCTGCAGGAGGTGCTGCAGGAGGTGCTGCAGGAGGTGCTGCAGGAGGCCCTGCACCGCCCGGCTCACTGTCTCAGGCTGCGTGATGAGGGCCAGTCTGGTGTACAAGGGGGCTAGAGTGGGTTGTCTTGGGCCACGGCGAACTCTTCACAGAAACCTCCGGAATGTGAAATCCTCATTATTAACAGCACTGCTCACTAGGAACATGTGACTATGACTACTTTGAGATAAGATAGCATAAACAAGCATGGTTAAAAGACAGAAAGAGAGAGGTTGTCTCAAATACGCAGAAGACATACCTACTTTGAGTAGACAAAGTGAATGCTCCACCCAGCTCCACTGTCCCATCTGAATTTCCATATGCTGTCCCACCCGGCTATGCTGCCCCACCCGGCTATGCTGCCCCAGCAGACGTAACATTTTAGCAGTCCACCAGAGGGGATCTGACCTAAGATGAGGTCCCTTTCCCTGACCAATCAGGCGCTTTATCACCTGAGAGCAGCATGTGACCAGCGTGACACCCTGGGGGTGGGGTTGTGAAAGACGGAGCGAGAGAGAGAGAGAGAGAGAAAGAGAGGGAGAGAGAGAGAGAGAGAGAAAAGGAGCTAGAAAGATGTAAACACAACACTTCCTTCTTTGTGTGAGAGTCCCTCCCTCCGGCGTGACCACTCTCATCCTCCTCTCCTCTCACATCCTGTCACTCTGGTCCTCTCCAAGCAAATCTACCCAGAAGAAAGAGACTTTGAAGCTGAACAAGAAGCACGTGTCTTTGCGTGTCTGTGCGTGTCTGTGTGCGTCTGTGCGTGTCTGTGTGCGTCTGTGCGTGTCTGCGCGCGTTTTTGCGTGTCTGTGTGTGTGTGATGGAGAAGGGGGTGTTTTAAGGGTTCATCAAAGCTGTTGATAAATGAAGTGAGAAAGAGCATCAGGTCTCGACACACATGTAAGCTGACCTGTCTGAAGCAGCAGCTCTCACGTGATGAAGCCCTGTCTGGACCTGCCTCAGACACCACTCTGAGGGCATCAAGGTCATGGTCATGGTAGGTGCTGTGTCTGAGTTGCCATATTGACCTTTGTAGCCTGTGCACTGATTCTTCACAGGGGTAGAGAGAGAGAGAGAGAGAGAGAGAGAGAGAGAGAGAGAGAGAGACATCCATCTTAACTGATGGACTGCTCTGTTGCTCCCTTACAGCTTTGGAGAGGCAGAAGGGAGAGAGTGGTATCTCTACAGATAGACTATAACACTACAGAAAATATCACTACAAAGCCGAGAGGCCATTGTCACGTGTCCTGGCATCGCTCCCGCGGAGAAGTTACTGTTGGGCGCGAGGCTGCGATGGAATGAGAGAGCAGGCGAGCGGGATGATGAGCTAATATTCTTTACTGAAGCCGCTTCATTCCGGGAAATTCGGGGGTCTGGATATGAGAGTTGGATCGGAACGATACCGAACGGTGTTGACATTTCCTCCGTGAACAGTGAAATGAATCTGCGCGGAAAGTGAGTGCAATCGAGGACACTTTAGTAGCCTCATACTGCTGGGTTTTTTTTTGGGATGAAAAGGTGATTTGACAGGTTATAAAACCTTGTTTTAATATGCTATTAAACACAGTGCTTCAGTCTTTGCTAAACAGAACGGAGAAATATTGTAATTTTATCAGATGAAAAAATACGTTCAACAGCATTCTTCTTCCACGGGATACAATTCTCACGAAGCCTTTTAATAATCCAGCATCATAGGAGCGTTTCCCCGGTGGGTACCGAGACCGAGCTCACGTTCACATGGGCGAGCAGCTCGCTCCGCTGCCTCCGTCTGTATTTGCGCCTCGGCCATTTGAGATGATAACGGCATCGGCACCTCGATATCTCACGGTGTGAAACTCGGGAGATTCCTGCGGTCCGCACCATCTGCACCGCCAAGGGGGGCGGCATCTTTAACACGGAGGGAAGGTTGGTCCACCACCACCGCAAGCGTACACAAGCATGGAGCCGGACCGGAGCTGCACCGTGTCAAAAAAGACGATCATCACCAAAATATTTAAAGTTCGCAAGAGGAGGCAAATGCTTTTCATTCAAGTGTGCTTCATCAGTAGCGTGTTGTGCCTGACGTGGTGCATGTCCGCGCTGCTCAGCCTAACAGGTGAGATACAAACCGCGAGAGACGGGGCCGGTTGGTGCAGCTGTAGTGCCTATTTCATAACGGGACTAGAATTAGATAAGAATGCCATGGCGTGCCCGTTCATAGGCTGTTGTCATGAGCAATGGAAAATATAAAACGGATTTTATACTGCTCCTGAATCGGAGGAAGGTGCCTATTTGCGTGTATATGCGTGTGCGCGCTTCTGTGTTCTTCATTGTGCGCGTTATTTAGATCATTCGCTGTGTCCCATTAAGGGAGAATTCCTACATTCTCAACTACACAACGGAATGTTGGCTGTAGAGTGCGCGGGACAGGATTAAGCTACCGCGTAAAGCTAGGTCCTCCGCTCCCTCACACACCGTGTCTAAGTGGGTGTATCCCTACCGACCGATTCACACGGGCTACCTATGGGCTGGCCCCGTCTCACGTGTAGAGGTAGTCGCAGGGTGTGCGTGCTCGCGTGTTTGCATATTGATGTGTGTCTAGTTCCTCGCTTTCGCAGGACACAGTGCTAATTGATAGATTTAGTATCCCTCTCTACCGCCGAATAAAAGCTTTATTGCGTCGTTGTACTTTTATGCTGACGAGTAATGATGACCGATCAGGATCATTTGGAAGGAAGGAAAGAAGGAAACGATTTAATCACTGATTAGGGGTTGCCACTGAATATCTCCTGTCTGTTCCCCACTTCATCTCTACCCCCCCCCCCCCCCACCACCACCACTACCACCACCACCACCCCACCCCAGCTCCCCACTTCCCCCGCTGTCCCCCAGGTCTAGTTCACTGCATACTTTACCTCCTTAAATCCATCCATCCATCCTCCCTGCCTTACCCACCCCACCTCCCTACCCACACTCCTCACCTGCTCCCTGTCATCACCCTCCTCTCTCCCTACACGACTCCACCAGTCCCTGTCCTTACCCGCACACCTTCTCCCCTCACCTTCACCCCTGTGGTTCCCTGTCTCCCACCTCCTTTCAGATTAATAGGGGAATGTGAGGTTTAATAACCTCATTACTACTGGAGCCCAGTCATATGTCTGAAATATGCTAATCCGTCGCCTTCTCTCTCTCACTCACTCTCTTTCTCTAGCTTTCTCTCTGTCTCCCTCTCTCTCTTTCTCTCCCCCTCTCTCACTCTCCCTCCTTTTCGCTCTCTCATTTTGACTGGCATACATACACATACACACATGATTGGGAAGGAACAAATACACTATGCTTCTTGCCTGTGCTCTAAGAGAGTGTGTGTGTTTGTGTGTGTGACAGGTCATGGGTTGGTACTGGACACTGGCAGGAGCCTGGCAGAGACTCCTGATCTGTTGGGGCGAAGGCTGATGGCAGTGGACGATGACAACGACACACTGGCCAAGAACTGTACTGAACCAGGTAACACACACCTGCATACACACATACCTGCATACACACACCTGCTTACACACACATCCGTACACACACACCCTCACACACACACACACACACACACACACATTTACGCACGTAGATACACAAACACACAGACACGCACACATTTCACTTACACGTACATTTACACCCACACATATATTTACAGTATTTACAGTGACTGCATTCATGCCGTAAATATGCCCCTTGCCTCTTGTATGTTGCATGTGTGGCCGTCCTGCATAATAGATGATGATCAGAGTGCTTCGCTCCCTGCTGTAGATGAGCAACTGAGAGCATCTGACCAACAGCAGACTATAGATAGTAACACAGCATCAGGACCACACGCTGCAGATACACCCAGGATGAGAAGAGGAGGCTATATTTAGAAGCACAACACACAGGAACTGGCAGGATGGGCGGAGAGTGGTCTATGAATACATCTGCTCTATGAATAAATGCCAGGATGTGTAATTGTAGTTGTTGTGATCTCATAGTTTGGTGGGTCGTCTACTTTGGGCTTGCTTTGAGTCTGGGGCAGTGCAGGTTTGAGCTGTTAACCTTCTGCAGGAGGTTTGAGCTGTTAACCTTCAGCAGGAGAAGTTAGATTTGAGCAGTTTGACTGAATGAGATCCTCCTGGTCTGGTGGATGTTCGGGTTCCACAGAGAAATATTGGAGATGAGAGTGTGCAGGGGAGGAGCCAGACTGGGTTGTATGTTTGCAGCCTGGCTTGCGTGTATGGCCTGCTCTGTGTTTGTGATGAGTGCGTGTGTGTGTGTGTGTGTGTGTGTGTGTGTGTGTGTATGTGTATGAGTGAGTGAGTGAGTGTGTGAGTGTGTGTGTGTGTGAGCGTGTGTGTGCGAGCGTGT
>BROE01000009.1:4995878-5043003 GCA_036571765.1 Plecoglossus altivelis
TAGTGTGATGTGATGTGTGTGTGATGCCGTGTGTGTGCTTGTGTGTGCGTGTTTTCATGGTGTGTGTGTGTGATCGTGTGTGTGTGTTTGTGTGTGTTGTGTACACTGTCTATGTGTGTTGTGTACACTGTGTATGTGTGTACTGTGTGTGTGAGAGAGAGAGAAGTGTGTGTGTGTTTTGAGAGAGAGGGTGCGGTGTGAGAGAGAGAGAGAGTTTGTGTGTGTGTGTGGGGGGAGAGGGAGTGAGGGGGGGAGCAAGAGAGAGGGAGAGTGTGTGTGTGTCTTGAGAGAGAGAGAGAGAGAGAGAGAGGAGAGAGATGGAGAGGAGAGAGAGATAGCGTGTGGAGACTCCCTACAGGCAGGTGTGTGTGTGCTGCCTGGTCAGTGTTAGTGGATCTGGGAGGAGCAGTTGACTATGAACGTTCGCCCATCATGGTTGGGTCTGAGGGTTCATGGTGCACTGTATAGCTATTATCACATGCCGACGTCGAATAACTATTCTAGTTGGAAGTTAGAACACTGTCTGGCATGACGACAGGACGAACGGACCGGACAGACATGTGCAGAAAGACCCAGACTGATGATTGTCAGGAAGACCAAGAACCTCGATGATGGACAGTGGGGCCTGTAGAGGAGAACAAGATACAGTGAAGTACATGCATGGCGACGTGACCTGTGATCGTGCCAAGCAAGAGAGACAGACAGATGTGCAGAGAGACAGACAGACAGATGTGCAGAGAGACAGACAGATATGCAGAGAGATACACATTATGATAGACAGGTATGCAGGTAGATGGCCATAGAGATGAACAAAAAGACACTCTGAACAGATAGGTTGCTCTGGTGCACAGACAGTTTGATGGTTAGACAGACATGCCAGTAGAGAGGAGGAAAAGAGAGCAACAGAGAGTCTCTATGGTCTTAAGGGGTCAGGGGTCAGATAAAGGGTTTCATTTTAGGATGATCTGAGAAACGACATCTGCTGTTCTCCAAATATAACAAAGAAACACACATCCTAACATGGCAGCAGTAGTCAGTCATTTGTCTGTTCATGCAGTAGATTTCCACAAACAGTCCTACACTCCATGTGTGTATGTGTGTAAATGTATGTATATTTACATGTGTGTATGCTGCCTGGCATGTGTTTTATGGTGTGTACGTGTTTTATGCTGTGTGTGTGTTTGTGTTTCTATGTGTGTGTACCTGTGTGTGTTTCAGTGTGTGTGTGTTTCAGTGTGTGTGTGTTTCAATGTGTGTGTGTTTCAGTGTGTGTGTGTGTGTGTATGTTTCAGTGTGTGTGTGTGTGTGTGTTTATGTGTGTTTATGTGTGTGTGTTTATGTGTGTATATGTTTCTTTGTGTGTGTTATTGTGCTCCTATCTAATGAGCTTCTCCGCCACCCTATTTGTTTAGACAATAGTAGTAGTTAAACTAGAGGTAAATAAGTTGGACTAAGACCTATGTGTCTAACCATTCCTTGTACCCACACACATAACACTCACACACTCACAAAGAGACATGCAAACATCCGGCACACACACTCTGCTGGTGGGCAGGGACAGCTGGTGGGACTGTAGAAACGCAGCTTGGGCAGAGGGTGTGTGTGTGTGTGGGGAGTGTTTGGGAGTGTGTGTGGGTGTGTGTGTGTGTGTGTGTGTGGGAGTGTGTGTGGGAGTGTGTGTGTGTGTGTGGGGGGGGAGTGTGTGTCCATGCATTAGTGTGTTAGGCTGCCCATACTGTTCCAGAGAGAGTCCCTTCACAAGGAGATGACCTTCTCATGTCCTCTGATATGAGGGGAGGGAGGGGGAGTGAATGGAAGAGGGGGATGAGGATGAGAAAGGGAAGAAGGAGAGAGAGATAGGACAGAAACAGGAAAGAGAGAGGGAAGGGCAGATGGATAGTGGAAACCTGATCAAGACTCCAGTGTGGTACCATGTGAAATATTCCATGTGATCGACTTTATGGCTGTAGTGGCGCAAGTGCTGGGAATGATTAGTATTGTGTATGTGTATATGTGGGTGTATGGATGTCTGTCAATGTGTATTTGTGACTGCATGCGTACGTGTATGTGTGTTCTGTGTGTGTGTGTTCTCTGCGTGTGTTCTGTGTGTGTGTTCTGTGTGTGTGTTCTGTGTGTGTGTGTTCTGTGTGTGTGTTCTGTGTGTGTGTGTGTGTGTTGTCTCTGTGTGAACCTGTGATTAAAGCCTGAGGATGTCTCCTCTGTCTGCGTCTCAAGGCCATTTCCCGCCTGCTGAGCTGTAGCCCAGAGAGAGAGGGAGGAGAGGGGAGAGGGAGGAGAGGAGAGGGGAGAGAGGGAGGAGAGGAGAGAGGGAGGAGAGGAGAGAGGGAAGAGAGGGGAGAGAGGGAGGAGAGGGAGGAGAGGGGAGAGAGAAGAGAGGAGAGAGGGAGGAGAAGAAAGAGGGAGGAGAGGAGAGAGGGATGGGGAGCAAGTGAGTGATGGTTGAGGTGAGGTACAGGGTGTTCTGGTTTGGACTGGGTTACGATCATACATATGTGCATGTTAGTTGTCCAAACAAATGTGTGTTTTGACTTGCAGCTATCCATGAATTTCCCGAAGACATGTTCACCAACAGACAACGCACACAAGGAGCTGTGCTGCTACACATTTTTGCGGTAGGAGACGCGTGCATGCGTGTGTCCAACATGCCGTATATGCCTTGGTAAACTGTTGTCTTAAAGATGAGCTCCTATTCATCCTTATTTCTCTTCTCCTTCTCTCTGTCATCTCTCTGTGTCTCTGCCAGGCTCTCTACATGTTCCTGGCTCTGGCCATTGTGTGTGATGACTACTTTGTTATGTCTCTGGACAAGATCTGTGAGGTAAGTCCCCCTCCAGCTCATCTCCTTCTTCTCACTCCTCCTCGCTGCTGACTCACCACCATGTCCTCCATGATGTCATCCTCCTCTTCCTCTCTTCTGGCTGTCAGAAACTGGACCTCAGTGAGGATGTGGCTGGTGCCACCTTTATGGCTGCTGGAAGCTCCGCCCCTGAGCTGTTTGCCTCTGTCATAGGTGAGTTCTGTCTGTTGGTCTATCGGTCTGCCTGTCTGTCTGCCTGTCTGCCTGTCTGTCTGTCGGTCTACCTGTCTGTCTTCCTGCCTTCGTGCCTGCCTGCCTGCCTGCCTGCCTGCCTGCCTGCCTGCCTGCCTGCCTGTCTGTCTGTCTGTCTGTCTCTCCTTCTGTCTTTCTTTCACTTTCGCTTTCTCTCTGTCTCTCTTTTTCTTAAGTTTTTTTTTACAAACCCTGTTGATAAAGTGTGTGTGTCCCTGTGTGTGTCTTTGTGTGTGTCTGTGTGTGTCTGTGTGTGCAGGTGTGTTTATCACCCACGGGGATGTGGGAGTGGGGACCATCGTGGGCTCAGCAGTCTTCAACATCCTGTGCATCATCGGAGTGTGTGGTATCTTCGCAGGCCAGGTGGGGGCGCTACAGTCTCTGTCCCTTGCTACACTGTTCTCCTGTCACCTGTCCAACACTGTCCTCTCTACAGTACTGTCCTGTTGCTGGTTCTTCTACTGAAGTATGTATGGGATGGATGTGTGTGTGTGCTTGTCAGTGTATGTGTGCCAGTGTCTTTGCGTGTAAATGTGTTTGTGTGTTAGTGTGTGTGTGTGTATGTGTGTGTGTTGACGCAATAGTAAGTGCAGCCTGCAGCCATAGAGTGACTGTCAACGTGAGTTCCTTTAGACAACAACTTGTGTTGTGACCCTACGCTCACGCCGCTCACTCCTCCCCAAGTCACTAGATCCTCCAGGCAAACAGACCAGAACACAGACTGCACTAGATCCTCCAGGCAACAGACCAGGCACAGACTGCACTAGATCCTCCAGGCAAACAGACCAGAACACACAGACTGCACTAGATCCTCCAGGCAAACAGGACCAGGACACAGACTGCACTAGATCCTCCAGGCAAACAGACCAGGACACACAGACTGCACTAGATCCTCCAGGCAAACAGACCAGGACACACAGACTGCACTAGATCCTCCAGGCAAACAGACCAGGACACACAGACTGCATCATATTCTTTACAAAGCCAGAAAAGAAGTCAGCAGTCGCAGCTTGGTGTTAAACAAGACAATAACAAACGAACAGAATCACTCCTACAGTCCGGCTGTTTAGAAGCACTGCTTCTACACCCTCCAGTCTGGACTAGTCTTGACTAGATTAGACTGAACTATTCTGGACTAGACTAGACAGGACTAGTCCGGACTAGTAAGTATGGTGTGATGGTAAAGTAGTTTGTGTGTGTGTGTGACTGAATAACAGACTTAAGGCCTCTGACCTTTCAAAGTAGCACGCTAACATGACCTGGCCCACATGACAGGAGAGAGGATGACCCAGCAGAGGAAGGATAAGAGAACGAGAGCGGAGGGAGGGAGACAGAGAAAAGGGCCTCTGTTCTCTCTGGTCTGTCACAGACCACAGACAACCCAGTGTGACATCCTTTAAAGCCTGTTAGCAAGGATGTTATGGGAAATGACTGATCGATCATCCATCTTCCGTCTCCTCCACAGGTGGTCTACCTGACAAAGTTTTCCGTGTTCCGGGACTCTCTCTACTACACGCTGTCTGTGGTAGCTCTGATAGCGGTGAGTCCGATCTTCCCTCGTTTTCTATCTCTCTCTTCTTGTTGCCATGGGGAGTTTTAAAGGCTTGTCTGTCTCCTTCCCCTCTCCTCAGTTCATCTATGATGGAAAGATAGTGTGGTAAGTACCCTGCCACATTTGAATTTGTGTGTGAGGAGTGTGTGTGTGAGGAGTGTGTGTGTGAGGAGTGTGTGTGTGAGGAGTGTGTGTGTGTGATGTCTGCCCCTGTCTGTCTGCGCAGGTGGGAGAGTCTGATTCTGGTGGTGATGTACTCAGGCTACATCCTTATCATGAAGTGAGTAAAACAGACACAAAATAAGACACGCTGACACACACTTACAGAGCATGCACACGCACACACGCAGACACACACACACACACACACACACACACACACACACACTGATCGCATGATGTTTCCTGCTCCAGGTTCAACTCCCAGTTACAGAGCTACTTCTCAGGAAAGGAGGAGAAAGCACTGGCCAATGGGAATCCGGCAAGCAGCGAGCTGGAGGATGGTAATGGTTGCTATGACAGCATTTGGGACGACCCTTCCACACCGCTCCTCCCCCCAGGTAAAGCTACTCCGACAGGCTGGACACACCTCTTGCCCTGCCCCTGCCCTACCCAGGCAGAGCGCGTCTCTACTGGGACTCCAACTCTTCCAGCTCTGCCCCCATCTCCTCTGGAGGCTTCTACAGCTGGGCTCTGTTTGACTGCACATGCTCTAATCTGCTCTAGAACCCCAATCTGGAACCTCTTGATCTACAACCCTGAATCCTGGGTCTTTGATCTCTCTTTTTGGCTCCACTTCAGTTACCTCCTCCTCCACCCTCTTCTTCCTCCTCTACCTCATCCTACTCCTCCTCCTCCTCCACCTCATCCTACCCCTCCTCCTCACACCTCTCTGAGTATTTCCTTAACTTCTTTTCATGTACAGCTAACCTCTCTGTCTCTCAGCTGTAGCACAGCACTTTAATAATCTTCTCTGGGTGCCTGTCTGTGTAGCCTTACTAAACCTGCCCTGACCCCTGACCCCCGACCCCTGGCCCTGCCCTGGCCCATGGCTCTGGGTCCGCTACACCTGCTGGGTAATGTAGTCCTGTGCTGTGTTGCCTGTCAACTTGTTCTCCTTTTGATATCTCTTTCCATCACTAGGATGGCAGGTAGTCCACTGTGCGTCTGTGTGTGTGTATGTATGTATGTGTGTGTATGTGTGTGAGTGTGTCACTCAAGCGATTGATGAGGCCATCTGTCAGTTTGTACAGGGGTCTTGAACTTGGCTGCTGTCATGCTGACTCTCTCCTGACACACCCTGTCACGTGTGTGCGGTGCGTCAATGTGTGTGCCTGCACACTTGTGCCCGTCTGTGTGAATGTGCGTGTGTCCCTGTGCGTGTGCGTGTGCGTGTGCGTTTATCTCTCCAGTGAAGCCTGCCAAGTCCTACAGCAGGGGCTCAGTGGTGATGGTGGATGAGATGATCAGCTCCAGTCCTCCGCACTACCGCTTTCCAGAAGCAGGACTACGGGTGATGATAACCAATCACTTTGGACCTAAGACACGCCTTCGCATGGCCAGCCGACTGATCATCAACGAGGTAGTATTCTGCTTTCTGACGTCTCTGTGGTAATGAGGCTTCACCAAGTACGTTTGATTGAGTGTGTGTGTGTATGGTTATCTGTCTGTGAATGTATGTGTTTATGTCTGTGTGTGTGTGTGTGTGCGTGTGCGCGTGCCTGTGCGCGTGCCTGTGCGTGTGTGCGTGCGTGTGTGTGCGTGCGTGGGGTTTTTTCAGCAACAGAGACTGGTGCAGGCGTCAAACGGTGATACCACCATGGTGCTGGACGGTAAAACAGAAACGCTGGAGAACGGAGGCGTGTCTGAAGACAAACCTGCTGAGGAGGGGGAGGAGGTGGGGCTGGCCTCCCCCTTTACTGTCCCTGGTGAGGAGGGAGGGAGGGAGGAGGGGAAGGGAGGAGAAAAGAAAGGAGAGGAGGTAGAAAGTCTCCAAGGACAATGCTGCATGACAATACTGTGCCTCTAGGGGGAGCCATGGAGCGTGTGAAGTGGTTGCTGTCCTGGCCCATCCTGCTGCTGCTGTACCTGACAGTACCGGACTGTGCCAAGCCACGCTGGGAGCGCTGTTTCCTGCTCTCCTTCTTCCTCTCCACCATGTGGATCGCCATCTTCTCCTACCTCATGGTCTGGATGGTGAGTGGGTGGAGCTGGTGGAGGGAGGAAGGTTTTGTGGGTGGTGTTGCTCAGGATTCTGTGTTTCTTCCTGTGTGTGTGTGTGTTTGGGGGTGTGTGCGTGCGTGTCCAGGTGACCATCATAGGCTTCACTCTGGGTATTCCTGATGTGATCATGGGCATCACGTTCCTGGCAGCAGGCACCAGTGTTCCAGACTGCATCGCCAGTCTCATAGTCGCCAGGCAAGGTAGGGGACACCTCCGTCACCAGCACCATCACCCAACTCCACCACCCACTCCTCTATCACATGCTACCTCTTTGTTATGTTCTCTCGCACACACATCCTAATTAGTTTCATAATCCTTATATGTGTGTGTGTACGTGTGTGTCTGTGTATGTATGTGTGTGCGTGTGTATATGTGTCTGTGTGTGCATGCGTGTGTGTGCGTGCGTGTATGTGTGCAGGTCTCGGGGACATGGCTGTGTCCAACACCATAGGCAGTAATGTGTTTGATATCCTGGTGGGTCTGGGTGTGCCCTGGGCCATTCAGACCATGGCTGTGGACTACGGTTCAGAGGTACTGGAACACACTGCACTCTGCTGCTCTGACCTGCAACACTGGTCTGCTACACTGACCTGTCTGTGACGTGTGTGTGTGACGTGTGTGTGACCTGTCTGTGACGTGTGTGTGTGACGTGTGTGTGTGTGACGTGTGTGTGTGACGTGTGTGTGTGTGACCTGGGTGCGACGTGCGTGTGTGTGTGACGTGTGACGCGTGTGAGCTGTGACATGTGATGTGTGTGTATGTGTGACGTGTGGTGTGTGTGTGACTATGCGATGTGTGTATGTTTGACGCGCGTGTGTGTGTGTTTCCAGGTGATGATCAACAGTAGAGGGCTGGTGTATTCTGTGGTGCTTCTCCTGGGGTCTGTGGCTCTTACTGTAAGTACACATGGCTCACTCTGTGGTGTCCGTCTGGGTACTGCGCGTGTGTGCGCGTGTGTGCGTGTGTGTGTGTACACTGTTTAAGTTTCGTAATGCTGTTTACAATATCATCATAATGTGGTCATAGACAAAGTTTTATATCCAAAGCAACATATGGGAAGGGGAAAACCATATTTAAAACCAAAAATCTCTTGATCTGCAGTCAAATGTTTGCTCTACCTCTGATCCATAGCTATCTTCTGTCTCTTCTGCTCATCTCCGTCCGTCCCCCTCTCTCCCCCTCTCTCCCCCTCCTCCCCCCTAGGTGCTGGGCATCCATGTGAATGGCTGGAGGCTTGACCTGAGGCTGGGGGTGTACGTGCTGGTCCTGTATGCTGTCTTCCTCTGCTTCTCCATCCTCATCGAGTACAACGTGTTCACCTTCGTCAACCTACCCATGTGTCTGGAGCCACTGTAGCTGGGGAGAGGTGGCGAGGGGGTGGGGCCGGAGGAGGAGGGGGTTGGGGGAGGGGGCCGGGGGAGGCAGGGGCTGGGGAGGAGGGAGCCGGGGAGAGGAGCTGGGTGGGGGGGGGCCTGGGGAGGCGCCGGGTGGGGAGGGGGCTGGGGGAGGAGGGAGCTGGGTGGGGAGGGGGCCTGGGGAGGCGCCGGGTGGGGAGGGGGCTGGGGGAGGTTCTGGGTGAAGAGGGGCGGCAGGTTGGGAGGGAGGGAGGTACAAAGCCATTATCTTATTTCTTTCAGTTATGGGGCCCCTGTAAACACACACACTTTGGTTTTAACACACACATTTTAAGCACACACTAGCCTATTCCTGCCCAACTCCCCCCCCCCTACCTCCCCAGAACGACTTAATTAAACACAATTCCTTTGAATTCGATCATACGCAAATATCCACACACATACTGTATACCGTACCCCATCCTCCCTCCCCCTCACACTTACACAAGTGACCCAGGCCTGTGTTCCTGGGTCTATGCCGGATGGGTTTCCATCTTAACAGATGTTTCAGTTCTTCCTTTGCGTCTGCGAGGCAGTTTGGAGGCAGTGTGTCCCTCTCTTTCCAGCAGAGGGAGGCTTTCTCTCACTGACTCTCGCTGGCCTCCTGTGTGAAACTGCACTTCAGCACGGGGCTTATCCTGTGAGTTTGTAAGAGGGCTGGCAGATGGGGGGAGGGGGGAAGTAATATAGAACCTCCTCCCTCCCCTCTCTACCCCTTTGGCATGGGGTGATGAGGTCAAACTGACTATGGAACTGCATGGTGGTAGATGATGTCATCAGGAGGCGCCCAGCCTCGCGTCAACAACTTGCTGTCTGACTTCCTGGGTCCCTCTCGCAGTCCAGGGTGCATGGCTGTTGGGGGTTCCTGTGTACATATGTCACATACTTCCTGTCTCTTTAAGATCTCTTCTGTACCAATGCATGCTGGGATGCATGCAAACCTCCTGATTATGGCAGCTAATGAGTCACTCCGCCCTCATGACCTCTCACCTCCACGACCTCGTCCAGGAACAGGAGGGTATGAAATCTGTGTCGGTGTCCGTGGTAACTGTTGTTGGATGTTACTGTTGTTGCAAAGTACTGTGGCTGTGTCCGTGTCGGAAGCCAGTTGTTGGCGTGTTCTGTGTCTTATTTAAACATGTTACATGTAACTGACATGTATGCAACCTCTAAAGTAGAGGAATGGTTTCCATGTGAATATGCACCTGAGGTGAGTAGGAATGCTGTTACGAAAGCTGCTGATATGCTGCTGCTTACACAGACACGCACACACTTTTTCACACACAAACAAATCGATTTACATGCAAACACTCACACAAACACACACACACACACAGTTGTCAACTCTTTTCTGTCTATCCCGTGGTTTCAGACGGAGACACAGACACCAGTTTACAGTCCATCTGACACGGTGTCCCAGACCAGGGAGAAACAAGCTAGCACTGTGACAGACAGAGGCTGGGGTTTCATATTCTTCACACTGACGCACCTCTAGCTTCTCTCTCCTGCCAGACACAATCTTCTATTCCGAAATACGGAGACAGTCTCCAGAGTGTTTTCCGTTCCACACGCTGAGGTCCTGGTAGGGCTTCCCCACAATGCTTGGGCCTCCCCACAGTGCTGGGGCCTCCTCACAGTCTTGGGGCCTCCTCACAGTGTTGGGGCCTCCTCACAGTCCTGGGGCCTCCTCACAGTCTTGGGGCCTCGTCACAGTGTTGGGGCCTCCTCACAGTGTTGGGGCCTCCTCACAGTGCTGGGGCCTCCTCACAGTGTTGGGGCCTCCTCACAGTCTTGGGGCCTCCTCACAGTGTTGGGGCCTCCTCACAGTGTTGGGGGCTCCTCGCAGTGTTGGGGGCTCCTCGCAGTGTTTGGGCTTCCTGCTTGGCCCCCTGCACACATGCAGTCTAAGGGTTTCTGCTTCACACGTTCAGTCTCCCTGCACGTAGACTCTTATGTTTCACAGGCCCTCTCTTCTGAATAGAGCTGTGTGGTTCCACGTCTAGAGACATCACCCTTTATCTGTCTGTCATGTTGATATATCAGGCTGCTCCCCTGTGTCATTTCTGTCTATAGTCGTCTGTTATCTTGTATAAAGTCACGTCAACATGACCCTGAGGTTTGAAGCCCACTAGGACAGCCATGCTCAACAGCCCCATCCCAGACATCCTAGACCTGCTCTGTTCTGATCCATTTATACCTCAGTATGCTTGGCTACAGTCTGACTCGTTTCCCTAGGCAACCAGACCTACTCCTACAGATGAAACTCACCTGTGTTTGACAACCAGGGCACAAGCTAGCAGACTACTCCTGGTCAACCACAGAGGGGTGGGTTTGAACACATACATGACGTCAGATTCTCTGACTGAATGTTTCTAACATGTTTCTAACCTGTCAGGTTTTCTTACTGATTTTTACAACGTGTCTGATGATAGAACTGACCGACTGTTTATAATCAGACTGATTCTTTGGGAGACAGAAGTTTGTACCCACGTTTGTAATTCTACTAATTATTTTGAGCGCGTTTTGAACATGCTTGGAACCTGTCGGGTTGACAGACTGTTTTACTAACTGTTTATTAAAAGTTTATAATCTAGAAGGATTATTTGATGGGCAGACTGTTTATAACATGTTTACAACCCGACAGAGTATTTGACTGACTGGTGTTTAGATCCTATTTTTTACCTGACCAATTATTTGACTGACTGGTGTTCGGAAATGGTTTACAATCTGACTGATTCTTTGAATGGACTGGTTGACTGGAACATATTTACAAGCTAATTATCAAACAAACATAGCTTTCTGTCTACAGTGTCCCATGATTTATCCTTTAGCTCGGATCTCTGTTTACCTGTTAGCAACACTTTGATAGAAACAAACCGCCTCTATAATTGACTGCACTGTACGTCAATGCATGAACGCACTCTCATCTAACACACAGACACGCACCCTCTGCAGATGCGATTCCGTGTCATACAGAGTGAATGTGACCAGGTACACTGTAAGCATAGTGACACTGAGTCATTACATTAATATCTAGGATAGCTTATCTTCTATGGAATTCCACATTTTAAGACCTTGGTGTGTAACCTGAATGTACTGTCTTGCTATAAATGGATGTATCCAACCAATGAATTTTATTGTAAAGCAATAATCATAAGTACATCAAATATGAAATAAATATGTATATTGTTTTATGAGTAATGATGATTATATAAATAATATTACAGACACAATAAATTATACTGTTTATAAATCCCCCCGCTCTCGTCGTAGTGTTGTCTCATTCATCCCTACTCTACAAAGGTCTGTGAAATGAAGACCAAAAAAAAGTTTGATCCGTCACATGCTTTTTCGGTTATCGCGAGAAGATATTTTCAACAATCAAACTCCCTCGAAAGGTTAGTGTGGATCTACACCGTAAACGCAGTTACTTAAATGCACCTTAGTCGGGTGTGTTGGACATCAAGACGACTCACTGTTCAAGCTTGAATGTATACGTTGATCTGGGGGAATTACTTTGAGCATTATTCAAATCGGTACTTTACAATTACGATTCACTTTCTCTGTCCTACGTTCTAAGCCACGAACAAAGAAGTAGTCTTGTTTGTAGACTGTTGCCTACATACATTTGCTTGAAAATCAAACCGTTAATCAAATTCAAGAATTACAACTTGTTTTTGCATCGTCAACACGTGTTGCACATTCTCACGTACGGTTACCACGCATAGACCGATAAAAGACCATGAAGCTAAGAGAGTGTTTGCTGTTTAGAGTGTCGGTAACTTATCTACATCGGCTCACAAGAGGTGACGTGACATATTTTGATAGCTGTTGTGAGAATGTGAAACTAGGTGACTTATCTGTCCTTGCGGTGTTAAATCAAAAGGCAATGCCTGATCTGGACAACATTTGCACTTGAAAACAGGGTCACATATTTTGCTGTAGTCGGGTTTTAAAAAAAGTTTCGAAAGGTTGTAAAGATATTTTAGAGAAAAACGATGTCCCACATCTGGACCTGATAACTGTCTACTACAAACATTGTCAACTGTCAAAATAAATGACCTCTTGTGAGCCGTATATTTGTGAAAACATATATTTAGGAAAATGTAATTTGTGAAAGAATACTCGAAAAACAATGTTTGCTTGACAGACGTGCTGCACGAAAATTGAGATTTCCATTCTGTGAAGGTGGGTGCATTCACACACCCGAGAATTCATTAGAGGTCTGTAATCGCATAGCAATGCCGTTTTGCCAAATAATCGGGAGTACAAATATTTAGGAATTGTATAAAAGACTCGGGAGTTGTACAAAAAGATCGGGAGATTAAGCCAATGGCCTGGCCTACTTCGTAGACCTAGTGTTCGGCTTCCTGCAATCCCCAGAGATTTCCGAAAACTATGAGAAGTATAATATCAGTCGCACACCTGCACAGGCGAAATTCCTCTTGCACTGAAACCTCTGTTGGAGATTTACATTGGGTTTCATCATTCCTGTTACGTCACCCTTTGATGTCTGCCCTAAATCTTCTACAATGTGGCCTGTCTCCAGGGCCTGGAGTGGCATGTTGTTCCCTGCTCTGACAGGTGTGAGCAGACCTCTCGGCTGCCTCCTCAGACTGTCTGCAAGAGGGAGGCTCTGGGGAAGAGCTTCCTCCTCCACCATGGGCTCAGGTGAGACACACACACACACATACATACAAACAGATACACACACAAACAGACACACACAGAGACACAGACACACACACAGATACACACAGACACACACACAAACACATACACACAGATGCATACACACAGACACGTACACACACGCACACACAGACACACTACCTAAGAAAGTAGACCTGTTCTGCAGGCAAGCACCAGTCTCCCACTGACTATTTTTCAGTAATGGAACGGTTGTAAGACATCCATGGTAACTATTAAACTGGGCATGTGTAAAACCGTGTATAAAACACCCAGATGGACACGAGTGTCATGGCCTGGGCAGTGTGTCATAGGTCCTCATTCAAAGCAACATTAACCACCACAGGCACACCCACACTTGTAAAACTGTTGTAACAAACGTTGAGGAGAGTGTGTGTGAGTTCTCCTCAGAGGACAGTGTGTGCATGTGTGAGGGCGTTAGGAAGATCAGAGAGAGTGGGCACAGTCAGGATGTCTGTCTGTGACCTGAGCCCTTCAGCTTTGAGAGCTCTCATCCGGCTGGGTAACCACGGCCTGCAGACCACCTCTGGACTGGCCTCAGGTAGGAACCAGGGAACAGCAGGACCACACAGAGACCTTGCTGGACCCGAGAACAGTCTGGTTTGAGCAGGAAGTGTATGGTGAAACTGGATTACTGTACTAAAGTTTTATAAAGGGATCGTCTTCATACAAGATCAAGTTTTCAGATGATGTATCTTTTAAGAAAATGGTCACTTCTGTTAATCAAAACAAAATAATTAGCAAGTCCAGGGTTGTACTCTAACATGGATGTTTGTCTTTAACACATTATCAAACTGTTACAGATTAACCAGTTGTGTTTTCACAGGGTGAAAAGTAACTTCCAGATGATCATGATCACTAATCATAACTGCTTCCTGTCCCGGGGGTCAAAATGTCTTCCCACAAGTCTAGTTACAGATTATGTGACAGTTGGGCCTTGTCTGAAATGTTGCAGTTGTGCAAGCAGAAATGCTTTGGGGTTTAGACCAGACTTTATTGGGCATTTTCTAACATTGTGTTGGTTCTATATGGTTGCTAGGATATCTGCAAGCCAATGTGGTCATAGTACCCAGCAGCCTCGCTGATGACTTTGAAGCGTTGTGCCGGGCTAACCCCGCACCCCTCCCTCTCCTCCACCGCAGCCCGCCTGGAGACTGGGGCTGCCCACCGCTTGCGAACCAAGCAGACATCAGGTAGGGAGGGAGGGATGGATGAGTGAGTGAGTGAGTGAGTGAGCGTGGAGGGGTGGATTGATGGATGAGTAGGGGGATAACAGGCAGGGAAGCAGATTGGTGGACTGAAAGCCTTTTATCCTTGTAGCTCAACATCACCTCTACTCCACCCATCCTTGAACTCTGGAAATAATTGAACAGCAATGTCTAGGTGCCTTGAACATGAGCGTGTTCATCTCCTTTAGGACCGACTGTCCCCAGTACAACGTGTATGAGGGTGGCGTTCTGGCCTGCAAGGCGTCAAGTTTGCAGCCGTACACGCTGCAGCTGCAGCAGATGGTCAGCTTCTACCTGGGCTGCAGTTTCAGCTTCGAGCGGAGCCTGCAGGCAGCTGGCGTCCCTGTCCGGAACGTTCAACAGCATCGCAACGTGTCCATGTACAGGGTCAGTGTCATGCTGTCACGCTGTCATGCTGTCACGCTGTCATGCTGTCACGCTGTCATGCTGTCACGCAGTCATGCTGTCACGCTACACACTCATCCACCTGACGGATGGGTGGTCTGCATGCAGACTGAATTCCATCACCTTAACGTTATGTCGTTGATACTGTCATGTCTGAAAGTTAATCAAATGTGTTTTGTGTGTGTCTGTGTGTGGGTCAGTGTAGACGTCCTTGCAGTGTGCAGGTGGGGGGCCGTTCCAGTGCCCTCTGGTGGTGACTATGAGACCTGTTCCTGCAGACATGCTGGACCTTGTGGCCCAGTGCACACACCTCACTCCCCAGGCCCATGGGGCACCAATACACATAGGAGATCCCGGTACACACAAAGACACACACACATACAAACACACACACACACACATACACACAGAGCTTATACTTACACTCCTTTCCTGTCTATTTCCACAGCTCTGCTGGGTATCCAGGATGTGAGTAAACCAGCCTATGGCGACAGTGTGGAGGCGGAGCCTGGTGACGTGACAGTGTTCTGGGCCTGTGGCGTTACAGGAGTAGAGGCGGTGCTTAGCTGCAGTGAGTTTTGCTGACACTCTTCTAAATAATGAATTCATTCTGACATGAAACAGTTCTAACCAATATTACTTCTCACTGTGGTGCAGAACGTATAGCAAGATTAAGCCCTGTGTGTGTGTGTGTGTGTGTGTGTTTCTGTGTGTGTGTGTGTGTGTGTGTGTGTGAGTGTGTGTGTGCGTGGGTCTGTGTGTGTGTGTTTCTGTGTGTGTCCTCCAGAGCCCTCTCTGGCGTTCACGCACTCCCCAGGGTCCATGTTTATCACCGACCTGCCTGACCCCTCCTCCTCTGACCCCCCCACGACCCTCCAGTTGGATCAATCCCCGCTCACCTTCCTCATCTCCCAGCAGCCTCTGCTTTACAGCATGGCATCCGGGGCAGCGGTCCAACGTATACGCAGCCTGGAGAGAATTATTGGGGAGGACCCAGGTGACCCTTCAAGTCCTTGACTCCTCCCTGTCTCTCTGTTTCTTACTATATGCGTGTGTCTTTATTACATGAGGTTATATTACATGCAGGGGTCAGGGGTCGAATCCAGCCCAGGCCATTTCCTGCATGTGGCTTCCTCCCCTCCCCCTTTGCCTCTTTCTTTCTCACTCTCTCCCGGCTTTTTCTGTCACTCACTCGTTGTCTCTTGCAAAAACAAGGCATTAAAAAAGCTTGTGTTACATGATAAGGTGACAGGACATCCAGCTGTAACCTCTCCAATCTCTTCAGGGCAGAGGGGCATCCAGGTGTTGTTCATCCAGGACGAGCTGCTCCGCTCTTGCCTGTCTCTCTCCCACTCTTCCTCCGTTCTGATCACCACCGGCTTCCCCACACACCACACCCTGAACCCCCCTGACGAGACCGACGGGCCCCCGGGGGCCATCGCCATGGCAGCCACCCTTATGGCCCTCGGCAAGGAAGTCACCATGGTGACAGATGAGCGCGCTTTGGACATGAACAAGGCGATTTTGGAGGACGCAGTGAGGAGAGGTTTGTATTTTTTCAGAGTAGGGTATGTGCGTGTGGGTGTCCCACCTCTCACCTGTATTGTCTGACGTGGTCTTACCTGTGCCCTCAGGGGTGATCAAGACTACCTTCCCATTGGTCACTTTCCAGAACACAGGCCCAGAGTCGGCCATACACTTCCTGTGTCATGATGGAGACCCAACCAGACCTAGGTAACCACACACACACACACACACACATAAAACAGTACACAGACATTTACTTTGCTTATACACATTCACACACCCAGCGTTTTTCCCAATTAGTACATTACATTGTATCGTATATCTGGTATGCAGTCTTGACTCTGTGGACATCCTCCCCTGCGTGTACTGTGCAGGTATGACCACCTGGTGGCGATAGAGCGCAGCGGACGCGCTGCCGACGGGAACTATTACAACATGAGAGGAACCAACGTCAAACACCTGGTTGACCCCATAGACGACCTGTTCATAGCTGCCAGCAGCATCCCTGGCATCACCAGTATAGGTAAAGACACAACGCATGTTCATATATAATCCATGTTGATATAATATGCAATGTGTGTGTAATGTGTGTTCCAGGTATTGGTGATGGGGGAAACGAGCTGGGCATGGGGAAGGTAAAGGAGGCGGTTCGGGCCCACATGCCAAACGGAGCGCTGATCGCCTGTGACGTGGCAGCAGATTTAGCCATCACTGCAGGTATAGACACACTTGACACACTCGTACAGTTTGTATAGCTTGTATCCTGTTTAGTTTATGTATAGGAAAATTGTTATATTTATTTTAAATTGTTTGTTGTTTGTCTGTACTGTTGAATGTCTGTACTTATGTAGCACCGTGGCTCTGTGAGGCACGACATTTCGTTCCACTGTATGCACCCGCATGTAGCGGAATGACAATAAAGCACAACTTGAACTTGAACTTGAACTGGCTATCAATGCACACTACCCGACCACACACTTTGCTCTGTTGCCAAGCAGAACACTCAGTCACTCTGCAGAACTCTACAATTATCAAGTTCAAGTTCAAGTTGTGCTTTATTGTCATTCCGCTACATGCGGGTGCATACAGTGGAACGAAATGTCGTGCCTCACAGAGCCACGGTGCTACATAAGTACAGACATTCAACAGTACAGAATTATGCTTCACTTTGAGTCATACATGGATTGCGCAAGAGTTTCCTGTAGTTGTGTCAGACCAGAAGTAAACCTGACCCTGTTTGTGACATTTGACCTTAACCTGACTTGCTGGATGGTTTGTTGCACATGTCCATCTGGGAAGTCGCACATACGGGAAGTTGCACATACGGGAAGTCGTCCCTGGGAAACGGTTTGAAAAAAGGGCAGGCACTTAAAATATATTCTTGGGAGGTGAATGGACGAACAATTTGTCAATCATTGTCTATCATGAGCTAACTTCATCCATGTTCATGTCTGCCACTAGTTCCTCGGGGGACTCTGATTGGTCCGAACCACTGCATGTATTTGTTTAGTTTTTGTGCCTACTCTTTTCCAAACAGTTTTCAAGGACAAATTCCCAGATGGTTATGTTTAAGTGCCATCTGTTGATGTCAGGTTAGAGATTGGTTTGTGTGTGTGTTTGAGCCCTCTCATCTCCTCCCCCATCCCTGTCTTGTAGGCGTGTCTAACTGGGGAGGCTACGCTGTGGCCTACGGCCTCTACATCCTCAGCCTCTGTCCCATCCACCAGCGCTACCTTCACAAGGGTCTGGAACCAACACCCTCCTCCACCCTCACCCAGGACCTGGAGAACAGCCTGCCTTCTGTAGCCAAGGTATAACCCCCCTCCTATAGACCCAGAGCTGCAAACTCTCACGCATTGGCAGGGAGATACACGCATTTGATTGGTTCCACACGCAATGGAACCAATTTGATTGGTGAACCAATCTCACTGCCAATGCGTGAGAGTTGGCAGCAATGTAGACCCCTAGCAACAGGAGTTAGAACTTCCAGAAACCTATCTTATCTCAGGTGGAGACAAGTTGACGGTCAAGAAGTGAAACTGTTGTTAAACTTGGAGCTCATCTTGATCCACTACCTAACTGATGATTTTACCCCTTTTGTGCCCCCCTCCTCTCCAGGAAGAGGAGATGTTGGCAGTCCTGGTCAAGTTTGGCGTGCGCAGCGGGAAGACAGCCACTCTGGGAATGGAGGTGGATGGGTTGACCTTTCACCCCACGCACTCTGACCTTATCGCCCGCCTACGCGACTGCACCCTCACGCACGCACACACCTAACCCGCACACACAGACACTCCTTATATACATGTGTGAGAATGCTGTTAAATGTCTAACGATGTGTGTGTGTGTGTGTGTGTGTGAGAAATAGTTAAAAAGGCTGAATAGAAGCAAACAGTAATACTAAAAAGGAATACTAATGCTAAAAGGGAAGTTTAGAGAGAGAGACTTTCAAGATAAATGGACCAAATGACAGACACACCATTCACACACTGTGTGTGTCTGCGGTTGACAAGGTTGTATCCTGTTTTCTTGGTTTGATGTATGTGTGACCTAAAATAGTGCATTTTGGGACTTTAGGAAGTGCGTTATTAAGTAAGAGGTCTTAGTCTAAGATCTTGAAACTCTGCTTGTTAGGATCTGTCTTGCCACCTCCTACTCTTGCATTGACGTTTAAGATAGTTATTGCATTAGTGTGTGTGTGGGTGTGTGTGTGTGGGTGGGTGTGCGAGAGTGAGACATGCTGCCTTGGTTACCTTTCACAATTTTTCCTTCACCCCAAGTGAGAGGGCAAAACACACAGAAAGTTGAATAACGACCTGTAATCTATGACACACACACAAAATCAACACCCTTGACACAGTCATATACACAAGTGACACACACATGTCTGGATTATGACTGATTATTACTGTGCAGTAATCCAGATTGGGATTCAGTAGTCAAACAGAGATTGTAGCAGAGATTGTATCCTAAATCTAGAAGACAGTCCAACTGTCCAATCACGCTCAGACTGGTCGGTGATTCGCTGACGATGTGTCAACGTTGCGTTTGCTTTCCTTCTTGAACTCTCGGTTCCAATCCTGACTGAAGCTTCATGTACGAGAATGTTTTTGAATAAAGGAGGTTGGATTCGGTGGTCAGCGCTTTCATTGGAACACACACGGGTCTGAATGCTAGGATCTGGCTGGACAGTGTTGGGTTGGATTCTACCCTCCGCCCTGCTGTGATGCCGTGGCTGGTTACCCCACCTCTGGAGAAGGCTGTAGCATTCCTGTCTGCTGAACACAGCCTTTCTTCCAGCAGGATGCTGTTACTGTCCTCAACTCTCTTGCACAGCACCAGGGCCAAGCTAAGGTGAGTCACATCTCAGTGGGATGTTGTGATATTCCACATTCTACAACTGTACTTGAGTCATTTCAGAGTTTGTATGACTGTACTTTATCTTAACGGCAATCAAAGGTCCCTGAGACACTCATAGACTGTCTCTGAGTTTTACTCTATACCCACAGATAACGTCTGTGCTAGTGTGTGTGTGTGTGTGTGTGTGTGTGTGTGACATTTGATGAACACAGATTTCCACTGACCACAGTAAGACTAATAAAGAAATGACTTAACACTCTTATCATAAGCCTGCTTGCTGATTGTCAGCCTGGGGTTGCCATGGTGTCCAGAGATGCTCTCATTACCAAACTAATAAACAAAAACTGTTCTCCGATTGGCCGGTTCTCCCTTCACCTGATCAGCTGTCCTATCAACCGGCAAATTAATGATCTCCAGGGGATATCAAATAAACAATCAGTCACAGAGCTGAGAACTCAGACCAAAATAAACAACCCTGTCATACACACACACACACCACAACTTTCGAACACACTGCACAGTTCAACACTCACACAAACAGATTTGTTCTCAGACACACACACACACAAGACTTCAGCATGTGTGTGTTTATGTGAGCAATACTTGCAGTCTCACAAGCACCTCACACACTAATACAGTTGAACATATGAAATGAAGACGATAAGTGTGTGTGCTGTTTGTGTGTGGACCCAAGCGAAGGCAGAGGGGAGGGCAGGTTAAAACTCTGGAGCCTGAGTCTAATTCCCATAGGAACATAACGCTGCGTGTCATGATCTCCCTCAAGGTCTCCAGCTTTCTATTTCTATCTCCCATAGCTCCCTCTTGCCCTCCCTCCCTCTTTCTCTCTCTCCATCCATCCACACCCCCATCTGCCCATGTCCCTGGGCAGGTAATTACTCATAAGATTCATTAGGGCCAAGGAACCAAACATCTGTCACCAGAAACACACACCAGTACACACACGTCCAATTTGTAATTTTAGTTCAGTCTGGTTTATTACATGTAAAGAGCTTGACAGAGAGAGAGAGAACATGTTCCATGAAGTCAAGAGGAGTTTTTACACATACCTCAAGATGTCAGACTTATGTGGCAGCAGGCCAAAGACAAGAGTAAAAAACACACACACACACACACACACAGACAGACACACAGATGAGTCACACTGGCACGAATTGCTCGACCCAGGCATTCTACACATTTCTCAGAACGTTTGAGAGTCTAACTGCCAAAGGAATAAAACAAACCACAAACAAGACGTCTCTAAAGCCACAGGAAGACATCGCTGGACACCTCAGAAGACCCAGCACATACTTCTTACAAAAATATACTTTCAACATAACTCCACAGGTCCATTATGTTATATTAGACTTCATATTCAGGTTACACATCCATAGCCACGCATGGACATCAACTTATGTAAACAAAGAGGGAGGTCTTACCGCCCTGCATGGTGATTGGCTGGCATGAAACTACACAACCATGTCAATGTCTGATAATGAGAAAGCCATTTCATGGGCTAATTTGTCTCTGATCAATCCCTTGTAGCAGAACAAGTGATCCTGGTTAAAGTGTGGCAGGGCAAACCAGATTGGATGGTTGAGTGGTCCGGACCCCACACAGACACCTCATATGAACCTGACCCTGAGATTGGATCTCTGATATTTTACCAGCTACAACCGAGGGACTCTCACAGCCAAGTCACGGCAACGCCACGTTCGGTGGGTGAAGTTCAACAAGGAAGTAAGTTAAACAAGAAACGTTACATTAGCATGTTACATAAACACTAACACGACATCAACTTTCTGTCTAACCAACTCTCCGAAAGCATACGGACGCAACAGCTACCGTGGCCGCTGATGTGCTGTGCGAGCGCGTGGCAACCCTCCCACCTACGTCTCCACCTTGGTGGAGTGCAGCAGCGTTACCGCCACTGCCCCGTTCTCGTTGGAAGCCGCCACTTCGTTGGAGTCGCTGATCTGCGGCTGGGCAGGGTTAGCTCCCCCCCGCCGCCCGCAGCAGCAGCAGAGGACCCTGACGGTGGACCTGAGCGCCCCCTGGAGGCTTCGCTGGGCGCCCTCGCTCACGAAACAGTAGAGCACGGGGTCGGCGATGCAGTTGAAGCTGGTGAGGAGCAGGGAGAAGTGGTAGTAGTTGAAGATGTTGATGATGAAGTCGCAGTCCGTCTCCAGCAGGGTGCGCACCAGCAGGAACACGTGGTAAGGAAAGAAGCACAGCAGGAAGATCACCACCGTGCTGGTCACCAGCTGCTTGATGCGCTGCTTCTGGGCGTTCTGCGTCCCCGCGCTCTTCCCCACCGCCTTCAGGACACGCAGGTAAGACCACGCCAGGATGGCGAGCGGGAACAGGAAGCCAATGATGAAGCGGTAGTAGTTGATGGGGTGTTCCCACGACTGCATGGGGTAGTGCTCAAAGCACACCGATTGGTTAGTCCTGTCCGTGCTCAGCTCTCTGTGGTGGAAGAAGACCACGCCCACAGCGATCTCCTTCAGCCAGATGGCAACGCTGGCGATGGCGGCAGCCTTCATACTGCGGAGGGCGGTGAAACGTAGCGGGTAGACGACCGCCAGGTAGCGGTCTATGGAGATGCAGCACAGGAAGCCAACACTGATGTAGATGTTCTGGGAGAGCAGGGACACAGAACAGAGAGAGATAGAGATGTAGTGGTTATGCTTGAATCATGTCAAAGCACCAAGAATTGCACATTACCAGACCTGATCATTGTTAAGGTCAGGGGTTAAGGGTGATGGGTTTGGGTGCTGAATTAAGGGCTGAAGGGTCAGGGCTTAAAGGTCAATAGTGACAGGTTGGACAAGGGTCAGAGGTCGTCCTTCACTACCTGATAGAGCAGGAAGCCGCACACTTGACAGAGCCACTCTGTGTTCCGCCAGTCGTCCCCCTGGAAGATGTACTGCAGCCAGAGGGGCAAGGATGCTAGATACAGCAGGTCTGACAGGGTCAGCTGCAGCAGGTACACGCCCAGCTCGTTACGCACCTACAGCGGAACACACCCAATACCGCTACTTATTGGAGCAGATATTTTGTTTTTCCACAATAAAAGTTCATGGATGAAAGGTGCGTTGTAAAAAAAAAAAAAAAAGGACCAGTACAAATAGATGAGTTAATAACAGTAAGGAGGGCAATAAAAAGACGCAATCAAAATACAAATAAACACCAAAGACACAAGAAGCTAAGAGAATGCAAGAACTTGCAATTGAAAACGCATCCGTCACCTTGAGCTGGAGCACCGCGTGGTAGAGGGAGAACACATTGGCAGGAACCCCGAGCAGCAGAACCAGGATGTAGGCCCAGGAGAACAGGTACTGATGGATTTCATGGCTGATGCTGCAGTTGATGTACTCCTTCGAAGACATGGTCAACGTAGGGGGTTCAACCGCATCGCCTTGATAGCTCGGCTCGCACGCACACAGCTAGGTGGGTGCAGCGTCTATGGTTGATTTATACAGGAGATAGATTGCGAAGGCCATTCCATTCTGACCTAGAGCAGGCAAAGAATACACACACACACACACACACACACACACACACACACGATAACTTCATTAATGCTTACGGTACAATAACAAAACATTTGAATATGTTTAGGTTAAAAGAGCTTTGCACCCGATAAGAATGTACATTTCCTGTGGAAGGCAGATTGACTTTTTCGCGGTCCAAGCCTGAGACCGGAAGATACAATCAACATCTTAGTCCAACCACGTACAGCTCTACGTGAAAGAAGAGACTGCCTACCTAATAGATTTGTCTAGTTATGCAAAATATCCCAACGAAATGGACTAGTTACATTCCAAAAGTTTCAAACTATAAAACCATGTAAAGTATTTCGTCCAATACAATGTATTAATAGCCATGATCTTTTTGCATCATTATGCATTTGCACAGTCCCTGATAACTCGGGTTCACTATAGAATGTTTACCATATCTTGGTGTCAAACTGACCGCTACACTTTGACCTTTCGATTGATACCTCATTTGACCCATAAGGGTCTCCCATGCCCTGTCCATAGCCTTCCAAAACCAAAGAGGCTCTCTGCAACTCTCCGTCCTCTCGCCCCAATTGAACCAACTTCTTTGGCATAAAACTGAAATTGGCTCCAGCTGGTTCCCAAATGAGCTCGTTATTCTTCTAACCAATGAAATCCTGCAGACGCCAATAAGCAGCAATAGGGGTACCTCTGGAACTTTCAAAGTAAAAGTCTCTACAAGAACAGACAATTCAGCGTCAACCGTTGTGAACCGGATGAAGCTTTCTAACATGTTCATACTTACGTTTTTGTGTCTCAGAAACACTAATGGGAGATGTCGCTGTAACGATTGATAGTTCTGACTACCACTTTTCATCAGAGACAATAATTATAAAAATGAACACCTTTAATCCTAAATATTTGGCCTTGGTTACCAAGGGTCCTTTTGGAGTCTGGTGAAAGACGATAGTGATGGCACGTGTAGATATGAACAGTCATGCATGGCGCTTTCAATACAATTTATGTAGCTTGAACAAGAACATAAGATTAAACCAAGCGCTTTGTGATCAGTCATTACGAAGGACGTGATAGCCACAAGTCGTTCGTAAGAGTGATGTCGAACAATTCTTAAACACTACTTTAAATACACTTAGAACAAATTGTATTGCATATGGTCAATTAATCAACGTAGCAATCTCTGTGATTGGCTAACTCTACTCAATGACAGCTTGAAAAAATACATCTCCATACTAATTGTCCCACAGTCCTCTGAAGTGGCATCTCTACCAAACGGAGTTAACTGAACGTACTTTGTATCAAGCTTCTTAACCAACTGTAAACTTCTCTTGAATCACATTTATTGTTACCATATTTTAGAATTCCACCACAGTCTCCAAAATAAATCATTTTAATATATACGCTTAGAAAACACATGCAAAATATGAATATGTTGTTATCATATTTGACTTACGACTTGAATCAGTGGGACTCTTGGCTGTGTGAAAGGAAAGCACATATTGTTTCAGTTCCCTATTAGTCAGTGATGACGGAGACTGTGTGCGTATGTGTGAGTAAATGGGTGCATGTTTGTGCGTACATGTGTCTTAAGCCGTTATTCTTTTCAGAAACTTCACTGCAAACTCTAGAGTGAGTCACTGCTGGAGAAAGTTAAGGGGAAGGCTGCCAGACTACTGTGTGATGCTCAGCTTTCACTTCCTGGAGTTCCTGAAGGTCAGTGTATAGGGCTAAGTATGATACTACACGCTCAGGACAGGAACTGTACAGTGTGTATGTGTGTTTGTCCATGCATGTGTGTGTTTGTCCATGCATGTGTGTGTTTGTCCATGCATGTGTGTGTTTGTCCATGCATGTGTGTGTTCAGGTTTGGGGGTAAGCTTTGCTATGAACATATTCTGAGCACTGCGTGACTATGTGGATGCAAAGATTAAACTAAGTTCTGACTTCTATATCATCTGATCCCAATCTATTGATCAGCCTTCACCTCTTTACCCTGCAGCTCCAGAAACTGACCTCCGACCTGCCAGGCATCTCAAACAGTCCAGGGAGCAGGGAGACGAATCAGAGCCAGACACTCTGGTTACCAAGTTTAGTCTGGCAGTCTGGTCAGTGGAGTAAAACCATATGGTAGCTCGGTGAATAGAAGTCAGTCGGATAGTACGGCAGCTTGGTCACTCCAACTCACCACAACCAAGCAGGGACTCATTCAGTAGTGTAGAACTCTAAAGCAGTTTAGTCCGTTAGGTCCATTCGTATGCATTTCCACCGGAGGCTGGTGGCAGGACCATGGCAACAGGCCATGGTTCCCAGAGAAAGGACGGTCCCATTTAAACCAGAGCTAAAAGGGAACAAGGACCTCCAGAATAAAAACTCCTGAAAGACTTTGTCAGTTGAGACAAACAGAACGCCCAGAGAACCATCAGGAACAGTATACGTGTTGGCATCCTGCCTTGGTGGTGCCAGTGAGGAGACCTGTCTGACACCTTCTGCCAGCAGGAGAGAGGACCAGTCTTGAAGCTGGTGGGGTTGGAGTAACTTGGCCAGGACTACAAGTGCCTTTTAGAAAGCCTTGGTACAGCCCAGTAGCTGACCAAAAGAACACCCCAGAGACCAAGCCTCCACCAGAGGAATGTGTTGGTCAGCCTCAGAACCTCTCCCACAGGGAATGCTCTCCGCTTGGGCCTTGAAAACCGTTTTCTTACTCTACTCAACTGTCATTTGTCATTCCAGTCACGCGAAGTGTCTTTGGAATGTTCCTATTACAGAAATATCGCATGTTGAATGTCACACGAACGTCAAGAACGAACTTAACAAACACACCGATGTTTAAAGTTGAAAACGAGCAGAAAGGTAGATCAAACCGGTCCACTGCGAACCTTGTACCTCTACCTTACACAAGAACAACTGGCACCTGCTGTTTTACTAAAGGACACATTAGAACTACGGCTCCAAATGTTTCAAGGATTTGATTTTTTTTTTTTCCTTCGGTTGATTCTGATAAGGCCATTCGGCTCGTACTTGTTTATTTTGGTTGGTGAAAAGTACACACCGCATACTGTGCTCAGAATGTGTGTGTTGGACTCGGAACACTGATGGTCAAGCCAATTTCGAATTAATTCATTATGCGCTTAAATTACAAAAACATTACATTTTTGCAAGTCGAAATTCAGATAACCATGTTTTTGCAGGTTTAATTAAAGCAACGTTAAAGTACGGATGAAAGACATAAAGCACGATAAAACGATCAGGACCACCATGTCAAATGAGAACAGGTATGAAGGCAAAGTTAATAGGTACATGAATAAAACAAGCTGCCGTTTTCTAACCTTATTCGTTAACTCCTGTCTTGTAACAGCTCGCAAGCGTGTTAAGCGTTAAGAGGTTTTCCGGCGGCTCCCCGGTCTGAAACCGCTGCATGCTCTCAGACAGATGTGAACTGAAATAGCGCAGGAAAAAGGATCTTACGGTACATTAACGGGGCGGCGCGTGTTGAAGTGCTGCTGTCTTCGCTGTAGTCTTTGTAGTGCCACTTGTCATTCAAACCGAAAACACTTCCTCACGATTGAGATAAGAAGGCTGGTTACAACATACAAATAGTAAAACATTCCTACAATGCGTCATTAAATGAGTTCTGATAACTCTGATTTCTCCCCTATTCCGATAAAACGAGCTGACTGTTTGAGGCATAAGCGCTTGCTTACGGAGAAAACGTGTTTGTGCGGCGCAGAGCTTGTTAACAGATCACCCCATAGTCAAAAAAAAAAGAAAAAAAAAGATGAAATGATTTACTTGAGTTACTGTATTATTTTTGTTTTGTTTTTCTAATCTTAATGATCTCACAACAAAAAGAAAAGAGACTTCAGTTTACAAAACTTTATTATTAAAAAGGGTCAAATAGTTTTGGTCAGGAAAATTCTCTCACATGAAACTATGAAAACAAAAGTATTTTCATTACGTTCATTCCAGTTAGAAAGCACGCTGGTTTGACACAGAGTAAATCCAGTTTTATCCCAGTAGTGTTTGGTCATGACAGCCCTGAAGCAGGTTGCTAGTTTGTCTGAAGCTTGTTTGCAGGTTGGGCCAGCTGGCACTTCTCTGTCTACAGCATCTCAGGTCCTTGTGGTATTAACACTATCCCAATACGAGACATACACCTACTGCAGCCGTTCCTGCATTCACCAGTAAACTATTATATTTGATCACTTTTTATCAACATAGCTTAGATATACATCATATCTCCAATGTTAGACCTGTTTATCAGTAAAAGTCTTTAAGAGTGGTGTACATCTGGACTGAGACCTAAGTCTCTTCTTATTGGACAGAAAACAGGAAGTCAAGTTTTAAAATTTCAATCTGCACAGAAAATTAGAGACGGAAGGAGGTGGAATGAGCGTTGTAATCCGACTGTGCACCAGTACAAACTGCACTACAAAGCCAACACAACAACAACAACCAAACAAAGTCAGTGGACATTTCACAAGATCATTCTGAAGAACATAAATAAATACACTGGAAGTCTTATTGCCTTTTGTGAGGTTTGTTTCAGTGTTTCAACATAATCAGCAAGTGCAACCAAGACTGTGGCAACGGTGGCAACAGGGACCACAGAAACCCAGTGTTCAGACGCATCGACTACATAATCATCATCATTATCATCATCCATCATCTTCTTCTTCTTCCTCTCTAGTGCTCTTAGGAATGTATTTGAACTCATAATTCATATTTACAGAACATGTTAACAGCAACATGAAGCAGGGGTATACATGCTCTCTCTATCCATTCTCATCTTCTCATTGTTCTACAATCTGCTGCTGCATTTCTCTCCCTCCCTCCCTCCCTCTCTCTCTCTCTCCCTCCCTCCCTCTCTCGCTCTCTCTCCCTCTCTCGCTCTCTCTCTCTCCCTTTGTCCATCCCCATTCTCTATTCCGTAGTTAGGCTGACCAGTGTTAGTGGTATCTGGGCCAGCCAGTGTGGTCAGAGGAAGCCACATCGGCCAGGGAGGAAACAGTTCCAGTAAAAACCCTGGAGTGCTGCATGCTGGGATACCGGGAGGCCAGAGAGAGGAGGGTGTAATTACACAGGGAGGGGTCGACCAGCTCCATCTTGAGTGTCCTTCTGTGTCCTGAATAGAACTAGAACCACATGGCCCTGCTGGTGGGGTGCTGGTGGGGGGGGGGGGGGGGGGGGGAGCAGAGAAGGGGGTTTTGATCAGCTGAACTGGCGTAGGAGGTGGGAGCAAACATTCGTGTCTCTAGTGCCTTTCATCTCCTTCTCTGTGGAACAGTGGGAGTACAGCTCTGATGACAGTCTGGGGAGAGAGGGAGGGGGGTCCAGTGGTCTCTTTGGGGAGTAGATGACCAGCTGTGGGACCGGTCAATTACAAGTTGGGTTGATCAATCAGAAGGAGAGAGAGCCAGGCATGTGTGTGTGTGTTCCAGTCCTGCACAGTCCACCATGGCAGTAACTGTCCTGTAGACTAGTCCTCACCCAGACGTCTAGACGCAACCATACTCGTACCAGACGGTCTGGGGGTCGTTGTTGGGGTCTGGGGAGGAGGGAGCACTCTTGGGTGGCTCCTCTGTCCCACAACCCTTCCCCCCCCCGCCCCCCTCTGTCTTCTTCAGCAGGGGCGAGTCAGACGTCACCCTTCCCTCCGCCTCTGACTCCGCTTCCTCCAGACGCAGCGCCGGCACTGCCCGCACCGGCGTCACCATGGCAACCTCCCCGCGATGCTGCTGGGGGACGGCTCGCCCCTGAGTCAGGCTGTTTCGATTGGTTCCTGACCTCCCCCCTGCTCCGCTGTGGCGTTCCGGTGGCAGGGACAGCGAGGACGAGTGGTGAAGGGGCGGGCCTTGGGGGGAGTACCCTCCATCTCCGTGCTGATTGGCGGTGGAGCCTGCCAGCCTAGCAGACAGGGGGCGTTCCTTCGTTCCAGAGCCTGCCCCGGGCCTCCTCACGATGCCCTCCTGGGTGGCGTCAGGGCGGAAACTGTCTGGTCCGTTGGACCGTAGCAAGTCTGCTGACGCCAGGCTGAAGGTTCGACTCAGACCGCTGCTGGCCCCGCCCCCCCGGGACACGGGGGAGTGTACAGAGGAAGGTCGGCCCACAGGTGTCCCTCCTGTCCCCCCCTGCCCATTGCTGGCCCTGTGAGGGAGGGTCTGGGAGTTAGAGGAGGGAGGGGCGGAGTCAGGTAGACGCATGCTGGGCTTGACGCTCTGGCCTGGCTTGTTAGCCCCGCCTCCTGTCTTGAGGGTGGGGGTGACGTAGCTGGTGGGGGTCTTGACGCCATCCCTGACGGGGGGGGTCCGACCGGGAGGGGCACGGTCTCCCCCCGGGCCTCTGGTGAAATATTCAGTCATCAGATCTTCTCTGCTGCCTGTCTGCACCTGGATGGACAGACACGTGCACACGCACGCGCACGGACACGGACACGCACAAACAAATAAACACACGTGGTTAGATACTCCAAACGTTGCAGCTTCACATACCCTCCTAACCCTCAATAACTTCTTTACTCGGGGGATGAGAACTCCCACCAGATTTGAAACTTCCTGGATTAGTGATATCAGAATAGCGCTAAGGGGCTGATCCAATCATAACCCGTTTGTTTAGATGAATGTAGAAGAGACAGGGAGACTAATCTCTCTCCCAACAATACAAACATGATTGGGTGGACCACAGATGATGTGTGTGTGAGAGTGTGTGCATGTGAGAGTGCATGTGTGTGTGCATGCGTGCGTGCATTACCAAGTAAAACATGTTTACAGCGTAGCAAGTTGTAAAACCGTCAATCTAAACACACACAAGCACACACACATACAATTATCTAAATGGCCCTTTATTACAGGCAGTGGCCACCAGCCAAACAGCCAATCAACTACTGGCTAATCTAATAACTGAGACAAAATGCCTTCAAACAAGCAGTAAAACAAACAACACAACTGATGCGTCCGTCCTGCTTCCTTCCTTACAAACACTATCACATTTCATCCAATCCGTTGGTTGGTCCGTCAATTACCCTTAATGACGTCATCACCTCATCATGACAACATGAGGCCAGAGAGAGTACCAAGGATTTATAGTCTGTAGAAAAGTAAACACACACACACAAACTTCTCCACCGTATTAATGCTAACCTCTCCTCAGCCGTGATAGGCCACATGAGTCTGTGGAGGCGTGGTCAGTACTCACGGTGGGCGGGGACAGAGTGTTGCTCTCGTACAGGAACTCCTCCAGGGTGACCATCTGGCTGCCGGGGGAGGACGGCCGAGTCCGGCTGGAGCCGGGGGCGAGGCCGGGGGCGAGGCCGGGGGCGAGAGCAGGGGCGAGAGCGGGGGTGAGGCCAGGACGGGCGGAGCCTCTCTGGGGCAGGGGGTCGTAGGGGAGGGTGGAGCTGCGGGGCAGTGCCTGCTGGGATACTTCCTGGCTGAGACCTGAAACGTCGTCACTGGACAGGCTGGCAGAGCGACCCTGCAACCGCTCAACCGAGTCTGACAGACACACAGACATCGGCAGACAGAGAGACAGACAAAAACAGTTAGGCTATTTAGGCTAGACATGCTCAGATATGTGTAGTACTGTAGTACCAGTGTAGGACTGCAGTTACGGTGCAGTACTACAGAAACAGTGTAGTACTATAGTAACAGTGTAGTACTATAGTAACAGTGTAGTAATGTAGTAACAGTGTAGAACTGTAGGAACAGTGTAGTACTGTAGGAACAGTGTAGTACTATAGTAACAGTGTAGAATAATAGAAACAGTGTAGTGCAGTTGTAACAGTGTAGAACTGTAGGAACAGTGTAGTAATGTAGGAACAGTGTAGTACTGTAGGAACAGTGTAGTACTATAGTAACAGTGCAGCAGGGTAAAGTTGTCACCTCGACAGTTCACAGGAGAGTTGCTGCTGGAGGTGTTGTGACTGAGCTCTGCAGAGCCTGGTCTGTACCCTGTACACGCATGCGCCACACGTACACACACACACATGCGCCACACGCACACAGCGCACACACGCACACACACACACACACACAAACACAGAGATAATGAGAAACTCTAAGATTGAGGGAGAAACAGTGAGACTTGACAGATACCAAGTAACCACTCAAGGAACTTTTCCCATCGATCCAACCGCTCCTCTACCTGCGTTTCCAAGGAGACCAGATCCCCCCGTGGTTTGGGAGGAGAGGAGGCGGGAGTCGTCATCGTATAGCAGACCTGAGTGTGGAGGAGCAGGTCAGACACCACAGTACCCTGACGACAGTTTCAAACACTTGCTTTGCATTAATCAGAGAAGCTCGGTGGTGAGATGTTCTTTTGTGTACTGCTTGACTGTCTGTTTAATCTGAGTCTCATCATTCAACAGGAACCAACCACCTGTACCAGTGTTCAATTAATAGTGCTGTTTTCACATCCAGATGCAGTATATGAAGCCATAGGTAATGAACGCCTAGTGAGATGTCAAAGCTTGCAGCTTCAGCTTGCTACCTGCTGGATTGTGTGTGTGTGTGTGTGTGTGTGCGCAGCTTCCTGCTGGAGTGTGTGTGTTCCCTGGAGACAGCTGGGTCGTGACTGAGGTACAGCTCACCAGGAAGCACAGAAGCTCAGAACAGACCCATTGGCTAAGGACTGACCAATCAGCTCCGTCTGATTTCAGGAAGGTGTGTGAGCTAAACTGTGCCTAGATACTGTATGCAGCCTGTGGGATGTGGGACTGAGGCATAGCAGCAGGTGACATTGTTTGAAAAAGGTAATGTATATTTTAATAATTGAAATAGTCTTCGATTTTATTCCTTTTCTACCCCCACCCATCATTCACGCACGCACACACACACACACACACACACACCACACACACACCACACACAAAGCTTTGCTACCTCGGGTCCTGCGACTGGGCCTGGAGCCGGGGGTGAGAGCAAGGGTGGAGGTCTGGTTGGTGGGGGTAAGCACAGGGGTAGACGTCTGGTTAGGGGGGGTGGAGTATGAGACCCCTCCCAGCTCCCCTCCTCTCCTCCTGGAGTAGAAGTCTTCAGCTCCACCCCCGTTGATGCTCTCACTGCTGCCCCCTGGTGCTGGGTACGGCTTCCTGACGCTGGAACCTCCGTAGTCACCTGCCACAAAGATAACAGGTGTCTCACACTGACCAACCTATCACGGAACCCTTCCTGTTGTGACATCATACACAGACTTTTCACATGACAGCGCTGCAGACAGGACACGGTAAGAGCAGGTACACACGCGTGGACGGAGGATAGCATGTTACACGCGTGTAAGAAGCCTGGGCAGCATGTGTCGTGAACAAGGTTCTTTTCTTTTCTCAGGTTGTGAGGAGGTAAGACAGGTAGGAGAAGACCAGGGAGGGGTGAGACAAGTAAGGTGACAGGAGCATGGAGGGGTGAGACAAGTAGGGCGAGAGGAGCATGGAGGGGTGAGACAAGTAGGGCGAGAGGAGCATGGAGGGATGAGACAAGTAGGGCGAGAGGAGCATGGAGGGGTGAGACAAGTAGGGTGAGAGGAGCATGGAGGGGTGAGACAAGTTGAAGACAAGGAAGGGGTGAGACAGGTAGGAGAAGTGTGAACAGAACGATGTGAGACAGCATGGAGACATATGGGGACAGACACACCATCATTACCTCAGATAAGACAGCTCTGCCAGAGACTGGCTCTCTCCTGAATCTGTCAACCCCCCTTCCATTCCCCTCTCTACCTCTTCTTCCCCCTTTATCCCTGCCCACTCTCCTCCCCCTCTGCCACTCTTTCCTCCCCCTTTCCCACTCTCTCCTGCCCCTCTCTCCTCCCCCTCTCTCATGCATGCAGCCCTTGTGTCCTCTCTTGTCCTCTCACCTTACATACAGTAGATTTATGACTGCTGTCCAGATTACACTAGCTCTGAGTGGTGGCCCCTACCAACGCCCACTTACTAGATTAAACCCTCCATTCTGTCTTCCACACAGACATGCTCACAGAACAAGCCAGGACAACATGTACACACACACACACGTATGCACACACACACAAAGCCAGCTGTGATAAAGCTGTCTGCAGTAGGAGCTCCAGGCTGACAGGGCTACTTACTGCACGGTCTAGAGTCCAGACAGGCCCCAGGAGCTACAGGGCCCAAAAAACCTGCTCACAGTTCAGACAGGGTGTGCGTGTGTGTGTGTGAGGGGGGGGAACGACTTGTGTGTGTGTGTGTGTGTAAATGTTTAAAGGAGAATACTATTGGAAGAATGGAGGACAGTGGATGGAAAAGTATAGATAAAGATGCTGGTGAAGATGATGATGATGATGGTGATGATGGCAGCGGCATTAGAAGGCCTCGCCAGGCACCAGAGGTTCGACAGAGCAGGTGGTGATGATGTCAGAGGAGGACCAGAAGCGTAGCCTCCTGGAGAGAGAACCCCGAGAGGGGGTCGTCCGGGGGGGGCGTTCCTTCTCCTGGCTCTTACTGCGCAGGAACCTGAACCGCTTGGCGGCCAGGGGGGCCGAGACGGGGGCCGAGAGAGGTGAGGGGAGGGGGCAGGAGAGTGATGTTGAGAGGGGGGCAGAGAGAGGTAAGGAGAGGGGGCAGGAGGGTGATGTTGAGAGGGGGGCAGAGAGAGGTAAGGAGAGGGGGCAGGAGAGTGATGTTGAGAGGGAGGGGGCTAGATGTGGCGAATGTATTATGTAACACACACAGAGATGAGAGGTCGGATGAAAGGAGAGAAAGAGAAAAAGCGAGTGGAAGAGAAATCAGTTAATGGTGTGACTCTTCACACATAGAATGACACACATACAACTCAACAGAGACAGTAAAGGCGTCATGGCATGCAATAGAACCCAACTCTACTCTAGAAAACATGCATTAGAAAACTTAGTAGAACCAACAGAACCAGCCATCATGCTGAGAAAGAAAACCAGATAAAAGGTGAGCAGGTGCAGAGACTGTGTGGGTGTGAGTGTGTGTGTGAGTGTGTGTGTGTGTGTGCACTGCCCTCTAGTGGGCTATAAGTTCAGTCCATGTGTTGAGAAGACATGCGGTTTGTTAATCAGGGGGCTTGATGGTTATTTGTATTTTCATGTTTTTATTGATCCAGTCATTTATCCCAAAGTAGAAGGCGGTGTCCCCTGTACACACAGAACAAACACGCCTGACTGCCTGCCTGCCCGCCTGCCTGCCCAGCCAGCCTGTTTATGCAGCCTGATCACAGTTCAGGAATGTTGCGCCTTCATGCTGCCTCTCAGTTCTGTGTTAAACCGTCATGAACTCAGCAGTGGAGGAAGGCACAGAGCTGAAGGGGTGTGAGTCTGGAGGGACTACATACACTAGACTCTGATGGTGACCACGCCTCTGACGGTGACCACGCCTCTGACGGTGACCACGTGCCTCCGACGGCAACCACGCGCCTCCGATGGCGACCTGCACCTTTGACGATGACCACAACTCTGAGGGTGACCACAGCAACCACACCTCTGAGGGTGACCACAGCGACCACACCCCTCTGAGGGTGACCACACGCCTCCGAGGATGACCACAGTGACCATACACCTCTGACAGGGCCCACACGCCTCCGAGGGTGACCACGGCAACCACACGCCTCTGACAGTGACCACGGCAACCACACGCCTCGGAAGGTGACTACACACCTCAGACGGTGACCACACGCCTCTGATTCCAGAACGCAAGCAGGTCACAGAGGGGTTTTTACAGGATCACACAGCAGGATCTCTGTTTAGAGCAGAGCCAGTCTGTCTAACGTACTGTCTGTCTGACTTACTGTCTGACTTACTGTCTGTCTGACTTACTGTCTGTCTGACTGACTTGCTGTCTGTCTAACATACAGTCTGTCATCTGTCTGCCTTACAGTCTTGCTGTTCGACCTACCTCTGGAGTGGGTGGAGGTCTGTGAGTTATTGAGAGAATTGTTGTGGGTGTGGTTGTCCTCGGGGGCGTCCGGTCCGAGGCGGGACTGGCGAGGAGGGAGAGGCGGGGGCGGGAGGGGAGGGAATCCGTCTGGGTAGTCCAGAGTGGGGGGGTCTGGCAGGGGTAAGTCGGCTGCAGACCGGCTCCTCTCTCTGGAGCTGCTGTCCTTCCGGGGCTTGATGAGCTTAGCCAGGGCTTTAGCTCCCACCCACTGGCTCTTCCTGGTAACACAGACAAGATAGGAGGTCAGAGGGTCACACTGGACAGGATGAAGAGGAACTGAGCCACTCTATACTGAGCCTGTTTGAACAGTACAGAGTGCTGAGAGTTTGACACTCTCATCTGGCTCAAACAACGAGCCCTCCCTCTCCCCTGCTGACTGCTCCCTCCCTCTCCCCTGCTGACTGCTCCCTCCCTCTCCCCCTCTCCCTCTCCCCTGCTCCTTCTCCTTTTCCCTCCCCCTCTCCCTTGCTCCCTCCCCCTCTCCCCTGCTCCCTCACCTCTGCTCCCTCTCCTTCTCCCTCTCCCCTGCTCCCTCTCCCTCCCCCTCTCCAGGGCAGTAGTTTGAACAGGAGAGGCAGCACAGTTTCCTGCCTGCTGACAACCAGAACCCTAGTGTCATACTTCTTGGGCGCAGGGTCGTAGAACTTGTACTGGTCCATAATCTTCTCCTCCAGCTTCTCCTTCTGACGTCGTAGAGTGTTCAGCTTGTCTCTGTGGAGCACAGGGAGAGGAGCGTAAACACTAACTTGAAAGAAAGGAAGTTAACACCAACATCAATGTTTTGTTTATCTACCCTACAAAACCCCAACACCTAACCTTAACCCTAAAGCCAAACCTGTACCCTAAATCTAAACCGAAACTCTTTACTTTAAAAACAACAATCCACAACAACTCCTAACCCTAACCCTTAAAGTAATTCCAACTAACACTATTTACACTTCCAACTACCCTTAAAAGAACCCTGGAAACTACTTAAGTTTTGGGTCCCACACAAATGTTCCCACAAGGTTCCCACTATGTCCTTAGTTTACCATTCTTGAGGGGATTTTTGGTCCTCACAAGACTAGTAAAACAAGAGCACACGCACACACAAACACACACACACTGACATGTAGAGCTTCTGCTCTTCGTGGTAGTGCTCCTTGCTCTCCATGGTGCGCTCCAGCAGGGTCTGGTTCTGCTGACTCAGCATCTGGATCTGGCTGAGCAGGTGGTGGTTCTCCTCCTCCAGGTTCCCCTTCAAACGGGTCAGCAGCTGCACACACACACACACACACACACACACACACACATCCACACACACACACCACACGGAAATCTTTATTACTTTTTCAAGACCAACCACTACACACAGACACAATGTTCTTGCACTCAGAAACACACACAATGCTCCTACTTTTGGAGAGTCCAAACCTTCACACATACACCCCACATGGACGTGCTGGCTGTGTCCCTGTGCGGTCCTACCTCACAGTGGTTGTCCAGCTTGGTCATGGAGATGTCCAATCCCTGGTGCTGCTCCTTCAGCTGGTCGTACTGGGCCTGCCAACGGTTGACCTCCAGCTGGGCCGAGTTCAGGGAGGTCTTCAGCTCCTTGGTGTGCAGTTGGAGACCCTCATACTCCTTAGTCAGCTGGCTCTGGGATTGGTTGACCCTGAGGGAGAGGGGAGGGGTTAATGGTGATGGGGAGGGTTTATGTTGACAGGGGAGGAGCTTGTGAAGAAGCACGCATCATTCAATAATAAAACATTGAAATAACAGACGTGTATATCCAAAGTGACATTCAAGAGATTCAAACCTGCAACCTACTGATCTTCAGTGATATGCTCTACCACTGAGAGATTTGTGTCTCGCTACGTAGGTCAATCAAGTTTTTACATGACCAGCAGAGGGCAGAACTGTGTCCTTTTGGGTTGCACACGTCTGCGTGTGTGTGTGTGTGTGTCTGCATGTGTGACTGCGCATGTGTGTCTGTGTGCGCGTGTGTCTGTCTGCGTGTGTGGGTCCGTGCGCGTGTGTGTCTACGTGTGTGTCTGTCTGCATGTGTGACTGCGCGCGTGTGTGTGGTCTGTGTGTGTGTCTGCGTCTGCCTGTGTGTGTGTGGTCTGTGTGTGTGTGTCTGCATGTGTGTGTGGGGTCTGTGTGTGTGTGTCTGCATGTGTGTGTGTGTTTGTTTGCATGTGTGTGTCTGCGGTCTGTGTGTGTGTGTCTGCATGTGTGTGTGTGTCTCTGTGTGTGTCTCTGTGTGTCTGTGTGTGTCTGTGTGTGTGTGTCTGTCTCTGTGTGTCTGTCTGTGTGTGTCTGTCTGTGTGTGTGAGCGTATCTAACCTGCTCAGCTCCCCCCTGAGACCAGAGTTCTCCTCCAATAGAATGCCGTTTGCGTGAATCTGCTCCTGCAAACTGTGTCTCTCCTTCTCCAGAGAACCTTCCAGATCTTGCAGAGCATCCTTCTGCTGCAGCATCACCATGTATCTGCAGGAGCAGGGGAGCGGAGGGGAAGCAGGAGAGGAGGGGTGGAGGAATTGAGAGGGAGGAGGAAAGGAGGAGTGGAAAAGAAGAGTTGGCACAGGAAGGAATGTGAGTAAATGATGGGGAGGAGGGAAGAGAACAGGAGGGAGTTGGGAGGGAGGGAGAGAGAGAGAGAGAGAGAGAGAGAGAGAGTGGGAGAGAGAGTGGGAGAGAGAAAGAGAGACAGTGGGAGGGAGAGACGGAGGGAGAAAGAGGGGGGAGAGGAAAAGAGGAGGAAAAGAGAGAGGAGTTGAGGTCAGGGAGAGTGCTTTGTTCTTTGAATAGACGTGTGAATGTGTGTTTACAATGTAAGCATGTGGTGACTAAATGTGGTGACTAAATGTGGTGACTTTCCCAAGGCCAGGCTGACTGTGCAGCTCCACCCTGGAGCTGGTTACCCAGACACACGTGTGGCTACAGTGTCGTGTCACACAGCCTGCCCTGCAGTATGTGTGTGTGTGTGTGTGTGTGTGTTGGCCTGACTTGCTCTGCAGTGTGTGTGTGTGTGTGTTTCCCTCACTTGCTCTACAGAGTGTGTGTGTGTGTGTGTATGTGTGTTGGCCTTACTTGCTCTACAGTGTGAGCGTGTTAGCCTTACTTGCACTGCAGTGTATGTGTGTTAGCCTTACTTGCACTGCAGTGTGTGTGTGTTAGCTTTACTTGCACTCCAGTGTGTGTGTGTTAGCCTTACTTGCACTGCAGTGTGTGTGTGTTAGCCTTACTTGCACTACAGTGTGTGTGTTAGCCTTACTTGCTCTGCAGGCTGCGGTGTTCCTGCTCCAGAGCCCTCTGGCTGGTCTTCAGTGCTGCATGCTGGGATATGAGGTGCTCGTACTCAGCAGCCTGCCTCTCGTGCACGCTAAGCAGACGCTCGTGGTCCTGCAGGACGCCCTCCCGCCCCGCCCTCGCCTCCTCGCGCTGCCGCTGCCACGCCTCCGACTCTGCCTCCAGGGCCGTCACCTGACCCTGCAGCACGGCATTCTGGGCCATGAGTGATGCACTCTGGGAGCTGAGGGTTGAGTTCTCCACCTGAGGGATGGAGGACAGATGTTAGCTGTTGGATCTGGAAGTCTGGAGAATGGTTGTCAGTGTGTGTATCTGCAGATTGACGGTTCTGTGTGTGTGTGTGTGTACCTGCTGTTTCTCTGTCTGGGTGTGTGTACCTGCAGTTTGTCTGTCTGGGTGTGTGTTTGTGTGTACCTGCAGCTTGGCTGTCTGTGTGTGTGTGTACCTGCAGTTTGGCTGTGTGTGTGTGTACCTGCAGCTTGGCTGTGTGTGTGTGTACCTGCAGCTTGGCCGTGTGTGTGTGTGTGTGTACCTGCAGTTTGGCTGTGTGTGTGTGTGTGTGTGTACCTGCAGCTTGGCTGTCTGTGTGTGTAGAACCGTGTTCTGCTCCTGCAGGGTGGTGGTCTGTCTCTGCAGCGCCACCGTCTGGCTGTTAAGATGAGAGTTCTGGGAGGCCAGCTGTCTCTGCTGCTCCTTCAGGAGCAGCTTCTCTGTCTGCAAAGTCGCATTCTGCACACACAAACACATGCACACACATACACATACACATGCACACACACATACACACACATACATACACACATGCACACACACACACACGCACGAACACATACGCACATAGGAATTCTTTAATATCGCTCTGTCAATAAACAGGCTGACACTATATTTCATACTCCCTACACCAATGAAATTCTATCATTCCAAACAGGCTCCACCCTTTCCTGTTACGTCCACCACTCACATTCTTCTCGATGTCTATGAGGTGGTCTTTCAGCTTGAGCAGCTCTGCTGTGGCCTCCCTGTGTTCCGCCTCCCACTTCTCCATCCCCTGACTTGACCCCTGACCCTGCAGCAAGGCATTCTGGGAGCTCAGGCTGTGGGCCTGCTCCTCCTCCTGGCGCTGACGCAGAGCCTCCAAAGTCCTCTTTACCTGCACACACACACACACACACACACACACACACACAAAGAGATTACGAAACAATACACACACACACACTACAACACACACACACGCACACACGCACAACACACACACGGGATGGCGAAAAAGTATACCATGTGTGCTTGTGTGTATTTATGTGTCCATGTGTGTGTGTAATCGTTGGGGGGGGGGTTGTATATATGTATGCAAGTGTGTTTGTGCGTATCTGTGTGTATATGTATATGTCTGCGTGTGACAATGTATGCGTCTTTGTCTCTGTGTGTACGGCGTGTGTGTTAATGGGTCTATGTGTGTGTGTGTGTGTAGAGTCCATGTGTATGTTAGTGGTGTGTGTGTGGTATGTATCTGTGCTCCTACACGGTGCTCAGTTCAGTGCGTAGCTGCTGGTTGAGGCTGCTGGACTCCTCCAGACGGGACTCCAGACTCTGGATCTTCTCCTCCCGGATCTCCAGAGTCTTCGTCAGGGTCGCCTCGATCTTGCTCTCCAACAACCTATTACTTTTACTGGGGGTGGAAGACACACACACACAACAGGCCTCGTGATGACACACCTTCCACTAGAACTCAAAAACAGACCCAAGCTGCAGACTTGCATTCGTTCGGAGGGTTGGTCATTCATTTGATGGGCATATATGTCTCTATCTGCTGGCAGCGTCTGAGGCTGGAAGGGCACTGTCTGACAGTCTGTGGCAGGGCCAGGGATCACACACCAGGGACACTGTCTGACAGTCTGTGGCAGGGCCAGGGATCACACACCAGGGGCACTGTCTGACAGTCTGTGGCAGAGCCAGGGATCACACACCAGGGGCACTGTCTGACAGTCTGTGGCAGGGCCAGGGATCACACACCAGGGGCACTGTTTGACAGTCTGTGGCAGGGCCAGGGATCACGCACCAGGGGCACTGTCTGACAGTCTGTGGCAGGGCCAGGGATCACACACCAGGGGCACTGTCTGACAGTCTGTGGCAGGGCCAGGGATCACACACCAGGGGCACTGTCTGACAGTCTGTGGCAGGGCCAGGGATCACACACCAGGGGCACTGTCTGACAGTCTGTGGCAGGGCCAGGGATCACACACCAGGGACACTGTCTGACAGTCTGTGGCAGGGCCAGGGATCACACACCAGGGGCACTGTTTGACAGTCTGTGGCAGGGCCAGGGATCACACACTAGGGGCACTGTCTGACAGTCTGTGGCAGGGCCAGGGATCACACACCAGGGGCACTGTTTGACAGTCTGTGGCAGGGCCAGGGATCACACACCAGGGGCACTGTCTGACAGTCTGTGGCAGGGCCAGGGATCACACACCAGGGGCACTGTCTGACAGTCTGTGGCAGGGCCAGGGATCACACACCAGGGACACTGTCTGACAGTCTGTGGCAGGGCCAGGGATCACACACCAGGGGCACTGTCTGACAGTCTGTGGCAGGGCCAGGGATCACACACCAGGGGCACTGTCTGACAGTCTGTGGCAGGGCTAGGGATCACACACCAGGGACACTGTCTGACAGTCTGTGGCAGGGCCAGGGATCACACACCAGGGGCACTGTCTGACAGTCTGTGGCAGGGCCAGGGATCACACACCAGGGGCACTGTCTGACAGACTGTGGCAGACCACAGCACATCTGACTGCTGTGGTCTTCCCTCAGGCAGAACTGTGCAGTTACTTTAGCTTGGAACACTTGAAACTCCAGCCAAGGAGTAGAACCAGATAGCATTACTCCCTTACGCACACTCGCACACGGACACGCTCGCACACACACGCTCACACACTCACACACTCACTCACTCACTCATACACATACACACACACACACACACACACACACACACACAAAGAGATTACGAAACAATACAGGAATGTTGGGGTGACTTCTGCAGAGTATTAACCCAATAGTGTCAAGAGTATAACTTCAACAGTCAGTGTGGAAAAGTCGTATTTAATTCATGATGACTTCACCTCAGAGAACTCCTTCTCCTAGGATATACATATCAGACAGAAAACAAATCCTTGAAGCACATGGAAAACTATCGCTCCAGGTAGAGCCACAAGTCCCGGGTTCAGATAACAACCGGACTACAACTCATAAAAAGACTACAATTCCATGCCACCACTCAGATAAAGCCAACCTACCATCTGCTGTCCAGAAAACATTCCACAGGAAATGAGTCCAGCAATGGTCTGTAATCTGCCACTTCTGAGGGCATGTAATAACTATAATAGGACAGAAATAAACCTATGGGAGCACACTGTCTTAAAGACGCATTCTGTGTAGAGTCACTCTGGTTCAAACCACCAAACACAAACCCAGCATGCACAGGGGGATCAGTACCCAGACAAAGAGAGCCACACAGTGAGTTCAATAATGGAGGGAACGTTTGAAGAGACATCCAGGACACAGCACCCAAGACTTACCCTTGGTACCTGGTACGGCAGGTAGGGGGCAGCGTGGAGCAGGTGACAACAGCAAGCTAAAGGTTACCAACAAGCAGTAACAGGGTTCCGTTGGGAGTGTGTGCGTGTTTAAGTGTGTGTATGAGTGTGTGTATGAGTGTGTGTGTATGAGTGTGTGTGTGTATGAGTGTGCACACGAGTGTGTGTGTATAAATGTGTGTGTGTGTCTTACTTGTCTTCCCAGCTGTGTTCCTGCTGCAGAAGCTTCTCTCGGTTGAGGCCCATCTTCTGCAGCTCTTGGCTGAGGGTCTCCAGCTCGTTACACTGCTGCTGCACCTGCAGCTTCTCCTTCACCAGCTCCTACACCCACCCAGCACAGGGTCAGAGCAAGGTCAGCTTCTCCACCCACCCAGCACAAGGTCAGAGCATGGTCAGCTTCTCCACCCACCCAGCACAGGGTCAGAGCATGGTCAGCTTCTCCACCCACCCATCACAAGGTCAGAGCATGGTCAGCTTCTCCACCCACCCAGCACAAGGTCAGAGCAAGGTCAGCTCCTACACCCACCCAGCACAAGGTCAGAGCATGGTCAGCTTCTCCACCCACCCAGCACAAGGTCAGAGCAAGGTCAGCTCCTACACCCACCCAGCACAGGGTCAGAGCAAGGTCAGCTTCTCCACCCACCCATCACAAGGTCAGAGCATGGTCAGCTTCTCCACCCACCCAACACAAGGTCAGAGCAAGGTCAGCTCCTACACCCACCCAACACAAGGTCAGCACAAACCACTACAGCCACTGACTAAGTGTATGTGTTCCAAACACCAAAGGCTATAATGTATTCATCTCCGCCATCTTAGAATCTAGACATGGTCCTCTGAAGACACAACCTCATCTGTTGTTGTGTAACCTGGTTTTTCCCCCTCATTCCCTGACCTTTAACCCCAACCCCTATGTCTCCGAACCCCCTGACAGACATGTTACCTCTCGTAGCGTGGCCAGAGTCCGCTTGTCGATGGTGGCCTGTTTCTGCAGATCCTTGTTCTCCTTCTCCAGCTCCTTGACCCGACCCGACACCTCCTTCAGCCTATCAAGCTCCTTGCTCAAGGCCCCACCCTCCTTCTCCACACTGGCCAATCGCAGGTTGCTCTCTTCTAGTCCCGCCTCCTTCTCCTCCAGCTGCTGCCTCAGCCGGCGTCCCTCCTTCTCCAGCTGCTTCCTGTCCTTCTCTGATTGGCTGAGCTCCTGCTCTAGCACTCTCTTCTCTTGCTCCACCCCCTCCAGTCTCTTCCCCTCCTGGCGAAGTTCCTCCACCTACATTCAAGATTCATTTACAGCCCATGGAAGATCATCAGATGTCAACTAAGTCCCAACAGTCTTTGGGATTTGAAGCAGCAACTCTGTGGTTGGTGCAGTATACCTAACAGGTCCACTTACCTCCCTGCGTAGCTGCTCCAGCTTGGCCTGGCTCTGCCGGGTTTCCCTCTCCAGACTCTGGCTCTGGCTGGTTCTGGTCTCCAGGGCCTCCTGCAGCCTCTGGGTCTCCTGGGTCAGACTGGCACAGCTCAGCTCCAGCCTCTCCGCTCTCTTGGCCTGACCCCTCATCTCCTCCAGCGCCCTTGTCAGTTCCTCCCGCTCCTTCTCCATCTCCTCCCCCTCCACCTGCAGCTGGCACAGGCGTGCCGAGGCCGGGCGGAGGGTCTCCACGCTCCTCCTCAGCTCCATGTTCTCCTGCTCCAGAGCCCTGTGCTCAGTCTCCAGGCTGCCCAGCCGCAGGCTCACGTTCTGGGCCGTGTCGGCCAGCTTCTTCAGCCGGCGGTTCTCCTGCTCCAGCTCCTCAGTCCTCTCGCAGGAGATCCTGAGGGAGGCCACCTCCCTTTGCAGCGCCTCCCTGCTCCTCTCCAGCCTCCCCGCCTCCCTCTCCAGCTCCTCGCAGCGCGTGCTCCTCTCAGTCAGGTCCTCCAGCTCCTGGCTGGCCAACCGTGCCTGGGCCTCCAGGCGGGCTAGCTTGGTCCCGGTGTCCGAGATGGTTTGGTGGAGGACGCGGTTCTCCGTCTCCACCTCTCGGACGCGCGCCTCGCTGTCTGCCTGGGCCCGCTGGCGGAGGGAGCTAACAGCCTGGCTCAGGTGCTGGTTCTCCTGCTCCAGCTCAGCCATCTAGGGGGGGGGGGGAGGGATTCAATCAATCAGAACGAGTGAGTGAGTGAGTGAGTGAGTGAGTGAGAGAGAGAGAGAGAGAGAGAGAGAGAGACGTGAAAATGTGTCATTAAACCTCAGTCCTGCACCTATTGAGCAACTCCAATTCCGGTTGAGTTACCCCCAAGTGTGTTCCTGTCAGCCTACTGTATTGGTGTGTGTGTTTGTGTGTGTGACCCCTGTGTGTTCCTGTGAGCCTGCTGTGTTTGTGTGTGTGACCCCTGTGTGTTCCTGTGAGCCTGCTATGTTGGTGTATGTGTTTGTGTGTGTGACCCCTGTGTGTTCCTCTGAGCCTGCTGTGTTGGTGTGTGTGTTTGTGTGTGTGACCCCTGTGTGTTCCTCTGAGCCTGCTGTGTGTGTGCTCCTCTACCTGTCGGCCTTTCTCAGTCTGTAGTTTGTGCATCTCCTTCTCCAGCTGCTGCTTGTCCTTCAGTAGCTCCTCCCCCAGGCTCTCCATGTCCTGATTGGTCTGTTTCTCCTGATCCAGCAGGGTCTGCAGACGCTCCAGCTGCAGACACACAAGATGGACGCCAGTCAAGGTCATCCAGGCTGCAATCAGGCACCCAGTGACAAAAGGTGACGCAATGACAACACAGGCAAGTCCTTGTGAGCCTGTGTGGGCCAGTGTTTGGTGTGCATGGGTGCAGTCCAGATGTCCTACCTTCTTGCGGAGGCCCTGGTTGTCCCGGTCCAGCTCCAGGTTGCGTAGCTGGGTCTCCTCCAGGGCCAGTGAGGCCTGCCTCAGATCCTGGATGGTGCTCTGTAGGCTCTGGTTCTCCTTCTCCAGCTTAAGCAGGCTGCTCGACGCACACTCATTCATCTCATACACAAACGACTTACGGGCTATTGGGGGAAGAGAGGGACGCGGTTAGGACTGATTGTGCGCATGTCCGTGCATTTGTGTTTGTGTCACCATGTGTGAGATGGTGCGTGTATGTTTGTATGTGTGTGATGGTGTGTGTGCATGTCTGTATGTGTGAGATGGTGTGTGTCTCTCTGTATGTATGCGTGTCCCTGCATGTATGTATGTGTGTGTGTGTGTATGTGTCTTACTGTCGTTGCTCTCGTTGCTCTTGGCCAGCTGCTCCAGCTCCCAGCCCAGGTGAACGGACTCGTTCATGCTCTGTTTCTGGGACACCTCTAGCAGCATGTTCTCCTCTATCAGCTCCTCCAGACGCTTCTTATCCCCGTCCCGGTCCTGAGGAGAACCGGAGGGTTAGCACACACACACACCCTCACCCTCCCACACACACAGACACACACACACACACACACACAGACACACACAGACACACACCTCCTACACACACACACACACACACACCCTCACACACACACACACACACAGGTGCCTCACCATCTCCATGTCGTGGAGTTTGGAGCGGAGCTGCAGACAGTCCTTCTCCAGCTCGTGCATCCTGTCACAGCGCCCCCTGGCAGCTCCCAGCTGCTCCTCCAGCAGAGCCTTGGTCTCCAGCAGGGTCATGTTGTCCTCTCGCAGCTCCTGGAGACCAGGCCACAGCACACAGGCCGTGTGGGGCTTGTGAGAGGCTTCGGTGGCATAGGTGAAAGAATCGTCTATGTGTGTGTGTTGATCTGTGTGTATGTTGATGTGCGTGTGGCTCCCACCTCCACCCTGGTCTTGTAGAAGTGCACATCATGCAGCTTCTCCTTGCAGCGACCCAGCTCCGTCTCCAGACGGTCCACCCTGGCAGCCTTGTCTCTCAGGGCGTCCACCTCGTCCCGGTACACACGCACCGAGCGGGCCTCTGCCTGCAGCTGCACGCTCTGGGGCAAGAGGATGGAGGGGTGAGGGATGGAGGGATGCAAGGGTGGAGGAGAGAAGGGATGGAGGAGAGGAAGGGATGGAGGAGAGGAAGGGTGGAGGAGAGGAAGGGATGGAGGAGAGGAAGGGTGGAGGAGAGAAGGGATAGGAGAGGAAGGGATGGAGGAGAGAAGGGATGGAGGAGAGGAAGGGATGGAGGAAAGGAAGGGTGGAGGAGAGGAAGGGTGGAGGAGAGGAAGGGTGGAGGAGAGAAGGGGTGGAGGAGAGGAAGGGTGGAGGAGAGAAGGGACAAGCCGCTCGGGGGGGAGGAAGGGGTGGGGAGAGGAGGGATGAGGAGAGAAGGTGGCAGTGGAGAGAAGGGATAGGAGAGGAAGGGATGGAGAGAGAAGGTCATGGAGGGAGGAGGAGATGGAGGAAGGGGAGGGTGCGATGGAGAGGAAGGGTGGAGGACAGGTAAGGTGGAGGAGAGAAGGGGTGGAGGAGGGGGGTGGAAGGAGAGAAGGGAGACAGAGAAGGGTGTCACCTCCTGTGGTTGGTTCTTGCAGCTCCTGATCTAGACGCTCCACCTCATGTTTGGAGTCAGGCGCTCTCTGTCTTTCTGCCTCCCTGCACACACACCACGACACGCAAACAACACACCGCAAACACGCACACGCACACACACACACACTCGACGCACACGCACACGCACAACACATCGCACACGCAAACACACACGCACGCACATGCACACACACACACGCACACAGCATTTCAAACTCAATTCAAACCCTCATCATTAGCTTTAAACACATAATTACATGCCACTACATATAATTACGCACACGTCTAATTGCCCACACATATGCGTGCTCCCACACAGACCCAGCAGGGCTGGTATCTCATCACAGCAGCTGATCCTGAGTGTGAAAACTCTCTGTTAAACTCACAGCTCTTGTCGCGAACGTCTAAGTTTAGACTTGGTGTCAGCCAGCTCCACAGACAGGTGTTGCTTCTCCTCTTTGGTGAGCACGGCCCCGGGGCCCCCAGAGCCCGGCAGACCCCCCAGGGAGAGACCACTCACTGGGCTTGGGCCAGGGGACTGCTGGGAGACCAGGTAGTCCCTCTCCTGGGTCAACTCCAAGATCACCTGAGGTGGGGTTCATGTAATCATCAAAGGACAGCTGGACTAACTGACTCCCCAGCCATCCATTTGTCCATCCCTCCACCCACCAGTCTGCCCTCCCTCCCTCCCTCCCTCCCTCTGTACCTCTGCAGAATCGTCCCTGTCGTCGATGAGCTTGCGGAGCTGTAAGGCCATGGTTCTGGACAGGGGGTCCAGCTCCTCAGGTGGCAGTTCCCCCCCCACCTCCAGCCAGGCCAGGTCCAGAACATTCTCCTGGTTGTGGGTCACCTAGGGGG
>BROE01000009.1:5048277-5065256 GCA_036571765.1 Plecoglossus altivelis
GAGTCTGACTGTTCAAGAGTCTGACTGTTCAAGAGTCTCGCTGTACAGGACTGACTGTTCAAGAGTCTGACTGTTCAAGAGTCTGACTGTTCAAGAGTCTCGCTGTACAGGACTGACTGTACAGTCTGAGTACTGTACAAGACTCAGACTGTACAGTACTCAGACTGTACAGGGCTTAGACTGTACAGGAGACTGACTGTACAGGACTCAGACTGTTCAGAACTCAGACTGCAAAGGACTCAGACTGCAAAGGACTCAGACTGCAAAGGACTCAGACTGCAAAGGACTCAGACTGCAAAGGACTCAGACTGTTCAGGAGGAGGAAGAGAGTTCCAGCATGAGACAGACAGAGTTCCACTATGAGACAGAGTTCCGGTATGAGACAGACAGAGTTCCGGTATGAGACAGACAGAGTTCCAGCATGAGACAGACAGAGTTCCAGCATGAGACAGACAGAGTTCCAGCATGAGCTGCTGGGCAGCAGCATCTGTGGAGCAGGATCCTCCTGATCTCCTGCAGCACCTGCAGCTCAGGTGAGGCCCAGACCAGCTGCAGGGTGACAGCATCATGTTCCTCAGTCATCCCCTCACCTGGGGATGAGTTAACAGCCCCGACACTAGACACGGTGTGTGTCACACACACACACAATACACACAGGGTGTGTGTGTGTGTGTGTGTCAGACTGCCTCTCAGCTTACACCTGGTGTACAGTGTACCATTACAGTATGTTGCAGGTGTTAGTGAGATCTATGATGCATAGAGAAGACGCCAGGTCAGCTGACAGACTGACAGAAGCGCCCGCCCCCAGCTGTGCTTACACACACACACACACACACACACTAATGACATAGTACATTCCATTATAGATGAGGGTAGATGCATTATACATGCAGGACACATGATACCTTTCCTCTCTCCTCCTGTCCTCTCCACATCTCTCCTCTCTCCTCCTGTCCTCTCCGCATCTCTCCTCTCTCCTCCTGTCCTCTCCACATTTCTCCTCTCTCCTCTCCACATCTCTCCTTTCGTCATCTCCTCTCCCACCATGAACTGAAGAATTTTCCTTTTTGCAGCAAAACCCATTTCCTGTTTCCTGTTCCTATGTTGCCCCGCTAGCCTGCTGCAGCAGCTTCAGTAGCAGAGACCAACACCTTTATGATCAACATCATATGGATCTGTGTACCATCACACTGTACAAAATCCTCTATATGCCCGCTGTATATAGACCAGGGTTAAGAGCTAGCCAGGGTTGAGAGCTAGCCACAGTTGTGCAGTACAAGTTATTTGACACAGTACTGTCAATAAGAAACCCCTTCAACAGAGCATCAATAGAGCAACTCTGTTGAGCGTTTCCTTGCTCCGGGGAATGATTTAGAGGTCGGACCATCCCGACCCTGTCTGCTGTCCCACTGGGTTCATATTACTGATCAATAATCTATACTGCTGACACCAGTTCCACTGCATGGGCGTTTCGTTGTGCGTGTGACACTGAGAACAAAACAGTTGTCATCGCCTTCAATGTTTCCAGCCCATTTCTCTCAGTGCTAGTTGACCCAGTGCTCTGCATCCTCTGCGTATCTCCCCCTGGTGTGTGTGTGTGTGTGTGTGTGTGTGTGTGAGAGAGAGATGGGGGGTCTAACGGATGCCTAGTTCACAGGTAGCTCACAAACATGCCAACCCACACACAGTCGCATGTTACCATATTATAAATGATCATCCACTCAGCAAGTTAACAGGTCAGCTGAAAAGATCACACAGCCTACACCCTGTGTGTGCGTGTTTGTGTGTGTGTGTATGTGTGTGTGTGTGCGTGTGTGGACCCAACAGCAGGCTGGAAAGGGACATTCCTTGCACCATGGTTACCCCCCCCTCCCTCCACTGTGTCCTCATCTTCTCTATTGACTCTATTGAGCAATGACTCTTTCTCTCCTTCTCTCTCTTTTCCCTTCTTTCTTTCTTTCTCTCTTCCCTTTTCTTTTTCACTACCCCATCCTTATTTCCCCTGGCTCTGCATATGTGTGTTCTTTGTGAGTGTGTGTGTGTGTTCTTTGTGTGTGTGTGTGTGGCCTTGTGCTCCAATGATCTTGTTTAAATAGTTGGCGGAGTTCCTTAGAATGTCGGTCTGCTACAACAGCCAGTCACAAGCTCTCGTCAAAAGGTTAAACACTGTTGAAACATAAAGCAGAAATGGCTCCTCCCTCAACACACACACACACACACACACACGTGTACTTTTACACAAACACAATAAGATGGTGTAGAGCTGTGTCCTCAGTCACAGCACTCTGAACGTTGGGCTGACTGCACAGTCAACAAACAGGGCAAAGTTCAACACAGACATACACTAAACAAACTGCTGTACAACATCAGACCATCCAGCAGCTTCACATCCAGCAGTGGATGTACAGAATTACTCAGCAGAATTAAAATCAGTGAGTGAGACAGAGGGAGAGAGACAGACAGCGAGAGAGATGGAGAGAGAGACACTGAGAGAGACACAAAGAGAGAGACAGCGAGAGAGAGAGATTTAGGCCAGTGGATGAAGTGATAGAGTGGAGGATGTTGAGACTAACATCTCTGCTACACTGGCTTTGTTCTGGGTTTCCCACGGCAACAGGCTCAGGAGGGACCTTCCTGTCTTTCTAGTAAGAAAGGAAGAGAAGGAAGGGAGCAGAGAAAAAACAAGTGGAATGGAAGAGGGCACAGAGAGGAGAGGAGAGGGGAGGGGAGGGGGGAGAGGATAGGAGAGGATAGGAGAGAAGAGGACAAGGGAGGGGAGGGAGAGAGGAAAGGAGATGAGAGGAGAGAAGAGAAGAGGAAAAGGGAGGGGAGAGTAGGAACGAGCTGAGGGTGGTTCAGGCTCCACGCGTCTCCTGTAACAGCAGGGCTGAGGGGTGTCCGGTTACACACACACACACACAAACACACACACACACACACACAATGGACTGGAAGGGTGCACCTCCTCTCCCTCCCCCATGCTCACTATTGTGTGCCCTAGGGACAGGCTTTATGGTGACTGAACAGAGGGGGTGGGGGGGAGACAGGGAGAGAGAGAGTGACAGAGAGAGAGAAGCACCATCTAATTGGTAGGTGGAGAGGAGGGAGGGATGGGGGGGGAAGAAGGAGAGATGATTCCTAAAAGGGATTAGATCCACTCCCCCTCTTTCACTTCCTTGATTCTTCTCCCTTCCCACTTGTGGACAGACTCTCCTGCGTAGAGAGCAGGGTGGAGCAGGGAGAGAGGAGAGAGGAGGAGCCTGGGCAGAAGCACCACTAAAGCAGCTGCAGGTTCAAGCTAAGCAGGCTAGCCCAGAGTAATCTAGGCTAAACTGGAGAATGTATTAAATCAGAAGCTCTGGCAGTGTTATGGTTAATCCCCAAACACCACTAAGACCACACCCCTAACCACACACACACACACACACACACACACACACACACTCTCTCTCTCTCTCTCTCTGATGTTAGGTTGGCAATCAGGCTCGATAATCCTTCTATTGAACACCAGCAGTACAGTTCTTACTGGTTGGTGAGGGAATAAACAGGGGCTATGGTGGGGGGGGGTTACATAGGGGGGCTACAGGGTAGGGTCTCGGTGAGGGAGGGGGGGGCTGGCCAGATGGGGGTTATTCCTTGCTCCCCTGAGTGTACCAGACTAGGCATTTCATCAGCAGGTTTCTGTGATGCAGTGAAACTGCTTGCACATCTCTGCTAATAATCAAATGATATTTCCTCAGTGAGACAGGAAACACAATTTCTCAGATGTTGCTGTAGATTAAGGTCAACTTCAGAAAGGAGGTTGACATATGTATTATTATACAGACACACACGCACCCTTACCCACTGGTGCACACACACACACGCACGCACACACACCCTTACCCACTGGTGCACACACACACACCCTTACTCACTGGTGCGCGCACACGCACAGGTGCGTGTGCACACACACATTCATACAGTGACTGCCAGTCTTCTCTTGTCTGGCCTCGTGGTGAGAGGCCATGTGGACAGATGTGGGCAGCTCATGGAGCACATGTCCTCCACTAGCATATGACCTGCTCCAGATACAGGGTAGAAGCTAACTGAGGTTCAGCTACATACAGATACTGCTGCTGCAGAACACTGACTTCTAGAAGCCCAGTAGAGTTCTAGAAGCTCAGTAGAGTTCCAGAGCTCCGGCAGAGTTCTAAAGTAGAACAGTAGAACACAAGCACAAACATTCTAAAACTCCAGCAAAGAGCCAACCCAGTAGGTGCCACGCTGGCAAAGTCACAGCAGCCTCTACCCTGCCTATAAAACATAACCTGCAACCACAAGAAACACTGCTACTAACAAACACCCAGATTTCCTCTGGCATAACACAGTCACAGACTAGCTAGGACAGAGACCAGCTAGTGAACACAGGACTTCCAGGGGGGACCACAGCAACTAAGAGAAACCAGTGGATATGAGACCAAAGCTGCTTGTTTTCTTTACAACCTCTGTACAGCCCCTCAGGGAGGGAACAGGCCTTCTGCAAAACACACACACACACACAACACACAACACACAACACACAACTTATCGAATGGTCTGTAGATTAGCACCAGCAAAGACAACACATCTGTTACTGATCAACATGTGCGTGTGTGTTTGTGTGTGTGTTTTGGAAGGCCCCCCAAATGTGGTGTGTGTGTGTGAAACCCCTCCCCTCTCTACACCGGGTTGCACTTCCTGTGAGCTTATCTAGAGAGAGAGAAAGCCAGGTAAAGAGAGGAGTACGAGAGACGAAGGAGAGATATTAGAAACACAGAGAGCAGGGCCAGACACAAACGGAGAAAGAGACCGAGTCCAAGTTAGTGGTGATAAACGTTTAGTGGGAAACACCATAAACACACAAACTTCAGACTTTGGACTAGCCTCAAGGTGTTTCGGAGAGGGGTGCGTGTGTCCAGGAATCCCTGTCTCCCAGTGGGTGCGTGTATGTGTGTGTTACCTGGTAATAGAGTTTGATGTGTCTGATGACAGTGTTGAGATTCTGGATGCGTAGGTGGACATCGTTGTTGATATTCTTGTTCACGCGCTGATTGGTCGGGCTGGGGTCTCTATGGAAACACACATAGGATGTTACACACGTCAAACACATGACAAGCAGGGGGTGTTCTAGGGGGCTGTGTGTACAGTGTGTGTGTACAGTGTGTGTGTACAGTGTGTATGTGAGGGGGGGGGGTTGTTGTGTGGCTTTGGGACTTAATTGTGAGGATTAAATATTTAGAGCAGGATGGTTTACAAAAACACCATACAGGCCTCAAACGTGCACACACACACACACACACACACACACACGTCAGTGTCTTTGTAGTTAGGGGCCAGAACAGTCAGGACAGACCCAATAGACAGGTGTGTGTGTATGTGTGTGTGTCTTCATGTGATTGGTTAGTGACTGCTTGGGTCTATATTAAACGTACACCCATGAGTGGAGGCCTGGAATGTCCCCCACCCACCCACACACCACACCTCCCCTAACCAGCCTGTTTTCCGGGCAGTATCCCAGGTCATTGTGCTCATTATGGATTTCCTATGTTGAAAAGCTATCAAGCCCTCCAGCAGATACTCGTCCTTTACAGCTTTACACAAGTCACACTCACGCGAGCACGCAACGCCACAAACACACACCCCAGCACACCACCACACACACACACACACGCGCGCGCACACACACACACTGCAGTTGGAACCATCCATCTCTCACCAGGCTCACATTGATCTCTGAAGTTGTTAGCTAAACATAACTCTAAAGCTGAATGTGTGTGTGAGTGTGTGTGTGTCTGCATGTGTGTCAGATCTGTGCCAGTCCATGTCACTGGGCCAATCTAGCAGTGAGCAGGAGGCTCCGCCCACCCAAACATATGCAAATGAGTAGAGACAAACAACAACAATCTTGGTTCAATCGCCTACACCATCCTACACAGCCTGCGTGTGTCCATGTGCACGTGTGTCTGTATGTCTGTAAGAGTCTGCATGTGTAATAAGCAAAACAAACTTGTCCCCTAAGATGTAGCTGCTCTGGTTACCATGACACTCTGGCCGTCCCTTAAGTGCCTTACGAACATATGACGAGGCGAGCATGACGTCTACTTATTACCACGGCTTGGTCACGCATGACCAGGTCCCTGTGTGTCTGTATGTCATTGTCTCAACAGCAGGCTTATGATTTAGTCTTTGTCTCGGTTGGGGGGACAGGAGGGAGGAGGAGGGCATTTAAAATTGTTATTAAGACTGGCAGGACTGCGGGGTGGGGGGGTGAGAATCTAGGAGAGGGCAGGGCTGGGTTAGAGGGGGGGTGGACAGGGGACTGGGATAGGGTGGGGCTGAGCAGTAGGCTGGAATAGAGGAGGGCTGGGATAGGGGGGGCTGGGATAGGGGGGGGACTGGGATAGAGGGGGTGGGCTGGGGAAAGTGGGTTAAAGGAGAGGACTGCATAAGGGGGAAGAGAGGAGGGGAGGGAGTTCAGTTAGCACAGCTGGGAGCACAAAGAGACTGACGCTATCAAGATTTAGTAAGGGGGAGGGAGGGGGGGGAGGAGGGAGGGGGCGGGGGGGGGACTAGATGGAGAAGAGGAGAGAGTCAACTTTACCCTGGTGTCTAACAGTGGAGGCTGATGTCCACTAAACAGCCCAAAGTCGGATTTGATTCATCTGTCTGTGAGGTGTGGAACAACTACTACTAGCTAGAGAGAGGAAAACTACGCCAATGTAGTGTATCGTGCCAACCCAAACAGCTGCTCTAGCCCTCTGTCTAGTTCATTTCCCGCTCAGGTGTGCGTGTCGTCTCAATCTGACTTTTCTTCATCCTGTTTGTCTATGCCTCTCCTTTCTGCTTCTCTTAACCAGGAAGTGATCTGCTGTGTAATACTGGCTGACAAAGATTTAAGACACAACCAGACACACACACACAAAGCAAACATGGTTAGACGGTTTCTCCTGTGAGTGTCTTAAGGACTGAACTCGTACTGAGAGGAGAGAGGTAGAGACCACAACATATTCAACACACAGACACTTCTGTCTGTCTCTTTTGCTTTCTCTCTCTCTCTCTCTCTCTCTCTACGTCTCTCTGTCTCACGCCTACAACAGTGAATAGTACTCACATGTGGGTCATGATCTTGTGGAGAAAGACTCCATCCACCAGGTCCATAAACATGGACAGCTTGTCCTCTGAGCCAGAACCCAGGGGCCCAAATGTCTTCACCTGCAGAAGACAGGAGAGAAGGGAGATTAGGAGGAGAGGAATATGGTGTGTTGTCTGTAGGTCTGGTTCATGCACAGGCCCATCAATGCAGGAGAATGTGGGTGTAGCTATGTCGTAGACGTAAAGCATTTGATTGCAAATCAAATGGTTGCAAGTTCGATTCCCGTCTGTAAGTTGGTTGCTTTTAAGACCATATCCTGCCACTTGAATGCTTCACATCAACATGCCTACTCCCCCAGAAGGACTTCTTCAGTCACAACTGTTAGGTGACCGGGGGAGGTGAAACGTAAATGTCTGGTCCAGCGCGATCATATGACAGACCAACACCAGCAGGAAGTTCTTAAGATCCTCTAACAACTTCCTGACTAACCTGTCGTCCGTCGGCCTCCTTCACTTGGACTTAACTAGCCTGTATCCACATCATCAACTACAGCTTTGTCGACACTTATCTCCTAGCCTCATTCAATGGCCGCGTTCGGATTATCAAGTAAAACTTTTCTTTTTTTTGGTGAATATTTAGAAGCGTCCCTCACCTCCGTTTGAGTTTGCTTGGAAACAACCTACTTCACCCGTTTCCTTTGAATTGCTGATTAATATGTGAGTGCCCATTTCTTGCTATTTTCAGGAATCGCTGGAATCCTATTACTGCCCAGCGTTAACATAAGGAAAGGAGAGAGGCCTACTAAACAGTGTTAGGTTGCAGCCCCAGGTGTAAAGAGCACCTGACATGCTGACTCCAGCTTGCTGACAGCTCGATAACACCTCCGAACATAAACTCATTCTGGTCGGCCTCCAATCGTCTGCATAGAAATGTTTGAACTGATACCATCATGTTTAAACATCTCCGTTTAAGTACATCATTTCGGTCGTACTTACTGTTAGATCTCAAGCTGTATTATTGTAGGGACAACAATCTAGACTGTATTATTAGTTGTGAGATTTGCCATTTCATACAGCTGCAGCGTAGCTTAAGGGTCAAATGAAACCTACAGACACATGTCCCTGTGTAGTCTGAAGAGCACACTGCCTGGAAACTCCAGTCCAACACAAGAAACACACACAAAAACACACTAACTCACCCACTCAACCAACGGTGTATCTATGAAGTTGCTCATCAACTCAGACACTGTAACATCCATTTTTGAGGATCTTCTTTGGACTATTCCTTCCGAATCGTGAATCCCAGACGGACCGTGAAGAAGCTCGATCTTCCGTTGCTCATTCCCCGAGGTTAGGGACCGAGCAAAGCCGCTCGAGGCAGAACAATGCCGCGAGGCATCGATATCCTCCGCACGTTGGGACTATTGTTTCACGGTCCCAAGCACGTTAGGCACTCCGGTGTCAAATACGTTTTTAAAAAAACTACGGAAAAGTCCTATGGAAAAGTAATATCCAGGTCGCAAGGATTTTAAAATCAAATTGTGTAGGTTGCCAGACTTGTAGTGCGCAAAGATACAAATTTCTTTTGGCAAAACTTCTGCAGCGCAAAGGAAAACAGTTGCCAGGCAATCCGACCACGCAAACGGACTACAAAGTAGCAGATCCTACTGGACTTGTGCCATGGAGGTGTAACGGACAAGTGTTCTCCATAAATACCTCGTAACCAATAACTAAAAAGTTACTAAGGTTTCAGCTAAAGAGAAAGGTTTTCCAGCCCCATGTTTCAGACCTTTCCGCACGTTAGCCTGTTTGTCTCGCATCACCATCAACCTGTAAGCGCATGAAATGCAGGCTTCACCGACTGCAGCGCCAGCCAATACCGACCCATTAACTCGAATAAACCGAGAGTGAAAACAGCCAATGAACGAGTCCAGACAAGCGATCTGAAGTCGACGTGACGTAAGTAGAGGAGTGAAGTGAAACTATCCGATGTTGACTTCGTTAGATGCTGCCCTGGGATCAGCAGCTGGACGAGGTTCTCTGACAGATAAAACGCAAACAGCAGATCCAGGATCAGCCCCTGGCGGAAACCCGACCCCACTCCTGATCCTGCTAATAGAGTTACCTAACAGCACCCTCTACTGTCTGGTGTCACTTTATCCCTTCAAAGCCACACCTTCCACACCTTCCATACACTTGAACACCCATAACACACGTCTACTATATTACAGTCCAGTGAAAATGGCAACATTTTATTAAGCAGTAAAAAAAATGAACAATTGTACCCCAGTATCAATAAACAGAAACAAGTGTTTTTCAGTCATGCGCTTGTGTCTGTCTCTGTGTTCCTAATTCAGTGCGTTGTCAGAGTCAACGGTGTCGGGGGCTACAGATCCTTTGCGTTTTTTAATCATGGTTTGGATTCGGCTCTTGGTCGGCATGGAGACGTTGTTGTAGTTGAGCAGGAAGCAGACCAACAGGAGCCCCCCCAGGATGATGGCTGTCATGTTGTTGATCAGGTAGTGGGTGGGGAAGGCCAGGGGGGGCTCATCCACGTATATCTACAACACAGGCCAGGACAGAACCACAGCGTTCGGTACACACGCGTACACAGACACAGTCTGGAGTTCTGCTTCTGTCCAGAGTCTACAGACCTACGCAGGGTCAGTCTGGTCACATGGTGTTCTAGATATCCAGTAAGATAGAAAGGTCTAGATCTATTGGTGTATAGAGAGGTAAGGGTTCCACAGACCTGGACCTCGTCTACTAGGTCACACAGCACCACTCCTGGGATGACGGTGATTCTGAAGTGGAACAGCTCCGAACCCTGAGGGAGAGAGAGAGGGAGGGGGAGATAGAGGGAGAGATGGAGGGGAGAGGGAGAAATAGAGGGAGGGATGGAGAGATGGAGGGAGGGATGGAGAGATGGAGGGAGGGATGGAGAGATGGAGGGAGGGATGGAGAGAAGGATGGAGAGATGGAGGGACGGAAGGAGAGATGGAGGGAGAGAGGGAGGGATGGGACTCTTAAAAGAGATAGGTTGTTGTACTGTGTCTTGCTGTTACTTGGCACTAGCTCTGTAATACTATTCAAACTGTGCTCTTCTACTCACTGATCATATGCTGCACTGTTTGAACGCCACTGGATAAAAGCATCTTTCTAAATGAACAACTGTTTTTTGTTTATTGCTAATTGATTCATTCTGATTAGGACTGACTAGTTCTGACTGGTCAGCAGGACTTGATACGTACAAACAGGCTGATTTGCAGGCCGTCTGGGTTGTACAGGGTATCGTTCAGACTGTTACCCAGGTAACGTCTCATCCTGGCCATGGTGGGGGTGGACTGGGATGCTGTGGACGCACACACAGGTCACAGAATGAATGCGTGTGTGTGTGTGTTGGTGTGTTTGTGAGTGTGTGTGTTGGTGTGTGTGTGTGTCACTTGTGATGCTCCAGCTGGTCCTGTTGTTGACTTCTGTGACGGTGACAAAGTAAGGAGATGTGAGCGGCTGGTCTGGGTGATTCGTCCTCCTCAGAAACATAGTCAAGTTGAATTTGGTGACTGGAAAAATCATTCTCAGGACCTAGACAACACACACACCCAAACACAAACACACACACACCCGAACACAAACACACACACACACACCCGAACACAAACACACAGGGAAATATATAGGGAAAATCTTCCAGCTCAAGTCAAATAGTAGCTCCTTGCTCTGTGCTTGTAATCATGATGTGTGTGTGTGTGTGTGTGTGTGTTTGTGTGTGTGGGAGTGTGTGTGTGTGTGTGTGTGGGAGTGTGTGGGAGTGTGTGGGAGTGTGTGTGTGTGAGTTCACCCTCTGTCTGCAGTCAGAGTTGATGGTCAGAGGAGAGAGTCTCAGATCGTCTGTGCAGCCACATTCCTCCACTGTCTTCTTCCCAGCACAGTGCTTGAAAACCCCAGAGTTCTACAAACACAGGAAGCCAGATTTGAGCAGACTTCAAGAGGCCATAGAGAACGTTTACAGAGAGCTAAACACCAGAAAAGACAGGAAAACAGCACAACCAGCTGTGCGACTAGATGTTAGAGCAGAGCAATGCTGGTAACCTTGGAGATATGGTAATGTTCCCGGGGGCGGGGCTTGCTGGGGTCGGCGTTATAGATGTTGTCTGTGGTCGGGATCAGGACGCCAAGCTCTGAGGGAGGGCGGTAGTTCACCTGAACACACATACACACACGGCATCATCCCACTGAACATGAACCACTGAACATGAACCACTGAACATGAACCACTGAACATGAACCACTGAACCATCAAACCACCCTCCCTGGCTGCCCGTCCTACCGGCAGGTCAAACAGCCTCTCGTTGTCCAGCTCATCCCTAGGATCACCGAACAGCCACTCATGGTCGCTGATTGGCTGCTGGCGCACGTAGACGATGCTGAGGCCTTCTGGGCAGGAGTTCTGCAGTGTGAAGGTGAAGGAGGAGGAGTCACACAGCAGGGAGGCTTCTGGGATGAACACTGTCACCGTGGTTGTGGCCTGGTGAATACACACACACACACACACACACACAAGCTGAGCACAACTGTAGTCTGAGGGGTGGATGTTTATTGATTGATGTTTATGGATGGATGGATGTTTATGGATGGATGGCTGGATGTTTATGGCTGGATGGATGTTTATGGCTGGATGTATGTATATGGATGGATGATAGGATGGATGGATTGCTGGATGGATGTCTGTGCAGGTGGAGGAGGGTACCTTCCTGCAGAGGTGGCTGAAGGCGGTGAGGGTCAGGATGTGGTTATTTGTGTAGTCCCACGAGTGACTGGCTGTCACTCTGATGGCCAGTGGGTTGGTCAGCACCACAAACATAAACTTCTTTTTGTACACCATAGACACGGCTGTGCACACACACACACACACCACACAAACAAACACAACAGACCCAAACCTTTAAACCTAAGCGACTAATCCCCATAGAGAACACACACAGATTTTTTCCACTCACAGTGATCTGCCATGAAGGCCTTGAAGGTGAAGCTGAGCTTCTCCCGGACGTTGATGCGGACGAGGGCGTTGTTTGTCATGTCGTCCATGGACTGCAGGGCGTGTCGACATGGCCCCTCCTTCATCACCCAGTTCTCTGGTCCCCTAGCAGAGAACAGGAGCCAGTCTCCCGTGGGCTGCCGTGTGACCGGCTGGACGAGCGCTGGCATGGTGGGCTTGGCCACGGCCACGCCCCCCTCCAGAACACTTAAGATGATGTAGCTGCTGTAACCGGGGGCAACCACTGTCTTACCAATATGACTGGAGTTAAAAGTCAGAGCTGGATCTGATAGGCCGAGAAACAGACAGACAGAGAGGAACATCTGTACCTTTACATCCTCATATGGTCTAGTCTGATTTTGAGTGGACAGTTTCTTTTATCGTCTCACCTTGGCTCTGAATCTCCAGATTGACATTAAAGCCCATTTTATCTGTTTTTATCACCAGTAGGTCACAAGTCTGAATAGGTTCGTCCTTCAGGCTGGCTCCTCTGATTGGCATCAGAATCTCTCCTGTGACCATGCCATCAAAACCTCCGAAGTAGTGCTTCAGGAACACTTCTGTTATCACCACCATGCCTCCATCACTGGGCGCGCACACACGCACACACGCACACACACACACACACACAAGGCTCAAGGGAAGAAAGAGGAGACAAGCAAGTGTGTGTGTGTGTGTGTGTGAGAAAGTGCCCACCTAAAGTAGATGACCTTGCCCACATGGTCCAGTGAAAACTGGGTGTGCAGCACAGCGGGGGGGGAGTCTTGGAGGGCGGGGTTGTTCACCTCCACAGTACCGGGGATGGGCCTGTGCACGTGCATCAACACTGTGTGGTCTGTGGTGTACTGCAGCGCCAGGGGGCGGTCAAAACTCATCCTGTGGTCCTGTGGCACCCAACATCAACAGACAGGACAGGATTCTTAGTGGACTGACTAACTGGCTGTGCTCCAAAGGACAACCAACCCCACTGAAGGGCTTCTTCTTTTTTTGAGGGCCTGTTTCTCAAAAGGGCAGGAGATCTCCAGACTTCCACGTCACCTCTATCTTGTCGTTCATGTCGATGGTTCTGTAGCTGAGGCCATTGGGGCTGCTTGGGTCCAGCTGGATGCTCGTCAGGATATCCATGTGATCGCAGATCAGAGTGCTGTCCATGGCAACCGTCTCATCCAGCCAAGCATACCTGGCCTGACCTGGGAGAGGGAGGAGGGGGAGGAGGGAGGTTGGAGGGAGAGAGGGGGGAGAAGGGAGGAGGGGGGGTGAAGGAGGGAGGGCGGGGGAGGGTGGAGGGAGAGAGGAGAATGGAAGAGGTGGGAAGAGGGATGGAGGAGGGAGGGAGGGAGAAGAATGAAGGGGTGAGGGAGGAGGAGGGAGGAAGATGGAGGAAGGGGGGAGAAAGGAGGAAGAAGGATGGCAGTGTATCAGGACCAAGCATACTATGGCTAGCTTTCTGAGGTCAATAGGCCACTCTGGGAGTACCCAGATATGACATGAGGACCAGCTCAGTCCCTCAGTGGAACATCGCAGCACTTTGACGAGAAAACCGTCACTAGCACATGCAGTCCTTGTCAGTATACAGTGTGTTCCTACCAGACTTCATGATGTACAGCTGTCCCTGCTCAGTGTAGAACACCACCACACCACTGGCACTGCAGATCGCAGCATCCACCACCACCCCCCCCCTCAGGGAAAACACCCATTTGAAGGAAGAGCCCCTGTCAGTGGAAGTCCACACCTACACACACACCAGGCAAAACATACACTATTACTGAAACATTTCATGAGAGAAGGGAAAGAAATCAACCAGGTGTGATATTTTTCTGTGCAGTGATTGGTCACCTCGGAGCCGTAGAGGATCACATGGTTGTTCATCATGATGACGCCTTTTGGCACGAAACTAATCTTCACTGGAGGGAACTTGGTACGAGTCAAAAAAGTGTCTGATCCAGTTTCTGACCCAAAGACGGAAACCATTGCACCGTCTTTCTATGGCAAACCAGAATCATGCTTTCAGTCCGTGTTTGTATATGTGCACATATATACGTGTGTGTGTGTGTGGGCAAGGGGTGGGCTAACCTCAGTGTAGGAGAGCAGCAGACCCGTATTCTGGTGGCGGTCGTGGAGGAAGGACAGGTAGCGATGGTGAGCGTTCTTCTTCAGCTCTGCATTTGACGCCCGGCAGATGGACCAGGATTTAAACGGATACTCACTGTACACACACCTGGAGTTCTACACACAGACACAGACACACACAGGCACAGACACACACACACACAGACACACACATGCAGTTAGCTGACACAGAGGGGGGTCTGGTAATCAGATATGAACGGCAGCTCCCGTCCCTACCAGGTGGTCTCCTTCACCCTCATTATTTATCAGACTGATGATGTCATCTAATTCAGTAGAGAAACAGAAAGTTAGATGGGGTTCACAACAAAGACCATGCTGAACTGATCGTGTGTCGGTGATGCTGAGGTACCATTGAAGTATAAGCGATCTGTGACACACTGAGAGGAGAACCACATAGTGGTGGAGGAGTAGTCCATCTGATGGGGAGGACAGAGAACGGAGGGACAAGGAGGGAGAGAGAGAGAATGAGGGAGAGAGAATGAGGGGGAGAGGGGGAGAGAGAGAATGAGGGAGAGAGAGAGACAAGAGGGACAGAATGAGGGAGCGAGAGAGACAATAAAGGAGAGAGAGAGGGAAAGAGAGAGAGAGATGCAAATGGAGAGAAGAAAGATAGAGAGGGGAAGAGGAGCAGAGACAGATGTATCAGTAACAGACTGTACCATATGATCACTCCACTTGACTCTACTTTTGTTTGGGTCCACTGACCTGAGCCAGAGCAGGCAAGAACAGCAGAGTGAACTGCAAAAAAACAGAGGCAGCATGAATATGCATTAACATGCATGTATGTGTGTGTGTGTGTGTGTGCGTCCAGTACATTAAGCGGCCTGTTGGCAGGGTGTGTGTGTGTCAGCGTCCAGTACATTAAGCGGCCTGTTGGCAGGGTGTGTGTGTGTGTGTGTGAGTGAGTGAGTGAGTGTGTGTGTGTGTGAGTGTGCGTCCAGTACATTAAGCGGTCTGGTGGCAGGGTGCGTGTGTGTGAGTGAGTGTGTGTGAGTGTGTGTGTGTGAGTGTGTCCAGTACATTAAGCGGTCTGGTGGCAGGGGACAGAAGATCTTGGCTGATGAAGAGCCCTCTGTTGGTCAGCAGGAACAGATGGGTGTTGGTCAGCATCAGGTCCACAATGGAGATACCAACACAGCCGGATACACACACTGGAAACACACACACACACACAGACACACAGACACACACACACAAACACACGGAGCAGGGTCAGACTCTAGGGATGAAGCACGTCACTTGACCTACACAGTAACCGAGCATGGTGTCTGCTGAGTGTGTGTGTGTCGTACCTTCATTGATGAGGCCGCAGAGCGTGCGGGTCACATTGAACCAGCGAGCTTCAGAGGTAAACGCAGACCTGGTCACGCTCAGGATCACTCCTACGGTACACACACACACACACACACACACAAGTTCAACACACAACTCACACTACTGTGGTAGAACACAGTGGTAGAACATTAGACTACAGATCAGGAAGTCCCCTGTTAAATCTCCCCCTGTACATGGATTTGGATAAACGTGTTTGCTGAACTGATTCAGGATTGTTTGCATGTTTGCATGTGTCTGAGTCCCTCACCAGTGTGTCCGCCAGGGGGAAAGACAGGAGCCAGCACTGCCACATCGCTGGCACAAGGGCTCTGACTAACCTCCAGGTTCACCACGTGCATCAGATGGGGTACAATGTCTGGAGCCGCAAACTCCTCCCCTATGGTCCACTGCAGGATGGGTTCTGTGCACACACGCACACACACGCACGCACACACACACACATCCACACACACGCACGCCCACATCAGACCTTAGCTTGTTTGCAAAGCTACTATGGTGCAAGGTAGGAAGGAACAAACTTTTGTTTTTCTTCCAGAAAATTCTTTTTCTATAGGTTAAAAAGAACAATTCGAAAATGAGTTGAAGTCCAAACAAGTTCTGCCATGTCTGGCCAAGATGCAGGTGTAGGAGAGGACAGAATGGATATGCCCCTAACATATGAGACTGGTAAAAGGTTCCCATTAACAGCAGAGCAGAGATCAAGTTAGCATATGAAGCTGATAAGAGGCGTCTGCCTGACTCAAACCTTGGCCTCTCCTAAGGAGGGAGAGAACCCTGTACCTCTGGCTATGTCCAGGAGGGTTCCCCTCAGAGGCTCCAGCATGGAACCTGGGCTGGAGAACATGGACATCCCGTGGAACATGTTGAACTCCACGTACCACTCATCCACCGGAGCGGACACTGCGGGAGCGGTCGGAGGTCAGGAGGCAGTTATTAGTGAACAAAGCCGCAGTGGTTTGGGGTTTTCCATTCATTAATCGTTTATTTGCTTAAGTCAGCACAAAATAGTTAGCAACTCTGCTGGACTGTTGTCCAGTGACACAAACCTTTTCTAGCACAAAAGTGACTAGTGCTAGCTGTTTTATATCGATCAAACAATGTAACGGTCACTAATGGAAGTGGAGTGATACATGTATAATTAAAAGTTCCAGTGCTGATATTACTAAATACCAGCACTCGTAGAAGCCTCTTGTCCAATCAAATTACTTGGTTGGAACTACCTTTTGCATAAAGATATGTTTATGATTTGCTGCTTCAGGCTTCAGGACAGGAGGGGCTCAAGTCACCTGTGTTGATGGTCAGGTTGCTTCTAGGGATGTTGACCCTCCAGCTGGACTCGACCTGACACACACACACACACACA
>BROE01000009.1:5065928-5159243 GCA_036571765.1 Plecoglossus altivelis
CACACATCAGAACACACACACACACATCAGAACACACACACCTTCTTTTAGGGCTCCTGTCCAAGCAACTCAGTCTCCCCTTCACACGTTCAAATCTGGACCTCACAACCCTCCAGTGTCTAACATGAGTCTCACCATGCTGAGACTGAAGGTGAATGTTAAAGTGTTGGTGCTGTTGTAAATCTCCACAGTAGGTAGCAGGTCTGCTGACGTGTAGAGCTCGAGCTGGTTCCTGTACTGAATACTTGACATTGTAGTCCTACGAAGCATGCAGTCAACCACCTTGCACACAAACAGATCAATGAGCGGGTTTGGCTGAGTCAATATTCTTCAGTAAGATGGCTGGTAGTATTAATCCACCAGGGGGCGCCAAAGGTTCACCTACCAGGTTGTCCAAACCGAGGTACAGACGTACCCGGTTGCTATCTTCCATTTCTCCCTCACATTGGAAGAATTTCTCCCCTTCTTCTTCAATATCTATGGTCCGTTAAGGTGCAGACATTACTGACAATAACAGCTCTCCGTGATACAGACACGTTGAAACAGCTGTCAATTTAACGGTCCTGTCTCTGATCTGAGTTGAAGTGGCGAGCTAACATTAGCTTACCTTCAAAGGTGATTCCAAAGGGAGCCAACACTAGCAATAATATGCTGATAATGATCATGGTCTGGGTCATCTTAACAAAAGGTTGAACAAGATTACATGGATTTTTCTAAATGTTCAAAATATTTTTGAGCAATCAGGACGGCCTGCAAGGGGCATGTACCGGTAACTACCCTCGGCCGATCACGCTCATCACATCAAGCATCTACAGGCCGTCTTCAGTCTTCTCACCTTGTTGCCTAGCTGCAGTCCAGGCTGCTAGCGCCGCTGGCTAGTTAGCTAGCTAGAGTTAAGACTTTGTCCCCAGTCTTCAGTGCTGTGTAGCGAAAATGTCGTTCATAAAGGTTTAAAAGTTGTTGTAGTGAATTGCCAATCAGTAGGTTTGTTCGTTTACTTGACAAATTGTGTCCTCTTACTCATTTACTGAATCTGAATGTAGGTTGTTTTGTTTCCAGTGAAGGAGCTAGTTTTAGCCTAGCCCGGAAACTATAACTGTCGAATTGTCGATAACGTTCTAAAGCCCGCCACTCTAGAGTTCCGACCAGGGCTCAAATTTAACGCATCTCAACTATTTCTCCCGCTCTCACGCAACACTGGTCCCGTCATACCTGTCTATGGACAAGGCCCAGGAATGCAGAGGCAAGTCATTTCAAAACGAGTTTTTCTCAACATGTTTGGATGTATGATATCACTTTAAACTATAGTTTTGGAGGTGATAAAGTAAAAACTAAAATTCCTAAGCATACTTCACATTTTCCTGACCCTATCTAGTTCAATTTATTCGTTCATATATTCCGGAGCCTTATTCGATGAGAAATAATCCACGGGTTACCTTGAATTAGAGATGCATTACAAATATAAACACGTAACAACATATCTATCAATCTGATTTTAATTCATACAAAAGCAGATTTTGAAAAAGAGGTGATTCTTAATACAGTAACTTTACATTCATTCAATCTACTTCCAGTTACAGTTTCGAACCTACAGGAGCCTACAGGCATCCCCTCTTCTCACAACCAGAACCAATAGGAAGGATGGAAGTGTAGTGGAGCAATCCTATTGGTTTATTTTTCCGGACTTCATATATCTATCTTTAATATTACAAATATATAAATGTCAAAATCTAAATGCACAGTGATTATCAAAATAAAAATTGTGTAATAATAATAATAATAGTAACTTGAAACAATTCTTCAACTGTTCCCACCGTCATCTACTAGAGATAATACTTGCCTGAATCTCAGAGTCGGTTCGGCTTCTGCGCAAGCACACGCACAAAATACACAAACATACACGCATGCATCCAGCCAGCCAGCTACACAAAAAGACACGCTAGAAAAACTATACTTCTCAATAACCCTTAAAGATTTAGGCTGTTTTCGGTTGAGTTCACCTTGCTGACGTGTATTAAACGTGGACAAAATGATAATCACAAATAAAAACCGCAGTGAAACACTGATCTGAGGTGATCTGACACACACATCACGTAGTAAAAGATACAGCATTCATAATGTAGTGGAGAAGACAAACAAACAGCTGGATAGTGATGATGTGACAAAGACCTATGCTGCACAGAGGACAGTGATCAGTGATGTTTAATAAGCTACACTGCTGTTAGTCACCTTCATCATCATCAACAGGACTGCTGCTTTTCAAAGCACACTACACATCTTAAAGTAGAATGTGTATATGTGTTTTAACATCACCTGTGTGAAACTGGTGTAGTGTATAAGTAGGTCCATTCAGTAGGTCCCAGAATGTGTGTGTGCGTGTGTGTGTGTGTGTGTGTGTAAGCGCACTAGAGGCTCAAAGGTCTAAACTCCCCCACAAAAAACAGATACTGTACATTTACAATCATAAATAGTTCTACCAGAAAAATTGCAGAAGACAATCTAACTCTACTGCTGCCAAGTGCCAAGTCTTTCCATAAGGGTGGAATGTGATTGGTTAATTTAGTGAAACAGGAAGAGGAAGTAGAGAACCGAAACAGAGGAAATCCTCTGCCTTTTCTTCCAAGAGATCAAAACAAGCCAACACACGAATGTATGTTTGTCCCCTTGTTCACTGGCGATAGACAATCTGCAGCTAACAGTGAATAAGAGCATGAGAGAGAGAAGGAGAGAGAGAGAGAGACCGCGTGTGAGTCTCTCCTCAGCGCAGCCAGGAGGAGGGGACCCACTGGGGCTCAGTGTCCAGCTTGTTGATGAGCCTCAGCAGCTCCTGGAAGGCCTTCTCCTGGTCTGTGTTCACTATGGCTGCATCAAACAGGTGGCCGAAGTTCTGCTCCATCTCTCGGGCCTTCTCAATGATGTCACGCAGCTCCTCTGGCTGGAAGGGGAGAGGGGAGCAGAGTAGGGGTGATGGGGTGATCATCTGCTACAGAAGCAGGCTAGGTCAACACGCACACACGCACGCGCGCACGCACACACACAGGAAGATCTGAACACGTGAAGGTTCTACCTTGGGGTTTTTGTTCTCCTTGGCCAGCAGAGCTCTCAGGCGCTCCTGGGAAGGAGGAGCTATGAAGATGATGTAGGGCTTCAGATCAGAACTACGGAGCACCTTCAATGACTGGAGGGCAGGGGGAGGACAGGGGGAGGACAGGGGGAGGGCCAGTAGAGAAGGTTGAACATGCTGGCAGTTTCCAATACTGTAAATGTGTTTGTATTATGAGGATTTCAGGGTGAGTGAGTCAGAGAGAGTGAGACAGAATGAGTGAGAGGGAGAAAGAGAGAAAGAAAGGGAGAGCTGTAAAGAGAGAGTAAGAAATAGAAAGTGTGAATGAGTTTGAGACAGTGTGTGTGAGAGAGTGAGAGTAATGAGAGAGAAACAGCAAGAGAGGGAGAGCGAGAGTGCGAGAGAGAGAGCGAGAGAGAGAGAGAGAGAGGCTGACCTGCGTGTGCAGACAGAGCAGGCAGATCTTGCCCGTGTTGATGAGCTGGCGGACTGAGTCGCTGCTGGTTCCGTAAAGGTTCTTCTCAAACTCGCCCGACTCTATAAACTTGCCCGCCGCCGTGTCCGCCTCGAAGGCCTGCCGCGACACGAAGTGGTAGTCCCTCCCGTTGACCTCCGTGTCCCTGCGGCTGCGTGTGGTGTCTGCCCCCAACACGCCAGTCACATGTTAGAACACGAGGGCGAGGAACACAGCAGAGCCACGGACAAAATCATACACAATGCATGTAGTGTTAGTGACACCCATGTGTGTGAATAGTCTCCGTGAAGAACAAGGTGACAGTTTTGGAGCCTGAACACCTGCTTTAGAACAGGCAGGTGTGGCATATCAACACGTTGTGTGAGAAGAGGGTCTTACGTGGAACGGCTCCTCCAAACCTCTCGGGTTCGCTGGACAGCAGCCTCTGGCGCAGCTCGCTCTGACCACAGCTGGGCGGACCAATCAGAGCGATTGGACGCTTCCGATTGGCCGGCTGGTGGTACAAAGCCATCTCCTCATAGGTGAGAATCTCTTCATTGTCGTAATCTGAGAGAGAGGAGTGTGGAGGAGGCGGGAGGGGAGAAGGAGGAGAGAATGTGGAAGCTTTGATAAAACACCAATTGTAACATTATAACCAGACCTGTAGTGGGGAGGCAAACATCAAAACAGCCTATTTCTTCTCAGGTTACCAAGCAAAGTCTTACCATCGTTTTTGTGGGCGTTGTACAACTGCTTCTTCCTCTTCTTCTTGTTCTTCTTGGCGCACCACAGTTTCCCTGGAGACCAAGGGTCAGAGGTTGAGAAGAGTTGGTCCTGGTCACGCTGGTGCAAACTGTGGACTGTAAATTCTGTGGATGTGTGGATTAAAGTGGACACTGTCCTTGTCCCCAAGCGACTCACCTGACTTGTCTGGCTCCTTGTCTTCCTCTATGGTCTGCTTCATCGCCTCTCTCTGCTGCTGGAAACTCTTCCCTGAAGGAGGAACAGAGGGAGCGAGGGAGGGAGGGAGGGAGGGAGGGAGGGAAGAAGAGAGGGAAACAAATGATCCATCTTTAAACCTGTGATTCAGTTTGTTGTTTGCACAAGGCTGTTCCAATGAGGATGTGAGTTAGACCTACCGGGCACCAGTCCAGCCAGAGGCTGATTGTCCTCATCCCCGTCCCTATAGGCCTGCCACCAGTTAGGGTCGTCCTGGCTGATGATGTGGAGGATGTCACCCTTCTGGAAGCACAGCCCCAGCTCCCGGCACGGGACATAAGGGTCGTCTGATGGGTCGTAGTCAAAGTGGGCCTTTACATGGACCTGGAGGGAAAACAGACTGTTAGAAGAGGGAAGGAGAGGAGGAGAGGGATGGAGATGAGGAGAAGGAAGGAGAGGAGAGGGAAGGAGATGAGGAGAGGGGAAGAGGGAAGTAAAGGTGGGGAGAGAAGGAGGGGAGGAGAGGGATGGAGAGGAGGAGAGGGAAGGTGAGGAAAGGAAAGAGTGAGTGTGTGTCTGTTCTTACCACAGTCTCTTTAACAGGAGCAGGTTTACTCTGAGGGCTGGGGATGAGGATGAATGTGAGGGTCCCGTGCATGTCCGCCTGGGGAGATAGACAGCTTAAATGAAGACAGGAAGAATGCTGAACATCTGTTTGCCTGCTTATCTGCCTTATTATATGTCTGCCTGCCGGTCTTACAGCCTGCCTGTCTTACTGCCTGTCTGTCTGTCTCACCAGGATGTCGAAGACCTCGTTGACGTCCTTCCCCCTGATCTCGGCCCCGTTGATCTCCAGGATCTCATCTCCCTCGTGGAGCAGGCCACTCCGCTCAGCTGCCCCACCCTTCACGATGCGACTGATGATCACACTGTCCATGTCGTTCCTCACCGTGGCACCCTGACACACACACACACATGCAGACACGCACACACAGACCACACACACACACACCGAGTCAGCGCTGGTGGGGTGGGGGTGCTGTGGAGATGTGCAGTGAGCTGCAGGGTTCAGGGGCTCACCAGGGGGATGTCTCTAGCCTTCTCGATGCGGACGATCTTGACGGTCTCCCCCCCCCACTGGGTGAGGGTCTCACAGGGCCCCGGGGGGGTCATGGGCTCCAGCTGCATCTCCTGCTCTGCCACGCAGTCATGAGCTAGCAGCACAGCCTGCAGACAACAAGCACACACACACGGTTACACGCACACACACACAGTTATACACATACACAGTTATACACATGCACACAGTTATACAGATACATAGTTATACACATACACACAGTTACACACACACACACACAATTATACACACACACACACACAGTTATACACTTACACACAGTTATACACACAAACTGTTTGTATGCTGCCTTTCACTTTTACACAGACATACACCAACACACAGATGTAAAACACACACCTGTATGTGAGTAGAGGTGAGCAGGGAATGGAGCTCTAGTCCTTCCTTGTGCTGACTGGACAAAACCATGGACTGGACCTGAGGAACACACTGCTGGTTAGACACACACCAGAACCATGGACTGGACCTGAGGAACACACTGCTGGTTAGACACACACACCAGAACCATGGACTGGACCTGAGGAACACACTGCTGGTTAGACACACACACCAGAACCATGGACTGGACCTGAGGAACACACTGCTGGTTAGACACACAGCAGACACAGCCACAGTGATAGATTGATGTGCTTAACCAAGTTGAATTGTAACTAATTGTAATAGTTCTAAAATTCTAAAATCGAGATTTTCAGTGGTATGGGTGTCTATAGATGGATTCATTGGACCTCATTGGACACCTCCAGCGCCTGTCTAAGCACTATGATGAGGGGTCAGGTTTGGGCTGGTCCCAGGCACCTTGCCCAGTCTCTAACCTAATCCTCTTTCCATTGCCCTCCTGAGATGAGAGACATGCTGGCTGGCAACTCTGACGGTGTTAATGAGAAGAATCAGCTCATCGAATGACTGCTGTTGTTGTTGGGTAACAGAACAGAGAGGCTACTGTCTAGCTGGCCTCATTACTGGAGCAGCGCTGGATCATCCAACCTGAACCTCCGTATCTTCTCTGGAGGGAGGAGTCGACCCAGACCATGACCCTGGGTATGAACCCTCTGGCCTGGGGCCGCTCCGGTGGCTCCCTGGGTGAGTGTGCGTGGAGGCTGAGGCCTTACTACAGCAGCCTGGGTCCTTCGCCTGGGCTTGGTCCTTTGCTACACATCTTCCCCTCACTCTTTCTCCCTGACTGTTCTGTCACACTTCCCTTCAAAGACGTCTGATCAAGCATGAAAAATGCCCCTTTTTAAATCAAAGGAAGTGACTGTGCCTTGAGATAAGGAGGAGCGATGGGGGTGGAGGTAAGAGGGGTAAGGGGCGGTAGAGGGAGGATCCCAATGTTCTTACCTCCTGGGCCAGGGAGAGAGCGTGGTCGGTGAAGGGGTAGGGGGGGCTAGGCTGGTTCATGTGCTGGGCCACAGCGTTGTGGATGTTGACGGCCTTCTGGAAGTCTGTCTTCTGGACCAGCTGGAGCACCAGCTCGATGTCAGCCTGGCTCTGGGAGTCGCTCAGGCAGCCCTGCACCTGCTTCAGAGACAGCAGCAGCTCCTCCAGCTCTGCACGCGCACACACACACACACACACACACACATAATAGGTACCATAAATAGGTATTAAATAGGTACCGTTTACACCTACAGAACTGAAATCCATCCTCACCTCACTGCTGTATTCACACACCATGTCAGCCAAGACTACAGGACAGACTGACTCTATGTGTGTGTGTGTGTGCGTGCGTGCGTGTGCGTATGTGTGAAAGTTGAAGGAAGGCTTGAGCTGTCGCCTAACTGCTTATAATAATAACGACACTGTTTTCGAAGAGTTTTTCCATTAACCTCCCCTTCCCTCCCTCCTCCTGCCACTTCTCTCCACCCTCTCTCAAAAAACTCCTCACACCTCTTCCTGGACATTTGAACTGAGTGCTCTCCTCCCCTACTCTGTTCTCCCCTACCCTCCTCTCTCCTCTTTTCCTCTTCTCCCCCTCCTCCCCTCCCTGCCCCTCTCCTCTCCTCCTGTCCCCTGTTCCCAGGCCCTCAGCAGAGGTCTGACAGGACACGACCCCCTCAGAGAGCTTTACTGCAGGAATGCACAGCAAACGGCACTGTCTGCATCTGTCTCACTCCTAATCCTCCCTGGAAATGTTGTTCAAGGGGCAATACAAGAGGAAAACAAGACTGTCTCCACACACAAAGGGGATGGGGCAAACCCCCCCCCTCCTCCTCCTCCAGTCTCCTTCCAGTAGTTGGTTAAGGGTCCAACTGCATCCCACATGGATACAGAGCTGACCAATGAGAGAACAGTCTCCCTCCAAAAACAACCTTTTGAACTTTAGAATCATCCCTGGCCCCGTGGGGGCCACAGCAGGAGACTCACCCAGGAGTGTAGGCGCGCCCAGGCCTGGGGGTAGGCCGAGGGGGGCCCCGGGCCCCTCCACTGGGTCGAAGGTCGGGTTGTCGATGCCGACCTTGGGGTTCTGGGCCAGCTTCTTGAGACGCATGGAGGCGTTGAGGTCCAGTTCCTGGCGCTGCCTCCCCTCCTCCTCCCTCCTCCTCCTCAGGTCCTCCTGGTGCTGGCGGATGCGCTCCAGCTGGGCGGAGCGGCGCGCCGGCAGGGTTCTGGCACCAAGGTCGCTGGGACAGTCCACCGCCATCTCCCTGTGACCTTCGCCCCCTGAGCCCTGACCGCCCTCCGAGTCAGTCACATGACCGTTCATGTGGGATGTGGTCATCACAGTCCACGACGACTTGGTCGCAGCGTGTGTGTGTGTGTGTGGTTGTTAGGCGAGGAGGTGTTTGTGTGTGTCTACAGGTTGCTTGGTGAGGGGGGTCTCTATGAGGGCAGCTCTGTGAACTGGTCAGCCATGACACCTAAAGGCACACTGCAGCACCTGAAACACAGCAGCAGACACACCGTTACAATCACACTGGACAGGCACAACAACACACATACATGTGCATGTGGCGTGCACACGCACACTAGAGTCGTTGTATAACCTCCTATTGACACAGAGAACAGCTACAAGCTGTATACTCCCAAGCACAGTACCCAGGTCATTCTGACTGTTGGGATGACGGTACATGACCTTTGGCCATCCATCCTTCTCTCCACAAGTCCTTCCACATTCCTTTCTTCCTACTTGTGCCCCCTCCTCCCTCCGCCCCTCTGCTCTTAAAAGATTACCGAGCTGCAACGGCCCCCTACGTGTTGCCATGACAACAGCTTTGTCAGCAGGAGGGAGGTCCCGAGCTTGAGGAGAGAAAAGAGGGAGGGGGGGACGGGGGGACGGAACACACAAAGACTGGCGCACAGTTGGGAGGGGGGAGGGAGGATAGTGCAGACAGAGAGGAGGGGGGGGGCCTTGTGTCCTAGACCACCTCATACTGGACTGGACAACCATCTGGAACCAGATCCCCCTCCCTCCCCCCCAAAAGTTTGAAAACAAAAAGTACAATTGGAAAAATACTTTTCTATAGGTTGTCAAAATATTCACAAGATAGGTTATGAACAAAAATACGAAAAGATTCATAAGGTCAGAGCAACTAAATTCTGAGAAACCTTCGACCTTTTTCATTTTGCGGACGCCTGCACAGCTCAAATATCTTTGCTGTGCCCAACACATCCGTTCACTTAAAGGCCTCCTCCCACCAAAGCCACTCCCACAAAACTACAGGAAGGAGCATTGAGTAGAGGGGCAAAGTGCGCACATGTAAGTAAGTAGACAGACAGGTAGCCCGTCCAATCAATAGTCAGGGTAATCCTTAAAGATTAGTCGTGTTTATTACCGAATTTCAATTCACACAGATGTCGGCCTGATTTCATATTACAGTCAAACCTTTAGATATATTGGTTGCCATCAAGACGTAAAGTTACTTTCAGGAAATATGACAAAAAGTGCTTCTCAATAACTTTGGCTAACCTTCCTTTAATTCGCGTTTTTCACACACGTCTAACAACGTCACTCGTACCAAATAGTTGCACTTCACAGCTAAATGTATGACAAAGTGTCGATCAACGCTATAGTAAGAACACATAGTAAAGAGAGGTAACCTGCTAACTACCATGAGCAGGTCTAGAACTTCCGGTGAAGTTAGAAACTTGACTTTTAATCATCACAACAGGTTGTTGACATTTAGCCGCTGCTCTCTTATTAACAACTCAGATTACACGCTACTCGCTTTTTTCCATGGACAGATAACAGATCGCTCTTACGAAAATGTCTCACGTTTCTAGATTTCTCTATTGGTGTTTCGTTCATGAAGAATCAAACCAAAAATATAATTTAAAAAATATTTAAAATGTTAATAATTAATTAACACCTTATACATATTTTGATATCTATTCATTTTTCATACTTTAGTTTTCATTGGTTTGGCGGCCCAACTGTATTACCCTAGCAGACCACTAGTGGGCCGGATCCCAGAGGTTGGAAATTGCTGCTCTACACAGTCTACTGGATGGCTGGTTCCATGTCTCACTACCTCACTGGCTGTCTTGTTTCAGTGGTTGAAAACTGCACTGGTGGACTGGCTTAAGAATTGGGAAGACTGATGAACTAGCACACTGTTTCTCCTCAGATAATGAACTGCAGTCCTTTCATTCAGAGGAGGGGAGGGCTGTAGTGAGAGAAGGGAATGAAAGGGAAGACAGCCATATAAGTGTGTTGCAACAACAACAGTGAATGCTGATAATATTATTGCACCTCTGATGCACAGGCCTGTTGAACAGAAACTCTGGCGCGCACACGCACACTCTCCCCTGGGCGGTCTTTGTGACGAGGGAGAATTCCCATGATGCAACAGGCTGGAATGCCAGGCTGCCTGGGAACAGCATTCCAGAGCAGAGCTGCATAAGGACCTATTGTGATTGCCAGGAAGGACTGAGTATGTGTGCTCACTGTGGCTCTAATTATAATCTGAAGCAGAAGCCTGATTAAGTACAACATCAGATATATGTGTGACTCATGTACACACACACACACACACACGCGCGCGCACACACACGCACACGCAGCTACTGTACATCTCTCAGCTTTCTGGATCAGAGTTGTTAGCTGGAAGGAAAGGGATTTCTCTTGTATAAACACATGGCCACAGTCGAACAGTGAGTACAGGACCTGAAACTGCACGCACACACGCACGCACACACACACACACACACACATGACAACAGAAAATAAAGCTTATCAAAGCAGGCAAGATCCCCTGTCATCCCTGCCCTCAGCAGAGCAGAGCACCCATCTCCTTCTGTCCAGAGCCATCTGCTGCTCAGAGGGTTACCACCCCACACTGGAGTGAGTGTGTGGCAGTTTGAGTGTGTGTTTGTGTGTGTGTGTGTGTGTGTGGCAGTATGAGTGTGTGTGTGTGGCTGTTTGAGTGTGTGTATGCTGGTGTTTCCCTGGGTATGTTTTGCTGTTGTTGTCTGCATGTTACTGCTGTGTCCTTGACAGAGTGATGTACACAGGTATATGTTCAGCTATTTGGATTGTATTCGGTTATAACCAAATGAGGTGAGGAACCTAGGCCATGCCTGTGTAGTCCGTACACCAGCAGGAAGCCACAAGGCAGGTGGCGTGCGGCTGCTCAACCGGACTGAAGCAGTGGTTCTCAACCCAGGTTCTGATGAACCTCTGGGTCCACTGTCCAGTATGTTTTAAATGGTTCCATGCTTCAACTGAGCTTGATAAAGACTCATTCATTTGAATTAGGTGTGTTGAAACAGGGAAACAACTAAAACTATGCAGGGCAGGGGATCCCTAGGGACCAGGGTTTACAACCACTTGGCCAAAGAGCTACGATGTAAACAAAACAGAGCACATGACCTTTCAGCTCATTCCTACTGAGACTTGTAAAGCAGCCCTACCAGTCTGTTTCATAGACAGTCTATCTCTTCCACTATTTCCATATCCAGCAGCCGGAATAACCCAATCAGCAGAAACTCATCAAGCTAGATGACAGTTTGATGCTGTGTGTTTGTTTAGTGTTTGTATATCGGTGTGTGAGAGTAACCTCTGCTGTCACAGGGCGAGCAGAACCAGACCAGTCTGTTATCTCCTTTGCAACTTCTGCTCTGCATTCCAATGGAGTTTCTCTCTCGTACATACACAGCCCATTACCTTGCTCACACTCACACACACACTCACACAGAGTCAAAGTGGAGACAGCAGATTCCAGGGACCTGAGAGCAGGGCACGTACCAGAGCGTACCAGGGGGAGGGGTCTACTGGATGCATTCAGATCCAGGACAGTCCACACTACATTAGGAGGGCTTCGCCTCCTTACACACACAGTAGCGTTTAGTCCTAATTTCACATAAGGGATCTGTAAACCACCACCATGACCTTGCTCCACAGATAAGGGAACTAAGGGTAAGCAAGTTAATGTGTAAACCAGAAGGACACACTCTCCCCATAGATATGCCCCCCCAGCCACATTTCAAACTAGCCTAGCTCAGTCCCTCCATGCTAAAACTCAGACTAGCCTAGCCTAGCTCTATCCTTACATGCTAAAACCCAGACTGGCCAAGCCTCACTCAGCTCCCAAAGGCTAAAACTCAGACTAGCCTTGCTTAGCCCCCAACAGCTAAAACTCAGCCTAGCCTTGCCTAGCTCTATCCTTACATGCTAAAACCCAGACTAGCCTAGCCTAGCTCAGCCTCCAAAGGGTCAAACTCAGCCTTGCCTAGCTCAGTCCCTCCATGCTGAAACTCAAACTAGCCTAGGCTTGCTCAGCCCCAGCCTAACCCAGTCCTTGCAGGCTTTAGACACAGGTAAGATGTGAGAAGTCTGTGGCGGCAGGGCCTGACAACAGTGAACAGAGCCAGGGTATGGTGAGGGGTGGTAGAGGAGGTTAGCGGAGGAAGGCTGGGGCCAGCAGAAGGGAGCAGGAATAGTGGAGCAGGGCTGGGATCAGTGGCAAGGTGGAGGCCAGAAACAGGGAGCAGGGGTGGGGATAGCAGCAGGGAGCAGGTCTGTGGATGGGGAATACCGCAGTGAGAAACTTGTACCGGTAGGCAAAGCCAGACAAGGCATTCCCGAGGAGAGAAGGTCCAGACAGAACACTGGACCAGTGTGTGAATACTGGCCTCAAGCCCACTGCCGCTCAGTCTTACCTCCAACGGCCCTATGACAGCTACAGGCGAGAGAGAGGGAGCGAGGGAAGCTCAACGGATAGTGTTTAAGATAGACAGATAGAGAAAGAGAGAGAGGGAATCGGGAGGGATGGAATCCGAAAAAGATACAGGAAATGAGGAAATTTGATTGGCCAGTGAGAGGGAAATGAGGCTGTGGAGGCGTGTGCCTCTGTGAATAATACATGCCCAAAAATCGAGAGGGAAGATGTTGCATTAGCACTGTCTACTGTGTTGCATGCTGGGATGCCAATGGACAGCACTGAGGTAAATTGACTCCACTCAGTTAGAGTCTGAAACTGATATCAAGCAGACTGAAACAAGAGAGCAAGAGAGAGAGAGAAAGAGAGAGCAATAGAGAGAGAGAGAGAGAGAGAGAGAGAGAGAGAGAGAGAGAGAGAGAGAACATCTAGTTCTGTGTGTGTACTTTCTTAGGAAGCATCCATCTGACAGACCGGACCTCATGCTGGCATGGAGGCAGAGCCACACCCAGGTGTTAAAGGACCAGCCCTGTCACACCACTTCTAGTCCGACACTAAGAGGCTGATCTCAACTCTCCTCCAACTCTGCCCAGGTGACTGTGCACCACTTCAATCCCTCACTGCCTACCTCCCACTGCAGTCTGGTCACTCAGTCACTCAAGGTAACATCCACATCACGTGTCTGTACAACACTAACTCAGAGAGACCAAAAAAAGAAAGAAAAAGTAACAACAGCAAAGCAAAAGCAAAAATAACGCGCAACGTACCGAGCAGAGCACCGACTGTGACTAATAGATAAGTCCGTAGATTTTTTGTAAAGGACAAGATTTGAGTCAGTCTGACCCGCGCTATCTCTGTGAAACAGCTAGCAGAGACCGAGGAGGCTGAGATAGAGGAAATGATAAGATTGAGAGGAGGTTGTTGAGGACAACCACAGCCAGGCTGTCCTGTGCGCGATGATAAGACAGTATATAGGCGTGACTGTGTGTTCTATGTAGTATGTAAGAGTGTGTCAGTATAGGTGTCAACGTGTGTAATTTAGGAAGGGGGTGTGGTAAACCATCGGATGTTTTTTCGGTTATTTAAGTTTGTTAGTCTGACCAAGCGCTCTTCCAGGAGAAGTTTTGTTTCTTACACACGGTATCGGCTGGTAAACGTAAGATTTATAAAGTGGTTTACACGATCTATAATATTCCGTAACTGGTCGACAAAACAAATCAAATTTAGCTCCTGTCTATCGGCCCCAGACACATCAGCGTACGTGTGTAACTTAGATGACCAAACGATGAAGAACCGTGTACGGTAGTGGATAGTTGTGCTATGGCTAGTATATTACGGAGATGTCAAACGATATTCGGGGATGCAACAAGTTAACTTAGCAAAGAACTAATAGACGTGCTTGACAGGCAACAGCAGTATAACAAGGCACCGCAAAACAAAATTGCGACATTTTCCGCTGGGGTGGTCAGCGCTGTGTGACAGGGACCTCCCGTGACTTTAAGTGGACGCTGTTGTGATTAGCAAGCTAGGTAGACGTAAAATTATATTTTACAACAGGTAAACATATTAACTTTGATCTATCGAAACTTAGTACCGCCCACGCAAACATTTCCGACAGTTTACTCTGACACACGTTGAATGAATTGCACAATAACGTAAACTAGCAAGCTAGCTATTAGCTAGCTCCCTAGCCTTCCTGACAACCTGTTGCAGACAATGCCAGTTCAACATTCACAGAAACAGGCGACATACTCACTCACTCTAGTACCGTTCTACTTTAAATTCTCCTTTAGGGCGTATCCAGTGTAATATCGTTTGTTTTGATAAAATTAGTCGGCCAAAACCTTACCTAATTCATAAAATGAGGTGGTAAACTTTGTACCACAATATTGCTACTCCCAATTCTCTCCCTTCCGTCGCTTGTCACTCCCAACTCGAAGCTGGGATGAGACGAGTCTCACAGCGACTCCACAGCGCCACGGTAACTTCATGGTACAGGCTCAGCTATTGGATGATGCCAGGGACCGAACGTCGGGAACGGCCAATAAGGTATCTTGTTAGAGATGGCGACGAGAAAGATCAAAACTCATACATTTATAATTATTACTAAGAAATAAATGATAACCATCGTTTTACATAATGATCAAGGATTGTTTTTTAATTATTAATTTCAATATCATTACAGAAAATGTTATAGTACAGAGTTCTTCAATGACCTCTCATTGCTTTGATAATGTCTTACATAAGAGTGCTGGTCGCATTTCTGTACAATATTACTCTTTTTCTGTACATTGTTTTAAACAGTTGTTAAAAAGGCAGTCCGCACTTAAATAAGCTGGTTCTCCCTTCTGAAAGATGAAAGTAATGAAAGAGAAAGTTTTCTCCTGTCTCCCCAGCCTCTGGGTGGGTGGCTGAGCTGGTGGGGTAGTAGATGGGGGCAAGTGGGGTAGTAGATGGGGGGGTCAGGGCAAATAGGCAGGTGAAGTGGTAGGAAGCTGGAGGATAGGTCAGCTGTTGAGACCTGGATAACCCCACTACCTTACCTATGCCTGCACATTTGGCACCGCGCACATAAACACGACTCACAGGATAAACAACAAGCAAAGCTGGCTTTAAAGCCTTATGGAGATTAAATGAGGGAGATATGAGGCATAGAAGCACTAGAGGGAAAGTATGTCACCTATATGCACCATAAGGATGATACAGCCCTCCTCTCCAGCCAGAGCTATGTTCTGACATCATATCCTGCCGGGAGAGGAAATGGGCATCTCCAGAGGAGCTCTACTGCTACAGCTAAGAGGAAAGGGAGGGGCTAGCACTGAACACACAAAGCAAATGGGAGGAAAGAGAACACAGTTGATAATATAATATAATGATAATATCAATAACCATAATAATTAAATATAATAATCATGATAATTATAACAAGGATATAGTACAGAATAAATCTCTTATATTTCATATATTCTTCACTTCAAAAGCTCATATTTTTTCTGTCTTGTAAATACAATGATCTTTTTTTTCTTCACATTGAGATTGATAAATGTACTCCTATAGTATTTTTTTGTGATTTGAGAAGTCGATATCCCAGTTCAGTACAAACTAGCTGTGCCATTGCATATTAATGGGATAGTCTGATGATATGTGAACATGCAGCGCTGCTCCGTTCAGAAAGTGACATCATAGCCGGCCAATCACCATGACATCCACCACCTCCCCCTTGTGCAGCTCAACGTACTGCTCCGTCTTCGGGGGCAGCATCAGCAGCCCGTTGGCGCTACGCATGCTCATCAGGCGGCTACTCATCTGGTTCCCTAGGGAACGGGGACGGAGTATCGTCACGAGTGTGTGTGTGTAGATAATTGTGTAAGTTGCATGTGGATGAAGTGTGTGTTTATCTGTGAGGTTAGTTGAGTGTGTATAGACTAACGTCACGTGTGTGTGTGTGTGTGTGTGTGTAGATAAATGTGTGAGATGCGTGTGGATAAAGTGTGTCTATGTGTTTAACTGTGAGGTGACATGAGTGGCGTGTGTGTTTGTGAGATCTAATGTGTGTGGGTGTGTGTGTGTGTGTGTGTGTGTGTGCGTGCGCGCGTGTCCTACCTGTGCTCTGTGCCCAGGGCAGGGGCTCCTGGTGATGCCAGGTGAGTATGCAGCGGTGATACTCTGGACGAGGATCCAGCTTCACATCACAAGACAACTGCATGACAGACAACACGACCCACACTGATGACATCACTACATTTCCACAGCTAGCAAACAAGCTAGTCCTAATCTGTCCATCATTACTGCCTCTCTCCTCATGTCAAAGTCCCTTTATAAACTACAGCAATGTCCTAATGGACTAGCTGTCCACACTCAGACTGTAAAATGAGTCAAACGTCTACAGCTAGTTGAGGATTTGAGGTGTAATTATTACACATTATTATCGTATTTTATTTTTGATCACCATACATCAGTTCACAGCTGACAGCTCAGTGGGTCAGTTCTCACCCTGGCCTTGATGATAGTTGGCCGAGGATCCAAGATCCCCTGCATCTTCCTCAGGGCAGGAATCACAAACAGGTTACAGGTGACCACTGCTGACACAGGGTTACCTGAGACAGAGAGAGAGAAAGAGAGAGAGCGAGGTGAGTGTGAGTAAGAGAGATAGAGGGAGAAAACGAGAGAGACAAAAGACAGAGAAAGGGAGAGGTGGGAAGCCAATGTTTCCACATATTTTTTCCAGACAAAGATTGTGCATGGTTTGGTAGAGGTCGGGTTAAGTTTTTTTTTCAGTTGAATTGAAGTAGTCGTAAGTTTGATTAAGGTTTGACTGAGGTTAGGGTTAGGGTGGGTTGAGTTGGTTTGATGGTTGGGTTGAGGTTGGTCTTAGGTTGAGGTTGGAGCTTTAACTGAGGTTTGTCTGAGGTTGGGTGGAGGTTTGTCTAAGGTTGGGCGGAGATTTGTCTGAGGGTGGAGGATGCTGTACAACCAGGGGCACCTACTTCCGCGCGGTGGCGGTGGGACGGGTTGTCTGCAGGCCTCGGTGTCGCTCAGATGCACCGCCTCCACCAGGGCGGCGCCTGTGTCTCTGAAGGTGAAATTACCTTGGAGGAACAAACACACTAGTCACCTCAGCCTGGTCTCAGCCAGGACAGAAGACCAACTAGCAGGGCCTTAGACTGGAGCTCCACAAAGAGACTCTACAGTGCAGCTCCACACTGAGGCTCTACCGTGCAACACCACAGCAAGGCTCAACAGTGGGCTCTCCGGTGCAGCTCCACAGCAAGACTCAACAGTGGGCTCTTCCGTGCAGCTCCACAATGGGGCTCTCAGACAGGACAGGTACATGGGGGGGCCTTGGTGACAGGGCAGCCTCCACACACAAGGGCTCTGGTCTGTGGCTTCAATACAAGGGTAGAGCTGGGCAGGGGAGGGCCTGATATGGGCTTAGGCCATGGGTAGGACAAAGGTATATAAAGACCCTGGATAGGAGGAAGGTATTTGAAGACCATGGGTGGCTGGAAGACAGGAAGGAGGCCTGGGGAGGAGGAAGACCTGCAGGCTGGAGATGGGGGCTGAGATTGAGGGAGGATCCAGGTAAGGGAGGGTAGGTTAGTGAAGGTTAAGGTAAAAGATGAGGTAGGGTTGAGTACAGGAAATGGGTATAGGGTCTATACATCCAAATGACCTACCTGGCAAAGCGAAAATGAGTTTCCGTGCGCCGTCGATGTCAACAGTGGCAAACGTGGTAGGGAGACTGATAAAAGATAAGAGACAGTCAGAACCTGCATCATCTCTGCTAACAACCTTAACTTGTTCTCTCCCCTGTCTCCCCTACATGTCTCACCCTGGCTTCATGAACACCCGTCCGAAGTGGATGTGGGCATGGAGGTCAATGTCCAGCACCTGCTTCAGGTAGTCCTGCAACACATATACACGCACACACATACACACGGTTTCTCCAACAAAGTACCCACACCCACACGTCCACCCTTACACACCACTCTCTCTATCACACAGCACTGGGGTCCTCACCTTCTCCCCCATGGACACGCCCCCTGAGGTGATGATGACATCAGCGCGACTGATGCCCTCGTTCAGTGCGTTGAGCAGATCGTCTGGGCTGTGGAGGAGACAGGAGGAGGGCAGGGATGGACCCGTTACACACACAGTTCCACATAAGCCATTCAGTCTGCAACTGACTCCTGCTACGCCAACAAAAAAAGGCATTTCTCCACTGTGGGGACACAGTTTTGTAGATCATGTAGAACCCAAGACAGATCCTGGACAGGGAGTGATCCAAATGATCTCATGCCAAACACAAAGTCATCCCAGTGAGCTGCTATTGTTGTGCTGTACAGCTTTGGGAGGGTTAGCAAGGTATTCATGTTTACGGAGTCATTAAGGAGTGTTTACTTGTCTCCTACGATGCCCAGGTTGATAGTAGGGTAGCCATGTTCCTGAATGGTGGCCAACAGAGTGGATCGGTTGCTATCTCGGATCTTTCCAGGGTGAAGGTCATCCTCTGGGTTCAACAGCTACACAGGCCCACACAAACACACACAGTTATCTGTTCCGTACTGACAACACCAAATGTGTGTGTGTCTGCGTGTGTGGTTTCACGCTCACCTCGTTGCCAGTTGACATGACAGCCACCACAGGGAATTTCTGTACCTCCACCTCAGTGACCCCCACGGTGGCTAACAGACCGATCTCTGAAGGGCCCATATGAGTTCCTTTCGCCAGCACACACTCTCCCCGCTTGATGTCATGACCGATGGGCCTACAGGGGGCAGCACAGAGGCGTTTAGATACATGGCATTAAGGGTAAGATGCATGCATGATCGCATCCAGCCAGTGAGGAGAATTAGGTCACGTTTACCTGATGTCTTGGCCAGGGCGCGCCTGCACCAGGATCCTCACCTCCAGCTCCTCTGTACCCTAAAACAAGCACACCCAAACCCCCTGTCAGAGAAAATGGAGGGACAATGAAAGAATCAAGAAGGGCAGCACACAAAGAGGGAGAGATAGAGGGAGAAGGAGAGAAAGACAGAGAGACTGAGGGAGAGAGAGGGATACAAAGTGAGAATGCCATCCCCAGACAGAAGAAGATGGACAGATGGAGGAGTGACTGGAGGCAGGTGGGAAAGGGACAGACTCACATCCTCGGACTCCCTGAGCAGTTCTGTATCCTCCACCTGCACCACGGCGTCAGCCCCGCAGGGGATAGGAGCCCCGGTGGTGACCCTCATCACCTGGCCTGGCATTACCGTGTGGCTGGGCTGCTGGCCTGCCTGGGACTCGCCCATGATGAAGCGGTCTCCTGGCCCATCCGCAGCTAGAATATACACACACACACACATCCATATCTAAATACACAAGTAGCCATCACCTTGATAAACCCTTTTAAACTGCACTATAAATGTCTGAAGTGGCATTTGATGTTAACATCTGTCAGTCTATCTGTCTACCTGCCCGGTCTATCTGTGTCTCACCTCGAACAGCGTAGCCATCCTTCACAGAAGCTGGGAAGGGAGGGAGGTTGTCTTTGGCGTAAACATCCTGAGCCAGGACCCGCCCCATCCCATCTGGACAGGAAACAGGAAACAGAAAGAGGCTTAACTCAGTATGTAAAGACAACCAAGAATGGCATCTACATGCTGGCGGTGTGTGGTGTGTGCAGTGTCTGTGTACGACTGCGTGTGTACGATTGTGTGTGTGTGTGTGTGTGTGTGTGTATGTTGATGATGAGCCATGCTACAGCAGCTCAATGTGATGATGGATGGCTGCTGGAATGAGCAGCAAACACTGATACGAACAGACACATGATACTACACTGGGACACATACACACACACACTAAGACTGTCTTACAGACAGTCCTAACCAATGACAGAAGCTAATGAAACCAAACACTGGCCTGCTGAACGTCTTGTCTGGTTCAAACCCTCCATGTCCTGGGCTGGCCTAGGGTCAGGGGTCAGGGCTCTCTGTTATTCTCTGATCCACATGCATGTAAAGTTTCCCATGCAGCAGTAGCAGCAGCAGCCATCGCTATGGTCTGGTCCGCTTGTGTGACAACGCCCCCTCTGGCCTGGAGGTGACATGACCCTGCTGTGACCCTTCCCTGGGGTTCAGCCGTGCAGGTGGAGGGGGGGGCGAGCACTGACCTGGGTGCTGCCAGGGGACCAAGCCAGTTGCCAGGCCGGTTGCTAGACCCGTAGCCATGGTAATGGTGGCACCAGCCCTCCTGTGAATCTGTGTTGCTGTGACGGGAAGGGGAGGAGTCTGTCTCCAGGCCACACCCCTCGGAGCCCAGACAGACTTACGAGGGGGGGGGGCAACTTCTGCAGCTCCTAAATCTGCAGCTAGCAAGTGGAGGGTCAGGGTTCAGGGATAGGGCATACACACATTAGGGGTCGAGGGCTACTGCATCTTAACCATCATCATCACCAGTGTCATCATCATCGTGATGTCATCCTCTTCAAACCAAGGAGACAGACGGTAACCATGGAGACAGGGATGCTGATAGGTGATGACTGGAGACATGATGGAAGTACAGGCATGGCACGCTTGTGTGTGTGTGTGTGTGTGTGTGTGTGTGAGTAAGTGTGTGTGTGTGTGAGAATGTGTGTTTGTGTGCGTAAAGTACTACTCTGATTTGATGGTGGGTTTGTGTACGGAGTGTTATTGTGCGCAAGTGCAATCCAGAGTGAGTGTGTGTGTGTATGTGTGTGAATCTGTGTGTTACCTCTGTAGTTGATGATCTCAGTGCCCAGTACAGGGGTCATCTCCAGCACAGTGATAAAGGCCTTATCCATGGAGGTGAGGGGGAACGGAGACATGCGGTGACGCCTCGCCACCTTACTGATGTCCACCGCGCTGTGGCCTGAACACACACACGAGACATACCAAAACATTAGACAAGTTATGTATAAACCCACACGCCAACACATCCCCACAATATCACACACACACACACACACACACACACCTATTACTCACACCAGTATCTCACAATTACTTACTGGCTCTGAGAATGTTCTCCTTGCTGCCACAACGTGACTGAACCTAGAGAGAGAAAAAAAATTGAGGGAGAGGGAAGAGAGAGAGAGACAGAGAGGGAAAAAGAGAGATGGATGAAAGGAGATCATCACCATGACTACAACAACCATCCAGCTAGAGACCTTGGAGGATCCTGACCACCCTTCCATCCCCGTGCCAACCGCAGACAGGAGAGAGGGAGTGAGGAGGAGAGAGAGAGAGAGACAGGAAGTCAGTCAGGGAGTTGAGATAGAAATTTGCCTAAAGCAGAAGAAGTAGTGCGCAAAGCACACGCAGGCACGCCCCTGCACACACACGCACACACACACTCACAGCCCCAGTAACAGAGAAGCTTCACCCCAGACCCAACTGAGAGCTCTAAAGACGCCTATAGTTGTCTCTTTTGGTATGCTTTCATTATTCCTTCCTGCTTTGCTCAACTCAACAGACCCCACTATACCCTCCCTGTCTGCACACACAGTGTTGCTATCAGGAACCACACAGCCACAACTACACACACACACACACACACGCTCTCAAACACACGCGCACACACACACACACACACACACACACACACACGCTCTCAAACACACACACACACACACACACACAGGTGTGTAAGTCTGGCAGAGTTATCCTGGTAAATGAAAAGGGTGGGTGGAGGAAGGGAGAGGACACAGGGATGGGTGGAGGAGGGACAAAGGGAAGTAGATGGGAAGAGGGGTGGAGAGGTGGAGGAGGGATGGATGGATGGATGGAGAAGCCAGTGAGAGATGTGGCAGGAAGGGATGCATGGAGACAGGATGGAGGGAGGTGTGGATCAAACAGGGGAGGGGCAGGGAAACAGAGGAATGGAGGAGGGAGGGAGGGAGGTTTACCTGGTCCAGGGTAGAGTACCTGGCCTTGAGCCTGATGACCTCATCAAGGTGAGCCCTGAACTCTCTCCTGGAGGCCTGGAGAAAGCCACAGGATAGTAACTCACCTGACACACACACATGCACACACACACATACACTCGCACGCACGCATGTGCACACACACACACACACACACACACTACCATTGCTGTCAGTTGAATATGAGGGATGAAGAGACAGAAAGCCACAGAAATGAAGCCTTTACTAGTTGACCCCGTAGCATCACTGTTTCTATCACACTGAACCATTCTACAATGGTTTCTAGAATGCAATGACCATTCTATAATGCTGCATATCTATGAGGGAGTTGTGGGGCTGAGCTCATGGCTCAAGACAGTTGCAACAGATTAACATAGATTTCTTCGCTTCTCTTTTTCCTCTCCCTATCTACCTGTCTCTGTCATACCTGCTTCATGATAACAATGTTGACGTGGTCCAATCAGAAGCTGTTTAAACTCAGTGACCAGGAAGTGAACTGCAAGATGTTAAAGCGAGAGAGATGAGAAAGCAAATCAAAACATCAGCAGAACTCAGCACAGGCTCCCCATGACTACACAGGTGGGAGGGAGGGAGAATCTCTGAGAGGGGGAGGAGAAGAGAGGACAGAGGAGGAGAGGAGAGCATAGAAGAGGACAGAGAATGAGAGGAGGAGAGGACAGGAGAGAACAGAAGAGGGGAGGGGAAAAGACAGAGGAGGAGAGGAGAGCATAGAAGAGGACAGAGGAGAGGACAGGATAGAGAAGAGGACAGAGAATGAGGATAGGGAAGAAGGGGACGGAGGAGTGGAGAGGACAGGACAAGTGGTGACAGAGGAGAAGAACGAAGGGGATGGGGAGAGGAGAGGCTTACGAGCTAAAGAAGGGTAGGCGTGGTCTGGTTGCGGAGGGGGAGGGTTGGGGGAGGTGAGGGGAAGGGAGGAGGAGAGGGTCAGAGCCCCGGGAACGAGGTGGAGGATGGGTGTGAAGGTGGTTTTGCAATGGATACACAGAGCTGCCGGGAGTACCTGTGAATTTACACTATACCAGTGGCCCTAGAGCAGGAAGATGGGGAGCCGCGCCTGGAGGGCGAGGGAGGAGAGAGAGAACAGGGTGTAATTCACACACACACACACATCCCCCCGCCTCTCCTTCCCTGATCTGACTCTCTCTCCCTATCTCTCTCACACACACAAATACATACATGCACACACAAAAAAGAAACACACACACCAACCCGAAACATGCACACATTCAACACCCCCACCCCCCACCGATTTGAACCAAACACATCCCCCACGCAGAGGTTATGAAATGTATGTTTTTCATGTACTTGGAATCCCTTAAATGTAAGTAAACTACTTCTAACTTGTGTTTGTCCGCACCTCCCTGACCAGCCCTCCCTGTTCCCTCTGAACACAGGAGTCTTTATGTAACCACCTCAGCATTGCAGCTAGTTAGCATCCAAGCTACGAGAGCAATATTAACACCGCTAGCTAACTCAACCACTGTCATCTACAGCACCTAGCATCTTGGCTAATAGCAAAAACCACCATGTACCATTGTAAAGATAGCATCTTAGTTAAGGTACTTGTCTAACACAGCAACAAAGCCCCCTACCCTACAAAAGACACCTAGCGAACACTACACCACACACACAAAAAACTGTCAAATGAGCACGAATGCACAATCTAATTCTCCCAAATACCTGGGAGGCTAAGAGGCTTCTGCTTACCATTGTGCTGTCTGCTGACAGAGTACTCCCACACACACACACAGCAAATGTGCGCAGCGCAACAAACACAACAGCACACACATTTTCACAGGAGCGTAAGACGGCGCAGACGATGGGAGCCAGCGGAAAGAGAGGCGAGAAGCATGACAGATGGAGAACCAAAAAAAAAAGTTGGAAAGCGATAGAAAGATGAGAGAGAGAGAGAGAGAGAGAGAGACAAAGAGAAGGATGAAGAACTGTCTGCCTGCAGACAGGTACCTTGTCCAAGCCTGGGGAGAGATGAAGATTGTGAGCTGGGATGAGAGGTGGGAGGGGGGTCCTGAGGGAGGAAGGGACCTGGGCATAGTGGGGGACTTTGTAAGGAGGGGTGATACCTTTGAGGGGGGGGCAGAATGGGGTAAGTAAGGTAGGAGGAAGTATTATCTATCTTGAGGGTGGGGCAGGGTGGAGGAGAAGAGGAGGGTAACCAGAGGGGCTCGTTTCTACCCTTGGGGTGACGGGTGCAAGGAGAGGGGTATTACGCCCCTGGGGGGCTTCTCTCGGGCGCAGGGTGATCGGTGGCAGGGAGGAGGCGTAGGAGAGGGGTATTCCTTGGGGGTGGGGCAAGGATGGGAGTTGAGGAGGAGGGTAGCGAAAGAGGGGGTAATTACTTGGGGGCGCTCGCTTCTGGGCAGCGGTGGGGGTGAGGAGGAGGGTAGGAGAGGGGTATTACCTTGGGGGTGGGGCAGGAGGCAGTGGAGAGCCGGGAGGTGGCCTGGGCACGTGGAGATTCGGAGGGGGTGGTGCTGAGAGAGGCAGTGTCCCGAGCCTGGACACCTCGCGAGATGATGGAGTCAGGTATCTAACACACGCACGCACGCACGCACGCACATACACACAGGCGCACAGACACGGCGAGGGTGACAGAGTTGGAACACAAAAGAAGGGAGGGAGTGGTTAGTTCTAAAACACACTCTATGCTCACCTGAAAATTTGTAAGAAGTTGATATAAATCTACCTGTCCTTCAGCACATCTCTTTAACTCTTACATACTACAAGATGAAAGTTTGAAGAGACCAATGACAGGAGGAGGGGAGGTCTGTGAGGACCAATGAAAGGGGCAAGGCAGTGTGAGGAGAGTGGGGTGGGCAGGCCTTACCGGGGGGTCGCCACAGGAACAGGTGAAATGTGTCGGGACAGGTGTGTGGCCAGGCAGGTAGTGCCCACCTTTCGCCATGACAACAGCGTGGTTCGGGGGTGGCGTCCCCCTCTGATGATGAATATGACACAGGTCAACAGGATGGAGCACAAACAAACATACATGCATGCATGTGCATAGACAATCACACATACACGCAAATACACACAACCCCCCCTCCACACAAACAAACAAACAAACAAACAAACAGGTAAACACAGACATCAGGATGTACAGGGAGTGCAACAGACGCAGACAAACGACTCCAAACCCAGAAGGGGAAGATTACAGGATAAAATGAGGGAACTGCAATGCATGAAAACAGACCACCTGTTCATTTCATGGACACGCACACGCAAGCGGTGGTCAGTGTTTCCTGTACGGGTGTTACCTTGGCAGCGATGGCGGCTGCTGTGATGTGGGAGGAGCCAAGGTGGTTGGAGGCCAAACTATTGCTCTTCCTCTCCTCCTCCTCCTCCTCCTCACATTGCACCCCGCAGTCCTTGGTGTGGCGTGGGGGGGAGTGGCGGAGGGGAGGAGACAGCGGGGGAGGGGGGGAGGGGAGGTCTTGTAGAGCATCGTGAACCCCCTTCACCTTCACGATCGCATCGCGCAGCAGGTCGATGGCGTGGGGCAGGGCCGGCAGGATGAACTGGAAACACTCCTTCACACAGACACACACACACAGAATTATGCAGGCATCTTTTGGGGGTAGCTATGAGAGGTGAGGTTCCACACACACACACACACACGCACACACGCACACGGGTGGTAGGTGGTCTTACCTGAGAGCCCTTCTTGCTGCCTGGCAGGTTAATGATGAGGGTTTTCCCCCTGATCCCACACACTGGCCTGCACAGAAACACAGAGTGAGAGCTTGAACTACATGGAAGAAATAGAAATAGAAGCTGTGTGTCAGTGTGTGTCAATGTGTACATGTCTGTGTTCATGTCAGTGTGTGTGTGTATGTGAGTGAATAAGTGAGTGAGTTTTACCTGGACAGCATGCCGAGAGGCGTGACATTGAGAGAGCCCATAAGCATGGCCAGAGCCATCCCTGGAGCCTCGCGCTCTATCACCTCCCGGGTGGCCTGTCAGACAGCACAGTGCACCATATCAAACACACACACAAGCACATGACACATCCCTGCACTCATGCACCACAGGAACACCCCACTCTACATACAAGCACACAACGGACACACACCTCAGGTGTGACGTCTCGAGGAGCGAAGCCAGTGCCCCCAGTAGTCAGGACCAGGTTTAGCTCCATCTCATCGCACCAGTCCAAGAGCGTCTCCTAGACAACACAACACGTACGCACGGTTACACACACACACTCATCACATCCCAGAATACTAACACCTGGTGTGAAAGTAGCACACGTGACAGGAGATATTCAGCTAGTCAGTGAGATATAGGCCACAGGGCCTCACAATCCTAGGTTAAATGTAAGTAAATGTTAGATGGTATTTCAAGGTCAAAGAGTTAGATAGAGTGTATGACAGAGAGAGACAGGCAGACAGAAAGACACAGAGAGAGAGAAACAGAGAGAGAGACAGACAGACTCACCTTAATCTCATCTATTTCATCAGGAACTATTTTATAGGCTGATATGACGCCTCCCAGCCTTCAGGAAAAAAAGATAGAAATGAAAGAGGTTTAATTTTAGTTCCAGTGAAAATAAAAGAGGGAGAGAGAGAGGGGAAGAGAGAGAGAGAGAGAGAGAGAGAGAGAATGCATGTGAGTTTGTCTGTTTTAGTATTTGTGTGAGGAGAGAGGATCTTGTCAGAAGCTGCATTCCAGCTGTGCAGATCTAGGAAATCTCTCCTTTCTCCTCCTCCGCTTCCGTTTCCCTCATGTCCCCCTCCTCCTCCCCCCTCTCCCTCTCCCTCCCCCTCCCTCCCCCCCTCTCCTCCGTTTGCCTCTCCGTGTAAGCGTAAAGAAAATGAGCGAGTGTATAGATGCGTATGTGCAAGCTTTGAATGTGTGTGTTTGTCTAGGCACTCACAGTGACGGGTCATGGACCAGGTCTTTCAAGTTCACTCCACTACGGTCCTCGGCAAGATTCCTAAAACAGCTGTCACTCACTACAGAAAGAGAAGGGGGTGTGAGAGAAATAGAGCGACGGGGTGGAGGGGGAGAGAAAGTGAGTAGACCACGTGACATCAGAATGGCGGGCCATCAGGCAAGCTCCGCGAGATAAGCAGACTAGTTTCTCAAATACATGAAACACTACAAGCCATCATGCAGGTATAGGCCTAGACCGCTTGTCTCAGTTCATCCTGGACATTTACTATCACATTTCTGTGAAATGCATGGTCGAAATCAGACAACGGTTCAGCACCCCAAAACCAGCGGACAGCGACCACCCAGAGAAGAGGGGGGCGGGGTGGGACGGCTGTATGTGATAGGCTCCTCACGATTGTGTGGGCAGCAACGCTAGCTGACTGTAAATAATCATGCATCATTTAAAATTAATTTTTGTTCTTTTTTTTCGTTAGCCAGAGTAACAACCTTGAAGCTTACGAGCTAAACCTCTGTATTGTCTTCTAGGCGAAAGCTGCTCGTCAGGGCCTTACAGGATCGAACAAGATGTGTGCAGCCTGCTAATCTTCGGCTGATTCAAGAAGCTAGCATGCCAGGATCTCTAACTAGCTAGCTTAGCTGGCTCCCTTATTCACAAGTCATGCACGATCGGTCACCTTTACCATTAATCCTGAACAATTTCCACAAAATGGAATTATGTTGTCCAAGCTAACATCTGGATATAACTCCAGAGATTAGTGGATTTGCTCAAAGCGTTATTGAGTAAGATTTAACCTGCAAAACAGTATCGACTCTCCTAGTTGCAAAAATTATTTCTGTTAGCTATGTTTGAGCCTTCTCAATCAGCAGCCCTCATACATTTTCATACAAGCCCGTGACCCTGGCAGAATCTGGCTCGTGCCTGCTAGCTCGCGTGCAATACATGAATAATTCATATCACAGAACTGTTTCGATACTACGGTGTGAAATGACTATCGAATTATAGCATTTAACACAAATGCAGAATTACTTGTAAATGACACAAATGAATCCGAGCCCCAGCCTCGGACAAATTGCCAGTTATCGTCAGCTTGCTAGCTACGTGACAGTCGGTTGCAAATCCGCGGCTTGTTGTGGAGAGTAGCGGACGCTTGACAGGCGAGACTAGAAACCGAGAAATCCAGCGGTGTTGGCCGCTGGTTCACTAGCGAGACACGGAGGAAGACAGCTCAAGAAATCAATTAAATATAGCGGGAAACGACATATGACGGCAAAACTATAGGATTTCAAAAGTATTTGCAATTACCAGTTAAAATTCCGACTCGAATTTGGTGGTCGTGGTTGGTTAAAATCATCCCGTCCGACGCCATGATCCCCTGCGCTCTGGCCCACTCTGGCAAAGACGAGAACAGAGCGCATCAAACTCTCAGTGCGAAGGGGAGGAGGGAAGAAACGAACAAGCCCTGAAAAGACGAATTCAGACTTAAGTCCTGTAGCACATCTAATGAGGTTATATGCTTCCGACATGTGATGTCAGTCATCCAGCTAAAATAAGAGATGCCGTATATGAAAAATGTCTTAAAATATGCTGAAATCCATGACCGCCACACAGTTAGCAGATTTTACAGCCAATCACATGACCATACGCTTGTCACCTGACCCTTCAGGGACTCCGAGGTGCATCTCAACGCACGACTGACCGATCAGACAGACCGCTGATAAAGCAGGCAGGGAGGTAGACTATACATGTCAGAAAGCAGAGTCGCTACCTTGTTACTTAGAAAACGCAGGTAACCGGGGAATATTCCGCTCTCATAACGTAAGAAATCATTTCCCTCAGAGTCATTAGAAAGCTGCTATCGTGATTCGCTGGTCCTAATTCCTCGAACTGATATGCAGTCGCTAAGGCAGTAGATAGGAATATTCACACTCACAGATATTTTAGTGCCCCAAAAGCCATTTAAAATGAATATGAATTGAATGAGACCACCAAAACCAGACACACTCAGTTGCTGATCACTTTATTGATCTGCTTCATTAAAGACAATGCCCAGAAAGATAAAAGGAAATGTCTTCTTCATGGTAGACAGAAATCTGGTGGGCCAATCATGATTTTTAATCAGTGTCACATTTATAATTAATTCATATTCATCATGATTGTTTTAAAATGTTCATTTTTTTTAAAACTCAACAACATTGAAATAAGATCAGGAAAGAGACAACATGGACTGAATAAGAGCAGATGAGTCTGGTCAGTATTGTGAAAAGGCAGGTCTATACACACGCACATATACACGCATTCACGCACACACACACCTTTTACCCTTTTAGGCACCATTTTTGGAGTCATAATTGTAGGCACACACCCTACCACACATGCACATGCACGTCCTCAGACACACAGAAAACAAATGTCGAAAATGTAAAAGAACTTCTTCAAAAGCACAATGTGGCACTGAAAATGAATGGCCGAGAAAGAGGACATGTAGAAGTTGGCTGTGGGAAGGAGAGCAGAGATACAGTATTTGGCTCCAAGACAAGGTTGAGACAACATCCCCAGGACAGAGAGAGGAAAGGAAAAGAGAGGAGAGGTTGTTGGTTTAGAGTGCTGTAGTTTACAACGTTCTTAAGTTTGTCATTTATCTTGAGCCCAGAAGACTGGAGGTCCTCAGGTATTTAAATAAAGAGCTGTAGTTGCCTTCATCCCTTCTTCCTCCCGGAGTGTGTTCCTTTAGTCCTTCTTTTGTTCCCTGTTCAAGGGGAGAGCATCTCACCACAGTACTGCAAATATCCCCAGCACACACACACACACACACACACACACTCTCTCGCTTACACTCGCTCTCTCACGCGCACACGCAAACACAGTGTACTCCTCCAGGTCCGTCTACTGCTTGAGCAGTTTATCTGCCTCAGGGTAGGTGGGGTACTTGATGGTCTCTACCCTCTCCTTCACCTTATAGGAGGGGTACAGCCCCGTGCGGCCGCTCCGCCGGTGAACCCCCTTGGAGTTGCCATCCCAGTGGTTCCCGGCCACCCCGATCAGGTCTCCGGGAGCCAGAGCCAGCTCGTCAGCGCCACGGGGCTCGTGGGCGTAGATGGCCTCCTGGTTGTGGGCGTTCTGGCCTCCGAAGTAGTAGATGTCATCCAGGGAGTGGAAGAGGGAGGAGGCATCGGGATGCAACGTCTGCATGATCTCATAGGCCACCCGGCACACCTGCGAGACACAGACGCACTACTGAATGCACACAAAGCAAACGCGTACACAAACAACAACGCTGTCTTGTTTTAGTGAAGGAGTATCTTTTCATTCTTGATGTACTATTAAGTACCCATAATGCACCTGTAACACACACGTCCTTGTATCGGAACATGGTGGTTCCTTGTAAGTGTTCGCAGAGTCGTGTTTTTCAGAACACCTACCTGAGAGGAGAAGGTGCAGACCAGAAAGTTGGTTTGGGACAGGAAGTGGATGTCAAGGATGACCCCTCGGAGTGAGTTCTCTGTGTAGCGGTTATGGAGCCCCGCGGACCACGAAATGGAATTATCACTGATGAATTCATAATCTGGGTACCTGACACACGCACGCACACATACACGCCCCATTACAACTGGATAGTAGAATACATTTGACATGCCGGTTCTGTAGCAGTGAACACATACTTGGACTTAGCTTCCTGTAGTAGTGAGGGGTCGTCGGTGGCCAGATACACGCGTTTCTTGTCGACCCGCATGCGTCTAGCCAGGACCTGGTAATGCTCTTCCACATGGCCCATGTACTCCTCTATAGGATGAAACGCAGCCTCGGTGCCCACCTTGTCAGTCCTACGCACATGCACCCTGCACATCACACATACACACACAAACACACGGTTGATACCAACTGTTTTCATTAGAGTTGACTTTTTTATCAAGCGAAATGTTTGTGTGAGTGTACACCCACACACCCCTAGTACTATCAGAGGGGTCTGTGTGTGTGTGTGTGTGTGTGTGTGAGTGTGTGTGTGTGTGTGTGTGTAAACTGACCCTATGATGGGGTGTGAGAAGCCCAGCTTGGCGGTAGTCTCCCGGATCTCCTTCTCCAGCCAGGCCTGAGGCCGGACAAGGTACTTGACGAACTGAGACACCCACCAGACCGAGGGGTCACCGTGGAGGCGATGCAACCGGGGGGCCAGGTCCTGGGGGATGGCCAGGGGCAGGTAGGGGGGCCTGGGGTGCAGGCTGTCCACTATGGGCAGCTCCACCACCTGGACGTCATGATCGTTTGTCTCCCCTGGGGGACGGAGTGAGAGAGAGAGACATGGCAATTCATTGGATGAAATGAAACACACCTTTCTGTGTATTTAACTTCTCAAATACATGAAAAGTAAAAACCATTCAATGAATGTGCCTAGTAAATAAGCCATGTTGTGGTGAGCATTAAAACCCTAGGCTAGAGGTTTGGGTGGAACGTAACATGGAAAGAAGAAAGGGGTTCAGGCTAGCAATTTATGGGGATAGCGTGCGTACCGGCCCAGTGCCCCGTGGACGCTCCTGTACGGTCAGAGCAGGTTTTGCTGAGCGGCAGGAACACCGTCTCCCAGCCCCCTGTGGCGTAGCGCCAGTTCTGGGACTCCAGGATGAGGGTGCGCTGGGTCCCGTAGGCGATCATGAAGCAGTAGACCACATGGTGCAGCTGGCAGCCATAGCCACACCCCTTGTTAATGTTGCACACCAGCTTTTTGGCTTTGCTACAGTCAGCAGGGTTCTGGAAGGGGTGACGGGCATGTTACATCACATTATAAATAGTGCTCTAATGATACGGGAATATAAAAACAACTTATTTTCAATCATTATCCTCCCACCTTTTCAATTATCACCCTGAACATGCTTCTGTTGTCTCTCCCACACTCTCTTTATTCTCGCTCCCTTTTCAGTTCTTTCTTCTCACAACTCCCCCTGCTGGCTAGAATGTGTACCTGCAGGTAGCTGATTCTGTTCTGCACCAGGTCAGACAGGTCCTTGGCCTCCTTCTCCCTCCAGTCTCCTGCCCCGTCAGCCTGGCTCAGGTAGTACAGGTCTGTCATGATGGACCTGGAGTGGCACACCCCACACACACAGACACACACACAGACACACACACAGACACACACAGACACACACACGTACATACACACACACACACATGATAAGAATCCAGCTGAGAAAACAGGTCAGAGAATGTGTGTATGTTGGTGTATTTGTCTGTTCATGAACATGCTTGTGTGTGTATGTCTGACCTCTGCTGGTGTCCCAGGTCTTGTAGTAATGTGTTAGTGTGTTTCTGCAGGGCGGATGACTCCATAGAACCCAGCTTCTTGACCTCACTGCGGACAAAGTACCAGAGCTCCTTCACTCCCATCTCTACCTTCCTCCTCAACTCTTCCTGGTTCCTCCCTGGCCCTGCACACACCCACACACACACAGTTAGGACCAAACATCTGAATGAGACAGTCAGCTGCTATTTGTTAAGCAAAACTGTGGTTAACATACCTTGTCTGTATTACTCTACTGTGTGTATCTGTGTGTATGTCTGACTGATGTGTGTGTTGTTTTAAAGTTGGGGACTGAGGACGTGTCTGTCTCACCGTCTCCAGGGAGACTACGGTAGGAGTTGATCTGCTCCTTGGCTCTGATCAGCTGTTCCTCTAGGTGGCGCAACTTCCCAGCATCCACCACACCCAGCTCTGCCTGGCCCTCTGGCAGCCTGTGGGAACACACACATATACACACACACCGACATATACACAGAAATACACACACCAACACACACACACTTTCAAGGTCAGGTCTTGAGTAATGGTAAGCGGGTGTGTCTCCAACAAGTTCCAAGACAATGGGCAGATGGAACATGTAGGTCAAGCAGCAACAATGACTTGTGGGCTAACTGGTGTCAGCTTTTGGGAAAGAAAGTACAAGAACAGTGTATGAGAGAGAGAAGAGAGAGAGAGAGAGAGAGACAGACAGAGACAGAGAGAAAGAGAGAGAGAGAGTATACTACCTACCTGAGGGTCTGGGCCATGCGTCGTAGGTCCTCGTTCTGCAGTTTGAGGCGTTCCAGCTTGGCGAGGATCTTCGCCAGTTCTCTGCTGGAACGTTCCGGATGCTCACTGTCCCTGACCAGGTGACCCCCAATGTAGAAGAGCAAGGTTCCCCAGGCCAGGAGGACCAGCATCACCCAGCGCCAGGAACCCCCCCACCCCCACGCACGCATCACGTCTGCTAGGCGTCACTGGCTCATACCAGGAGTCATGCTTACATCTACTGGTGGGAAGTTAGGGGCTGGAGGTGAGGAGGGAGAGGGGGGTGTGGAGAGAGAGGGAGAGGGGGGTGTGGAGCGAGAGGGAGGGGGAGAAAGAAAGGCAGAAGAGGAGGTAGTAGGGGGTGGAACAGAGACAGAAGAAAGACTGCAGCTGTTATCTCATAACCACCCTATCTAACACAATAACACAAAGCCTCAGCCCACTGTTATTATCTCCTACAGGACATCCTGCCCCTCCCAGCCCCCCCCACACACACAATCAGAAACAGAGAAACCTTCAGCCATAATACATCATATATGTTTAACTTAGTCCTCCGTCATGGAAACTTACCGGCACACAAGCTCCACGCAGGCCTCATATGGGGCACCACTCAACTTCTTTCTGTAAGAGGAAAGATTATAGTGAGCTTAGTGAACTTGATGGGGGAAGTAGGTGCACTGTAACAGCTGGTGTACGTGGGTTAAGACTGTCGGTGTACGTAAACTCGGTCTATTAACTGATGCAAGTGGACTAGTAATAGCTGGATTGGGTGGGCTCAGTGTAATAACTGGAGCAAATGGGCTTAGTGCAATTAATGGAATGTTCCAGGTGAGTTAAGGTTCAGTCACTGACAAAGAAGGGGAAATCCTATCAGGTCAATCCTGGAGAATCCTCTTAGAGAACGTATCAATCAGACCCAAACATACGCACAAACACACAGTGCAGATGTGTAAGCCACCTGTATCTTAAACAGAGGCACCAGTAGCTTAGCCTTGATTGATCCCACAAACTGGGATTCCACTATTAAGTCTGATCACTCAGGGGCGGTTATGAATGCACACAATCACACCCAGACAGGGTGGAGCCCCAACTGCTGATATGCCCGGCCTTGTGCCATGAAACGATGTCATCTGACTTGACACAAAGCTGAATGTCCTACTGATGTTCCCCTTTCCTTCTCAATGCATCCTCCTTCCACTTCTCTCTACTCTCTGTCCTACTTCTTCAACTCCTTCTATATGTATTTAGCTCCTTTCCTTTCTCTTCTGTTTCTTTTCTCTTTTCCTCCTCCCACCTTTCCCATCCCTCCATGTTTTTCTGTTTTCACATTTCCAGTGGCGCCAACATGCATCTCTGTGGGAGTTAGTCCTTGACTAATTCCGGGGAATGTGTGTTGTCAGAAAAGGTCTCCAGATCTATTTCAGACCTCCCCAAATCTACAGATGGGACAGATGGCAGGGTTTCTCTGCAGTATAGACCAGGGTGACCGAATACAAGTGACTAGTGAACATGAGGAAGTAAGTGCCTTTTAAATGAAATATTAGCTTACCATTCAGTATAAAGCCTTCTCTCTTTCCACGCTGCCACGGAAACCATTCCTACTATCTCAACCAACTTCAATTTAAATAAGTAAACATGGAGCATGATTTGCGTTTGTGAGTTTGACGAACAAGACAGGATCCCTCACTGGATTAACAGAGCTCAAATTATTTTATAATACAGTTATACCACATTTTCAGACACATTCAGAGACAGATTCAGTTTGGGGTTTTTTTGTATGACGTTGTCAGTGTAAATAGAGTAAACTAGTAGCTCCTTCTGAGCTATGTTAAGAGTACTCTTGCGAGTAAGATCATAACTAGGTGTACTTGTTAATGTGTTAATGATTTCCAGAGTAGCAAACCCTATCATATAGCAAACACACACGCCCAGCTCCACACCACCGTAGCACTGGTGTTGGACTGCAATTAGCATAGCTGCAGGTCTTAGTCCAATACAAGCGTCCTATATACTCATTCATATACACACACACTGGAAAATTGGACATTGCCCATTATCCATCCCATTGGTTATAAGTACATACACCTTGGGCTTGTTGATCTGAAGGGGTTTAATCACTAGGAAACTGGAGGTTGCTGGCAGAGCAAGGCTATCATTATCATACCTGGAGATGGCACTCTATACACCAATACACACCCTACCCATCCTTCTACTCAGATATCTGTTCCAAATGTCTTCAAACCTGTGTGTAGCTATACGTGCGTGCGCGCGCGCGCGTGTGGGGTGGGGGGGTAAAGTAAGTGCCGTGAGTGTGCTTCATAAATAACTCACACCCTGGAGTGGTTGTACAGATGACACAGTTGTCTGAATGGAAAAATAGCGTTACATATAACTATTAAGATACCTGCCATCTCCACTAGCCTGTGGGCAAGATCTACCCTCCCTCTAAAGAAATAGCAACGTCTCCTTGTAGCAACAAAGGACGCTTCTCAACTCGCAATTGTAAATAAAGGCCTACATTGCAGCGCTTTGTCAATACGACAGTTTAAAATGGGGAGAAAAATCTGAGTTCCTTCCCTGATTGTTGTCTTTTCCAGAAGCCCCTTTTTATCGCAATCGTTTATATAAACCACGGTAAGCCACATATCACACAGAAAATACCTCCGTTTGCAATTGAAATTCAACTATCCCATCACGGATTCTAACGGAAACCAGAACACCAGCTTGCGAATCTCTCCGCTGTTACGTCTCGGCAGCGGTCGAAGGCACCGACCAGCAGGCCAGGGAGAACAACCAGACGGCGCAGACGCTAAAAGCGTTTTACGAAAAACATATTATTGGATGTAGTCTTACCATTTTTTGGCACCGGCGCGTTTTTCTTCTAAATATATATTCTGCATTACGACGATGCTTTCTGTTTGGTGATTTAAAGACCGAATGCGGAAACGAGACTTGAGGAGCAACCTCCTCCACTACGCTCCGCTCCGTTATTGAGGGCAGCCCAGAATTGACAGAGCGGTAATGCGCATGCTTGTGTCAATTCAACACTGCCTATAGCGGGTAGTTAAGAGTAAGGTGGATGCATAATCTTCATAAATAAGGTTATATGTTATAATTCTGCGTTATATCTTATTTAGATATAGCCTAACAGCGTAGTGAGGCCTATATCTCTGTAGTGTAACGTTGGTAACGTAAACATCCAGGATAGATTTAGCTTATCTTGCTCCTTGCATCTCATTGATGTCCACATGATCCACCCAAACAATCGGAAGCTTATCGAGTTCTATCTGTTGATTATTGGTACTTAAGCAAAATACCAACGCTAGACTGTTTTAAAGACACAGTGACATGGCCTAAACCTGGTCTAAATCTTGGCGGAACACGGACATCGTCACGCCAGACCTGATAATGTACTCAAATCAAAGTGACCACATAATTAACAATAATTAGACATGGTTCATTATTATACTACGTATAAAACCGTAGGGCCAATGTAACAACTGTACATGAACTATGTTAACAGCATACTGCATGGATACATTTGAATATTTCTTTAAACATTGCCAATTACAGAACTTTCCCACAGGCCACAGATCTCTGAAAGGAAATGAACTAAAAGATTGTGGTCCTGTCTCTTGAGATGGATGACAAAAAGAACACTGATATTCTAAATGTTCTTGTACAATAATGTTCATGTGTAATCAGAGATGGTCTGGCTTTGATGTAATCATCCTCCCTGTAATCTGATCTCCTCTGTGTCTAGATTGTATTGTACAAACATAGACTACCCATTCACCCCATCCAACAGACTGTTGTAAAAACATACAGGTAGACTATTTCCACTACATTTGACCTATGCGTGCAATCTATTCCATTTTATAGAGTACTTTCACACTTGATTGACCACTAAATGGTCATCAATCGTCTATCGTTGTTAAGATTACGTATAACTGTTTACTACATAGACAATATTGTAACTGTAGGCCAACAAAATCTGTTCAGTAACCAGTTATGCCATTGCGCAACCGTCAAACCGTGGTGCCATAGCAACTACACAGGAAAACAAGATGGTAAGATGTAGTGTTTGGCTGGCTAATTCATTTGACCTTGTTTAGCTTTCTAACTTTGTCATTTATGTAAATTGGTTATACCTTTGATTTGGAATCTAAAGTTTAAAATTATTCCTCACGACCTAAATGTGTCGTTGATTTTCTACCACAAATATGTGTGGCTAACTAAAACGGTAAAGCTCTAATCACACAGTCAACATAAGCTAGAGAGTTAGGCTAGTAGATAGCCTGTACAATACTGCCTGGTTACTGTATTATTACGAGCGAACCTGAAATGTAGCTAGCTAGCTAACCAACAGAACTGTGACTGAACGGTGTTATCCATGTCATCACGTAGGTGTTTAGCATCAGCTGTTAGCATTGTGTTCATGTTTTTCAATCTCCGGTGGCTAGCTAGTATGCTAGTTTGTTGCAGATTTCTGGTGAATTAGCTATCGCGTTGTATTATCTCGCTAAGTATGTGCCACTGTCTCGTAGGCAAAAGCAACAACGATAAAAGAAGCGCTTGTCAAATGGGTAAGTCAATCTGCTGACATAACAAGTTCACCTGGACACAGACACGACATTGCCGTTCATTTCGTCAAGCTGATGATTGTGACGGTGTAAATGCATGGTATTTTACTGTTGACTTGCACTATTAGGAGGAGAAAGCCGAGGAGAAGGTTGGGGAGGCCAAAGCGGTCAAGTTGTATGGTCAGATTCCTCCTATAGAGAAGATGGACGCGTCTCTCTCTACTCTAATCAACTGCGAGTAAGAATGCTAGAGCTAGCCATGTCATCTCAATAACACTGTAACTATGTTGGATCATCTTTAATATTATTGTCCTCGTTCTTTGGCTGTTACTAGGAGGCTGTCTCTGTCTACAAATTGCATCGAGAAAATTGCCAATTTAAACGGTCTAAGTGAGTACGCCCCATAACACACACGGTATTTTATCACTTTAACCAAACCTTTGATAAAGAAGTGTGCTGATGAGTTAACGTTATGATTATTTCTCTTCCATGTAGAAAACCTGCGAATACTGTCTTTAGGACGAAACAACATTAAGAATCTGAATGGATTGGTGAGCATAGCATTGTTTTTTGATCACGTATTTATTTAATGTGGTCCCTAAATCTATTGTATTAATTTGTTTCTGTTTCTGCTGACAGTACTAGCTCTAATGAAGTTGTAACTAGTGTGAATTGGGCTTAGTGGTACAAGTCGTTTTCAGAGGAAACCAGCAGTGCTATGTACCAGATAAGAACCTAATCCTAGATTGAATGTTGCTGTTCATGCTAGTTCTGCCATCTTGTGCTTTGCAGTGACTTCATAGCTAGAGCTAATGTAATTTAAGTTGCACAATCAAGCCATCACAACCCCTTATAGCAGCAGAAATAAGCGTCACTCACCTGACAGTGCTGAAAAGACCCGTGCAATGATCCTAACACTATGTTTGTTCTTTTGAAGGAGGCAGTGGGAGATACCCTAGAGGAATTATGGATCTCTTACAACCTGATAGAGAAGCTTAAGGGAATTCATGTTATGAAGAAGCTCAGAGTTCTCTATATGTCCAACAACCTGGTCAAAGAGTGGGGTAAGACACACAACGAGGGACAGACAACCAGATAGCAGCCATATTATTACGGTTATTTGATTATTATACTGTTATTCCGGTGTTATCCGAAAGGAGTAAGGTCATGTGATAACACCCGATCTCTCTTTTGACTCTGATGTTGCAGCGGAATTTGTGAAGCTGGCCGATCTGCCCTCCTTAGCAGATCTGGTGTTTGTGGGGAACCCTTTAGAGGAGAAACACACAGCAGAAGGAAACTGGATAGAGGAGGCCACTAAGAGGCTGTCCAAGCTGAAAAAACTAGACGGTAACTACTGACAACAAGGCAAGAGGGAAGACCATGTCATCATGTGTAGTATCAGTGTATTCACCCTGTGTTTGTGTGCCCGTCTCCAGGCAACCCAGTGATCAAACACGGCGCTGATGACGGCGATGAAAACTAACACGACCTGATTCACTTAAACGTTTTGCAGACTAATGACTTTTTTTAATTAGAGAAATTATAGTTCAAATGTGTTATCGTTATTTTTTACACCAGGATATTTTGAATCAAACCGCCAGGGTCTTATGCTGTGCATGTTGAAGCAAGCACAGGTAATCCTTGTTTAGTCCACAAGGCACATTCCAGATACTCAAACTACACCCAGCAGCTCAGTTCAATCAGCAGAAAGAAAAGTCATTCAAAAAAATGATGCTGTCAGGTAAATGAACAATATCGCCCACAAGTTGCCATGACACTGTTGCACAATGAGCCTGCTCTCCACACAGTCTCACTAAGTGTCCAAGGTACAACTGGTGGTACTTGTACTTGATTGAAAGGTTGTGATTGTTGATGAAAGCACATTTCCTATTGTAGCATGATTTCTTTACTCTGTCCCTGAGCTCCCAGCATGCACTCTTGAGGTGGATTTACAAGAGACAGGAGATTACTTCTTTATACAACTTCTTTATACAAGAGGTTTTCTTTATACAAATTAACACACAAAATCGAATGTCAACCATTTGTCTCCATTCGTTTTGAGTGAATTGTGAAGGCATATTGTACTTAAATTATTTCTTGGCATGTTTGTATATAAAGTAACTGAGATGTTTATAATTTTCAAATGTTCACATTTATTAAAATATGTTGTATAAACGTGTTGAGTTTCTTAATCAAAACTATTAAAACACCTTGCGTGGGTGCGAAAGTTCTACTTTTTACAGGGGGTGCATTTCACGTAAAATTAATCTTACTGTATATTATGACAGAATTACAATTTTCCGATCTGAGTTGTCGTAACTGGGTATGTGCCCCACAAGGCATATCTTTGTAATGCTGGTATTTCATACTCTGAAAGAATACGACTGGACATTTAATGTATCCAATTCTACGTTTAGAAAAACGAATTTCAACTTTCCATTTCTACAAACAGCTGTTTAAGATCACAGTTTACGAAGTTGTGAACTTGTCCAGAAGAAAAGACACCGAGAGTATGGTGCCTAATTTGAATAGGAGCAGCATTTGAATTCAGCCTTTTGAAACTATTTTCTATCTTTTAAAGCTTTTGAAACTTTCCCTCTCGGTTTCAAAACACTTAAAGAGCTTTCGATACTTTTTATACGGTTTTGAACCCTGGCATGAAGTTAATCTTTCTACTTTTTAGGGCAGGGGTGCATCTGGGGACACAACACCGGAAACAAAACGACGGCAACGACACTGGGTGCGTTGTTGTAACCCGGGAAAAATCGAAAGAATTGAACCGAACATGCAAAGTAAAAAGCATGTGAAAGTCAAAGAAGTGATCGAATCACTTTGTAGACTTTTGTCTGTATTCGAGGTGGATTCTATCCCGAGTGCAGAAACATTTAGACGTGCTAAATTCAACAAAGGCGACGAAGCGGTAAGTTTGTTGCTAGCGAAGCTAACAAGTTCATGTCTACTTCACATTAGAGCTGGTAAGCAAGTAACCTGTCAGCGTGTCAACAATTTTAAGACGCGTTTTATTAGGTCGAGGGCTGCGTGTGAAACTGTTGAGCGTCAAACTTACTTCAAAAAATATACATCTTTCAGGCGGGGCAATTTTGGACGCTCCTCTATAACATAATTATGAAAGCAACTCCACTTGAATATGGATGCTCTTGCACGACACACACAGATGAAGGTAAGAGCATATAAACACGCAAGACAATAATAACAATAGCATTATTACACAGTGCACCGCACCGACTTTATCGTATCTCACAGTCAGTCAGTCCAAGATCGTGCGAGGCTTCTTGTGGATGAGTGGCTACGGGGCAGACTGGGTGATCGCCGCCCAGCTCCAGGAGGTCGGCAGCAGGCAGCTATTACTGGCCCTGGGATGGCTGCTGTCATCCGAAGACCTGCTGGACGTCATCCTGAGAGAGAGAATCATGCAGCTGGATACTGTGGCACTGGCAACCATGGTGAGGAAAAGCTGTTCTGTCCTTGTTCCTGTGCAATAGCCTCTCTTAAAAGTTACGTTTACAGTTACGTTAGCAGTGTCCCCACATCTCATACTTCTAGCATAACTTCTGTCTGAAACCGGTGGTGGAAACTTATCTTGTCAGAGCAGCGTCGAACCAGCTCTGCTGGTAACTTTGTCTCTACCAGGAACATAAACATAATGTAGTGACGTAAGTTCCACTAGATGGCAGTATTGTTCTTGAATTCTGGCATGGGACGTTAACTAACAACAGAGGTCAGATTCTATCCCATGGACCCACAAACACACTGTATGTAATGTGAAGTACACACAGGCACACGCTAACTGGAGCTACCCTATAGGTCTCTCTAAGAATGATTGGACCAATAGAGTGGACCGAGGAAGATTCACAGGCATCAGATCCCAACCTCCTCAGAAGACTGCAGTGGCAGATGGGCCGGCTCAGGTTTCAGAGGCGGAAATTGATGTCTTTGCAGGAAGAGAGAGCGAGGCTCCTTAACCAGGTGAGTCTGCTGTACTGACCCCTGTTACCTTGCCTCAGTGTTACAGAGCTCCATACCATAACAACAGCTTCATCAAAGCCCCCATGTCCTCTGTCTCAGATCCTGTCGTCCACCATCCATGTCCCCTCTCACCCCTCCTCTGAGAGCCACACTTGCATCAACTCCTCTGCACTTAAACAGGTGACAGTCTAAGCTCAACATAAACACTCACTGAACTTAACCTAAACCCAGACTGACTCAGACTAAAGTCTAACACAGCCTAACACTAATCTGCTACCTACAACTTAAATGTGTGTGTGTGTACTGCAGGCGTGCCAGCATGTTCAGAAACTCTGTGATGTTCTGCAAGCCTACCTTGACTGGAAGCACATGGAAGGCCTTTTTTGGAGTTGGATGGTTTGTGATCTACCACAGTGTGACCACAACCTGCATAGCACACCATGGTTTGCACACCACAACCGGGACACTTATTGTGTGAATGTGTTTGCAGGAGAGTGTACTAGATTGCCAACAGGCAGAGCGAAGAGGGGAGGCCCCCTCTGATGTCCCTGTTCACCAGATTTCCAGGGGGAGGGGGGGTCCTCGCCATGACGACCTGGGCAGGGGGGGTCTGGAGCAGTTGGACAAAATGCTGCTGAGGTTGCAGACTGGGTTGAGAAAGACATACCCTGGACAGGTCTGTATATATAATATACACACACATACATACATACACACACACACACACACACACACACACACACACACACACACAGTGGATAAATCGGCAAACACAAGTAAACACACAGTTAGATTTTGCTATAGAGCACATCCTGAAAGCGTCTGTTTCATCTGCGTTTGACAGGTTCAAAGTGTTCACCACCTGACAGGCATAGGGGAAAGGAGCAGAGGGCTGTCTGGATGTTCCCAGGAAGAGGTGGAGAACAAAGTGTCTCTGAGACTCCAGGGCCTGGTGGAGGACTCCGCCCCCACCATGTTATGCCAGGGTTACAGGCCAATTCTTCAGTCTGTCAGGCACAAAACAGCAGCTCCTGGTGGGGTAGGGTGTTCAAGCGAGTACCAGGCTTCACAACTACTCATCCAGCTGCGGCAGAGGGAGGCCCGTGTGTTGGAGAGGCTAAACCTCAGGAGGCAGGCCCAGAGGACAGAGATCCAGGAGCTGGTTGGACAAGTAGAGGGGGTGGTCCTTATACCACCCATATTATGACTCCTGACTCTAAACAAATCCGTGCCTCTGCATTCCCGCTGGTCCTTCCTTCTCAAGTCACTCTGGGGTTTAGTGACCTGGTCTGGATTAACTCAGCATTCCAGAGCCAAGCTGAGATGCGTGGCTGCTCGGTGTTTTGTTAGCATAGGAAATTCTAAATAGACAACATCAAAATAAAAATCTTTTTGGAACCTGTTCCAGGATCACTGGTCTGTTTCATTTCGTCACCCTCTATTCGTCCCAACCTCATCTACCAACAGGAAACATCTGCTGAACATTCTCTGTTGCAATTCATGAAAAAAAAGAAGAAAAAAACTTGAGCATGATAACCCTCATAACTTTCACAAACTAATAGCTTCAACATTCAAATCTTCTACAACGTACAATTAAATCACGGTTGACTTGTTTGTCAGCTATTTAAAGTCCGTCTGCCACCACCGCAGCAGAACAGATCACACCGATCAGAGGCAGACCATGATCATGCAGCGCTGGCAAGTATTTTTGAGAGAAAAAAGGATTTAGCCGAGTGGTGGTTTGGCGTGAGGGCGGTATTAGCAGGCCACAGTCTGCCCTACATTCCTGAGGTGTTATAGAGAGGTGGAGGGGGGGAGGGGCAGGGGGGGCAGGGGGTGTTGCATCTGTATGTGTTTATAGCAGAGGTGAGATGCTGAAACATGTCTTCAAGCAAACCACAACTACAACCATCTGCATGGGAGACCTGAGAGATACTGTATGAGAAAGAAAGAAAGAAAGAAAGAAAGAAAAGAAAAAGTGGGGGGCGGTGTTTTGACCACGGTGGACGGCCCCTTGCTGACGGCATCACAGAACTCACAGACAGGAAGTTGACACAGAAAGAGGGGAGGGGTGAGGAAAAGAAAATTCTACTTTCCTTGTCGTCCCTTTTTTCTTTTTCACTTCAGTAGTCATGTTGGAGCTGGAGAATCAGAGACTGTAGTCACTAGGCATAAAGATCCCAGGTTTTTTTGTTGAACTTTAGGACAAAGTTCAGTTTACTATCAGGAAACGTAGAGGAGGTTTTACCCTGGAGCCTTCTGGAGTAATGCAGAGAGAATGATGAAAACAGCTGCTCTCTCCCCGCAAGCCGCAGCCCCCACTGGGTACGTACAGACTCTGCTACAACGCCTCACCAGCTACAGAGATGCAGTGTTCCATTCTGGAATGTCTACAAAGATGCACTTATCTGTTCTGGAACATTTACAGAAACGCAGTGTTCTGTTGACCGCCATGAAAAGGCCATGTTCCATCGTAGAACTCCAAAGTTGTCTTTCGATCTGAAATATTCTGTTCAGGATTAGAAGACTCAAGAGTAGCGAAGGGTATAAAAAGCAGAAGTTGAGACATTGTTCCCCATTACAAATCACACCACTAAATAATAGAGAATAGTAGTAATAGTTTTTTCTCAGCACACGTCTTGCATGCTAAGCTGTTGAAAAGTTCAATAGGGATTTTAACAAGTTAAGAAATGTATGTCATGTTCAATTAATCAAGATGATTCACACACATTTCCATGAATTCTGAAGTTATCTGTCAGGAGACATGAAGGAGTCTAGACCCATTCTAATGAATGGGTTGTTATAGAACTTTGTGGAAGCCTGATAATTACCATTCATTAGAATCAGGTGTGCTAGAGCAAGGAAACATCTCAAACTTTTAGGACAGTAGCTCCTGAGGGCCAGGATTGGACACACCTGGTCCAAACCATGTATCTTTCTTCTGTCTCTCTCCAGTGAGGACGCAGAGCCATGCTCATCGACGTCACCTTCAGCTGCAGCCAGTCCAGCCAGACCTCCCTCTAAACCCTCCTCACCACCTCCTCCCAAGCCACACCCATCCACTCCCCCTCCTCCAAAACCACACCCATCCTCCCCCCCTCCCCCAAAGTCTCACCCCTCGTCACCCCCTCCCCCAAAGTCTCACCCCTCGTCACCACCTCCTCCCAGACCACAAACTTTGCATGTTTCTCCTCCTTCCCGGCCACGACCTCCCCCTCCTATGAGCAAGTCCTCCTTCGCGCTCACGTCTCCTGTGACTCCTCTACTCCCTTGCCCCTTGACTCCCTCCCTCCCCCCTCCCCTGATTCCTTCCTCTCCACCTTTCTCCTCTTCCTCAATGGAAACGTCCTCGTCTGCCCTCCTCCCATCCCTCCTCAATCCCTCCTCCTCCCTTCTGCCTACCATCCCACCTTCCTCTCCCCCACTCGCCCCCATCCTCCCTCTCTCCTCTCCCTCACCTGCTCCCACCCTCCCTCCCTCCTCCACCACACTACCTTCACCCCCCAGAATCAGTCTTGTGGAGAGGCTGATCAGGACCTGTCCTGTCTGGCTCCAGCTGGGGATGAACCAGGAGAGAAGCTACTCTATTCTCAGGAGAGAAAGACCAGGGGTGAGACACACGCACACACAGACAGACGTGAACACACAGACACACACAGACACACACACACACACACACACACACACACACATACATACATTCTAGTGGTTTGCTCTGAGTAGCTTGTTCTTCTCAGATGTTTCTCGTGCGACGGAACCTGGATCAGAAGGCCATGGTTCTGTCGGTGAGGCTAGCTGACCTCCAGGGAGAATCCCAGATCCAGGACGTCACAGTAACGGAGGAAAGGTCATGTGAGTATCTACGTAATGGTCTGCTGACAACAGCCAGAAGATCAGACGGCCTGATGTGTGTGCTGTGTCTGCATATGGGTGCTTTTGGAAGGGGCTGCTTACCGCATGCTTCCTCTCCCCTCTGCTGACAATGCCAGATTTCCTGTATGGGGTCATCATCCTGTGACATGTGCGAAGCAGGAAATGACCTGTCAGTGTAACCACTGTCATATCAGTTATGAAAACTTTATACTCATTTGTTGAAGTTCCAGTTAGTTTACAATGCAGGGAATTCAAGTCCCATTTAAAACCCTCCCTTCCCCTGTATTCTGTCCCTGACCCTCTCCTGTTCCGCTACAGACATACACCTTGAGGGATCTGGTCTGTTCTTTGAGAACATTTTCAAGCTGATTGCCTTCTACTGCGTCAGTCGGTGAGCCTACCCATCACATATTATACGCCTTAACTGAGAAACACTTACTTGGAATCACTTTGACATTTGAATTGACCGTGAGTCCGTGGATTGGTTCGATTAAAAATCCAATGGGGTATGGTGATTGTTAAGACGGTGTTCACTTTTCAGGGACATCCTCCTGCTCACCTTGAGGTTACCTAAAGCCATCGCTCAGGCAACCAAGTACGAAGACATGGAAGTGGTGTCTACTCTGGGTTCAGGTGAGACAGATTCTGTACATATGACGTCATTTATATTACATTGCAAAAATATACTTGTACGTTCCTTTGGCTGAATGAGTTCATTGGCTACTTTTCCTGTTCCAGATTTCTGGGGTTCTTTGCTGAACCAGCAGTGGAAAGAGGAGGAGGGAGATGGGGAGGCGATCTCAGAGGGAGAGAGCCAGGACAAGGGCCATCCAGGGGCATGGTTCATCAACCCTGTCTCCCTGGAGGAGCACTGCAGCCTGCAGACCACCATCAACAACCCAGTCTCCAGGACTCAGAGCCTGAACAGCCCTAGCCAGGGGGCTCCCGTTTACAAACGCCCTCCACCGCGGCCCCCCAGCGCCCCAGAGCCTACGCTGGTGCTGTCTCAGGGAGGTAAACTTCCACCTAACCTGCCTTCCTCCAGAGCCCCACCATCCACAACAAAGCAGACAGAGGAAGGCAAGAGAGGGATGGGTGAGGGAGAGAAGACCGACTCGGCTAAACAATCTGTTAAAGAGACAGGAACTCGACCTCTCCCGCCTCAGTCGCACAGAGCTCCCCCAGTAGCATTGCCACGGAGGCCCTCAGACAGACGTCCTCCAGACACGCAGACAGACAGACTGAACCAGGACAAACAGACAGACAGGCCAGTCCCAGACATCCAGCTAGCTGCCCATCTAAGCCCAGAGCCTGCAGCTGCTCTGATCTGCATCGAAGAGGACTTCCTAGTAAAGAAGGAACCAGAAGAAGGGACCGTGCTGGAGACACACGCAGATACCGGGCATGAGAATAGTAAGCAGGTAGAGGAAGAGACTGAGACAGAGGTGAAAAAGGAAGGCACAGTGAACGAGAGCGATGCAGGCGCAGTGCAAAAAACTGAGGGGGAAACGGAAGAGAAGAAAGAGCCAGCATCTGAGACCGAGAGAGACAAAGACACAGAGAGAACATACCTGGAGACAGGAACCGTGCAGGCTGTGTGTGACGTCTCCGACACAGTCCGCTGCTCCAGCCGCAGGAAGCCTCCTCCGCACCCTGTCCCTCCCCCAAGAAGGAAGAGGCCCTCTCTGGGCAATCCCAACATACCAGAGCTGTGCAACCCCACTGGAGGAAAACCCCTTTTACTCAACAATCAGCAACGCCCCCCATCGTCCACACCTCCCTGGAGCGTCCGTCAGTCTGTCTCTGGAACAAGCGGCGAGACCAAAGCTTCAGACGTGTCTCTGTACTCCCCCGAGGGTGGAGCTGGCCCCTCTCTGGACCACGACTCCTACTCTACCAGCAGCACAGAGGACGAGGGGGCGACCAACACCAACGTTGAAGGGGGATGCAACGGCCCAAAACCCACCGTGAAGAGAACCTCCACCATCATGCTGGACAAGGCCATGTCTCGCCTCTCCATGGTGAACATCTCCAACGTGTTCACAGGCCTCCTGAGCGCCAACAACAAGCTGCAGAAGCGGATCGTGGAGCTGTCCAGGGACGGAAGCTCCTACCTGGGGCATCTAGTGAGGGAGTACAGGGCGTTCACCCTGGAGACCCTGGGGAAACACAACTCCAGCACTGAGATGCTGCAGGAGATCCGTCAGATGATGACGCAGCTGAAGAGCTACCTGATCCAGAGCAAGGAGCTGCAGGGCTTGTTGGAGACCAACGTTTACTCACAAGAGAGGCTGGGTAGGTGACGCAGGTACACCACACAGTGAAAGTAAAGAAGGAGGAGGGGGGAGAGGAGGAGACTTGTCTAAATCAGAGATGAACATAATAAAGTACAGTAGAGTCCTCATCAAGTACTCTTTCGTGATGCAAACATTTCTTTTGGGAAAAAAACTCAACCTTTAGAAACAATTCTTTCAAACATTTTCGCATAGCGACAGGAGTGGAGACAGATCACGTCACCAAATACAGATTAAAATTAATGTAGAGAGTCTGGCTTCAAAATGTATACAAGTATAGACATTTGTGTCAAATTGAAAAAAAGTGTGTGACAGAGGCAAAGTAAAAAATTAAAATAAATAGTGACATAATGTACTGATGCCAGAATGATCCACTTCAGTACAGCAGCTGTCTTGGTTCCTATCTCTGCAAGAGAAGCACTCACACACATAAAAACGATAACAATGGTATTGGGAGTGTGTGTTACAGTATGTTGTGCTGGTGTGTGTGTCCAGAAAGCATCGTGGAGGCGGCCATGTGCAAGAGTGTTCTCAAGCCTGTACGGGAGCCTGTGTATTGTGGACTGAAGGAGCTTCACACCCGGACAGGCTCCCTGAAGAGGCTGAAGGAGAACCAGGCCCTGGTCCTAGGCACCACCTCCACAGACCTGGGGGTCACCACCAGCGTGCCAGAGACCCCGGCCATGGAGAAGATCAGTGCAAAGCTGTGGAACTTGCACCAGGAGTACTCTCCTCAGAGGAAGATCGACCTGCTCCTGAAGACCTGCAAGATCATCTACGAATCCATGTCTGTCAGCTGTCCAGGTTTGTCTGCCTGCCTGCCTATCTGTCTGTCTGTATAACTACCTGTCTATGTGGCCAAGGGCTGGATGTGTTTCACCTCTTTTTTGTCTTTGAGTGTTGAGAGGTGAATGAAATCCTTCCTGTTGTGCTGAACAGGAAGAGCCTTCGGTGCTGATGACTTCCTACCTGTGCTGATGTATGTTCTGGCTAGAACAAACATGGCTGCCCTCATGCTGGATGTTGAATACATGATGGAGCTGATGGACCCAGCACTTCAGCTGGGAGAGGGTACACACACACACACATACACATACACACACATACACACACACACATACACATACACACACATACACACACACACATACACATACACACACATACACACACACACATACACATACATACACATACACATATACACACACACAGACAAACACATACACATATACACACACACAGACATACACCCACACACATACACATACACACACACACACACAGACATACACATACACACACACACACAGACATACACCCACACACATGCACACACACACACATACACACACATACACACAGACATACACCCACACACACACACACACACACACACACACACATACATACATACATACACACACATACACACAGACCACAGACATACACAAACAGACAGACACACACAGACATACACACTATAGTTATCAGTACTAGACATACACACTATAGTTATCAGTACTAGACATACACACTATAGTTATCAGTACTAGACATCTACATCTACAAGTGTGGTCCCAGACATGGTGCCACTCTGTGACTGTGTGTGCGTTGTTCAGGCTCATACTATCTAACAACAACGTACGGAGCGCTGGAGCACATCAAGAACTTCGACAAGCAGCCAGTGACCAGACAGCTGAGCATGGAGGTCCAAGACTCTATCCACCGCTGGGAACGCAGACGCACGCTCAACAAGGCCTGCATGACACACACATCTGTACAGGTACGGTCTGGTCACACACACACACACAACTGTACAGGTACGGTTTGGTCACACACACACACACACACACACACACACACTGACTCACACAACTGTACAGGTACGGTTTGGTCACACACACTGACACACACAACTGAACAGGTACGGTTTCAACACACACACACTGACTCACACAACTGTACAGGTACGGTTTGGTCACACACACTGACACACACAACTGAACAGGTACGGTTTCATCACACACACACTGACACACACAACTGTACAGGCACAGTTTGGTCACACACACACACTGACACACACAACTGTACAGGTACGGTTTGGTCACACACACACACTGACACACACAACTGTACAGGTACGGTTTGGTCACACACACACACTGACACACACGCGCAAAGCAAACAGCGACATTCCGCCACTCTTGCACACCTCCGCATCTTAAACCTCACTTGAACTTTTTACATTTGATGTTGTGCTTGTCATACTTCCTATAATACCATTATACCTGTATATCTGTTCCACCCTGAGAGCTTCTGTCCTGCTGTGTGCTCTAGGACTTCATCACAGTGTATTTCCTAGAGGCTGGCTCTAACCCCAAGACTCTGGGAATACAGGCCAGCACCACGGCCCAGGAGCTGTGTGAGCAGTGTGCTGCTAAGTTTGAGGTCGCTGAGCCAGACATCTACAGTCTGAGTGTTCTGGTGGAAGATGAGTACCAGGTTCTGGAACCCACTGAGTTGCCACTCCATATCAAGACCCGGCTGCACCACGCCGAACCGCGCAAGGAGTACTACTTTGTCTATCGGCATGGTAACAAGGTACAGAAGGATGCAGATGGCCAACCTCCCAGGCCGCCGCCACCAACGATAACTGAGGACAGTTTGATTGAGATCTGAAACGGGTGCGTGCGTGAAAGAGAGTGAGAAGAAATGTATGTGTATGAGTCAGTGAGGGTCGTGGCTATTCTTAGAAAGGTCTCACAAGTTGAAAAAGCATTACACGCAACAATGTATTCAAATCTGCTAGTCAGAAGGTTTGTAGCTAAGGCTTCAGTTATTCTGTCAATTGCATTTTGCTGCTGCTCTGAATATATGTATTGAAACGGCACTTTGCTTTAATTTCCCACAAGATCAGGACTCATAAAATGTATGAGCTGTGTGTGTATAACATTTTCATAAACGCGCCCCAGTTTTACTGTCCATCTGTGCAATGGAATTAAATATTTTGTATAACATAAAATAACATTGTACTTTGCCTTCTTTATTTTTGAACAGCAATTAAGATTTCAGAAGAGCATAAAAATGACTTCTTCTAAAAAGAGCGCTCTGCTCTTCTATTCTGGTGGACCAGCTTGTAGAAAGCAGAGAGGCTGTTAGATGAGTAGGGCTTTGTGTCATGAAATGTGTCCTTGTATTAGTGACGTTTTAGTCAAAGGGACAAGTGGGTGTTCTTTGTGACAGTCAGAGGAAGCGCCAAAGAGCTGGAACACTGACGTCTGTTATTTCTTATTTGCAGAGTGTGTTCTCAAACCCAAATGTACCAGGAAATGCCGTCTAGTGGGGGTCTGCACACACACACACATTTACGTCATCAAGGTCCCACTTGTTCTCAAACCTTGTCACAGAAAAGGACCTTTTTCCTCCATCTTTTCCCTTCTGTCCATCTACTTTTCTTTCTCTGCCCCAGTTCCAGCTCTTTTTCCTGGCTCTCTCTCCATGTCTCTTTCCCCTTCCTTCTCCTCTCTCTCTCTCGTTCCCACTCCACTTCTCTCACTCACCGCTCCATCTCCTCTCTCTCATTGCCCCTCTTCCCCTCTCCATCCCTCTCTCTCGCTCTTATCCTTCACCTCTCTCACCCCTGCATCTCTCTTGTCCCTCTCCACCCCTCTCCCTCACACCTCCATCCCTGTCTCTCTTCCTCTCTCTCACTCCCATCGCTGTCCTTCCTGTCTGTCTCTAATGAGCTTAGCACTGGTTCAGAGGTGAGCAGCTACGTGGTTGCAGGTCATTATTTTAAATGAGGTTCATAATGAAGCAGAGCTGCAGTATGCAGATGTCTCTGTTCTCTGCTCCATCCTGGACACCTGTTAGCTTGGTGTCGGCTGGCGCAGGCTTGTCCGACTGGTGCTCATGTGGTCGGGCTTATTGTCCCTGAGAGGTAAACAGAGTATGGCCGAAGCATTTGTATAAAATCAGTTGGGTTTGAAGGTTTTGGTTAGGCCTACATTTGGCTTTGTCACACTCGTCGTCACGGCGATGCCAGGCTGCTGTTTTGCGGCTCTTTCCTTTTTGGGAACTGAACGGTATCTTCTGTGTGCATGTGTGTGTGTGTGTGGATGTACAGTAGGAAGCACATTATGGATCTTGTGAGGAATGTGCTGCAGGGTTTGACAGGCTTATGAAGAGAGATCAGTTTTAACGAGGTGAGTGTTTTGCCTTCCCAGGCACATCCTCACACGAGCGTGGGCAGAGAAGACGAAAGAAGTGGCACATTCGTGCACCTGATCCTTACGCCTTGCGTCGACCCTTGACACCAGATCCTGATGGCGTCACATGACCCTAAAGTTCCTACCAGACTCCAAAGTTACGACCGTAGCGTATGGAATGAGGGACATAATGGTTTGGATTGCCAACCAACCCCTTGTTTTGATTTGGGCTGCGTAGGCACACGTACCTGCAAGGGGTTTTCATCATGAGGCAGTGACGTGTGTCCAGGCTTCCTGTCCCTGTGATTGGCGCCTCTATATTAAGCTTCCCTTCCTTCAGCAGGTGTCTCTCTCTTCTCTTCTCTGGTCTCACAGACGAGAAACAAGCACAAACAGACATCTTACTTTGATCACCTGCATCCCCCCTGCAAGAGGCGGGCGCAAGTGTGTGTGTTTGTGCACGCGTATGTGTGTGTGTGGGGGTGCGGGGGATATATAAGAGGAGCAAAACCGTAGACAGAAGACAAGGGCCAAGAACAAGGACACACACGTTCCAACTCTAGAATCCACTTCAACACTAGAAGACTCATCTAGATCCATCTGCATGACAGATACCAAACGAGCTGGAACTTTGGCCTCGCAGCACTACGTTCCATCCAGGTAGGTCAGCCGTGGGCAAATCTAGCGCTCTTTCCATGATTAGTTTGTGTTGATATTGTTCGGTAAATGTGCTGTGCAATTGATGTTGGTCTATAGTGTGTATAGGAGGGTGTCCTAGCATTGACAATGAATGAGAGGATCAGTGCAGATGATGATACGAGTTCCTGTCCTGTGAATTTAGGATGGCTGGTCTTTCGTATCTGATACTTACCCTTCTTGGACTGACCCTGTTGACCACTGGATTCCCACAGCCCCGCCTTCAACATCTACACCGGTAAAACGGAAATGATTTAGTTCAAATGTATCTTTTTCCCAGATTTATCTCAGAGGCATGCACATTGAGATGTTAACTGACTGAGATGAAAGTGAGAGAGGAGACCCTTTAAACAATGCACGGATAGAGAACGAGTTCACTGACATTTTCTTGTACTGTCTTGGTCCTAGGGGAGATTTAAAACCTGACCAATGGGAGATCCTTTACCCTTCTATCTCCCTACGTGATTGGAGCATCCAGATGATGTCCACACCAGACTTTGGGGCAGCCAAGAGCAAGGCAGAGCTTCTGGGAGAGGTGTGGCTTCCAGAGTCCCAATCACAGCTGGGCGAGGCCTTGGTAGAGGGTTGGCCTGGCGACTGGCCGTCCAATCAGGGACCCAGCGAGGAGAAACGAAACATCGTGGTGGCGGACGACGCAGCGTTCAGGGAGAAGAGCAAACTGCTGACTGCCATGGAGAGACAGAAATGGCTGAACTCCTACATGCAGAAACTGTTGGTGGTGAACCAGTGAAACCAGCACCAGATCTGTGCCAGCAGACCAGTGAACACACTCCATACCAGTGAAGACGTGTTGAGTGTCTTTGTGTTTGTGGTGAATAAAGTCAGCGTATCAAATAGTGTTCAGTTCACACATCTGTTCAATTGTGGGAGGGGGGGACGTCTAATGTTTGAAGTCTAATCTAACACAGATCTTTTTGTTTAATTTCAATCTTTGGATTTCCTTTTCAATATTCAACCAGATGCCATTGGATTTTTCTGTTTCAACTATGAGACTGTCCATGCACTGGAATATGAAATAAAAAACCTGTTTCATATGAAATTGTTCCTTGTTTTTCCCTGACTGTATGCATTATTCTGTCACTAACTGTACTTTAGGTCATTTACTCAGACCAAACACGTCATATAAAAACATCTCAAATTATTCAAGCATTCGCAAGTTAACAGGGATCATTTTCACATCAGAACTACCAGAATCCTGTTAAAAAGTAGACGTTTATCATTTTTAGTACAAGATATGAGAAACTGGACAAAGAAACCAAGTGTGCGATCATCTTTTTTTAATGAAGTTGCAGATGGTTTCATCGTACAAAAAACAACATTGTATTCAAAATGGATTACTTCGATGCACAGTGACCACACTATGCATGGTGATCACATTGGGGACTCGAGTTTCATTCACACGCTGTGAGAGCAACTGTACGACATCACAACAGGAAACACAACTAATACCACCACGTTGTAACCATGGCTACACCAGCCTCATAAGTTATGTTAGCAAGACATTGCTCAGAAACCCTCAAGAACGATAAAACAGAATTTCTGGACAAAACAGTCTAAGCTGTATCACCTAGAAGCAGGTCGATTAAAAAATGTTTTTGATGAGACAAAAAAAAACGTAAAAGCTGTTAGTTGGCAAGACAGTGGACTAGGTCTGACCAATACAGGAAGAATCCCAAGATCAAATATTTTTCAATACCATCTTGATCATTAAAAATACTTCCAGAAAATTCTAAGAGTCTCCTCTTCTGGGTCTCCATTACATAACCCCCTTCGCTCAGACTTGGATACATGGATATTTTATACAGAAAACAGCCACCCACTGAGACAAAAAAGCTCTCTAGCGACGCTTATCTTTCCTGTCTGACTTCCTGTCATCACGAGATGACCTCTTTCTGTCAGATCTGCTGGAGACCTTGTCTTTGGAATTTTTAGACTCCCTTCCGCTGCCCTTGGATGGTTTGTGGCCCCTCTCTCCTCCCTTCTTCCTCTCTCTTTCAGAAGGCCTTCTCCTGCGTTTTTTGTCGCGGCCCCCGGACCTGCTGTGGGAGGAGCTACGGCTGTGGGACGAGCTCCCGCTGGAAGAGGAGGAGCTCCCACTAGAAGAAGAGGAGCTCCCACTAGAAGAAGAGGAGCCAGAGGAGGAGCTAGAAGAGGAGCTACTGCCTCTGCTTTTCTTCTTTTCCTCTTTAGACTTTTTGCGGCCCCGACTTTCCTGTGGCTGGGGCTCCAGGTCCTTAGAGGCCTCTGGGGCTGGCAGCTTCGGTGGTGGTTGCTTCTGCTCAGGCCCCTGGCTCTGGGGCTCCTGAGTGGCCTCCAGGAGGGGGACGAGAGGCTGGGTTGTGGCCTCTTTGCCAGCTGCCTCCTTGGGCTCTACACTGCGAGAGATGGCCACCTCTGGGCTGGCTTGGACTTTTTCTGGGCTCTTGGGCTCCGAGGTCTTCTCCTGGTGCTCTGGCATTGCTGTGGGGCCCTGGATATTTTCCTGGACTACCTCAACCTGCCCCTCTACCCTCTTCCCCTTCACTCCCTCTACCTCAATCTCCACCTCCATCTTCTCACTCTCCTCCCTGTCCCTGACCAGCCCATCTGTCTCCTTCCCTCCACCTGCAGCTATGTCCACCTCCCTAACCTCCTCCATTTCCCTATCCTGAGCCTCCCCTCCTACTACCTCCCCCTCCCCCTTCCCCCCCTCTCCCTTCTCCGCCTCCCCCCCTTTCCTGTCCTCCACCTCCTCCTCTTCCTCCTCCTCCTCTTCCTCCATTTCTACATCGTTGCGGTTACCTGTCACCTTGACTAGCTGGCCCGTGGGCTTACCCTCCTTCAGGTCGTCAGTCTTCGGGTCCTTTCCCCCAGCGCCAGCTGCGGCCTCCTGCTCCCTCTCCCGCTGGGACTGGCGCCGAGGACGAGCCTCCATCTTATTCAGGTGCTCGGCAAACGCCTCGCGCCTTTCCTCAAAAACCACTTCAGACAAACGGGGGAGGACGGAAATAGAGAAGACCGTTAGACGTGTAGCGCACACAGGCATAAGATAAGCGCTGTAGGGGATTCATAGAGTAGAAAAGCAGACAGACTGCATGCAGGCAGCAGACATCTAGTTTTATAAGACATCTAACTCTCACCATTTAATTTTTTCTGAGACTCCTCCAGGAGCTTGTTAGTGGCTGAGCACATCTTGACGGGTACATAGAAGATGGGTGGCTTGGTCTTGGTGCGAATGAACTTCACTAACTTCACATTGTGCATATTCCACTCTTCTTGCTGAAAGACATGTCAAAGATTAGCACCAGGACACAGTGACATCCAAACAAAGACTAGAGTCAATTTCTCTTCAGACACACCACTAAAATCAGCTGAACGGCTGTTTTGTTCATGCGAAAGTTTAAGTAACACAATTTCATTGACAAACTTTAGCCACCCCCCCATGCTACAGCTAGTGAGGGGGGCTGTGAGCATGCAGTATCCATACCAACTGAGCAAGCTCCACTTTCTGCTCCAACAGTTTGAGCTCTGTCTGCTTGGCACGCCTCTCTTCAAACAGCTCTCTCCGCTCACCCTCCACCCTCTTCTTCTCCTGTTCCGCCTGCACCTCTAGTTTCTGCTCAATCTCACAACGGCGCTTTTGCTGTCAGGAGAAAGGTGTCAAGCCGTGAGGAAGCACCACAAGGAGGGGAGGAGAGACCAGCGCACTCACAGGCAACTAGACAAGAGTAGAGTGTTCTGGGCTTCCCTACCTTGTCTGTGGCCACATTTGACTCCTGTTTGAACTTCTGTAAGGTTCCCATGAGCAGGCCAAACATGCGTCGGTTTCTGTGAGGAGGGAACGTGTGACGATGGTCAGCGACATCCTGATAGCCATCTGGTTAGCCATGCTGGACCAAAGCCAGCTAAGCAACCACATTTCCCCCGAGCCCATGAGCTGCTCACGTCACCACCAGACGGGACTTGTGATTGATAGATCTGTGTGAATAATGAACAGTGTGTGCAGACTCACCTCTGTTTCCCCCTCTCATCCATGGTCTGATCCTGGATCAGATCTCGACGCGTCCGCTCCTTGGAGGTAGCCACTACTGATGACTGCAACGCTGGCTGCGGACCAGACAGCAGAGAAGGGGTAAACACAGGAACCAGAATGGAGAACACGAGCGCCACAAAACCAGAGGTTTCGTACCTTTTTGACATCGTCATCGTCCTCAGCGTCGCTATCGTGACGTGAATCTCTCCTGGCTCTCTGGTCTCCAGCCAGCCTACAAAATAGCAGCCATTGATTCACCACATTTGTACTTTTGATAAAGTTTTTATTTTTTAATTTTTTTTTTATACCTACACCTCACAACCGTTATTAAACCTGACCAGCAAAGCACAGTCACCACCACATTCCACACCCACCTTAACAGGGCTCCTTCGATGTCCCTCTGCTTGGCTGGCGGACCTCCTCCACCCATGTCTGAGAGTCCACGTCTGAAAGAAACATTATGGCTTGATTAAACACAAAGCTTAATGCCCTATGCAATCTATGCGGTAAGGGAGACGGCTACTCCCGAGGGTTGGTCCGCTGGACTTACCTCAGTAGGTTGATGCCTCGCCCCCTACCTCCTCCCATCATGCCTGGGACAAGTGGCCTTCGTACTTGGCCAGGTCTGAGGTGAAAAGGTGGGAAATCAAAAACGGAAACAAGTCCCGTTGCAAATGGCTCGAATAACGCGGAAAGAAATAAACACGGAAATGGTCAAGCTAGCTAATCATATGCAAGTAATAAACAGGCAAGCTAGCCCGCCTAGCGTTGCCGTTAGCCATGATAAACGCCGCTGCAGCTGCAGCCCCAGATCAGACTTCTGCATATTAGAAATTTCCCCCATTACAGTCCTCTGCAGGATTCTTTACCGCAATAATACCATAGTACACAGACCAAAGGCCCGGTTTAAGCTACTATGTCCGGCTAGTTAGCTAACAAACAAATGCAAAACCAGTGTTTGAATAATGGAAGAAGCCATTTTTGTGGCTAGCTAGCGAGCTAGCTTCCTGCAAGCGTAGTAAAAGACCAGCGATAGCCTATAAATCGTACAGATTTTGCAGGTTTTGACTTACCTCAACTCATTGGGATCCCGCCCCGTTAGTTTACGAATATTATCGTCTACATTCTTCAAACTCTCCTTCGCTTTTTCAAGCTGGTCTTGTAAAGATCGCACTGCCACCGCCATCTCGCTAGTGAGCTTCTACCAAGCATGCGAGCCGCAAAGCATTACTGGGAAAGGGAAAACGCACTCATATCGATGGCTTGGCAAATGACTGGGGTCACCTGACCAGTTCAATTTAAACCATGCAGTGCAGATTCCTACAATGAACATGATCACAGTCCCAAAAGACAAAATAACACATTGTGCTTAACAATTCTTATATGACAGTAAAGTAGTACCGTATACAAAGTACACAACTGAAGTTGTTGGCCTGGTTTAAAACCTCTATGACCTATTTATATTTACACCTTTGATTTGTGAAAAAACGGTGACACTGTGACATAACAGTGATTACGTGAGTGGTCGATGCGGGTTTAAGGAAAACGTTCGTATTCGTCGTTATAAAAGTAAACTCGATTTTCCCCGTTATTTCGGTTTAAGGATTTTTTAAAAGTAATTGTAACATAGCCAGGTAGAAAATATAATAGCAGTAGAAGGAAATTGCATATTACGTTTTATTTTAAACCGTGTACTTCAAATTGAGAAATACATTTTCAAACAAAAAAATCCAGTACAATTTGTGTCTCAGGAAAGAAAGAATTAACATGTTAGGAAAGGGTTATAAATTATATGTGGTCAAAAAAAAAATCTGCCTTAAATAATTTGTATCCCCTCAGTAACGTCTGACGGAAAAGAGCTAACATGATATCCTCTCAGGTTATTCAGTCACCAAAAGACCACAGGAAATAACACCCATGGTGTCAAGACAAACCCTTTGCATGTTAAGATGTTAGGGGAGGGGCAACGAATCAAATCAACAAGTAAAAGAAAAGTTTAATTAGTAACGGTGCAAATGGCCACTGTGAACCTGAGAGAATATGAAGATGTTTACTCTTTTCTGTCAGACGTTACAGAGGGGATACACATTTTTTAAGGTCGTTTTAAAAACACAATTAAATCCTTGAAATGTCTAAATATTCAAATAGTCCACAGTGGTACTTATACATATTTTTTTTATTTCAGAACAGTGATAGCATACTTATGATAAAGTAACAGAACAGTTGAATTGTTCCTCTTTTTCTAAGATGTCTATCATTCAACTGACACCATTTCCCTGATTTGGACAAGTCATTCATATCATTCCTGATCAGCCAGGTCATTCTGTTCAAAATACCTGAAAAGGCAAAAACGTGGTTTAGAATCAACATGACCCTTTCAATAGTCTCTGAGTGTGACTGAGGCCATAAGGATTTAAGTAAAGTTCCTTGAAATAAATGACCATGACAAGTTCTGGAAGTTTAAAGATGACGGTTACCTGGCAACAATACAGATCATCAGGTTGAGAGCGGACAGTCTCTCATCCTCTACGCTCTGCTGTTATGATAAAGACAAAATATCACCACTCGAGTCACCTTTTTTTTTGCACAGCTAAGTTTGGTTTTGAATGCTTTGGAAGTGTGATAAACGCCACACACGACTACACACTCTCACCAGGCTGGCTCTGACGTCAGAACATCTTCTTGCTAGCTGTCGAATGAGGGAGTGTGACTCTGGAAGGAGGGGTTTCTCCAGACAAGCCAGCAAAGCATAAAGCCATCTTCCCTGGAACAATCCCAAGTCAACATCAGCATTCTTAACATCTACAGATTGTGACATTTTAAAACCTATTGGAACTTAGAAGATACCATGGCAATCATATGTATTTACCAACTGTGGGACAAACTCCCTTTCTTCAAACCAGTTGATCAAATATTCCAAAACTGCAGAGACTGTTGCCTGCGAAAGAAAAATGGCAACACAGTAGAACAATGAAACCGGGAGCAAAACAAGAGTGTCAATAATGAGACAGCACTATGAAGTCTTATCAAACCTGCTTTGCAATCAGGAGGCTGAGGTCAATAACAGTGGCACCCTAATTGTACGACAGCTCTCACCTGATTTAGCCGGCTCACTATGCTCAGGAACGGAGAGAAGCCCATCTGGGAGAACCAGGAAGAGAACAGACAACACAAGAATAACTCTCGCACCACAGTGAGAACACAAAGCACATGCTTTCTGCCTCGTCCTGCATCGGTTCATTTGGATACTTCAGGGTAGCATGACCCTTAAATCCTATGGTACTGGTATGAATATGACTTCTGGTGTTTGTTACCTTGGTATAGTCGAGGCCTAAGCCTGTGTCCTCCCTGTCTGGGGGAGGGCAGTTAAGATACACTCTCTCACCCAAGCAGAACTTCTTCCACCCTTCTTCATCATTCATCTTGGGCTACAGACACACCACACAGTCAGATGTGCAGACAGGCTAGTCTGGTACTGATTATTTGTACATGTTTAATTTAACTCACCATTATTACATTGTCATCCAGTGACTGGGAGCTCCAGTGCTTCCTATGCTTGTTGATGCTCTGTGAAATATTGTGACAGTTAACTTCAGAAAGTTTAGTCTCATCAAGGATTGCTGATGCTGTTGTAAAAATGAGATGATGTGTTACCTGTCTAATCTCGGAGAAGTTGCTGATTTGCTGTCGCTGCCATCCCAAGCTTGGAGCGAAGCCTTGTGGAGCAGCCTGGCACCCGGTGACCTGTCTCACGCAAGTTAAAAACCACGTTTAAAAGTACAAGTGTCTGTCTGCACTTATAGCCACATGCAAACAGTTCAACTTACCGACGCGTTCACCGTTTGTTTGTTTTTCCTTAATTTCTTGGGGTCAATCTGAGCCACAACGACATCCGGACAAAGCGACGCCTCAAGCCTTAAATGGAGACAGACAGGAGACCATCAACATGAACTGGAAGTAGTACGTACACAAAATGAGATGATATCCTAAAGTTTAGGATATCATTGTTTAGGACCTAAACAATAGGCATCGGTGACGGAGCCTACTAGCGAACCATTTGTGTGCAGTTCAGGTGTTCCATTACGTGTGCAACTGAATGTATGACTAGGTATTTAAGGATGATGCAAAAAGTGTCACTCACTGAACCTGTCTGAGATACTCCTGCGGGTTTCGTGGAGGTTCGTTTGGATTGAAATCATCGCTATTCCTTGTATCAACGGGCAGAAGGCGAGGCATCAATTCTTCCACGTCGGATTTCATCCTTATTCAATTTATTTTTTATTTTTTACAAAAACAGTATGACAGTGTTCGTTTCTGAATATCCTGTTTGATGTCACACAATTCGTTGTATCTCAAAACTCCATCTACGCATTGAGCACTTGAGCTACAATAAAACAAACTTTAGCGCCATCTTGCCAGCGACATGCTGTAAATGACGCGATCAGAATGCGCCGGCTGTCAAACCTCGTTCACAACAAGACAACAGCTAAATATGGCTCACTGTAGCTACAGTAAAATCGCACGTTTGTTAAAACTGACAGCCCTCACCACAAACAACCCAAATGCGTTAAGGCCAGGAAGAGGTATATATGTTCCCCTAGGCTGCAAATACTTTATACGCTGTAAGGTAAGACGTCAAAGAATGCAGTTCTGCATTTGCCTGATGAAACATTCAGTTTTGCTAGCTTAAACATGGGTCCACTCATGCCAAAAGCTTTAAGTCTCGCAAGCTTTAAGTACCGCTTTTCATCTAATTCTCTTCGACTATTTTGTATTACAATGCTTTTAACCGACTAATGGTTGTTGCACAGACTGTATATCTAAGATAAACACTGCTGAGACGTTGTTTTCCCTTCCCGTATTCATCAAGACGTCGGGTAATGTTGACAGAGCGTTGCAGGAGCGGCAGAAGCAGCACATGGCTCGAGGTCTGCCTAAACAGAAGCCTATTCCAGGGGTCAAGCAGGTCATAGTGGTCGCATCAGGAAAAGGAGGAGTTGGGAAGTCAACTACAGCAGGTACAGGATTCTAGAAGGAGCTGCTGATAAACAGCGTTAGAGTCTCACTGCATATATGGGAAGACGCAATGTTGGCGTCTTTCATTCATATGATCGGATTTGTATTGCAGTCAAATGGACCTGACATTTGAAGTATTACATTATAGTGTGTTGCAGTCTTGTATATTACAATAGGGATTGATTGCCCTATGATGTTGTTTGTCTTTTTCGCCAACAGTGAATCTAGCCCTTGGACTCACTGCCAATGACCCGGTAAATAATAATCAGTACCAACTTGGTCCTATGAATTTATTTTCCCAGCATACTGACTCAGTTGCTCCTCACTTTGTACCCCCCACTCCTCCCCCATCTCTCTCTCCTAGAGTAAGACAGTGGGGCTTCTAGATGCAGACGTGTACGGTCCCTCGGTTCCTAAACTGATGAACCTGCGAGGGAACCCAGAGCTAACAAACAGTGGGTCACTCTCTGCTACCTAAGCGACCTGATCTCTGTGTGATCTTGTCGCTAAGTGACCTCATCGCTAAGTGATCTCATCGCTAAGTGATCTCAGTGCTAGAGCTTCTTACCATACCATGATTCAATATTTGTAATATGTACTCAATATGAGTAGCTTTGCTGCCTGACCTTTGCACATACTACAAAATAACGAATACATACATACAATTCACCGTGATCCAAACGCATGTTTCACTATGTGTGAAGTGTTTTGCGCCTAACCATATCTGTTTTCTTCCAGACAACCTAATGGTACCATTAGTGAATTTTGGGATCCCTTGGTGAGTGTCCTAATCTTCATCCCACCACAGGGTAGAGGGTACACAGGGTACTGACACAAGGTAGAGTCAGTATATCAACATGACTATGAGGACTTCAGTAGTATTCATTCCCCTCCCCCCTCTTTCTCAGCATGTCTATGGGCTTCCTTGTGGAAGATGTAGCTCCCATTGTCTGGAGGGGTCTGATGGTCATGTCCGCCATAGAGAAACTGCTGCGTCAGGTAAACAGACGGCAGAAGCACGGTGTATACCTACCAAAAGGTACATCCTGTGATCTCGTGCGTGTGTGTGTTTGCATGTGTATATATGTGTGTGTGTGTGTGTGTGTGCGTGTGTGTGTGCTCAGGTGGATTGGGGCCTGTTGGATTACCTGGTGATTGACATGCCTCCGGGTACTGGAGATGTGCAGCTGTCCATCACACAGAACATCCCCATTGCAGGTTAGTTATCTCAGGTCAGCACCCAGGACAGTGGTGTGTGTGTGTTTAGTTGTCTACCACCCTGCGATGACGCCCCCAGACCTGTGCTCACGGTTGCAGGGGCCGTGATAGTGTCCACTCCCCAGGACATCGCTCTGCTCGACGCACGAAGAGGAGCAGAGATGTTCAAGAAAGTCCACGTTCCTGTAAGAGTCTGGAATGGAAAGGGATCATATTTAGATGATGTTTAGATAGGTTGACTCTGCGCTGTTGGCTTTTTGATGTGCCCAGATCAGACAGGTTGTGTTGATTGCCCCTGCTCCTGTGCTGCAGGTACTGGGGCTGGTGCAGAATATGAGTGTGTTCCAGTGTCCTAAGTGTAACCACCAGACCCACATCTTTGGGATGGACGGAGCACGGGAGCTAGCTAATACATTGGGCGTACAAGTTCTGGGTGAGGCCAGCTGTTCTCCAGTGATTTCATATTCAGGAGTGTCTTATAAGGGAACAATTTTCGAGATTCAACCGTGGACTTTCTCTCCTTCTATTCCCTCCCTGTCCTTTGTCCTACATCCTCCTCCTTACTACAGGAGACATTCCTCTTCACCTCAACATCAGAGAAACGTCAGACAGGGGACAGCCTGTGGTCATCTCATCTCCTGACAGCCCTGAGGTCTGGTGTTCGAAGAAGCATTATACTTTACCCAAAACTACTGCGCTTTTGCCTGAGCCATTGGGGGTGTCATCTCAATGTGTTGGTGATTGCTATGTTCCCCCGGACTTGACGTTCACCTGCTGAGTCTGGTTCTGTTTGTGTTCCAGGCTGAAGCTTACAGGAATGTGGCGTCTGCTGTTGTTCAGAGGCTACAGGAAGTCTCCGTTTGATTGGAAGTACATCCAGGAAGTAGTGAACTGAGTTACAGCCAATTGGGCCACAGTTGGAGCATGTCTACTGGAAGGAATTGCACTGAAGACTGTAGATAGAAACAGCTATGAGTAGAAGAGATCACATCCTGTCAAGATGCCACTAGGGATGTCTGGTCTGTATGTTATCTCTCTACCTTGAGGTTCCTTCTTCTAAACTATGGATGGTCTTCATCTGGAACAAGAAGAGGACATTCCTGTTTCCTTCTGTCCCTCAATTTGACCACCCTCCATTTACCCACCAACAAAGTATAAAGCACTATAAGCTAACAATAATAGCTGGTATATATTTGATATTCAACCCTGACTTCCATTTCTGAATGATTGCTACAGGACGTTCTATTTCAGGGAAAGTTTTTTTTTCTCACCATACTTGAATGATAATGACTCGAGATTTGTATAATCAAAGATCTTGACTGTATGTTCAAACGGATATGTACAAGAATGATAAAGGCATACAAATGTTGTGTGAAGTTTTCTTCTATAATCATCTGTATTATGGGTTTTCATGACTCATAAGAATGTGCTTGTACTGATGCACTGTAACAAGTAACATGATCTCTCATAAAGTATGGTTTTGAGACTGAAATGGGTTGCTGTTACTATCTACTGCCACTTGGGGGCGCTCTATTTGAGTCGAATATTCTTAGACTTGGGAGTGCGACTTCTTTTTTTGAGAGTGCAGGTCTGGCCTCAAATAGAAAGTGCACTCTGAACTCCTGCTGCCTGTCAGTGAGAGAAGAGAACGCCTAGTTCACTTGGTGGGTGGTCATGGTCCTTTATGACAGAGCTTTAACTACACTGCACTCCCTTTAAAGTGACACAATCTGACACAGTACCAGGATCAATGTTGAAATTGATAGGGGAGGGAGGAAAAGGGTGTCTAGTGTCAGTTATAAGTACCCATTACAAAATATCGATTGATTAAATGGACATAGCCTTATGAATCTATGACCAAATGTGACTTTGAAGGATGTATGTCCATTTGATGCGGATGTGCAGTGCACTCCACTAAAGCTCTCAAATATTAAACGCTTCAGAAAAAACGAGGATGAGTGAACTCCTTTCCCTAGCTGGTGAATAGAAGATCTACGTCCCATGTTTATCATGGTGAGAAAATTCACATGTATTATACAGCAAGCATATATTATTGAAGGAAATTATATGAAGTAAGGGTTTTGAAAAGCTAGCTTCTTATAAAATGAGTTTGGAGACCTGTCAGGACACCTAATCTGCTTTCTGTATCAAATGAAACTGTCAGATCCACATGTGATGTTTGTCCCTGTGTTTGAGGTTTTTGGGACTTTTTTAACTGTGTCTGTCAGCAGTTCAATGAAACATAACTCTATTGTTATGAAAGCCACATCCTGCATTCCAAAATTAGAAAGAAATTGTTTCAGAGTGAAGCAAAAAAAAAACATCTGCTATCTTCTTGTCTGCAGTACTTTCTGTCCACACTCAGCTATCAAACATGACTTTCAACCAGAAAGGGCATCTCTGATATTCTGTATATCGTGACCTTCAAATCTGAGAACACCGTTATCAGTCATTCGTATCTGGAAATGTAAACATGAATTTCCAGCCCTCAGCCTTGTTTTATCTTACAACCTAGACTTCAATTCTGTGCTCCTGTTGCTGTCTAACTTCAGAGGAGGCTGGATACTGTTTAGTCATTCATACATTTATTGTTTGTCACACATGTGTAGTGGTTATAACACCCTCTGTCTTGGATCTCTCTCTCTCTCTCTCTCTCTCTCTCTCTGTTTGTCTGTCAGTTGCTCACTCTCTCTGTAAAGGTGAAAGAGTTCATTGTAAGGAGGGGGTGCCCTGAGCACAATGAGGTGAAACGAGCTGGTGGGGGATGATTATTTTGTCGGCAAGGGCATTGGATTTCTTCCCCACTAAACTGTCAGTGACAATAAAAGTGTATTCAGTTGAATGAATAGAATGTAAGTAATACATTTTAAGAAAATATCCTAGGTATTTTAACTTACCAGCGTCATCCAACATTTTTCATGTTTTCTCTGACTTCATAGTCTGTGTATCTATTCTCTATTGATACTGGCATGAAAGAGAACATGCTTTCAAGGAGCCTCAAGGGATCTTATTAGATGACCATCTATTCTGCACACACCCCTCTGCATCCCAACCAACCAACCATACACTCCAAACCCCCAACCCTTACCTCCCCCACATACACACACACACACACACACACACACACACACACCAACACTCAACTTTATGTGTGTTTAATAGACCCACAAGCAGGACCACCCCACCTCCCTCCTTCGCGGTCATCATCCCCCCCTGACCTTGGGAACCCTGCCCTTGCCTGGCAGCCCCAAGCGTTGCTTCGTTGCCATGACAATGCAGCTGCGGTGCTGGTGTCGGTGTAAACAGCAGCAGCTGGTTCCAATTGTGCTGCGTCACCAGGAAGGGAATGTGTGTGTGTGTGTCCTCTGACTAGGAGCTAACAGGGAGTGTAGGTTCTGTTCGTTGGCGCCCATCTGCACATACTTGTGCAAGTTTTCAGTGAGCGCGTGTGTGTCTATGCATGCGTGTCTGCAGCCAGGAGCTAGCAACACCCCCACACATTTTTGGGTCATCATTCTTCCTGCTCCGGAGCTGCAGAAAAAAGCAGAGACTGTTCCCCTCTGGTCAAAGCTCCACCAGTGGGAGGGACAGTAGTGAGAATATCTGCATCGGCCAAGCTTTTGTCTTCTGAAGTCTTTCAAAAGAGAAGAAAGGAGAATGCATGCTATGTGACATGAGGGCTTAATCGCTTCGTTCAAGGATCCCAATACATGGAGAACAGATATGCAAAAGAGACCCATCCCTGCCTGTGTTCCACAGCACCATGGAAACACCTGATCCAGAAACTAGACTTCCTCGCAAAGCAGGATATGCCACAGTCATGGTCCGTCTAGTCAAAGGCGACTCAATTCAATCTCTACTGTTTGAATTGTGGAGTCGTGTGGAGTGAAACTAAGTGGTGTGGGTGGGTCACCTGTTCCCTGACACAGCTGCAGGATAAACAAAGGGACAGGATTCGCCATAACACACACACACACACACACAAACACACACACATACACACACACACACACACACACATACACACACACATACAAACACACATTCACACACACACACAATCGTCTAGAGAGGACAGATCTAAAGAGATTCAGAGGTGGATTTAGGGCCCAGGGGAAATTGAATAATTCATGATTGTTCTAGAGAGGAGAGGGATTGGAGGAAAGGAGAGAGGAGGCGTAGAGGAGGGGGGAAGAAGGGAGAAGGGAGAGGAGTAGGCAGGGGTGCAGGCAGTAGACGACAGAAGAAAGCCAGGTTCAGGGACCTGCCACTGGGCTTTTGAAGTCTGGCTACAACTGGATGGTATGAAGGTACATTCTCTCTCTCTCTTTCTTTTGCTCTCTGTCTCTCTCCCTCTATCTCTCTCCTACCTTGTTCTTTCTCTCTCCCTTTGTCTTCTTCTCTTTCTCTCACCCCCAACTCCCTCTCTCTCTCCCTCCGGAAAAAACTGAACCTGAGTGTGTTTGTGGATACGTGTGTGGTTTGTGTGCTGGCGCACGCTCTTGTCTGTGTGTGTTCGAGTGTGAATGTGGTTGTGTGTGAGTGTGATTGTGCGTGTGAGTGTGAGTGAGTGAGCTGTGGGACAGCACTGTGGGACGGTGAGGCTCACTGACGTTAACTTGCCTCGGGGTTCAATTAAAAATAAAGCTGAGGTTGCTACAGGGATGTGGGCGACAACTGCTGCATCAGCTGCAGTGGACAACAAGCTGCTACTACCAACCCATCCAGGCGAAGGTTAACCTCCAGATCTTGCCACACCAAAACTAAAGGACAACAAACTCCAACCCTAACCCTAACCCCAACCACAAAGGTTACGTATTTCATGTTGTCACAACAGTGTTATTATAGAGTAAATACAGTTGCACCCACACAAGGACGTTAAACGTTCATAAAAGCCCCAACTGTGCTCTTGTTGATGTAGTCTGCAGTATTGCTGTATTTATTAACCTTAATGATGTTGGTTTAGGTAGAGTGACCTCTGCCCTTCAGAACAAGACTGAAACTGTCCAAGCCTCTGTCTGTGTCGTGACACACACACACACACACACACACACACACACACACACACACACACACACACACACACACGTACATGCACACATCCAACATGCAAACTGTGCAACCTGCAGTTGCTGCAGTGACATCATTCTTTCTGAGTGGTGATGACACTGAGTCAAATGGATGAAAGGATTTGGTGGATTGAATAAAAGGCTGATTGAGAGAAAGAAAGAGACACAGAGATGGGATGATACAAATGGAAGGAGAGAGGGAGACAGGAAAGATGGGGGTGGAAGGAGAGGGAGACAGGAAAGATGGGGGTGGAAGGAGAGGGAGACAGGAAAGATGGGGGTGGAAGGAGAGAGGGAGACAGGAAAAATGGGGGTGGAAGGAGAGTGGGAGACAGGAAAGATGGAGGTGGAAGGAAAGAGGGAGGCAGGAAAGATGGGGGAGAATGGGGTAGCGAGACTGAGTGATTGAGAAACAGAAAGAGAGACAGAAAAAAGATGTGGCGAGAAGAAGAGATGAGGCTGTGCTCTGTCAGTGGGCACCCCAGTGAGAAGGCGGTCACTCAGTCCTAATGAAGTGTTCAGTGATGTTTTATGTCCGTTGCCGGAGGCAACTGGCTGGACATCATAACTGTTATTGCGACAGACACGATTATAGAAGAGATATTGCCGACCAGAAATCCTTACACGGATAAAGTACATTTAAAGAGCGGATGTCATTTATGTATCTTTAAACAGTTTTGTATTTTTTTGTGCTTGGTTTGACGCTATTCTATTCAGTACAGACATGAGAGTCCATTATAAAACAGTTTTCTTGTCTGAACATTCGGCTCGTGGTACAGACTGAAGAGGCCATCGTGACTCAGACATAGGAAACAGACAGTCCTGTTTGCCTTACTGCCTTCTTCCACCTGTAAGATTAGCTAGAAGACATAAACAAGAAACCTGGACAGGTTGATGAGGCTAGCCACGCTAACTCAACAATTACTTTAAACCCACCTGGGTCCAACCAGCACAGACATACAGTAACTAAACAAACTATTTCCTGTTGCTTTTCATATTTGATAGCAATGCTAATCTGATCAAATCTGTTTTTCCTGCTTGTCTCAATACCTCATAACCCTTCTAAACTAGCTAGCCAGTCGGCAGACTGAGGCGAAACCCGTGAGATGGCCAAATACTCTCATAGGTAATTACAGGAGGGAGTGACAAGAAAGGCTCATGGCAAACAAACATTTACAGAACAAGCTACTATGGTGCTTGAATAAACAGGATATTGTCAGTGCAGGGAACACAGACAGACAGGCATTAACCTGCTGCGGTATTCTCAGTCCCCTGTTTAACTCTCCTCCCACACAATAAAATACTGCCTTTAGCACAACCAAATATCAAAGGGTTGTCAAGATACTTTGCAGAGATCTGACTCACCCATTTCTGGCTGAATGCAAGACCAGTCATATTGTTGGAGCAAAGTCACATTGTGGGGGCAAAGTTCTCTTTATTATCTTTCAGGGAATGGTCTACTATCATTGGTAAATGTAGATATTGTTCACGTAGCCAATTAAAGCAGGACTGGCAAATGGGTGGTGTGTTTTCTGTTTGAGGTTAGTGAGTCAGCCAGAACACTCCAAGTGGTTCGGATGTTAGACCCAGCTAGACTTAGATATGGTCTAGCAGAGACTAACTCACCACTAAAGATAGTGAAGGGGTATTAAATATATATCATTCACAGAGTTTCATGCAAAACCCTTCCCTCTGTTCATAGAATTACCAGCTACCTGGGCTTGTAAGGGGTTCAAATAAGGATGCTTGCAAATCCTCTGTTTTACTGGCACATGGGACTGTATTTCACTGTACATTTTAAATTCTGTATCATGTGAAAGGTTGAACATCTTCAGACTCTTTCTCTGTGCCTGTTTTCCTCTCTCTCTCTCTCTCTCTCTCTCTCTCTCTCTCTCTCTCTCTCTCTCAGTTTCTCTCTCTCTCACTCTCTCTCTTTCTCTCTCTCTCTCTTTCTCTCGCGCTCACTGTTTCTCCGCAGTATCTAAGTCAGCCAGCTGTTTCAAGCCTACTGACACAGGCACCCTGCAGAGCAGTTCTGTCTCACACTGAAACCCACTGTTTCTCCTCTCCTCCTCGTCTTCTCTACTTCACTCATCCTTAGTCTTATAACGCAATTTCCAACCAGTTACTTGCAGAAGCACCAATGCACAATGAACCAAAACATATGGCATTTGAGAGCAGCCGAAGTCAGTTTCAGTAGCAGTGGTTGGGTACCAAACTGACATGAATATCTGATCTGTCTGAGAGAACGCGCAGACTGAGAAACCTCCCTTCACGGATGCACTTGATGAGTTGTTTTGCTCACAGCTCCAGGGAATGCGATCAAGGCTGGAATAGTAGAGCATGAGAGAGCTTGTCCAACTTACGCTACAGACATATCCTATCGCTACAATATACATGTACACTGATATTATACACATGGATTAAGTAGAGCAACTTACAGAGAGAGCAAGATACATCTTGCTTAATTGTATTGTGGGTCTAATTTCTGCACAGTCTTGTATCAGATTCATTGTGTATCTGTGGTGTGTATGTTCTGATTGTGTATTGTGTTTGTGCATCTTGAACTCAGAGCAGGGCTAACTAGACATGCCGCTACTGACGCTCATCTGTTTGCGCACATGATGTGGGTTGACCGCTATAACACAGAAACAGGTTATAGGTGACCTGGGTGAGTGGAGATCGGGAGGGAGAGAAACACATCGACTGGTGGCACACTAAAGTGAGGCCGCTCAGCTGCCATTATGTGTGTGAGTCCAGTATGGATCTGATCAAACACAATGGCTATTGATTAGTTATTGGCTTTTGACAGTCAAACAATGTCTAGGAGGTATCGCTCGTCATCTGATTGATTGCGGCCAGTTGTACTGCAGACACAGTGACCTGCGTGTAGTAATTAAGCAGCATATTCACTGCATCAATTTAGCTGAAACAGATTCTCGTTTTTTTTACAGCAGCAGAAAGGTTCCGCCCTGCTTTGTTAGAGCTAGAACGTATTGATCGTATGCAGGTGAAAAATTACCTTGGCTTGGTCTGCACTTCATGTTCTTCTGGCAGAGATGGAGATGGAAGGGAGCATGTGTGTGCGTGACAGTGTCAGACAGTTGGAAAGTGTGTTAGTGTGTGATAGAGAGATCAAGAAAGAGCAAGAAAGAGTGAGAGAATGAGAGAGTGAGAGAAAGAGAAAGAGCAAGCTAGAGAATGAGAGAGTGAGAGAGAGAGTGAGAGAGAAAGAAATAGAGAGCGAGAGGAACGGAGAGTGGTGAGAGAGTTAGTGAGAGAATGAGTAAAGTGGTGTGTGGGTAGTGTGTTGTTGTGTGTGTATGTGTGGTGTGTTGGTGTGTGTGTATGTTGTGTGTGTGTATGCGTGTGTGTGTGTGTGTGTGGGTGTGTGTAGTAGAGAGAAGAGAGAGAGAGAGAGAGAGAGAGAGAGAGAGAGAGAGATGCAGAAACACCAATAAGCAGTGAGAACAGTGAGTTCAGTCTGGGTGTCTGCTGTTGGGACTGTCTTGGTTATTTTCAGGTTGTTGCAGGCAGCATTCACACCTTTGAACAGCACAGAATGACCTTGGTCTTCATCTACTTTGGAAGTCATTAAAAAGAGTTTGAGTTTTTGAAATTTGTTCTGATTTCATGTGTCTTCTTTGAGTTAATATTACTGTCAATGCAGTGATAGAAGGAAGCTTTTGATGCATTAGCCTTCTACACAGGTCTTGTATTGATTGACCTTCTGACATGAGGGGAGCGATGTTCTGCGAGATGCCCCAACCCCTTTGACTCTGGGAGCTGGAGGGTTGGTAACAGGCCTGGTTCAAGCTCCTTGTTGCTGTTAGTATTGACAAATGGCAGAGTGCCAACCCAGTAGACAGGGATCCTCAGTCAAAACTCCCACACTCTCTGGTTTTCCACCCTCCTCTCTCTCTCTCTCTCTTTCTCTCTCTCTTTTTTCTCTCTTTGCTCCCTCCTTTCATCTTCTCTACCCTCCTCTCTTCTCCTCATTCACAGAGAAGAAAGGACGTCCACGCCTTCCACTACAAAACTCAGGCTAACGCGTACATGCTGCATCTGATCCGGGCTTGGATATAAACACAGCAGAGCTGGCCTGGGCTTCCTGCGATTCCCTGGTGTGTTTTGTTTCGCAACAATCGCAGAGGGACAGCTGAGCCCAGTCTGAACCTACACACCCAGAAACTGACCAGAGAATGAAGCCTGCCCATACTCAGCTCTCACGCTGTCCACCGTGCATAACCACCACCTGACAGACAAGAGAGACTGGCAGCTATGCGCGTGTTCGATGTATCCATAATTACCGAGGTAAAAATAATGTGAAGTCATAATAATAGTCAATAAGAAGTCATAATAATGTGAAGTCACTCCATTTTTGTTTCCAGACATTATGACACATTTCCTGTGATACGACGCAACACAACAATCCGTTATTATACGGTTAGTTGTTACAGGTACACTGTACATACACTTAAAATAAACTGGCAGCTGTAGAGACATGTTGAGATGACACTATCTTCACCGTGCATAGTGCACTGGGTGTGGAAAGAGCACAAATGAAGAATCTGAGGTTTATTTATGTAAAACAGGGCGACAGCTATTTGTAAATAATAAATTGCTGACAGGGGGTAAGCTGCAAGTCCTCTCTCCCTCCCCTTTTCGCAAATCAAGTTGAATTCTAGGGCTTAGAAAACAAGGTTTAGCAAATCTTCTTAAAATCCAACCGTTGAGTGAAACTAAAGGCCCTTGGGTACGTCAAAATAATGCCTTTTTTTGCCCCAGAGCAACACTACAAAACAACAACAAAATGAAGTCTACCAACTGTTCAATGTGACCACAACAAACAAAACAGAAAGCAAAACAGTTGAGAGAACCTAATAGCCCATTTGTCTTTCTGCCTGCCTGCTTGCATGCCTCTCTGTCTGTCTGTCTGTCTGTCTGTCTGTCTGTCTGTCTGTCTGTTTGCCTGCCTGCCTGTCTGTCTGTTCGTCTGTCTGTCTGTATCTGTAACACCACATATGAGGTTGAATGGTGCTCCAAATTTCTAGCTTTGCAGTCTCCCAGTTGTGATGCATAGAACAATGCATATGACGCACATTTCCAGTGGAATGTTTGTGTATATCAACAATACTTGTGAAAATAGCCTGAAACGTCCCCTGGAACAAGCATTTTTACAGTAATATGTATTACACGCTTTCAACATTGCGATGATGATGACGTTCACCAGCTTGTACCACCAGCCACGGTAGGCTTTCGCGTTGAGAGATTTTAAACGTTTGTTGTCCTATTCTTTCTCCACCTCATTATCATCATTACCACATCACAGTTGAATCACTGAACTAGTGAGGCATACAAAAATCCCAGAAAGTATTCATTCACACAATTCCATAGCAACCATGCACGCGCGTTGGGCCCGCGCACCTAGCACTGCTAATGGAAAAGTTACTGGAGAGAGAGTGAGTGAGAGCAGGATGCATCAGTCGCCATTACTGCCTGGGATGAGAGGGGAGGGAGCAGGGCTCGGATTACACGCATACCACTAATAACACAAAATATATGAAAACAATAAATTCAGGAATAGAAAACGGGTATGTTGCGTGTTGTATACGACTTGCGGTGCTCGAGGAACTGAGCTATCGAATTTTGTGGATTGAAAAAAACACTTGGAATGCTATATTTTTTCGTGCTTTCGGGAGCTGGGAGCGACCATGTTAGCTAAGGGAATGTATTTGGAATGGACTGCATCGACTTTCTTCAATACTAAATCACACTCTGCATAGAATTCTCCGGGACTATCAAATTGAGGTTGTATACTTTAAGATTTAAGGAAGGTAACTGACACATTTCTTAATCATGTCTTTTTCCTTTAGATTTCACTCTCGGTTAAATGTATTGTTCGCTCAGCTAGCTATCCATGTCTGGCAAGCTAACGCCAGCTAGCCAAGCTAAGCTGTGAAAGCAAGCGTTTTTTGCCTTGTAAAGGGCCAAGGCCCACTGAATGGAGCTAGTTTCATTTCTTAGCAGATGTCATGATTGGTCTTTTGGCATCGTTACCTAATGACTTGCTATTTAAGTGGTAATTCAACATAGTTTGTTCATATTGTGTAGTATCATGTAACGGTTTTTAAATCAACCATTTAAATAGGTATCATGTTGGTAGTGTGTCAGGCAGTTCGGCACTTGTTAATAATGACTAGTCTCCTAGTAGTCAACTAATGTTGGGTTTATTGGGGTGGGATTCGTGATGACTAGCTGTCTGGAACGTCACACTGGGTTAATAGTTGAACCTCCGGTGAAAGTCAAGTTGATTTTTATACGCTGCGAAGTTTTAGTATAATGCAACGAGTATAGCTTTTGATTATTGCGTGACTGTGTCTCAAAAGACTCATCGTGTGTGTATACTGCTGCAGGTCGCCTTTTAAAACCAGTGCATTTTCAGAGCATTTTCACTAGAAGGTCAGGGAATCAGTCAAGTGAATCACATCACTTATTTCTGCTTTTCCTGAGTGTTAGGCAACTACCGCTTGGATGAAATGTGTGTTTTTTCGTTGCGCTCGTACAGGCAGTTATTCTTCAGCATGGAGTCTGCTTGGAGGTGATGTATTGCTGCAAGGGCTGTTGAAAGACATCAACCAGCAAGCCGGCGTGAAGACAGGGGGGCATTTATGATCAGATTCATAGGGGATTACTTATGCGTTAGCTTTTTGATGAGGTAAAAACTTGATTGACTTGCTAGTCTGTTTACACAATGACTGGTACTTTGGTTAGGGTGTGTGTCTTAACCATTCAGAGGTAACCAATTCTATACAACACACTGAAGTTTTCTTCTGGTCGAATAAAGCTTGTGTGGGTTTGTATAATACAAAGATCCATAAGGAGGTACTTGAGATGATGACTGCGATGAGAACCTGTTATGTCTGTGTCAGTTCATGAATTAAGTGTAGCCTTTGAGTGATGAATGTGATATCTTGGAGGTGTTCTATTTTATTTTCTCTGCGCTAAGCAAATCATTTCTAGGCCACTGGCTGTCAAAGGCTGAAGTTGTATGCCATTTTTATCCTCAGCGCAAATTGGTTGAAAGCAGCTCTTTTTTTCTCGGACCGTTTCTCTGGGTAGGAAAAATTGCACGGCAGAAAAGGAACACTGAGCAAATGACTCTCGTCTCCTACCGTGGCACGTCCGACTATTGAGCTTCAGTGTGTTGGTGTTGCTCATCCATTCAGAAATGCCAATTCCCTGAAAAGAATGGATGCTTTTGAAAATTCGGACTAGACCATAACAGTGACTAAACGTTCCAGGACAGCCTGTGCTCTGCTTTCATACAAAACAAACATGTTTAAATAAATAATGAAATCAATAAAGTTGCCTCTCTGTTTGCTGTTTTTGTTTTCAGGAAGGTGAGTCGGATCTGGAACAAGGGAGTCTACTACTACAAAGGGAAAGCCATGACCTCGTCCTCTCACCACTACTAGCTCATGGAACTGGATGGATAGCTGGACACTCTTTCCTCTGTGTGACCAGGCAATGAGTGGGGGTCTATAATGGCCAAGAACAAGGAGGCGCGCCCCCCAACATTTGCTGTCAGCGTGGTGGGCCTCTCAGGAACTGAGAAGGAAAAGGGCAACTGTGGCGTGGGCAAGTCCTGCCTTTGCAATCGATATGTGCGCCCCAATGCAGACAGCTACTATACTGAGCACACTTCTGTGTTGAGCACAATTGACTTTGGGGGTCGAGTGGTAAACAATGATCACTTCCTGTACTGGGGGGAAGTGCTCCACCGAAGTGATGACGGCCTTGAGTGTAAGATTCAGATCGTTGAACAGACTGAATTTATTGACGATCAGACTTTCTTGCCACATCGCAGCACAAACCTGCAACCCTACACAAAGCGGGCTGCGACCTCAAAGCTGCAGTCTGCAGAGAAGCTGATGTACATTTGCACGGACCAGCTCGGCCTGGAACAGGATTTTGATCAGAAGCAGATGCCTGATGGAAAGCTGAACGTTGACGGGTTTGTGCTGTGCGTGGACGTGAGCAAAGGCTGCAATAGGAAATTTGACGACCAGATGAAATTCGTCAACAGTCTCTACTCTCAAATGGCCAAGTCGAAAAAGCCGGTGGTCTTTGCAGCCACTAAGTGTGATGAATGCGTGGAGCAGTACCTGAGGGACTTGCAGGCGTTCGCCGCAAGCAAGAAGAGCCTGTTAGTGATCGAAACCTCTGCTAAAACAAGCATCAACGTGGAGCTGTGTTTCAACGCCTTGATCCAGCAGATGGACAAGATGAGAGGGAAGCCCAAAACCATCCCTTACCTAGAGGCCTACAAAGTCCACCGTCAGCTGGTAGCCTCGGTGTCGGACAGGTTCGAGAAGCTCATAGTGCAGACGGTTAGAGATTACCACACGAGTTGGAAGATGGTGATGAACACCTTGAAGAGCCACCCAGACTACGAGGAGTATATCACCCTGGAGGGGACTAGGAAAGCCCGGAACACCTTCAACAAGCACATCCAGCAGCTGAAGCAGGAGCACATAAAGAAAAGAAAAGAAGATTACCTAACCAGCCTGCCCAAAATCCTCAACAATCTTCTAAACAATCTGGAGGAAATCGATAACCTGACCTGGACGGAAGCCCAGAACCTGATAAGGAGTCGGGCCGAGTTCCAGTTCTGGTTCGTGGTTCTCGACCAAACACCCTGGTATGAGACAGAACACATCGATAAAACCGATAGGAGAGTGCCCTTTGACCTTCTGGACACGGCGGACGGAGAGAGGATCTACCACAACCACGTAGCGCACCTGTTCTCAGAGAAGAGGAGGGTGGAGATGAAGGACCGCTTCAAGAAGACCCTGGACAGGGTCCACTTCATCAGCCCCGGTCAGCCTTGGGAGGAGGTCATGTGTTTTGTGATGGAGGACGAGGCCTACAAGTATATCACAGAGACCGATCGGCGGGATGTTTACGGACGCCACCAGCAGGAAATAGTTGAAAGGGCCAGAGAGGAATTTCAGGAAATGCTTTTTGAGCATGCAGAGCTGTTCTACGACCTGGATTTAAATGCCACCCCAAGCTGTGACAAGATGAGTGAGATCCACGCAGTGCTCAATGAGGAACCCCGGTACAGAGCGCTACAGAAGCTCGCCCCAGACAGGGAGTCCCTACTTCTCAAGCACATCGGGTTTGTTTACCACCCGACAAAGGAGACATGTCTTAGTGGCCAAAGCTGTGTGGACTTGAAAGTAGAACAAGTCCTTTCTAACAGGCTGGTTCAGCTCGACCACGGTCGCTCTAATCTCTACTATAATAGTGCCAACATTGATAAAGTCAATTTGTGTCTCCTGGGAAGGGAGGGACTCGCACAAGAGCTGGCCAATGAAATCAGAGCTCAGTCTACAGATGATGAGTACACCCTGGACGGGAAGATATACGAGTTGGAGCTTCTGTCGGTCGATGTCAACTCAACACTGCTTTTCAGCCACACGTGGGTATCGACCTTCAAACCCCACGGTATCTTCTGCGTTTTTAGCTCCATAGAATCGCTCAATTGCATAGGCGACTGCATAGGCCGAATTAGGGCGGAGATTGCACAGAACAGGAGGGAGAGATTCAGCCAGCCGTTGCCATTCATTCTGATACTTGCTAATCAGAGAGACAATGTTTGTAAAAACACTCCAATCCTGAGGCACCAGGGCCAGCAGCTGGCCAATAAGCTGCAGTGCACCTTTGTAGATATACCCTCAGGGGCCTTCCCCAGGAAGTTCAATGAGTTTCAAATCAAACAGGCTCTGCGAGGGGTGTTAGAGGGACTGAAGCACAACTTTGACGTGATGAGCCCCCTGCCTTCCATCAAGGACATGTCGGAGACCGACCTAAGGATTGTCATGTGTGCCATGTGCATGGACCCGTTCAGCGTGGACCTCATCCTCTCTCCCTTCCTGGACTCCCACTCCTGCAGCGCTGGCCAGCCTGGCCAGAGCAACACCCTAATCCTGGACAAGATCATCGGGGACAGTCGTCGGAGGATACAGGTGACCGTGATCTCCTACCACTCGTCCATAGGCATCCGAAAAGACGAGCTAGTCCATGGCTACATCCTGGTCTACTCCGCCAAGCGGAAGGCTTCCATGGCGATGCTGAGGGCTTTCTTGGCCGAGGTGCAGGACGTCATCCCAGTCCAGATGGTGGCCATCACCGACAGCCAGGCGGACTTCTTCGAGAACGATTCCATCAAGGAGCTGATGACCGAAGGTGAGCACATTGCCACGGAGATCGCAGCTAAGTTCACGGCGCTCTACTCTCTGTCACAGTACCACCGGCAGACGGAGGTCTTCACGCCGTTCTTCAACGAGGTCCTAGAGAAGAAGGGCAGCATTGAAAGCTCGTTCATGCTGGACAGCTCCAGGGACTGCACAGGAGCCAGCGAAGACGTATTCCCCCAGTCTCCCCTCAACCACTCTCCAGCATACAGCTACTACCCCGACTCAGAGGACGACACGGAAGCCCCACCGCCTTACAGCCCTATTGGGGATGATGTCCAGCTCTTGCCCACCCCCAGCGAGAGGGCCCGGTACAGGATAGACCTCGAAGGGAACGAGTACCCAGTCCACAGCACCCCCATAGGAGACCACGAGCGCAACCACAAGGTGCCTCCGCCTGTCAGGCCTAAACCCATCCTACCCAAGCCCAACGTGAAGAAACTGGACCCTAACTTGCTCAAGACCATCGAGGCGGGGATGAAGAGCAACCGGCGGACGCGTGGCCCCACGGCCCACGGAGAGGACATAGAGGCCTCCGACAACTACGCCGATCCGGTGGACACGCTCCTCAAAGCCAAGGGCTTCGCTAACGACGACATCTACGCCGTCCCGGAGGACACCCAGAGCCGCATCGTCAAGATGAGAAATTCCTTCGGAGGCCTCCACGTGCTGCACGGCGACGAGGAGAACGGCTTCGACAGGAAGTCCCAGGCGGCCAGGCGGCCCTCCAAATACAAACACCGTTCCAAGATCCTCTTTAGCAAGACCAAGGCGTACCAGCGCCGAGTCCACTCGGACCTGAGCGACGAGGAGTCAGGCCCGGCCACGCAGAAGAAAAAGAAGGGAAGAGCCCACCGAGGCAGTGAAGAAGACCCCCTGCTGTCCCCCGCTGACCCCTGGAAAGGAGGGATCGACAACCCCGCCATCACCTCCGACCCGGAACAGGATGACAAGAGGATGAAGAAAAAGAAAACACCAAAGACTAAAGAACCTAAAAAGGTAACCAGAAATGGCTCTTCCCCAATCCCCTTTCTGTTACATTTCAGTTAATGGGTTATGCAGTCAGAGGCCTGTTAAATGTTAAAAGTCTACATGTTCTGAAAGTGTCGTGTTGTAACACATTCATTGGTTCCTGTTGCACATATAGGCTGACGGTTAAATGGCGTGTGTTGAAGCTTTGAGGATAGCAACACGCACACACAGTCACATACACATATCACAGCGTCTAGCCCGGAGACATGCCACAGTCGGGATGTTTAAGCAACTCTACGCCTCAGACTGTGGTGTCATAACATTGCTTTGGCAAAACACAGGCAGTTGAGGGATATATAAGCTTCACATTGTGTCAAGTGAGAGCCGGGGCTTCTCTTTACTGCCCCAAGTCTACTGCACTCGTTTCTCCATGTCCAAGAGCTCTCCAGTTACTCTGTCGTCTTCGACAGTCTCTAGTCGGCCAGATGTTACAGGCATTTAGTTCCTAGGGTGGGGAGGAAATGTACAGACCGATGGAGAGAGCCATGAATCTGACCCTGTACAAACAGAGCTGTTTGGTTCCTCTACATGAAAAGAAGGAAACCAACATGTTGCGCATGTGATCTATGACAGTACATTGGAGCCAGTTGAATAAGATTCAGTCTGATCTTCAGCTTCCTGTGTACTTCCTGGTAGAATGCTGAAGATTGTATCTGTCTGATTATATATCTGTTAAACCCCTATTATGTATTACTTGGTTCCCTCCTACTCTTAAGCTATGTCTGGGTTCTTCACCCTACGCCTGCTCTGCGCACTTCTATCCTCATTAATGTATATTTTATTGTGGAAAAGCATGAGCTTTCATTGGTGTCCTTTGGCTTGAAGTCTGTGAAAAAGTCTCTGAAAGAGAGACAGACTCTCCGTATGAAGACCCCTTTCCCCAAGAGTAATGCCACCTGAGTTCCGGAACACTCGCTTCTTTGAAAACCAGGCTGTAGAATGAAGGAAACACTTTGGTCTTGAAATATTATTACCGACAACGTATTTAGTCCCAATAATCGCGTTCAGTTATATTTCAGTTGTTGTGTGTGAGATGATGACATTTGAAGAGCTTGAACTGGGAATCAAAGCAGCTGACTTTGTCCTTTGAGAATTAACGTTTGTCTCTGTTGTTCTGTCTCTTTCACCTTCTCTCTCGTCTTCTCAGCCAAAATCCTCCAAACCTCCCAAGCCGTTGTACCCCCCAACAAGGAGGAACTGGGAGAGTAACTACTTTGGGGTTCCTCTCCAGAACCTGGTCACACCCGAGCGACCCATCCCCCTCTTCATAGAGAAGTGTGTCGACTACATCGAACGCACCGGTAGGTTCATCGTCTTGTTTCGTGTCTCCGTCCTCCCCCGTCCTCCCCCCATTTTGCTGTGTTCCTTTGCGCTCCGTTTCGAAGTAGTTTATCTCACGGACATGCCGAGAAACTGGGAGACAACTCTGCAGGCCTGCAGCTCATCCGCTGAGGGAGAGAATCAGATAACCGTCCGAATGCATCAACGTCATAACGCATTTAATTACTCACCCTGCACTCTCTCCACTGCATGTCCCTTTGAAGGGCGGTTTATTAGAGTGCAGGGAGAAAGAGGAAACGTTTAATAAACGTCTCCAGTGAGCTTGTTGGTGTTTAACAGAGGCCTCATTCCAGATTCCTGGCGTGGCTGTTTCTCCCAAGGCTCCAGTCCCTGGACACGAGTCCAGATCTGAAGATATGGGACACAGCGCTGTTACCATTACCATACCTTTGTCGCATTGATTAGATTTGTCATCATTCCTCAGATCTGTCAGCATACACACTACTAGTCAAAAGTATGGACACACCCTCCCATTTAAATGAATGGGAGAGTGTTCAAACGTTTGACTGGTAGTGTGTATATATATACGGTCGTAGCCACAGGTTAGGCTGATATGTGATGAGGGCCAAGGCTAGAATAGAATGGAAGGATAGAATGGGACCAGTGCCATAGGAGTGAGGTGACCTATAGGTCCATGGGTTGGAATTGTTCCCTAGGATGGCTGAATGAGGTTGTACATGCAAGGAGGTGGTAGAAGCAGAAATGGGACATGGCCAGTGAGATGGCCATATCTGCCGCTGGCTGTGGATGAGCAGCGCAGAAGGAGTGTGTTCCATTACCAGTCCTCTAATCCAAGTGCAGTGCCCCTATAATGCCCTTCGCTGATGAAAAGGTGCATCAATGCTCTCTTAAGCAATGTGAATCCTGGGGGGAAATCAGCATTTAGTATTTCTCTTTGTCTGACCTCTCCCCTCTCTGTCTCTCTCTCTCTGTCTCTCCGTCTGTCTCTCAGTCTCTCTCTCCCCTCTGCTCTTTCTTTGCCCCTTTTGCTGTTTTTCTCTTTGCCCAGCTCTCTTCCCTCTCCCTCCGTGTCCCTCCCACCCCACTCCCTGCCACACAAGCCCCAGCTCTGCGTGCTAGTTTCAACATGCTCTCCGTAAATACACTTCAGTTAGACTGGTCTCCTCCATTTCACAACAGAGAGAGAGAGGAAGAGAGAAGGAGAGAGCGAAAGCGAGAGAGAAAGAGAGCAGAAGAGAGAGAAAGCGAAAGCCAGAGAGAGAAAGGGAGAGGAAAACCGGGTCACCTCAGTATTTGTTCGTCGAATGTGTTCGCTCATTTGGTTTTTTCTGCACACTCTCCAGCCCTCTGTTGGACCAATCCTGCGGCAGCTCTGGGTTGTACTCTGTGCTGCTCTCTGGCTGTGCTGCTCTTTGGCAGTGCTGCTCTCTGACAGTGCTGCTCTCTGGCAGTGCTACTCTCTGGCAGGGCTGCTCTCTGGCAGTGCTGCTCTCTGGCAGTGCTGCTCTCTGGCAGTGCTGCTCTCTGACAGTGCTGCTCTCTGACAGTGCTGCTCTCTGACAGTGCTGCTCTCTGACAGTGCTGCTCTCTGACAGTGCTGCTCTCTGGCAGGGCTGCTCTCTGGCAGTGCTGCTCTCTGGCAGTGCTGCTCTCTGACAGTGCTGCTCTCTGACAGTGCTGCTCTCTGGCAGTGCTGCTCTCTGGCAGTGCTGCTCTCTGACAGTGCTGCTCTCTGACAGTGCTGCTCTCTGACAGTGCTGCTCTCTGACAGTGCTGCTCTCTGACAGTGCTGCTCTCTGACAGTGCTGCTCTCTGGTGCCATGTTGCCTGCCTGTAACGCAGCTGCTGTCTCTGCGCCACCAGATACTTAGCCAGACGTCCTTGTCACACTCTAATGTCACTGTCTCTGTGCAGGGCACAGTTTCACTCAAGGTCTCTTTAATGCTTGGCTGACATTGAAAGGTTTTTTAAGATTTAACACGAGGGGGGAAAACCGAATACGTTGAGACAGACCAAGACATAAGGAAACACACTTAGCTTAGCATTTGAACGCTGGTGTGTTCTGCTCAGTTAGTATTCTCCTCAGCCCTCTGCCATCATCCCCCTGCTGAATGGACTGAGGTTGTCTGGCTGCCCTGAGTCAGTCGTCTTGCTAACCTATCTTAACTTACCATCCCACCAGTCCTCAACCAGTAAATTTTGCTAGCCTAGCTTAGCCTGGCGCAACTTTGAACTGATCATACTGGGGCTGAATATGCTAGTATCAAGGGATCATGGAGTGTGGGGTGTGCTGTGTTGCAACAGAAGTGTATTTCCCTCTCTCCTGCCCTCTTCCTCGGTGTGTAGTGCCCTGCAGATAGGAGCTGAGCTGTTGTAGGATTCAACTTTTCAGGTGTGATTGGTCACGTTCTTTAGGCGGCGATTCACGAAGGTGAGGTGGGAGGAGAGGGAGAGAGGAAAGAACAGAAGAGAAGGAAGGAATAGAGGGCGAGGGTAATAAGGAGAGAATGAGAGGCGGAGGAGAGGGGGTGGCAGTGTTGGTGTGGTGTGTGTGTGTGTGGTTGTTGGTGTGTGGCAGTGTTTGTGTGAGTTTGTGTGTGTGGGGGGGTGGCGTAGTTGGTGTGGTGTGTGTGTGTGTGGGTGGTGGCAGTGTTGGTGTAGTGTGTGGTGTGGGGGGGTGGCAGTGTTGGTGTGGTGTGTGTGTCGGGGGGGCTGGCAAATGTTGGGTGTGTGGTGGTGTGTGGTGATGTGGTTGGTAGGACACAGCGTGGCCTGCTGTTTAGCTGTGGACTGGTGGTTTGTTGGTACCATGACTCATATCCTGATGACTGCCTTTTCTTTCGCCTCTCTTGTCCTCCTCTGTTCACTGCGCCTTACCTCTTCTTCCTCATCTCTGTCCTCTGCCTTCCTTCTTCTCCTTCTTCTGTCTCCTCTTCTTCTCGTCTTCTGTCTACTGCCTTCTCTCCTCTCTTCTGTCTCATGGTCTCCTGTGCTTCCTCTCTCTCTCTTGGTCTCTCCTTCTCCTCTTCCTCCTCGGTAACTCGGTCTCTGATGGTATCTGTCTCTCTCCTCTCTCCGCACATCCCATGACGCAGGGGATCTGTGTCCTGACTAACTGAAGGGTTTGTCTGTCTGCATGCATTATTCAGGAGGCCTCCTCTCCTCCGTCACTGCTCCTCTCCTGCTGCTGACCTCTGCTGGGCTGCATGTGACGGAGAGATGGAGGGAGGGAGGGAGGGAGGGAGGGAGGGAGGAAGGGATGGATGGGATGAGGAAGGGAGGGAGGGAGGAGGAAGGGATGGATGGATCGGAAGAGGAAGGGAGGGATGGAGAGAGGAAGTGAAGGATGGAGAGAGCAAGGAAGGGATGGATGGATGGGAAGAGGAAGGGAGGGATGGAGAGAGAATGGGAAGGATGCGGGGGTGATTGGACTGGGGAGGGATAGGTGGAAAGCAGGAGGGAGGGATGGCCAGACAGGAGGTAGATGGGGATGGTCTGTCTGGTGAGAGCTGTGAGAGAGAGACAGGGAGGAGAGAAGGATAAGGCACCTTGCTGGAGGCTGGTGTTTTGGGGCAGGGCTAGGATGACGCAGCAGGTTCACTAATGTCTCCAGCTTCAGTTCAGGGGTCTCATTTCTTTGTAGCATCCATAGTGGTACACTGGTCCTATCTTCCCCTCCCTCTTTCCCCTCTCTCTGTCCCTCTCTCTCTTCCTGCGCTCCTCCTCTTCTTTGCCAGTTTGTGTCCTGGGGATACCAGCCAGTCAGTCAGATAAAGTGAGTGAGTGTGTACAAGGTGACAGTACTGTCAACACACATCATCCTCTACCAACTAGTAGTAGCAGGTCTGGAGTCAGCTCGCTCCTTTTTACATTCAAAGCTGAATCATCAGGGGAAAGAATATAACTCTGGTCCTGGATCAGGAGCTATGAACATCCTCTCCTATCTAGAGAGAGGACTGGCTACTGGCCAGCCCGTGGGAGCCTGAATGGAGGCTGTTTTGGCTGTTTTTTCTCTCATCTCACTCTTTCACCTTCCTTGGCAGTACTGGCCTGATCCACTGACGCGTTTTTCTAATAATTTACTTGTGGGTAAATATTTGACTGTTTTTATATTCAGTTATTTTAAATTAGATTTAGTTATTTCAGATTTTGGCTAATCCACTCGCATGCATTTCCAGTGATTTAAGATTAAGTTTTTTAGGTTTGATGTAATTTTTAGATTCAGGCTTCTAGCCATATTGCTTCTTGGCCTGTCAGCACCTAATTGTGGGTATGTTAGTAGAGCCAAGCAAAGTCTCACATACACACGTACACAAAACACCCCTCAAGGACACACACACACACACACACACACACACACACACGCACACACACAGAGGGGTGTTAGTGGTTAGTCGGCAACACCCCAGGTATTAATTCCTCCCAGGGCTTCTAACTCACAGTAAAGCGTTTGAATGAGCGGATCATTGTGTTAGGCTGCGCTAAAACTCCTAGCCTGATTAGTGTGTGTGCGTGTGTGTGTGTGCGCACGCGCGTGTGTGTGTGCGCACGCGTGTGTGTGCGTTCGTGTTTGGCACCTTGCAGACAAATCCGTTCCAAACAACTCTTGCTTTTCTAGGCCAGCTGAGGAAATGTCTTGAGAGAGGTTTAGTGGAGCATTCTGGGCCTGTCAGGAAGGTGCTCTGATGTGAAGTCAGCAACAACACAGGGAGCAACACAAGGACTTCATCAGACACAAGCTTAGAAGAAAGTTTGTAGCTGGGGTGGGGTGGGCGGGGGGATAGGGGGGTAGAGGGAGGGGTGGTGGTGGGAGGGGGACCTGGGAAAAGTCAATACCAAACTGCTCTATTGTCAACAAGGCTGAGGGTAGACATGGAGCTTGTTGCTGGGTAGTTCCATCCGAAACGGTTTTTGATTCAAAGTCCATTGTTGTTACCATGGTGATCCATCCCCGTTTGTCCTATTAGGTCCGGCTGTGGGCTTTAATAGACCTCGCAGCTGTTAATGTTTTACCATAATGCAACCAATGTTGGTGTGTGAGAGTATGCGTGAGGAAGGGAAAGAGGCATGGGTAGGAGATGGTAAAAGGAGGGGGTAAGTACTGCTGTTGCATTACAGTCCGACATCTCTCCATCCTTCCATCAAGTGATGCATGGGCTGTTTTTAAATCCGGCCCATCCATCTGAGGTCCATCAGAGCCCAGTTGGACTGAGCGATGGGGGAGGGGGATGACGTGATGCTGAGTGTGTGTACATGCCTGTGTTTGTGTGACAGACAGAGAGGGACAGATGTCCAGTGTTTACGCTGATGGAGTCATCTGACCATGGCTTGATGAGAGCAGTGATTCTGGGGCAGAGGATCTTATGTAGCCTTCACTGCCTGGATGAGGCAGAGAGACAGCCAGACTGTCTTTCCTGGGGCTCAGAGACAAACTGAGGATGGTAGACAGGTTGTCAGAGAGACAGCCAGACTGTCCTACCTGGGGCTCAGAGACAAACTGAGTATGGTAGACAGGTTGTCAGAGAGACAGACAGAGGGCCAGACAGACCTCTGGGGCAGAAAGACAGACTGAGGATGGTTGACAGACCATCAGAGTTTGAGAAAGACTGGGGCTAGGAGATAGACTGCCAAAAATAGACAGACAGTCAGAGAGACAGACATACTGTCAGAGAGATTCCGGGACTGAGAGCTGGACTAAGGTGGAAGTGAGGCAGTGTAGAAGGGGGGCAGCCAGTGTTTATGGTAATGACTAGCTTCCAGCTGTCTCTCAGTAGTGTGAGAACCAGCTATGCTGCAGGCCTTAGATAAGAACCCTGCTATACCTTCTCCTTCTCCTATCTGCCTCTACATCCATCCATCCATCCCTCCATCCGTCCATCCGTCTCTGCTGTAAAATCCGCTTCCCTCCAAGGGGTGGGTTTTTAGTGCCTGTTCACATTCCTCTGTGATAACACCTTACACACACACACACACACACACACACACACACACACACACACACACACACAGATACTTCCTCTCTTGGTGTCTTCTGTCACCACTGTCCCCACAGTGCAGAGCAGAGATTCCCATGCACTTACACATTCCACAACAAATTGGTTTAAAAATAGCCCAGTCTGTTTTGAAGCCAGGATTCATCACAGCGGGGGACCAATACTCCAGCTATGTGGAGATACAGGAGACCAGACCAGCAGAGGCCAGACCAGCAGAGACAGGGAGAGAGACCGGAGACAGGGAGAGACAGTGCTAGATAGAAAGGCCTTGGTTACATTTATACGTGTCTTTCTTACCCTGTTGCCCCTGTTGCCTGGCCTGTAGGAGAACTTGTGGGGGTTTGGGGAGGGGGGGGGAGCGTGTGTGTTAATATGTATGGTGATCGGGTGAGGGGTAAAGTGATTTCTCCCCCACCTCCCAATTTAATATCAGTCTCCCTTCCCATCACAGTCTCCTCTCTTGTGTGTGGACTTCCTCCCTCATTCTCTAAATAAAGACTGGCTAGCAGCTACAAACCCTGTAGGTGTTGGGCTGATCTGGGGTCAGTTGTGTGTTATGCAACCTGATGTTTAAGGTCAGGATGCGGGAAGGGCCCATTGGCCCTAGGTCAGGGTCAGAAGAGGAAGGCCGCCCCCTGGGGTGGGGTTTTGTAACATGGCATTTGGAAATGAAGACACAATATGCACAGTACCAAAAGGCTTTGGTAGCGTGTGGTATTTTGCTTTGCGTATAGCTTCCTCAGGTTGTAGTATTCATGCCCCGTGTCTGTAAAGCTAGCTATGTGTGTCCGTTCATGCCCTGTCTGTAAAGCTAGCTATGTGTGTGCATGCGTTGCCCTGTCTGTAAAGCTAGCTATGTGTGTGCATTAATGCCCTGTCTGTAAAGCTAGCTGTGTGTGTGCATTCATGCCCTGTGTCTGTAAAGATAGTTATGTGTGTGCATTCATGCACTGTGTCTGTAAAGCTAGCTATGTGTGTGCATTCATGCCCTGTGTCTGTAAAGCTAGCTATGTGTGTGCATGCATTGCCCTGTCTGTAAAGCTAGCTACAGTATGTGTGCATTCATGCCCTGTGTCTGTAAAGCTAGCTATGTGTGTGCATGCATTGCCCTGTCTGTAAAGCTAGCTATGTGTGCATGCATTGCCCTGTCTGTAAAGCTAGCTACAGTATGTGTGCATTCATGCCCTGTGTCTGTAAGGCTAGCTATGTGTGCATTCATGCCCTGTGTCTGTAAAGCTAGCTATGTGTGCATTCATGTCTCTCTGCCTGTGAGCTTGCTTTCTGCTGACTTTGCCAGGCACCCTGCAGGACACACACACAAACACAGACGGGCACATACCCGCACACACGCGGACACCAGCAGTGAGTGCAGATGCATGACAGAGAAATACTGGTGTGTTCAGAGAGCTAAGCCAGGATGTGTGCTGTAGTCGTCATGACGAGGTGGCACCTGCCTGTGAGGCCCAGCACTGCGGCAGCTCTCCCCTTTCTCCTACAGCACAGTTTACCTTAAAGCAGAGAGAGTACTGTAGAGAATAGCACTGGGTACCTTATAGCAGAGAGAGTACTGTAGAGAACAGCACAGGGTACCTTACAGCAGACAGTACTGTAGAGAACAGCACAGGGTACCCTATAACAGAGAGAGTACTGTAGAGAACAGCAGAGAGGCTAACAGACCAGGGTACCCTATAACAGAAAGAGTACTGTAGAGAACAGCACAGCTTACCTTACAGCAGAGAGAGTACTGTAGAGAACAGCAGAGAGATTAATTTACTGTAGAGAACAGCAGTGTGTAGAGATTAGCAGAACGTCCCAGCAAAGCGTCCTGTAGAGAACAGCAGAGGTGAGTGGTTTGTGGCAGTCATGGGGGCCTGCTGGAACTTGCTGGAGTATGGCAGGAATGCATGCCACGGGAGAACTCTGTGGGCCTCTATACCCGCTGGGCTGGGTTAGGCTAGGCTAGGCTAGGTTAGGCTAGGCTTGGCTGGGCTGGGCTAGGCTAGGCTAGGCTAGGCTAGGCTGGGCTGGGCTGGGCTAGGCTGGGCTGAGCTCAGGGTGTGTGTGGGCATGCATGCCCACACCCAGGGGCATGCTTAGTAGCGCTCAGGTGTGTGTGTTGCTGCAAGGTCGTCAACGCTGCAGTGATCGCAGCCCCTCCTGAACACCCCCTCTGGTGTAAACGGCTCAATAAGCGCTGAGATAAGCAGTGTGTGATTCCAACAGTGTTTCTTTCCTTCATCGTTAACCTTAATCTCTCATCCCAAGCAGCGAGGGAGTGTCTTATCGCACCAACAGGCTGCAGCTCATCTCTGGATGTTTGTGGGAAAGTGACCAGGTCTAAGTGTGCATCTCTCCTGTGTCTCAGGTTTGACCACGGAGGGCCTGTATCGCGTCAGCGGCAACAAGACTGACCAGGACAACATCCAGAAACAGTTTGATCAAGGTACCTAAGCCCTCATCTGATGCTCTTACAGGCCCTCTACTCATCTGTCCCTCTCTGCTAGCTCCTCCCCCTGTCCTCTACTTCACTCCTCCTATTTCCTCTATGACCTTTAAATATTCTCCTTTACAATAAAAATGAAGATAAACAGATATGGATGTCTGAGCAGTGGATGGGAAGGGAGGGAACACAAGAGAATGACTGTTGGTGGAGGAAGACAGCAGAGCCCTGTGATTCAGTTTACAAGTTAATAAGAGGAGGAGGTTGTCACACAACAAGGATTATAGGGACACAGGGATGTAGTTACTGGTGTTGGAATCATTTCTAACTGATGTGGAAAAGGTTTGCAACTCACAAGGCAAAATAGAATTAGAGCAAACTTTGCCTCTATTGTCCTGGTGCAGAGTTAACTCCTCAGAATAGCATCCACACTAACTATAGCACAAACAGCATCCAGCTAGCAGGACAAGCCTTCTCCTGTGGAAGGGAAGAAAGATTCAGTCGTATTTGGACTTTGGCCGGCCGCTCAGCTGTGATTTGACAGGTTTTGCCCCAGAGAGATGTGTCTTTTAGCGCTGGAGCGGTTCTGACCGTGCTGTTATGGACCTGCTGGGACCAGCTTTCTACACCAGGCAGTTGTGGCTCTCAAGCCATCACATCTTTTAGATTTCTGCTTTAGCTTTGTAGCACATGACTGCATGCGTTACCGCACTGCTGTGTTCCCCCGAGGAAACGCAGGCAAGGCATTCTGGTTCCTCCTCCTGTGGCCCGTCCTGAGGTCTGCTGTTAGCTGGCAGAGAGCCAGCGAGGTGTGCAGAGGTAGGGAGAGAGGGGGTCAGGCAGGGAGAGGGAGGGAGGGAGGGTCAGGCAGGGAGAAGGAGGGAGGGAGGGTCAGGCAGCCAGAGGGAAAGAGAGAAGGAGAAAAGAACAGACAAGCAGAGAGAGAATGGGGGAAGGAGGGGGAGAGGGGGTCAGACTGACTGAGGGAGAGAGAGAGAGTGATAGAGAGACCTTGGGCCAGGTAGAGGCCTTCAGACAGAAACTGGTGCAGGATGAAGCAGACGCATCACCTAGTTTACAAGAAGAGGCCTGAATCCTGGCCGTTGATCTTGTCCACTGGGTTGAACTGGATTGTGATCTTTCTGCTGGCGTCTCTCAATTCTTTCACAGCTAGTGCCATCACACCACGGTACACATTCTCCGCTCCTCCATCTCAGAGTCGCCTCATCGTCTCTCCCATCTCTGTCTCTGCTCTCGTTCCGCCAGTACTTCTTTGGTTCTCTCTCTTGCCCATGCAAGGAATGTAATTCTGAGGGATTTTTCCACCTGGCATGTCCTTTCCTGGCTGGCAGAGGGCAAAGATCTAATTGTGTGACTAGCCCCATGTTATTTTAGTGTTTAACCTATTTCCTTCCCTCCATCTCTCCCACCTCTCTCTTTTCTCTTATCTATTTTTTCTCCCAATCTTTCAACACTCTCCTACATCTCTCTCACCCCTTAACACTCTCTCTCTTCTTTCCTTTCTGTTTCTTTCACTCCTCTCCCCTTTAAAATCACTATTCTCGCATTAATTCACACCTACCGCCCTCCTGTTTTCTTTCCCCTTGCTTCTCCCCCATGCCCTTCCTTCCATCCCTTCCTCCCTGTGTCCTCCATTCCTTGTTCCTTTTCCCCTATCCTCCCCCCTTGCTCCCTCCCTTCCTCCCCTGCTCTCCATCTCTCTTATCCTCCCCTCCTGCCCTCCCTATCCTCCCCCCTCGTTCCCCTCCCTCACTAATTCTCCCCAAGCATTAGTTATAACTTTAGGCGAGAGTGAGCGTTTTAGGTGTATACAAATGATAATCGCTCTATTCTGAGACTGCTCTCATGTGCTGGTGATAATTGGTGACCCTTACCTGATGCACTCCTCCACAGGACCACAGGTTTGGTGGGGATTATGCACGGCTAGATAGTGTGTCGGACACTCGGGGTACACCAAGTGGTCAGCGCACAAGGGAGTGCTGAGGTGGGGTTCTCGAATGCGCACGTAATATTTATTTGCTGAACCTGCTTGAATCCCGATACTCTTATTTCTAGGTGCTCTAGTAAGACAACCTTCACCCTGAGCTGGTGGAGGCAGCCAGTGAGTCTACATCCAGCAACATCACACGATGCACACAGTAATTGTTTTGATAGATTGGTTGGGATAGCTGTTGTGAAAACGCACATGGAAACATGCTACACACCAGCAGACACACACTCGGAGATACATGCAGAAACACGCAGATTCAAATGCTAACACGCACAGAGACATACGCAATCGCAGGGAGACACTAACGGACACACACACGCAGCCCCCCAGAGACACACGCACACATGTAGGTACATACCAAGCAACATGCACATACTCACACACACACACACACACACACAGACACACACACACACACACTCACACTCACACACTCACAACCCCCTCACTCTCTGAGGGCTCCGGAGCTGGTCCTCTCAGGTAGCATGTGTGTGATTTAGCAGGTAACAGAGATTGATGATGTTGGGCTGAGGCCAGGCTGGGGTTGAGGGTGAGTTGTTCTACAGTGTAACTGTTAGCAGATGTTGTGTGTGAGATTGAGGGTTGTACCAGTACCAGACTAGAGAGCTGATGGTTTGTTGATGCTGGGTTGTGATTCGCTCATTTCAATCTCCTTCTACAGTGTCACCTTCTCTCCTACAGTCAGGTTGCAAATCAGAGAGGAAAATTAGCTGATGATGGTCCCCACCTTCAGTGTAAAATGGCCATGCTGGGGCCTGGGCTGGGCTGGGGTGGGCTAGGCTGGGCTGGGCTGGGGTGGACTAGGCTGGGGAGGGCTGGGCTGGGCTGCGGTGGACTAGGCTGGGCTGGCCTGGGCTGGGCTGGGCTGGGCTGGGGTGATACTGTAGTGGTTGTGTGAGCGGCGGCTGCTGTCTTACTGTCCTGTGTCTGTATTGAGACCTGACCTGTATCTCCATTCCTTTCTCTTTTTGGTCTACTGTATATCCATCCCTATGTATGTATGTGTGTGTGTGTGCTATAGTGTTGCTGGAGTGTGGAGACGGAGCACTAATCCTAGGCCTCCAGTAATGTATTACTGATGATGACTGGTGAAACCTCCTGCTTGCAGATTAATGTCCCAGAAATAGGCCTGCCTCCCCCTGCCTCACCCCTGCCTCACCTCTCCCTCCCTTTTGCTTTCCTCGCTTAACATCCCCCCCCACCCTGCCTCTTGCCTCACCCATCCCCCTACCCTGCCTCACCCATCCCCCTACCCTGGCTCCTGCCTCACCCATCCCCCCTCACCGTATTCTGCCTCAGTTCCTCCATGCCTGCCTCTCCCCCTCTTCTCATCCTGGCCTCTCTCGGGGAGACGAGGGGGTGGGGGGAGGATGTAAGTGCTATAAAGCAAGAGCATAGTGAAAAATACTGAAAAATGTGGATTGAGAGATTGGGGACAGGTTAAGCTACAGAACAAGAAACCGCCTGAGAAGCTCCCCTGCTGGTTGGTGTCTGGGGAGCAGATGTGCCCAGCGGAGCAGGAGGCAGAGGTTGTCCTGTGGTGGTTCTCCTGCTATTACAGTACTGAGGTGGAGGTCAGAGGCTCCTAACTCACTGGGCCTTCTGCCCTGTTCTCTGGGTTGGAGAGCTGTGTTCACCTGGACAGCGAGGGGGCGGGGCTCCCCTATAGAGCTGTGGTCTGCTTCTCCTGGAGGCTGTGGTCTGCTTCTCCTGGAGGCTGTGGTCTGCTTCTCCTGGAGGCTGTGCTCTGCTTCTCCTGGAGGCTGTGGTCTGCTTCTCGTGGAGGCTGTGGTCTGCTTCTCCTGGAGGCTGTGCTCTGCTTCTCCTGGAGGCTGTGGTCTGCTTCTCCTGGAGGCTGTGACAGGGGTTCTCCTGGAGGCTGTGGCGGGCGTTCTCCTGGTGGCTGTGGTCTGCTTCTCCTGGAGGCTGTGACAGGGGTTCTCCTGTAGGCTGTGGTCTGCTTCTCCTGGAGACTGTGGCGGGGGTTCTCCTTGAGGCTGTGGTCTGCTTCTCGTGGAGGCTGTGGCGGGGGTTCTCCTGGAGGCTGTGGCATGGGTTCTCCTGGAGGCTGTGGCAGGGGTTCACCTGGAGGCAGTGGCAGGGGTTCTCCTGGAGGCTGTGGTCTGCTTCTCCTGGAGGCTGTGGCAGGGGTTCTCTGGAGGCTGTGGTC
>BROE01000009.1:5159332-5177791 GCA_036571765.1 Plecoglossus altivelis
TGGAGGCCCAGTATGTTTGGGGCTCAGCGGCCGTTCTCGTCCAGGAGGCTGCGTCTGAGTTTCTCCGGGAGGGCTGTGGCCAGGGGGTTTCATCTGTGAGGCTGTGGTCCGGGCTTCTCCTGGAGAGGTGTCTGGTCGGCTTCCCTCGGAGCTATGGCACAGGGTCTTTCCTCCGAAAGCTAGGGACTGTGCCGATTTGTTTCCCTAAGGGCTGGTGAAGACTGTGCGTGATGGTCGTGGACTCTGGTTACTGCTGATGCTAGTCTGAAGGGCTGTGCTGTGATATATAGGTCTGAGCCCTGGGTGCGTGTCTATGGCTGCTGGATCAGCGACAAGGGAACTATAGTCATTCCAGCAAGGTGTGAAGTATGGTACTCCAGAGCTACCCATCATAGCTAGTTCTACAGAGGGAAGCTGTTATAAAGCCGATGTCGTGTTGTAGTTGGTGGGCGCATTTCATTGTGTTGTGTGTCGTGCATAGTGTGATGGCTGTGTGCGTTTGTTAGAGCTGTCGGCAAAAGAACAGGCAAATCTGTGTTGTAGTGTATATGTTGGGTTGTGCCAGATATTGAGCTCACGATTATTTACTGCAACATGACTCGGAGTGACGCCGGTTATTTATGATTCTTGGTGTGTGGTTGACGCGTGTCGCCGGGAGGTTGGAAGGCGTTGAACTTCGTCCGAGTTGATGCTGTTAAATACAAAATGAAAAAAGGGCAATAGATCAAAAACATTAAATATAAGGAGAGGATGAGGGCCAACCAATCTCATTAAAGGCATGCTGTCTCTAGTCTCACCCAACCCTAATCTATGGGCATTATAGCTGTTGTTACTGCCTTGTATAATGTGCTTGTCTCTGTCTGCTATATGAGTGGGCGTGGCAGACAGCAGGTGACTCTGGTATGTATTATGAGTTCAGATATGCCAGACAAGAGTAATCAAGCACAGCTCAGTCATTCAAACGGCTCAGCAACAGTGGATGGCTTTAGTGGTTTTCGCGACAACAGGTGTGTGCGTGTGTGCGTGTGCTCGTGCTTGTGCTCGTGCTCGTGCTCGTGCTCGTGCTCGTGCGTGACAGACACCACTCTCCTGTGCTCTCCCTAGAAATCGTGGACCACATCGAGAGGCTACAAGTTCTCAAAGAGATTGTCAACAAGTTCCCCCCTGTCAACTACCTGGTCTTCAAATACATCATCACCCACCTGAACAGGTACCACTCCCACTCCCGTCGCCTCTGACCTCAATCTGTTCTTCTACTGTTAGAGGGTTTGTGTTGTGTAGCTGTGGCCGTTCTCTGTGTTGATAAATCTCAGCTAGCTTACTTTGAATCTTTTCATGTTAGCTTAATATAATCTGTCATGAGCTGACTTGCCTTAGCTGAAGTGCAGTCTAGAAGTATTTAGACATATATTCTGCTCCAACTCTCCCTCTCCATCCGCTTCACTGGATCATATTAATATCTACGCTGCTTTAACACTATATTGTGTGTGTGTACAGGGTAAGCCAGCAGAGTAAGACCACCCTGATGACAGCAGACAACTTGTCCATCTGTTTCTGGCCCACGCTGATGCGACCAGACTTTGAGAACAAGGACACTCTGTCCACCACCAAGCTGAACCAGGCTGTCATCGAGTCCTTCATCCACCAGAGCCAATACTTCTTCTACGGGGGGGACATTGCTGAGAGCTCCAGCAACGAGGGGACCCCCCCTCCACACTGCCGCAGCATGGTGGAGGCCCTGCTCCCCCTGCAGCTCCCCCCTCCTCTCCAGCCCCAGCAGATCCAGCACCCCCTCCAGCCTGATCCTCTCATATAGACTCTCCAAGCCTGGGCTCCAGGTCCTGACACCAAGCTCTAGCTTCTCACACCTAGGCCAACGACCAGCCCCTCAAGTCCCTAGTGCACCCCAGTACACCCCAGTACACCCAGTACACCCTGCAGCCAGACGCCAACATGTAGAACCCCTGACTAGCACAACCAGCTGGACTTGATCAGAAACAGGCCACCTCCACATCACCCCCCTGCCACGCTCCAGCCCCCTGCTGTCAAACTTCCTGACCTCTTGGTTTCCAGCCTCTGTGGCCCGTCTTCCCCAGAGCTGCGGTCCTCCACAGCTGGTTCTAGGGTCTGGGTCTGGGGGAGGAGGTCCCAGGGGGCGGGGGTGGGGGTAAGGGGGGGGAATCCCACTACAATGAGATGCAAAGTTCTCCTACGATCGGCTCCTTTCGTTGGAAGACTTACCTGACCTGGGACTGAGATTGACCCCTGAACCCAGGAAGCATAAATAAACTGTGACTCTGAAGCCCTGACCTCTGACCTGTTTCAAACCACGGAGCTGGAACGGACTGGTCATTACCTTACGGACGCTGGCCTGTCCCCAGGGGGTCCGGACAGGCCCGGATTATTTGCTAACACGACACCTTGCAAAAATATAAGGAAAGATATATTTATACTAGCTGTTTCTTTTTGTTTGTTTGCTTTTGAGACGTTTAAGATGACAATGCACGACCTTTTTGAAAGGCTACACCCTCCGCTCTTGTCCGCCTGGTTGTTGTTTTTTATGATTTGCAGATGGATGGATGAATGAATGGATGGATGAATTCCTTTCTTTTTTTTTACATGTCTGATTTTAACTGAGGGCGGGGGTGTGAAAGACTGATGGCTCTATAGTCTTATTCTCTCCTTAAGCCCCCATCAATGCCCTCATCTGCTTGCACCATTGGGGAGGAAAGGAGAGGAACTCCAGTGAAAGACTGGGTGAGCTCAGACTGGAACTGGTCTGCCCTGCCCAGACTCCCAACTACACTAGACTAGACACAAGATATAACCAGACCAGACCAGGACTAGACCCATGCTGAAACCAGACCAGGACTAGACCTGAGTTGAGACCAGACCAGACTAAGACTAGACCACAGACAGAGTTGGTCTAGACCCTCGTTTCCTTCCTCTCTCCTGTTGGAGCAACTTTACTCTGAGGGAGGATCCTGCTCCTGATCCAAAATGGCACATCTCTGCGGAAATGCACGCGCTGCAAAGCCTCCTGGGAGTCTGAGTTCTGTTTGTTTTGAGCTTCTGTTCCTTGTTTGAAAGATGTTTGGGACAGGGACTGCCTACCCAAATAAGAGATGTTTTCTTGTAGTTCTGTTGGTTTGTTGAACTAAATTTGCATGTCTTTTTGCCACTTAAAAAAAATGACAATTATGAACTGTTTAAAGAGAAAAAAAAGACTTTGAACTTACGATTAACCACTTTCATTCAGATCATATTTTTATCTAACTTTGGTTAAGGGAACATTGAAACAGGGGTCAAATTTTATCCATTATTTTATATTTTTGTCATGCAAGATGTCATTTCCTAATATCATATTTTGGTTAAATGTCTAATTGTTTCCCTTAAATAGAGGAAAAAAAGTATATATAAGTATATATATATTTATCAGCAGATAAGTTTGCTGATATAGAAAAATACCATCGGGTACTGAAATTCTGTATAATCTTGTTGAAGCTATAATCAGATTTCTTTGTGGTATGATGTACTAAGAACGTTTTGGGGGAGGGTTTGGGGGAGGGGGGGCGGGTAGAATAATTGACTGTACTTAATTCCCTTCTATCTTATGAATAAAGACTCATGGCTTCTTTGTAGATGGTACTGACGTTTGTTTGCTGTAAACGATGCTGTTGAGAAGGCTCCAGAAACAGTATGGGTCTTTAGTTGGAGGGAAAGAAAGATGGATCAGTGGAGGGGAACGAGACAGGGTAGAGGAGTGGATTAGGGGATTACAGGTGAGTGAATGTGTGTGTATTTACTCAGGTGAAATGTGCACATGCCACCTGTACTGAACTGTGTTGTGTAGAGGTGACTTAGGGCCCCACTCTGCACCTGTTCTAGAGTACATGACTCACCAGGAGAGATTCCAAATCAAATCAGAAAGACTTCCTATTACACTACTGTGATAGCTTCCTTATCTCTCGAATCAAAGGTGTTGGGAATGAGGTAGGGTGGGGTAACAGGAGAACTCTGCAGCTGTTAGAATCACCTGTTGTGTAGTTTCCATCAACTTACCATCAATTTGTTCATTAAGATTTGCCTCGCTAATTCAAGCCGGTGTACAAAATTACAGATTCTAACATCTGCTCTGTAATATAGTAAATAAATGATTTTGAGAAAATAAATCAAAACAAGTTGTGGTTTTACTCCATATCGTTTTCAAATTGTTGTATTTTTTTTGCAGCTGTGATTGATTGTGAGCTACGGTATTAATCAATGATCACATGATACAAACACATTTATTTGAATTGCTCTTATTACAAGCAATGCCACAAAAAGGTGTGCAATTTGCCGATGGATCACCAGCGATAACAGCGAACCTATGCATACACTCCTAAGAAAACAGTGACTAGTCCTCGGAAGCAGTTACAGATCTTTTTCAATGAGCCATGAGGTGGTTCGTCATGGTATGGCAGGGGATGCAGACAAAGATAAAAGATAAGTTGCTCATTTTCATTGGTGTTGTTTATTTCGCTCAGATTCGGGTTAAATGAAGCATTCGTAATTTCAACTCTCAACTCCGTACGGAGACAAGTCGACTTTGTTTTTATGTATTTAGTATTGATTTGGCCTAGTTAGTCGTTCCACCTTCCAAAGCACAAAGTTGTATAAGTCCGCCATCTGCTGGATGAATAACATCTGAAACAGGGTCGTTAAGAGAGCCAATAGCACCACCTGGCGTTAGGCGAGCGAACCTGCTATCTGACACGAACAGGCATGTGACCCGATATCGAGTCATCAGATTTACAATGACAGTGGTAGTAAATTAATGACGGGACAAAAAAACTATCTTCAGAAGGCTAGCTGGTTGCCAAAATTCTGAGGAATTGTATAAGGGGGATAAGGACATTATATAGGCTGGTTCGTCCAATGAATGCTAAGTTAGACCTTTAAAAATGTTGGCTACCGTTCCCTTGTCCCCCGAGAAAATTAAATGGTTCATGTGAAAGCCTGCGGTTCAATAACCAGCTGGGTACATCAGTAATTCCTTTAAAAGGGGTATTTATGTTGCTTAGAAATAATCTGTTGACCTGGGGATCTTTCTTCACAGTTACCTCTGCTTCCTGTAATCTCCTGCCCCTCCCCTCAGCCCCTCCCACCAGCCACCCTTCTCTCATGGGAAGCACCTCACAGCTCCAGCCAATCAGAGACACTCCCTACCTCTCCATCACATTTTAGTTCCCAAGGCAACAGGGCCGTTCCTCTGAAAGACGCAGCATCATCCTCAGCAGCCAACCAGCCAGCTAATGCTACTGTTGCACTGGAAGAGGCTAACACCAAGCTAGCATCAGCTCCGCAGTGGGTTTTAACCCCTCCCATACCTCCCTCTCCTCTCTCTCGCTCACTCTCTCCCTCTCTCTCTCACGCTCTCTCTCACACTCTACCTCTCTCTCTCTCTGCACCCTCCAACGACGACCACTCAGGGAGGGAAGATGGAGTAGAGCAGAGGAGATATGGTAGGTGCTAAGCTTCCTTCTGTTTTCTGTTGCAGTTTCCTGTTGTGTTGCAGCGTGTGTTTTCTGTGAACGGTAGATGTTGACCTCAAGCTGCTCGGCATGCTGATTTAACAGGCTGTTTGATGCTAACACTGTTAGAGCGGCGACAGAAGGGGAGAGGGCGAGCAAGAGGGAGAGGTGTAAAGGAACAAGAGATGGATACAGAGAGGACAGGCAGCAGAGAGGGAGAATAAGGGAGGGAGTGGAGGGAGAGAGACAGGGAGAGAGACTGTCAGGAGAGGGAGCCCCTCTGTGCTTTTGTCAAAGGGGCCAAAGCTGCAGATTTGGGGGCTGCCAGACGCATACACAAACAGACCAGCTGGCTGGGACAATAGCAGGACCTCCACCTCCGCGTCTCCAGCCAGCTCCCCAGCAGGCTGTGGCCTGTATCCCTCTCCTCTGCCAGGGGGCTGGAGCCTAGGGGGGACTGCTGATGTTGTAGGATAGGGAGAGGCTCCGTTAGGTCTGTGTGAAGATACACAAAGGTAGTTTCCCTGATGCAGTGGTGTCCCAAGATGGATGTTTACTTGTGCGCCTCTTGTTAGTGTTTGTGTGTGAGTGTGTGTGTGTGTGTGTTCATGAGTGCGTGTGTGCTTTGAGTAAACCAACATTGAACGTTCCAACCCCAGGCCCCATAGGACTCCCATCCCTGTATCTTCTCTCCTCCCGGTACCACCAGAGAGGACCAGGACTGACTGCGGATCCACAGGAGATAGAGAGAGAAAGAGAGGCAGGGAGGAGAGGGGAGGAAGGGAGGACACGCCTCACTAATGGAGATATCACTGTCTGGTCTGGTTTAGACCAACCATCAGCCCAGCCCAGCCCCAGGCCCAGGCCCAGCCCCATTTAAACCAACCTTGTTTAACTTAGTTTGTGTAGCATCCAGCCTTAATCAGCCATATCCATTTCAGGGAGGAGTTTAACAATGTGCTGTATTATGGCAGTGTGTGAGAAAGAGGGTATTATTGTCTTAGTGGTGGAAAGAGAGAAGAGGGTAACTGTGTTAGTGATGGAGAGAGAGAGAGAGAGAGAGAAAGAGAGAGAGAGAGAGAGGGAGAGAGAGAGGGAGAGAGAGAGAGAGAGAGAGAGATGAGAGATATGGAGAGAGAGGAGAGAGATAGAAAAAGAATGGCGTCGAAGGTAAAGGGGTGCTCCACGCTTGGGCTAGGTGGTCTAGGCTCTTCTGCTTTCTCCAGGGAGGGGATCGCTCTATTTTCTCTGCTCTTTAAGAACCAGGATGGTTTATATCTACGAGGAGGATTGACAATGAGTAAGCAAGGAAAGGAGGACGAGAGGAGGAGAGAATTAAAGTCTTGTTCGTCATCACACAGGTTGAAGAGGATTAGAGGTAGAGAGAAGACCTGATTTACCGGGTGTGTGTAGAGGATGAGAGGAGGTGAGAGATAGATAGATAGCAGGGAGATTAGTGAGGTTATAGATGTGTGAGAGAAGAGATACCAGGGAGAAGAGGAGCGTGATGATAGAGTAAGAATACTTGTGGTTGATTGTTGATGAGAGAGAGATGAAGAGATTAGCGGATAATGGCATTTTTTGATGTATGGGTGATGAGAGTAGTATTGACTGTATTAACCTGAGAGAGAGAGAGAGAGAGAGAGGGAGAGAGAGGGAGAGAGAGAAGAAAAGAAGGCAGGAAGGAAAAGGGGTGAGGGTGGGGCCGGGGGCTAGCTCTTCTCTTCTCAGGGAGGGGATCTCTATTTCTCATGCTCTTAAAGAACCAGAGGAGGAGACAGACGAGGAGATTGACAAGATAGCAAGGAGAAGAGGACGAGAGGAGAGAGAAGAGATACCAGGGAGAAGAGGATGAGAGGAGAGAGAAGAGATACCGGGGAGAAGAGGAGGGGAGGAGAGAGAAGAGATAGCAGGGAGAAGAGGACAAGAGGAGAGAGAAGAGATACCAGGGAGAAGAGGACGAGAGGAGAGAGAAGAGATACTGGGGAGAAGAGGATGAGAGGAGAGAGAAGAGATAGCAGGGAGAAGAGCATGAGAGGAGAGAGAGGCGAACTAGAGAGATGAAAGAAAGAACGAGATGAAAGAGGGAGGAGCAGTGGAGAGAAAGAAAGGGGAGAGGAGAGGGGGCAAGGAGTTGGTGTCAGATGGAAGCTGCAGGGCCCCTGTGGGCATTAGGCCCTCCTCTTCCCTTTCGTCTCTCAAAGGTGATGGGAATTATGCTGGGAATAGCTGTGTGTGTATGTGTGTGTGTGAGAGAGGTAGGATGTTGTACACTGAGAAACTGTTTACTTGTCAATCATAAATTCTACATTGTTATTGTTGTCTCTAGTCTTTTTAAAGGACACCCAGAGTATTATAGCAATATGGTCTCAAAGGTTAATTGAAGGCTTGGTGATAGAAAGAGCAGTGATGACATAAACACATCACTTATTGCTCTCAGACAGCTCATCACTGATGTTGCCAGCTGAGGCAACACCGTCCCCTAGAATCTCCCTGAATCTAAGATGGCCTCCAGCCATGCCAGAGCCGAGCAGGCCAGCCTATCGCTGTGTAAGAGTCAGCCATTATCCCTCAGCAATGAATTATTGAACTTTGACTGGCTAACTGGCTGGTTGATTGGCTGGCCGACAGCTTTGGCACAAAACATTGCAAAGGTACATATGTCAAGATGTATGTCTGTCTGTGTGTGAACGTATGTCTGTTTGCCTAGATGAGTGCGTGTGTGAGTTTGTCTATGTGTGTATCTGTTTATTTTAGCATACGTGTTTGTTTGTCTGTATGTCTGTTTGTCTACAGCAGCTATTCCCAACAATATCAAACAATACTGAGCAGCTACACACCAAATAAAGTAATTCAGGTAGGCCACCAAACCAATGGGGAAAAAAATCAACATATTGTTATATACTGTTGGTATATCATTTAAAAAACAATTCCTCTATTTTCCCTCCCCTCTGCTTGCATATGCCCACTTCAATCCGCTATGCAGGCATCACTTCCTCGTATTGGTTACGTTAATCCTCGATCACAAAATGCAGTTTGAGGAGTTCAGGTTGTCTTTCCAAAATGACCATGTACATGAGATTCTATCTCTCTGCCCTTCACACAAGAAGGAAAATTGGCTCAAATTTTACATTTCGAGATACATCGACAATTACAAAGTTAAGTTTTATCTAACACATGCAGAAAAAGTAGTGAGTAGCTATCACTAGCTAGCTGTCATCAAATGGAATGTCATTATCTTTAGCTTGGCTAGCTAACAATTCTTACCAAAAGTATAGCTAATGTACTCAAAGAAGTACTTTGTCACATTTGGCCCCTATGGATAATGTCCTCACTCTATCTGGGAAGAGATCTCTGAGGAGATATGTTCGGTCCATAAAAAAGCGAGATGCCGCACATTAAGAGCAACAGCTAAATTGGTATTAGCTTTTGATACCAAGCTATTGTAGCTAGTTAACATAACCTTGTGTTGCCTTAAGGTCATTGGGATTTTGTGCCACAAAATGTGGATCACAGTGACCTGAGGCAACAGCAGGATTAAAACTTCACTAGAAGTTCTAGACCTGGCCTATTTAGCACTGAAATAATGATCAGTTCCTGCAACTTGTTGGCTCCAGTCCAGGGTGTACCCTGCCTATGGCCTGAAGTTACTGGGATAGGCTCCAGCCACCCTTGACCCCTAACGGGAACAAGCGGCACTGCAATCCCTGCCAGGGATCAGGAGTAGAAAATGAATGAATGAATAATGATCAGTGTCGTGTGCATAGCCAATATAGCAGTGTGCTATTTCATGTTATGCTATGTGAAATGGTTGTAGTCACGCAGGTTACCGCTCAACCTAACCCAGCTAAACAATCTAAACCCAGGACATGCTAATCTTTCTTAGCCTATGGCCCCTGTGACCTATCCTAGCCTGTTTTAGCCAGGCCTAGTCCAGTCAATTTAGTTGAACACAACCCAGGTGACTTCCTGTAGTTTAGCCCAGCCCAGCCTGAAGTGAGTTGGGTTGATTTGGACACGACATTGGTGTCCTCCTGGCTCCCCAGGGAAGCTGCAGCTCTGAACACAGACCCTGGAATAGCATAGCGGGAAGAGAAGACAGAGAAGAATCTCTCTGTGTGTGTGTGCACGTGTGTGTATGTGTGTGTGTGCTCGCCCACCAGAACTGCTGGTCCTGCCAGAACTAGAGTGTGAGGTCTGATGAAGGTCAGAGAGACGCCCTTTTCCTTCCCTTTACATCTGCACCGCTCTTTCTCTCTTTTTTTCTCTCTTTATGTCTGCCTCAGTCTTATTGTGTGGGTATGTATGAATTGTGACTGTGTTGGCTAGCTGGGTGTGGCAGCTTGTGTGTGTGTGTGTGTGTGTGTTGGGAGAGGAGGGGTGTTCCAGAGATTATGAGATTAAAAAATTCTTAATTAGTGTTACGGTTCCGTAAAGAGCATGAAGAAAGTGAAAAAAGTTTTAATCTCTTCTCCTTTCTTTCTCTATTCTTCTTTTTTCTCCTACAATTTCTCTCACTTTTCCCTCATTCTCCCACATTGTCTCTGCTCTATTTCAGTAAAACCTTTATACCAGTAGACCATTGATATTCAAATAGAGAAGGGGGACACATTCAGATTATCATTATTATTCAATAAAGGCCAGTGTCACTCAGAGGATCATATTCTAATGATCATATCTCCGCTGACACAAGTAGAAGAACAGAATCAAATCCAGGGAGCAAGAGCAGATCCCCCTGTACAACCCTAACACTAATCTCTATTCACCCGCAAGTATCTGTCTCAAGAATCAGACTATCATCAAACTGCAGGCCTAGCAGAGCAACACCAAGGCCTTGTGTGTGTGTGTATGTGTTTGTGTGTGCGTGTATCCATGTGTGCGTTCAGATGGTGCTGTGTTGTAAAGTCTCTCTGGTTGTCGTGGCGCTGAGTGTGACCTTGAGGTGTCTCTTTCATGTGGCCTGTCTCCTATACAGGAGCAGAGGTCACGAGGAGACAGTCTACACTACACTGCTACCCTTTTGCTCTGTTCCTCTGTCCATCCCTCTCTCTCTCTCTCTCTCTCTCTCTCTCTCTCTCTCTCTCTCTCTCTCTCTCTCTGTCTTCCTGCTCATGCACTATTCATGTGTTCTGGGTCTGGCTCTGCCCCCTGAGACAGAGAGAATACCTACATTGTTCCACTGCAGCAACAACGCCACTGCTCTAGATACTCCGTACCTTTTACATTTCCTGTTATCATACCGGTAATTACCCCGCTATGGATCCAGCCAAAGACAACTTTGTTGAAACAAAGTTTGGCATTATTAAAGACAGTAGAGACATCAATGAACGTTGCTTAATAGAGTTCATGTTACTTCCCTGGACGTAAAACGTCTGCAGCATCCTTATCCTTCCAATATGAGGCTAAGCTAATGTGGCTAACCGTAGCATACATTTAGTTCAGGCAGTAATAACACAGCTACTGCTACCTCACTCTAGCTTAGCCTGGACCTGCATGTGACAAGCTAATGCTAAAGCTATTAGCACTATCTAACGTAGCCCCACTCAACTATGTAGCTGACCACACAGACACATAAGCACCCCCACACACTCACACATACACACATAACCACTCCCACACACTCCCAGTGAGTCATAGCTGGCGTGGAAATAAGGGTGAGATGTAGTTAGAGCAACTGGAAGAGCTCTCTCTTCCATGCTGCTGCTTGGTGACATCATCTGAGCGCTGGACAGGGAGGGAGGCAGCATCAACATGGTGGCCGGCCTCCCCTCACGGCACACCAATCTCTCACCGTGTGTGTGTGTGTGTGTGTGTGCGCGTGTGTGTGTGTGTTTGTGTGCGCCTGCAACGCCTCCATGTGCAGCAGAATGAAGTTGTGATGTTAGTAAATATCTACAGCCTGGGTTGTTGTTGTAGCCTGGACACCATGTGTCCTGTTTTGGAACCAGCAGCTAAGCTGTTTGCTCTGGAAGCTAAATGCATCCCTGTTCCTCTGGAGGCTGTGATGCTGCTGAGCTGCCAGCCGGCAGAGGAACGTTATATAAGCCGTCATGGTTCCGACAACTGGGTCTTATCTGCAGTGCAGTCTGGGAACGAGCGGGATCCCAGACAAGAACCTAAGATGCTTCTGAACCGCTCAGCAGAGCTTATGATGATGAGTGGGGTAGAAAACCTCTGTGTTAGCACAGGTGTGTGTGTTTTAGTACAGGTGTGTGTGTGTTAGCACAGGTGTGTGTGTGTTTTAGTACAGGTGTGTGTGTTAGCACAGGTGTGTGTGTGTGTTAGCACAGGTGTGTGTGTGTGTTTTAGTTACGGTGTGCCTGTAGGGATAGGTGTGTGTTTTAGTACAGGTGTGTGTGTTGGGATAGGTGTGTGTTTGTTAGTGCAGGTGTGTGTGTTAGCACAGGTGGGTGTGTGTTTTAGTACAGGTGTGTGTGTTGGGATAGGTGTGTGTTTCTTAGTGCAGGTGTGTGTGTTGGGATAGGTGTGCGTTTCTTAGTGCAGGTGTGTGTGTTGGGATAGGTGTGTGTGTGTTTTAGTGCAGGTGTGTGTGTTGGGATAGGTGTGTGTTTGTTAGTGCAGGTGTGTTAGTACGGGTGTGTGTGTGTGTGGGGGTGGGTGGGTGTGTTAGTACAGGTGTGTGGTTTAAGTTGAGGGTGTTACTGTTCTGTGTGACCTGAGGGAGCATGGATGTACTCTGCTAGCCAGTGGGACTACAGGCATGGCCTAGTTCCACAGCTCTAATCAAGCCTCATTAAAACTCTGCAGTCTCCTCATACATGCCTGTTAGTTTGCAGAAGACCCGTGAATAGTGATGATGAGGGAGGGATTTGGGAGTGGTTCTGCTGTTCATGTACCGTAGCTCTGTGGCCCATTATCGACTAGAACAGAAGGCTGGTTGCCATGACAGAACATGGAGAGAAGCAGGCATGTAGGAACAGAAGACTGATTGTGTTGTCATTAACGAGGTTAGCTGATACATTACGAGCGTGGTTAATACTTACTACATGTTGCTCATAGGTACCAAAACAGAATTCCACAACAGAACAACAGAATTCCTTTCTGGTAATAAATACATTTAACATCGCTAACTATTTGTAAATGACAAATGTATTCTGTTATGTTTGGGAAATTCTGTAAGATGTCTGTGTAGCTCTGTGACAATTGACATCATCCCTGCAAAGCATCGTCACAGGGTGAGGGATAAGGCTTTCTTTTTTAGAAGGGTGATTTCACCCTGGACTGTTGACAGGAAATGACACACCTCGGATAGGAAGTAGTCCAAAGACAGGTTACATCACTTCCTGACTTCACTTATGGCCATGTGAACTGTAAGCGGTGGTCTATTTTATGACTGTAGGTTGGAGAGAGAGATCCCAGATCAACTCTGTCACTATAGAAGACTATTCTGTTCTTTCCATCCTGCTAGGAAGGATCAGTCTGCCTCATCATTATCAACATCATTATCATCATCACCATTGTCATTAACTTCATTATCATCCTTTTCGCTTCTCTAATGGGACATGTGGCTGTAGTCATTGGTAAGAAGAAGGAGGGATGGAGAGAGAGGATGTTGATTCCAAAGGGGAGTGGCTTTGCTTCTGTCTCTCTCTCTCTCTCTCTTTCTCTCCTCACACACACACACAGACGCATACAGACACATGGCCAAGCTGACGCCAGTGCAATGCTGTGTCTGTCTCTCGTTCTGTCACAGCCAAGAGAGGAGAGAGGGAGTCTAGTCATCTGGATCACCCCGGACCTGATGGGAAATATCCTTCCCGTGTCTGGAATGTTCTGGATTAGCCAGTGTGCTGAGCTAGCCTGCTGGGATTGCCATGTTAGGAGCTGTTTCTGAGGTATGCTAGTGGAGGCATCTGATCTCACTGTGGAGCTAGCTGGTTAGCATGTCAGCGTCACGTTGTCCATAATCGCTGTGATGTTCCCATCAGGACTGTGTGGGGGTTTAGCTAGTGTTCCTGTGCATCTGTGTTTGTGTCTATATGTGCATGTGGAGCAGAGAAACATAGCATGACGATGTAAACAGTAGGGGCTGTGGATGCTGTTGTTATCCGGCCAGTGTGCATGTACTGTTTGTAGAGAAAATGGAACGGTTAGGGTTTGTACGTTCTTTCATATGTATCTGTGTGTCTGTCTGTGTCTGTCTGTCTGTGTGTCTGTCTGTATCTGTCTGTCTGTGTGTCTGTCAGTCCGTCTGTCTGTCTGCCTGCCGCTGCTGATGATGACTGTATCAGGTTTAGGTTCAGATGTGTGTTAGCCCTTCTGGGGCTGTCTGCCAGTGTGTGTGTTTGTGTGTGCACTTGCTGGAGCAGAGAGAGGAGTGAGGAGACAGGCAGGCAGGTGGGCTGAATGCAGTCAGGCCCGGGGCAGAACGCTAGCTCTGCACTTCCACACACTGGACAGTCTGCATCTGTGGGTGAGAGAGACACACACACACAGAGGTGGAGAGAGGTAAGCGGAGAGACTGAGAGATGGAGAGAGGGAGGGGAGGAGGGGGGCAGGGAGAGGGGGGCTCAGGAGGAGGTGTAGGCAGACTCTGTTACTGGGCTGGGCTGATTTATATGTACAAGGTCTCTGTGTCTGGCTCTGTCGGTCTGGGCGTGGGCCTGGCTGTGTTTGTGCGTTTCTGGTTGTGTGTGTATGTGTGAGAGTATGGATATGTGTCACCAGCCCACTTTATCAGCAGTGGAAGCCTTTGTCAAATGAAGGAGCTGAGTGATATTTCCTGATGAGATTGAAAGGTCACAAGGTAATACAGTCATCTAATTGGCTCATCACTCACCAACGTTACACTCTTATTGGTGGAGCAGGACAGTAACCGTAATAGCGGCATAATCAACCAACCGGAAGCTCTGCTCATCCCTGCCATTGATTTCCAAAGACACTGCCTGTCCTCACCTCAGAGACATCAGAAAGAGGCGGTGGTGTGTGTATGAGTGTGTGTGTGTGTGTGATTTGTTTTCTCTAGCCTTCCCTGAGGCAGGTGTGACTTACAGTAGGACAGAGTAGAGGAATAAGAGGCAGAGCGAGGCGATGAGTCAGGCCCAGCAGAGCGAGTATCATAGTAGCATGTCTAGCCTGGCAAGCTTGTTATAGCAGTTTAGCACAGCATTAAGCTTCAGACTATAGAGTAATGCTATCTGAACGGACCCCAGATCCTTCTCTGGTCGGTTAGACCAGGGTTTGATTTAGGGAAGAGGAGATGATCTGTATTAGAGCAAAATGAGGTCTCAGATTAAACACTGTCTGTGATTAAGAGGAATTACGTGAGAAGCCTGGATTCTAGTATTGCACACTGACTGATTGGGTGACTGGTTTGGAAGTCAGAGTCATCACAGTGAATTAGACAGAAGATGAAATACAACCCTCTTTACATCAGCCACCCCACCACACCAAACCCCGCGCCAACCAACCCCACGCCACGCCACCCCACCCAACCCCGCTCTGTCTATCATGAAACACCCCCCCAGCTCCATCTCTCTCTCCCCTCCCTCCTTCCTTCCCCCTCCACAGCTTGCTAGGTGCAGGGTGATCATGTCCAGTCTAATATTAGCTATGACACCAAACAGGCAGGTTATTTCTCCCTCAGCGCAGCATGAAAGCATGGGCTTTAGGATTAGCATGTGGAATAACCCACTAGGCTTTTCTGGTCATGAATTAAACATATCTGGCTGTTTTAGTCTTACTAATGAATATGTCTCTCCTTTCCTTCCTCCTTCTTTCCATCCTTCCATCCACTGACTCCAGTTGTTGTTTCTCTTAGAAAAGGGCTGTGTGCTTCAAGGTCAACATGAATGTGAGCAGTGCACTGAATGTCTGTTGCTGATGACTTGGAAGAATATGTTTCAGAGCTTCTTTCACGCATTCCTCTTGTTCATCTCTCTCTCTTTTTCTCTTTCTTTCTTTCTTTCTTTCTTTCTCTCTCTTTGTCTCTCTGTCCTGTCTGTGGACTCACTACAGTTACTGATTAATGTCCTGTATCTTTTTTCCTTTCCTCTCTCCTCCTCTCCCTCTCCTACTCCCTCCCTCCCTCCCTCTCTCCCTCTACAGCTGATATCGAGGACCTATCAATCCTAGTACTGCAGCTGACAGTTGTGTTTGATCATGAACGTGGTTGCCACCTCCCCCCTCGCCAATGAGGCCCCCTCCCCCATGATCACCTCCGTTACCCCCACCCTGGACCCCACACAGTGTGACCCCCACGACCTGGAGAACCCCCCCTCCCCAGCCTCTCCAGGCCTCGCTCCAGGGCCCAGCCAGGGCGGCCCTGGCCTGGACTCGCCCCCCCGGGAGAGAGACCCCTCTCAGAGGTCTCGGAAGCCCCCTCCCCTGCACACAGGGGCGGACTGGAAGGTGGTCCTTCACCTGCCGGAGATCGAGACCTGGCTGAGGAACACCTCAGAGAGGGTGCGTGACCTCACACACTCTGTCCATCTGGACTCCCAGAACAGACATGTGGATGTGCACCTAGTTCAGCTCAAGGTAAGGAAAAACACACACACACACACATGCAAAACACACTTGCGCATACACGGACTCACACACACACACACACACACACCTCAGGGTGTGGTTTCCTACACTGTAAAGACCACTGATGTATGCTGGTTTGGTAGCTTGTAATAGGATGTCTGGAACAGGCAGAGAAACAAAGAAAGAATAAATCCTTTTTCTGGCCAATAATCTCATTTGATTATTGCAAGCCAATCAGAACACTGATTAAACCAGGAAACTGATGTGGATCACAAGACGAGATGATCTAGGCCAGACCATCCTGTTCAAATGGTTCTCCCTTCATATATATTTCATTGTAATGCCCCATTGTTCTATACAGATGAAATTACATAGCTATAGAATATATATATATTTGTTCTATCTGTAGTCTATTTTCAGTACCGAACAGTGCGTGTGTTTGCATGAATGACCACAGAGCCAGTGTCATGACTGCGTTCCATTTGGAGCATCATAAAATAATGAGCCCCTCACGTGTCCCTGTGAACTAGTGAAGGCTTATGTAATGAGGGTTATGTCGTTAAGTCACCAGATAGCACTTCTTCAATCGACATCAGCCCGCTCCTCTCATGCTTCAGTGTTGACATCAACTTCCTTGTTAATCTTGCTAATCTCTAATCTCCCCGTGCTGCACTGTTTTCAGATGTCGCGTTCCGTCGAACGTTTTATGGTCTCTCCGAGATTTTCGTTTTGTTGTTGCGTCATTTGCAGCTTTAACCCAGCATCTGGCTAGACCTTTTACACACGCGACGGGCTGACTGTTCTGTGGAGAATACAAAGCTCCATGCATATACCACATCAACAAACATGTATTTGTTTATCAGGCTATAATTTATTCAAGCAAAGCACGGGATGAATTGCAGGTGCTCTAACCGCTAAGCTATATCCTCCCTTGTAGCTTGTCATGCTAGGCTGCTTAAGACACTTGCTCTGGTGTACATGAGGCTGACACAAGGCCACCCTTATGTTCCCAGCCTGGGTACCAGAAGTAGCTAGTCCCCCAGTAGAGTGCAGTGTTTGCCCCGAGGCTCAAGCGTTAGATACAGGTTGCTGCCCCCTCTGCTGGGCTACTGAAGCATTACAGCAGACTGGCGCACTGCTGGGACACCAGCTGGGGGCAACCCTGCATGGTGCTCTACGTTTGGACACCAGACCCACACAGGGTTCTATATAGACCACTCAGACAGGGTTCTATCTAGACCAGACACAGACAGGGTTCTATCTTTACTACTCAGACAGGGTTCTACCTAGAGCAGACTCAGACAGGGTTCTATCTAGACCAGACCCACACATGGTTCTATCTAGACCAGACTAAGGCAGGGTTCTATCTAGACCAGATTCACACAGGGTTCTATCTAGACCAGATCCACACAGGGTTCTATCTAGACCAGACTGAGACAGGGTTCTATCTAGACCAGACTCAGACAGGGTTCTATCTAGACCAGATTCACACAGGGTTCTATCTAGACCAGATCCACACAGGGTTCTATCTAGACCAGACTGAGACAGGGTTCTATCTAGACCAGACTCAGACAGGGTTCTATCTAGACCAGACTCAGGCAGGGTTCTATCTAGCCCAGATCCACACAGCGATGCTGTGAGCTGCTCCCTGATGTGGCAGTCTAAGAATAACATCCCTGAGCTCTGCTCTGCACTCTGCTTGTGTTTAGACTCCTACCTCTTAAGCAGCACCTGCCTCTGTTTCTGCCTCTGCCTCTACACCAGCCTCTGCCTCAACACCGGCCTCTGCCTCTACACCAGCCTCTGCCTCTACACCAGCCTCTGCCTCTACACTGGCCTCTGCCTCTACACTGGCCTCTGCCTCTACACCAGCCTCTGCCTCTGTCTGTGCTTCTCCGGCTGGCTGAGCAGAAAATCAGATGACTTTGAATGAAACATGGAGCATCTGGGCCTGAGGAGCAGCATTCTGCTGGAGAGGCTGGTCTGGAGTCAGTGACGAGTCACCCACGAGTGGTTGTGATTAGTGTTACAGGGAGGGGATCTGATCCAGGGCCTGTGTTCTGTGTTCTGGGAGCATGTGAAGGGGAGAGTGGAGACGTTGTTCCATCCAAAGGCTGAGTCATCTCACACACACAAACACACACACAGACACAACACACACAACCACACACAACACACACAAGGACACAAAACACAAATACACAAACACAACACATGCACACACATACACACACAGACATACACACAACACACACAGACACACACATGCCACACACAACACACACAGACACAAAAACACACCAGAACACACACACACAAACACACATACACACACAACATACACACACAACACACAACACACACAACACGCACACAGACACACACACAAGAGACACACACAACACACAGAGACACATACACCAAGAACACACAGACACACAGATAAACACACACA
>BROE01000009.1:5177891-5200573 GCA_036571765.1 Plecoglossus altivelis
TAGATGCAGCTACAGAACTCTGTGGTCGTGCAAACTCCTACTAATGATCTGTGATGTGACTGGCTGTGGGTGTTTCAGACAGCCACAGTGTGGTCTCAGCTTTGCCCTGTTTACTCTGGTCTGGTACAATCACATAATCCACAGCCCAGTCTGCCTTGTTACTGCGTACCCACGGCTCACAACTAATGAAAAAGTTTCGAAAGGTTCGAAAGGTTAACAATATTTAGGTTTACATCTGATGAATAATACATACCTACTCCCCACTCCTCTGCTCCCCTTCTCTATCCTCTCCACCCATCCCCTCCCCCTCCCTCTCCTCTCCTCCCCACACAGCCTCTCTCTCGTCCCGTTCTCCTCGATCCTTACTTCTCTCTCCTCCCCGCTCCTCCCCTCCCTCCCTCCCTCCACTCCCTCCCTCACCTCCCTCCCTCCCTCCTCCTCCTCCTCCTCCCTCCTTCCTCCCTCTATATATAGCCAGCCTGAGGGCCCTGCCCTTGACATTCTATCATAGCAGGGTTATTCTATTAGAATCAGAGAACAGCAGACAGTCTGCCGCCCTCAACCTCAGCTAACCTCAGCTTTAACCCCAACCTCATCCTCTGCCTCACTACTGTTTTACTTTTATTGTGTGAGGTAACAGGAGGCAGAATCGAGTCAAGTATAACAGTACACATGGTGTAATCACTGTTCCTGTTATGAATCTATGACTTTGGTAGCCCCTTTGTAGAATAGATCTGTACAATCTGTACAGCTGCCGGTGTGTGTAGAAGATAGAGCTGGATCAGTGTATCAGTGCATTACAGCCGTCCTCCCTGCCATACTAAGGCCCTGCCCACCCCACTATGTAACAGCTGCCTGCAGAATGTGGACAGGGCTGGGGACTGGGTTGCATGGTGACACAAACACACACATGCACACTCCCAGCCACAAGTTCAAACTCCTCCAGCTTTATTTATACTCCCCCAGAACTGTATGTATATGTATGTGTATGTGTGTGTGTGTGTGTGTGTGTGAGAGAGAGAGCCTGTGGTGTCTAGCAGCTGTCTGAACACATATAATCACTGATGTCATCCCAGATATGCCTAGAATCCCTGGAATTCTGCTGCCTCCAGTCTTCCAGTCCTTTTCTCCTTTCCTCCTTTCCACTCCTCCTCTGCTGATCCTCACCCCCACGCTAGGAGAGGAAGCTGGGTGGGGTAAGACTGGGATGGGGGGGGGGGGGGGGGGGGGGGTGTTGACACGTAAAGCCCCTGAACCACCAGGAGGGCACTCAGGAGGGCACCAAGCAGCTTGCTCTACTGGAGGGGTGGGCAATCCTGGACCTCTTTCCTGAAGGTTTTTAGATGTTTCCCTGCTCCAGCACACCTGGTTATAATTATCAGGCTTCCACAGAGCTTGATAACGACCCATTCATTAGAATCAGGTGTGCTGGAGCAGGGAAACATCTAAAACGTTCAGGACAGCGGCCTTCGAGGACCAGGATTGCCCGTTCCTGCTCTACTGTGTCTCTGTCTGCAGCTACTCACTGCGACACCTGCTGTGGACTTCTTTATGAGTGCTCCTCTACCTCTGCTCTGGATCATGTTACTGTGGAGGGTCTGGACTGGCTGACAGCTTACTGTACACAGTAGCATGAGCACTGTTAGATGCGGTGATAAATCTAACTTCCTCTCTACTGGATACAGAACAGAGGCACAGTGTGCACATACAGTATAGTACTGTGAAAGTGGCCCCAGGAAAACAACCCTCCAGTTAGTTATCTGCTGTAAGTTATGCAACAAAGTTACCAATGTTAATCACAGCTGGTTTAACAAACAAGGGCACGTATCAAATCAGATTGGACACCGAGCGGTTTCCCTGGAGATGTCCTTGACTACCACCCCCCCGCCTGCCGCCCGGGGCCCCGCCCTGATGCCCCCCCGTCTCTGCCACCCTGCCTCAGCTGCCTCTAGGAAGGATAACATCAGAGGAATGAGGGGTGGGTGGGTTTAAAGAGGAGTCTACATGAGGGGGGTTTGTAGCCTAAAATAGCCCCCCTAATGTTGTCTGGAGCCCCTCCTCCCATGAGAAAGAGGTCAGGGGGTGGGGGGGTAAGGGGGTGGTCAGTGCCACCACTCATCCTAGCTAGCACATGGGAGACACTCTCACACCAGACCAAGACGTCTAACCAACACACCAGGACCGTGTGACAGTGCTAGCCTTGTAGCTTTGCCGCTAACTCACTCGTCTGAATGGAAATCTGTGGCGAAATGAACCCTTGCTTCTCATCTTTGTAACGGGTAAGGACAAGACTAACAGCTCTGCTCGGAGTCGGTTTGAACGAACGGTTTCTGAACCTGTCGGTTGCGTCACAGTCATGGTAGTTTGTTTAGAATGCTGCTGGTTTTGAACTCTGTGTTGAATACATCTGTGAAATTCTTCCCATTGAAATGATCTTACACTGGTCTCAGCAACTGTGTGTGGTTTTAGTGTCTGTGTGTTTGTTTTGTGTATGTGTTTTATTTTGTGCGTGTGTGTATGTGAAAGTATGTATGTACTGTATGTGTATCTTTCATCATCACAATCCTGTCATGCCTAGGCAGTTCAGTGACAGACCCAGAAACAGCTGTTGAACTGACATGTGATTCTTTAGGTACTTCAAACACTTGAATGTCAATGTACAGCACTTGAATAGTTAGCCTGGCCTTTCTGTCCAGGACTGGTGTAGGAGCTGATATGGTGACTGTTGTGAGGTTATCTCTCTGGCAGGGTACAACAACAGCAACTCAGATACACTGTTGCTTAGTCACCGGTGCCTTGGCTGATAGGATGCTCCTGTGCAACACTAGACAAATGAGTTTATTAGTCTTGAGTGAGTGTAACTGAGTATGTATGTATGTGTGTGTGTGTGTGTGTATGTATGTGTGTGTGCGTGTGTGTATGTGTGTGTGTGTGCGAGCGTGTGTGTGTGAGTGCATACGTGTGTGTGTGTGCATACATGTGTGTGTGTGCATGCATGTGTGTGTGCGTGTGTGCGCGCGTGCATACGTGTGTGTGATGGGTCAAAGACGAGCTGCCCTGCTATGTGTTTGACCTACATTCAGAGATGCCAGAGGGTTTATTTGCGGAGCAGGAAGCACCCGTGCCAAGTTCCTGCCTCCCCTCCCAAAGGTGCTCTGTCGTTAGGGTGTTGTTATGACGACACCTTAGTGACTGTAGCAGGGGGGGCTTAAGGTTAAAGTACAATACAGGAACGAGACGGGAGACAGTTTCATTGTTTTGGATATTTCCCACAGATGTATTTCTTTGGTCTTAACTGGTGCTGAAGGGAGTGAGCTCTCTCACTGAGTGAAAGAAACCAAGCTTCCAACTACCAGTGTAGCTAATTAGTAGAGTTCACTTAGAGTTACAGATGATACTCAGGATTTCAAAGGATAAACACCTGCCTCCCTTACTGCTGCCTTCGCATTGACTTTACATGTAATCTCACCGCCCCAAGAATTCACTCTGCGTTTGATGTGAACACAGCATTATGGTCTTATTGTAGTCTTTTTGTGGTCCTGCTGTGGTTATGTTGTAGTCTTGTTGTAGTTGTGCTGTGGTTGTGTTGTAGTCTTGTTGTGGTCCTGCTGTGGTCATGTTGTGGTCCTTCTGTGGTCATGTTGTGGTCCTGCTGTGGTTGTGTTGTACTCTTGTTGTAGTTGTGCTGTGGTCATTTTGTGGTCTTGTTGTGGTCCTGCTGGGTCCTGCCTCACAGCAACACAGTAGTGCTCATAAGAAGCTCCCTGCTGCAGAGGGGTCAAATGACCCAAGAGCTGCAGGGAGGGAACCTGCTTACACTAGACTGCTGTCAGGTCAGCGTGCTTGTTGCCAAACTTAAAATAAAATTACTGACAGACCCCTTTGCACCCAAACAAAGCAGGGAAGCCTCTCTCCTCAAGTGACTGCTCTGTAGCAAGTGACTGCTCTGTAGCAAGTGATTGCTCTAGTGACTTCTCTGTAGCGAGTGACTGCTCTTTAGCGTGACTGCTCTGTAGCAAGTGACTGCTCTGTAGCAAGTGACTGCTCTAGTGACTGCTCTGTAGTGACTGCTCTAGTGAGTGCTCTGAAGCGAGTGACTGCTCTGTAGCATGTGACTGCTCTAGTGACTGCTCTTTAGCGAGTGACTGCTCTGTAGTGAGAGACTGCTCTGTAGCGTGACTGCTCTGTAGTAAGTGACTGCTCTAGTGACTGCTCTTTAGCGAGTGACTGCTCTGTAGTGTGACTGCTCTGTAGTAAGTGACTGCTCTAGTGACTGCTTTGTAGTGAGTGACTGCTCTGTAGGGACTGACTTTCAGAGAAAGCCTCCACCTGGTGCAAAGCCCTTGCTGTTTCTCTGAGGAGAGAAAGTCCCTCCCCACAACTGTTTGATTGTGCAGGTGCGTTGGTAAGCTGGTGTGAGATTGTGTGTGTGTGTGTGTGTGTGTTGGTGTGTGTGTGTCATCCCTCAGGATCAGGCAGCAGCTGATGTCAGCACTGTCCACGGGCAAGGTGGTCAGGAGGGGTGAAAGGTCATCCAAGCCCAGTTGGTTGACAAAACACATGCTGACTTACACGAGCAACAGCTTTCACAGGGACAACAACAAAACACCACAGAATCAGGGCAGGAGGGATTACATAGTGCTGCATCACATTCCTGTTACTGTGACTGGCTTGCTGCAATATCATTATTGCATTTCTCCAGATCTCATTAATCTCTTATGGACTGGTTGGCTTTGGAAAAACATCTGCTGTCATTTTGAAAATATCCAACCCTCCTGCTTCTGTACAGCTGCTGCTGTCCTGTTGAAGCAGGAAGGGTCAGACTGTGGGGTTTGGTTAAGAGTAAAGAGGAAGAACGAGCGACAGCCTCATAACCAGACGGCCTGGAGATGGTGACTGTTGTGTCCCCCACTGCAGAAGGAAGTAGGTCAGGTTTCTAGGATGACTCAGGCGCTTTTCAGAGCAGACGTATCAGGACAGTCAAAAGAGGGTTTCAGCCCAGGAGTCTGCCTGTCTAGCAGGCCAGTTTGACGTCTCCCTGGCTGGTTTTACTATGTCTGAAATTAGTCCTTTAATATCAACTCCCAACCACCACCCTCTCCTCTTAAAATTATATCTGGTCTCTGGTTCAGGCTTTGAGCCAGTAGTCAAGGTGACAGCCAGTTGGGACCAGATAGAGTGTGAGACAGTTGTTACTGGACATACTGTATACTGTCAGCTTTCTGTGGCCATAGATATTCAGTATCACTGTAGTCCCATATAAAGCAGCGTGACAGACCTGGGGAGAGAGGGTGGAGTATTGAGATAGCTGTTATGTGCAAGGAACACTTGGAAAAATCTCTTAGTCTTAGCATTTTCCATTATACTGACTCCTCCCCCTTATTGGTCTGCTTGTCAACTGCCGTGTGGCTGGGAGGGGCTGGGGGAGGGCCTGGGGGGGCCTGTGGGGGGGCCTGTGGGGGGGGGCTGGGAGGGGCTAGGTTGACCAGCCTTGACCAGATCTGCCATGCTGGAACTGGTACAGTGGAACAGCACCGATGTTTCAAAAACCAGCTTCCAATTCCAGGCCTGCATGAAATAAAAACAAAGCCCACTGTTTGACTGTTACATACGGCATATTCTACCCTCATCTCATTCATGTGTGTCAGCGTCATCAAGCACACTGTCCTGAGCCCTGTGTGGGTTTGACTCACGTCTTCGACAGGAGAGGAGGAGTTTGTGTCAGTCAGTTCTGCTTTTAGCTGAGGGCTCTCGGTTCTGTCAGTCCATGGTATGTTGCTGCTCTTAGGATGTCGGGACAGAAGGAAGGTTGCCAGAACAGTCATGTGCTGCTTGATCAGTTGGATGAGGAACAGTAATAGTGGTAGATTCATTTAACAGACGCTTTCATCCCAAATGACGAACAGTTGGGGGATTGGAACCTGTGACCTGGATACCCATGATTGAGTAGGTGGAATTGGAAGAAAACTGTTCAATGGTAGATGCCAGTGGATGGTTGTTGTACTGTACAGCAATATGTGGTTACACTGTGACTTCATCTTTGTCACATACGTCTTGACAAACATGTGACATATTTGTGACTTTAGTTTTTGCTGAATTGTTCACTAAATTATCCCCTTTTCTTGTGTGTGCGTGCGTGTGTGTGTGTGTGCATCTGTTTGTGTTTGTGAATGTGTGTGCGTGTGTGTCCATGCACGTGTCCAGGACATCTGTGAGGACATCTCAGACCACGTGGAGCAGATCCACGCCTTGCTGGAGACAGAGTTCTCCCTGAAGCTGCTGTCTTACTCGGTGAGCATCATCGTAGACATCCGCAGCGTGCAGCTGCTGTGGCATCAGCTGAGGGTGTCCGTGCTGGTGCTGAAGGAGAGGCTGCTGCAGGGCCTGCAGGACTCCAACGGAAACTACACCAGGCAGACCGACATCCTGCAGGCCTTCTCTCAGGATCATGACCAGGTTAGAAACTACTGTACCAACAATGCATCACAACTTGGAACCCTCGCCCTCAAACGGCTGCTGAATTTGCGAACTCTACTGTTTGCATCACGACAGACTGATGCCACCTTGTGGAAAACACAAGAACAACAACAACTAAAAATGAAATTAAAAAACTCTTTTTATAATGACACTTTATCCTAATAACATGTAATTGAAAAATCATAGTTAATGGTACCAAATATGTGTTTTATAATAAAACTGTATTGCAAAAAACAACCCACCCCCCACAAGATCTGCCTTTTTATTTGAGCCATTTCAGACTAACACCATGGCGTGAATAGCTGCAGGATAATTGATAATAGTAATTAAACATCCCTAGGTTGCTGATCTACCTGAATCACAAATTCATCTCAACGTGAACAACATTCTGCTTCGTCCACAGACCCGCCTGGACGCGCTGACAGAGGTAGACGACTGTGGTCAGCTGACCATCAAGTGCAGCCAGGACTACTTCTCCCTGGACTGTGGCATCACTGCTTACGAGCTGAGCGACTACAGCCCCAGTGACGACCCCGAGGCCAGAGGCCCGGCCCAGGAGGGCTCGCAGCAGGGTCAGCAGGTCCAGGAGACCAGGTGTCCCTACCCTGAGCTCCAGAGAGACTTCCCAGAGCTCCTCCAGAGCGTCGACCTCCTCACCATAGCCGCCGACAACCTGTCCTCCAATCAGGGGCTCGTCTCCAAAGAGAGGGAGGTGCCTTGCGCCTCCGAGGACACGCCCACTTGTGTGGAAAAAAACGACAACTTTCTGTCCGTGCCCACAATGCACTGCAGTAACAGTAGCATTCCTCAGAGCGAGAGCTCGCTCTCCAAGCGTCCTCTCCAGGGGGTAGTGAACAACGAAGTGTCCCCCACCCAGCCTTCTCTTCCCCCCAAGAGGGCCATGTACCTGGAGGGTGAGGACCTCCACTACATCCACCCCGGGGGCAGCTTCCACAGATCAAGCCTGCCTCTGGGCCTCCAGTTCCAGGCCGAGCTGAGCCGGAGCACCCCCTCCCTCCTGGATCCTCCGGATCGCTCCAAGTTCTGGCTGGAGCTGGACAGTGTGTACCCCAATGCAAACGCCAGCCAATCTTATGAGAGCCTGCAAGCTATGAACGGCAAGAACCTGCAGAGGAGCCGACAGCAGAGCCTCAGGGAGGGGCCCAAACCCGGGGGTCTCATAGCCCCGTTCCCCCTGCAGAGGAGCATCTCTGAGGCTGGCCAGGATGGCTGCCTCTCCCAGGACACACCTGCCCCAGGGCGAAAGCCCCAGGTAGAGCAGGACAGCCCCCTCCCCTCCCCCCTCAGAGACCCCTCCTCCTCAGACCAGGAGAGCCAGGGCGACGGCTCCTCCCCCTGCCCCCCCACTAAGGCTGCAGTTTGGATCCTCAGGCAGAGAGAGCTCCAGGGGCCCCAGGCAGGAGCCAGCCCAGAGAGGGAGCGCTGGTACGGGTCAGAGGAGTTCCTGGCCCTGCCTGCCCAACTGCGAAAGACAGAGATGCTGGCCATGAAGCTGGAGAGCCTGGCTCAGGCCATCCCATGGGTAAGCACACACTGGCAGACTGTTTCTGTTGTTGGAATGGAAGAAATCTGCTGTCCACTTTATAACTACACTGTGAAGAGAAAAGCTTAAATACTATTGTGTTGACTGATCTTGGATTCTAGCGTTACTAATGTTTGGATTGTCTTGGGTGGTCTTGATAATGTCAGACAAACAATTCATGAACCAGCTAGTTAATATATCTAATTCACCAATTGACTATTGATCCATCTAACCCTAAATCCCTCTCTCCCTGGCTGTAGAAGCAGGGTCAGAGCGGTGGTCAGGAACACCTGCAGGATGTGGATGACTGGGACCTGACGGAGCTCAACCCTGAGTGGGACAGCGAGGGGACAGGCGAGGACACCGGGGAGGACACAGACCTCAGAGCCCCGCCTCCGCTTCTCCTCCCCCCCCAGCCCCTCCACCAGCCCCACCTCCTCCACCTCCCCCACCGGAGGCCTCGCCACGTGGGCCGCTACTCCCCGTCCTCCTCCAGCGACATGGCCCCTTCCCTGGACGACAGCATCGAGTCGGGGCCTCTGAGTGACCTGCAGTCAGAGGACGAGGTCTGGTCCTCCTCTGGAGGAGAGTCCAGGAGAGGGGAGCTCCCCCGGCCCCAGAACAGAGCCTCTCCCCTGGCCTGCACCCGCAGCGGACAGCCTCTGATCCTCCAGCTCCTGGAAGACATCCAACACCAGGACCACGACCATCCTGACATCTGGAGCAAGATCGAGGTGAGGAACCATCTGTCTGGTTGTTGCTGAACAATAATGCTATGAATAACTATCATGGGTAATGTGAATGACCTCAATTTTATACTTTAAACTGGAATGGGGTGTTTATTTATGCGGGTATGGATTATTTTCATTATCATAATAAAGCCATCAGATCATTGCTCTCTGTCTGAAAGGTCAAGTTTTAATGACCAGATGGTGTATTGATTAGGGCTGGAGTGATGATTGATGGAGGAATGGAGAGCAGATCAATCCAGGCTGCCATGCTTTAGATGGTAATGTGACATTAGACCTGAACAAATACAGACAGCTTTGCTCCAATGTCATCAAGCGCTGCGGAATGACTGTCCCGTTGACACAGCTTTAGAACTCAGCTTTAGAACACACAGAGGACTTAGAACACAGCTTTAGAACACACACAGAATGTAGAATACTGCTTTGTCTCGGCTACCTGTGGGCAAGATTTGAAGCCCTCAGTCAGTTTGTCAGTGAGATAGTCAGGTTAAGGTTCAGTCTATCATGTCAGACAGTTACACCCCCATTATACCATAACTCTACCCTCTTTCTGTTGTACAATATTGGAGCTTCACTCCTTATATCCTCATTGTCCTACCTCCCCACCCTGTTTTTGACGCACCAGTTTCCTACCTCTGGAGCAAACCTGTGTTAGACGGTGAGTGTTGCTGCCGTCTGGTGGTTAGAGAAAGAACTACACCAGCAGAGTCTGTGAGACAGTGAGACCGTAGTGTTATGCGGTGGACCAGATGTTATCAGTGAGACAGCGAGTCAAGTATTGCGGTTTAAATAGTTAGTGAGACAGGTAGTCTGTAAGACAGTGAGGTAGTCAGTAAGTCAGGCAGCGAGACAGTGAGGTAGTCAGTGGACAGTGAGGTAGACAGTGAGACAGGCAGTCGGTGAGACAGTGAGGTAGGCAGTCAGTGAGACAGGCAGGTAGGCAGTGAAACAGGCAGTCAGTGAGACAGTGAGGTAGGCAGTGAGACAGTGAGGTAGGCAGTGAAACAGGCAGTCAGTGAGACAGTGAGGTAGGCAGTGAGACAGGGCCACCTGAACTGATGAGTGTCACCCTGGGAGGTGATTGATGAGATTAGCATGTGGCCCTCTGGAGATGGCTTCATCCTCATGGCAACAGACAGCTGGCAGCTGAAGGTTCCACTGCCATGTCTCAGGGGCCTAGTCAAGTGTGACGCAGCCTCCAGACGTCTCTCTCTCTCTCTCTCTCTCTCTCTCTCTCTCTCTCTCTCCCTCTCGCTCACATGTTTATTTCTTTGTCTGTTATTTTATCATCCACTCTGAGAAGAATAGAATCTCTGAGAGAAGTGAGAGGGATGAGAGCAGAGGCTAAGCTGGGGACTGGACCAGCATGGCCCTGTTCCGGGTTGGTGTGTCTGTTCAAATGATAGAGAGATGGAGGGAGGGAAAGGAAAGGAAGTGAGATGATGGAATGATGGAAAGAGAGGGAGACAGAACACTACCTGGCTAAACCCTGGCTGCTTGTTTGCCAGCTCCTGGCACTCCTCTGGTGGCTGTGTCCAGCAGTAGGCGCTCTACCTTTGAACCAGACACCTGTCGTCTTCCCAGTCAGGCTGCCAGCTCCACCCTCATGCCCAGTCTCAGCCACATCAAAGCTGCTCTATCAAGTCACATCCAGACATGTCAATACAACCCTGGCCTCTTCTACTGTCCATTCCCTTTCCCTCCTCTCCCCTCATCTCCTCTCATTCGTCTCCTCCCCTTTCTCTCTTTTCATTTCATTTCCTCTCCTACCCTCCCCTCTCTTCTCCTCTCCCCTACCTTCCTCTGCTCCACTCTCCCTTCCTCCCCTCCCTTCCCCTCTCCCCTCCTATCCTTTCCTTTCCTTTCCTCTCCTCTCCTACCCTCCAATCCCCTCTTCTCTCCCCTCCCTTCCTCCCCTCTCCCCTTTCCTTTCCTCCCCTCTCCTCTCCCTTCCACTCAGCTTCTCTCCTGGTCAGTACTGAGGGAAGGTTGTTCATATCAATATACCTTTGATTTTCATCAGGCTCAGATAATGAGCAAGAGAGGCTTCGGACAGAATCACAGAAATATCATCATATTGGATTTCTTTTGGGGTCATGAATGCAATTACTGCATTGCGCTCAATCGGTCAAGGTTTCCATATATACTCGACAGGCCCGACATACACCTATCGCTCGCACACACACACACACCCACGTACATGTATACAGTGATAGATCAGTAATTATTCAGCACACAGGGAAAAGAGTTTGGCTGCAGGAGAGGTGTGTGTATGTGCGAGCTTGTGTTGAGTGTGTCTGCGTGGTTCGTTGCCCTGTGTGGCCACTAGGTGGCAGTAGCTCTCCACTGTGGAGCGAGCGCTGCCCTTCATTGTGTTTGTAAGCAGCTCTGAGTGATCAAGGGCAACCTTACTGACAAGGAAACTTCCCCATCAAACTCCAGCTTGTTTGTACTGTGGTGTGTGTGTGTGTGTGTGTGTGCGTGTGTGTAAATACCCGGGCCTAAAATGGACCTTGTTTGAAAAGGAAGTTTCTGTCCTTGAATTAATTCACTCAGTATTGGTTTGTTGTGGACTGAAGAGGAAGCTTGGAGGTGACTGAGACTGGAGACTCAGCATCGCCACTTTGGCTCCTCTTCTACCCCAACCTCCCTCACTTATGTCCCTCTTTTCCCTTTCTCTTTCTTTTTCACTCCATCTTCCCCTATCTCTCACTGACTTCCTCTCTCTCTTTCTCCCAATATCTCTCTGCCACTTCCCCTCTCCTCTCCTTCTTTCTCTCCTCCTGTGCTCTTGTCTCACCCTCTCCTCGTGTCTCACCCTCTGTTCCTTTCTCTCCCTCTCTCCCAGGGGTTTGTGGGAAAGCTGGATGAGTTCATCTGCTGGTTGAGGGAGGCACTGGAGACCACAGAGAACTGGACGCCCCCTAAAGCAGACCTGGACAGTCTCAAGCTCTACCTGGAGACACACCTGGTGAGGCACACATGTATACACTCTCTCTCTCTCTATCACTCTCTCTCTCTCTCTCTGTCTCTCTCTCTCTCTCTCTCTCTCACTCTCTCTCTCACTCTCTCCCTCTCTCTCTTACTCTCTCTGTCTCTCTCGCTCTCTCTCTGTCTCTCTCTTTCTATCTCTCTATCTCTCTCGCTCTCTGTCTGTCTCTCTTTCTCTCTGCCTCTCTCACTCTCTCTCTGTCTCTCTCACTCTCTCTCTCTGCCTCTCTCACTCTCTCACTGCCTCACTCTCTCTCTGTCTCGCTCACTCTCTCTCACTCTCTCTGCCTCTCTCACTTTCTCTCTGTCTCTCTCACTCTCTCTGCCTCTCTCACTCTCTCTCTGTCTCTCTCACGCTCTCTCACTCTCTCTCTGCCTCTCTCACTCTCTCTCTCTGCCTCTCTCACTCTCTCTCTGTCTCTCTCACTCTCTCTGTCTCTCTTACTCTCTCTCACTCTCTCTCTCACTCTCTCTCACTCTCTATCTGTCTCTCTCACTCTCTCTGTCTCTCTCACTCTCTCTCTGTCTCTCTGTGTCCCTCCCTTCCTCATACTTGTTATCTAGGTTTCACTCCTACTTTATTCCTCCACTTATTTCTCTATACATCTTCTCTCTCCCTCTCTCTCTACACTTTCTGTATATTCCTCTCTGTATCTGTCTCTCTCCCTTATAGAGAACGTGCATGTTCCCATGTAAACAGGCTTACATAGATTACCGTGCACAGGACATGACTGCATATGGAGGCAAACAAAGAGACAAGCAGTATCCTGGCAATCACTCACACACACTCAGATGCAAACATATGTGCGCCACACACAGACACACAGGCATGTACGTGTGCATACACTATTTGCACACATTTGCATCTATCGAGAGAGACTAACAAATAGACATCTGCATATTTCCCTGCTGAGTGCAGATCTGCATATGTATGTATGTAGATATGTGTATATTGACGTTGACGTGTGTGAGTAGTATTCAATGTATGTATGAGTTGTGTACAGTATAAGTTTTCTCTGTTCTGGAATGCCAGCAATAAGAATATCCTGTACAGTCTGTGTGTGTGAGAGAGTGTATGTGTGTGCGTCTGGGACAGTGTGTGCGTCTGGGACAGTGTGTGCGTCTGGGAGAGTGTGTGTGCGTCTGGGAGAGTGTGTGCGCGTCTGGGAGAGTGTGTGTGCGTCTGGGACAGTGCGTGTGCGTCTGGGAGAGTGTGTGCGTGCGTCTGGGAGAGCGTGCGTGCGTCTATGAGAGTGTGCGTGCGTCTGGGAGAGTGTGTGTGCGTAAGTCTGGGAGAGTGTGTGTGCGTCTGGGAGAGTGTGTGTGCGTCTGGGAGTGTGTGCGTGCGTCTGGGCGACCAGGAGAGTGTGATGCGTCTGGAGAGTGTGGTGCACGCTCTCGAGACGAGAAGTGTTGAGGTTGTGTGGCAGAGATCGTGCTGGAACTCTGAGCGGTGTGTAGTGAGCGATGTCGGCACTCGACTCTGAGCCAAGCTTTGTGATAGGGCCACAGGCTGGAGTCTTCCGGTCATCTCAAGTGGAAACGAATGTAATTGAGCGTTGATAGCAGCAGAGGGCTTCACGGTGTTAGTATCCGATGGAAGAGGCCAGTGTTACTGCTCGTCCACTATAGCCTACATTCTCAGCTCTCTGTACCCTCTCGGTCACGGACAACACACAGACACACACACACCACACCAACCACACACACAACCACACACACACACACACCACCACACAGCCCTGGACAGCGGCTGACTAGAAGGGGAGCTGCTCTCAATAGGATTGTTGGCCTAGCCATCCAGCTGGCGTGAGAGGTGTGTGTGTGTGTTGGCATGTGAGGTGAATGAGCTAAAGGCTTTCCGGTACCCTAGGGAGAATAGTAACTAGAGGGTGTGTGTATAACGAGCGGTCGTGAGCATGTGCGCGCTGTATGTGCGTCTGTGGGCGGTGTCATGTGAGCATCTATAGGCTGTGTGGCCGGCTGCCATAAGCGGGTGCTATCGCATGACCACGCAACGCGGCGCAAATGGAGTGGGTGTGTGTTCTCCGCCAGGGCATTCTCATATGATCTAAGGCAGTGGAATAAGAATGCGATACTTGACAACTGCGAAAGCGGCGAATGAACATGTGAGCTTGATACTGCTCCAGCTCTTCCTGCGAAAGCACGATTAGATGCGAGTGTGCTGCAGATGCTAGGTGGCACAAGGAACACTCCAGTGATAGCAGCCTCAGATTACAGGGTTCACTCTCTTAACTCACCAGCCAGCACACGGGACACACACTTAAGAGCTTGTGGACACACTTGTGCAAATACACACATACGCATGAGGGCACTTGCAGTAAATACTCACCTCCAATCGCTTGCCGTACTCGCATGCATATACAGTACATACACACGCACTTACTGTAATGTCACACATACAGTATGTGCATATCCAAAAATAAACACAGACATACACACAGAGGCACTGCACTCACACGCATGTCCTCATGCACACACACACACACAACACACAACAAAACACACAACACAACACAAAACACACACACACATTCCCCCACACACACACATTCCCCCTCTCAAACACACACACTCCCACACAACACACACACACATTCCCCCCCATCCTCCAACACCCCCCCCCACACCCCCCCCCACACACACACATTGCCCCCTCCCCCCCACACACAGGAGCGCAGAAACACAGGGCCTCTCAGTACCTCTCCTCTCAGGTTCCTCTCTGACATATTTCTGTAAAGGCAATTTGATAATGATTATTACAGAGGCTCAGCTGATCACATTAGCCTCCCCGTTTGCCTCCAGTCTGGGTGGAACTGCCTCAATGTCAAAGCCCAATGTCATCTTATTTAGCTTTGCAACACGCCTCTCAGAGACACGCTAATTTGAGAAGACTATTAGATTAGACAGAGGCAGAGGTAGAATGGCACCCATGTGTGCTGATAGGTATGGCATAGATACCATGCACACACACATACACACACACATATATACACATACACACATACACACACACACACACACACACATACATACACTAACATCCACACATCCACACACACATACACTAACATGCACACACACGCATCCACACATACGTACACACAGGTACACACATCCACACACACATGCACACTAACATGCACACACACACATCCATACATACACACACGCACGTGCGTTCACACATGCACACACACGTGTTCACACATGCACATATACATCCACACACAGAACGTGGCTGGCATCTCAGGATCAACATCTATTTCTCAGTCTGATCTTTCTCACCTTCTCACCTCCCAAGAAACAGACTGTGACACACACATTCCAGCAAAGCCTGATCATGCACATGCTTGCAAGTACATTAAGTGTGTGTGTGTGTGTGTGTGTGAGAGTGAGAGAGAGTGAGTGTGTGTGAGAGTGAGTGTGTGTGTGAGTCTGTGTGAGTGAGTGTGTGGGTGTACGTGTGTGTGTGTGTGTGTGTGTGTGCATGTGCGTGCGTGTGCGCGTGTGAGTGAGTAAGGGAGTCAGCCTGCTGCTCTAGTGTGAGGAGGACCTGGGCTCTGTCATGTTCACTACAGCCTGCTGCTCTGTCATGTTCACTACAGCCTGCTGCTCTGTCATGTTCACTACAGCCTGCTGCTCTGTCATGTTTCACTACAGCCTGCTGCTCTGTCATGTTTCACTACAGCCTGCTGTTCTGTCATGTTCACTATAGCCTGCTGCTCTGTCATGTTCACTATAGCCTGCTGCTCTGTCATGTTCACTACAGCCTGCTGCTCTGTCATGTTCACTATAGCCTGCTGCTCTGTCATGTTTCACTACAGCCTGCTGCTCTGTCATGTTCACTACAGTCTGCTGCTCTGTCATGTTCACTATAGCCTGCTGCTCTGTCATGTTCACTACAGCCTGCTGCTCTGTCATGTTCACTACAGTCTGCTGCTCTGTCATGTTTCACTACAGCCTGCTGCTCTGTCATGTTCACTATAGCCTGCTGCTCTGAGACTGACCTGAACTGCCTGATGATCACATGGGCCAGAACACGCCCATGCTGAACACACACACACACACGCACACACGCACAACCCCCCAACCACACACACACACACAAGTAAAACACCCATACGCAGAAAACCTACACACACAAGCAAAACGCACATGCAGAACACACACATACGCTGGGTAGACAGTACGCTTCGTTACAGCATTATAGTTGTATTAGATCATTATTATAACTCATCCAACAGCATGTTCAAAATAATGATGGCTCGTTGTACCCTTGAACACCTTCGTAAATAAGTAAATAACACCGGTGACAGGGTGTGTGCGTGCGAGTGTGTGTGTGTCTGACATACTGTACATCGCCTCATCAAAATATTAAACGCTGGGTCATCATACCTGACTGTTATTAGGGGTCTGACACGCAGGGTGTGTACATTTCAGAGTGTGTGTGTGTACTCCCTCCAGGCTAGAGCTGATTGATAGAGCTCCGCCATTGTAGAATTGACTTTGGAATCAAGGCTGAAATATGATCTGGATTTGCTTTTGGATGAAGAAGAGGTAGAGGAGGGTCACATTTTAATGAGGTGTCTCCTTGGTGCGCACCCACACACACATGCACACACACATGCACACACAAATGCACACACACACATACACACACCTCTGCCTGGGTGTGCAGCATGGCAGGCCGTCAGAGATAGTTAGGCCTGGTGCTGGTGTATAAGCACACCTCCAGTTCCCTGGTCAGATCAGACCAGATCAGACCAGATCAGACCAGGCCCTAATCGTCTTGAACAGGGCTGGATAAGATCTGAAGACAGGACTCTGTGAGGAGAAGATCGCTCCAGGCACCTCTCCTGCTCCCCTCCTGGGAGCCGCCCAACCCCAGCCCCCCGCCGGCCCCCACCGCCCCTCAGTGCCCCCCCCCCCTCTTCCTGACAAACACACATCTTCAAAAGCGCACCTCCCCCGTGGGTCCCTAGTGCATGCTGGGTAATACTCTCTGATTACTCCGAGCACCAGGAGAGGGGAGCTCTTAGTGCTCCGTACTGCACACGCTCTGTAGCGCCTTCATACTGCACACGCTCACTGGGGTATCATCACAAGCAAGCAACTTGAAAGTTTCCATAGCAGCACCCAGGGGCATGAGGGACGGAGAGAAACAAAATAGAAGCGGGTGGTGGATGCACTGAAGGGATGAGGGTAGGTGAGAAATGGGTTATGATAGGTATCGAGAATTGGGGAATGTGAAGGACGGAGCCGGGAGGGCGCGGGGCAATGGATGTCACACGGTGTTAGAAAAGACCCGAGATAGAGAGAGTGATAGCGAGAGAGAATCAGGACAGTAATAATAGACAGATCTCAACTTGTAAATAGTCCGTGAGGGGGGAAGGGGTCTGTGGAGGAGAAGAGGGCCAGGGGGAGAAGAGGAGTCGCTTGCAGGCCGTTGGGGGAGGAAGGGGGGAAATGCGCGGTAGTACGGTGGGCGGTAGTTGGGGAGAGGAGGGCAGGGGAGTGGGGTGCGGAGAGGGAGGGAGGGAGGAGCGGAGAGGCTTAGCCTGGGGACTGAGAGGGGGAGTGTAAGGGAGAGAGGGAGAAGCCGCGCGAGGGGCAGGCCGCGGGGAGGAGGAGCAGTGTGTGGGGGGGGTGTGGAGGGACGGAGGAGGGGGCATCTGGACCGGGGAGGAGGTGGACGAGGGGCGTGTGCGAAGCGAGATAGACCAGGTGACGACTGGGAGCGGTAGTGGGTTATTATTCAACCACCCATCGACAAGGAGCAATGGAGGTTTACTGCGCACACCCGATCGGGCCCCTGAGTACGCTCAGCTCTGGGATGGAGGTCACTGTGGGACTGTGGTTAGTAGAGAGAGCGCAACACTAGCGGGGCGCGAGACGGCACACGGGGTGGTCCGGGAGGCATAGAGGAAGCTCGTCCTAGGGAGAGAAGAGGGGGTGGGAACCAGAAGAAGAGATAGGGCAAGGTCGAGGTGAAAGGGAGGGAGGGGGGTGTGGAGGGAGGGAGGTGGGAGGGTGTGGGGTTCTTATCCACTCGAAGGATGGAGGGTTACTGGCCCCGGGCCCCTGAGGCTCAGCTCTGATGGAGGCCTGTGGGCCTGTGGTTAGTAGAGGGACTGGGGGGCGGGGTGGGGGCATGGAGCTGGGAGGAGAGGGGGTGGGACCAGAGAGATAGGAGGGAGGTGAAGAGAGGTGGGATGGGGTAGGAGACTAGAGAGAGGTGGGATGGGGTAGAAGACTAGAGAGAGGTGGTGGTGCAGTGTGTGTGTGTGTGTCTGTGTGTGTGTGTGTGTGTGTGTGAGAGAGAAATGCTTAGGGCCTGGGTGTACCTGAAAGAGGAAGGAAGAGGGTTTGTACTGAGCTAGTTAACATGGGGTTACACAAGCGTGTTATTCATGGACTTCTCTGAATGGTATTGTGTGTGTGTGTGTGTGCGCACTGTTAGTGGGTGTCTGTCAGTACATGTCTGTGAGAATGAGATAGAGATGTACTGTGTTATTTCAAGAATATGCTATTATAAAGTGTAATCCTGTTGTGTGTGTGTGTTTTGCAGAGCTTCAAGCTGAACGTGGACAGCCACTGCTTATTGAAGGAGGGTGTTTTGGTTGAAGGCAGGCATCTGCTGGAAGTCCTCACATCCCACAAATCAGGTAGCTTGCTAGCCGGCGCCACGGCAACCCGCACACATTTATTATTAATGTTTATATTAACATATTGACCTTCAGAATTTATAAATCTTCAAGTAACTGCTTCTTAGGCTGTGGAAGAGAGGAGGAGAGTGGAGAGAGGAGACGAGCTTTTCACATCCATTATATTACAACCAGCATTCTGTCCTGAGGAGGATTGACTCATAGACTCTTGACAGAGACCGAAAGGAGAGGGGGAGAAAATGAGAGAGATAGAAACCAAGATAGACAAATTGATATTGACTGATGACTATAAGCTTAAGCGGATAGAGAGGACCGTGAGCGGGAGAACTCTCTCTCTCTCTGCTCTCCCCTCTCCTCTCTCTCCCCTGTCCTGCTGGGAGAGCCTGTGTTGGAATGACAGGACGTTTCAAAGCCCCATCCACCATCCAGCTGCATGAAGGCCACCTCTCTCATCTCTCTCTTTTCCAATTCCCTCCTTTCTCTCTCTCGCTCCGTCCCTCTCTCCCTTCTCTCTCCGTCCCTCGCTGCTCACCGTTACTCCCCCTCCTTACTGTTCTTTCTTCCCAGTCCTTTTCTAATAACTCCTTTTTCTCCTCTTCCTCCTCCTTTTACTCCTCCTCCTCTCGCTCCTCCTCTTCCCTCCCCCCCCTTCCCCTCATCCTCCTCCCCATTCTCCTCCGCCCTTCTCTTCTTCCTCCTCCCTCCTCCTCCCTCTCGCGCCTGCGCCGCAGGTCTGAGCGGACCACTGCTGCACGGACGTGATTTCTCAACAGTGGGCGGAGCTTCAGAGACAGATCCGTCGCCAGCACAGCTGGATGCTGCGGGCGCTCGACGCCATCAAAGCCCGCGTGCTGGATCCCAGCCCCTCAGGGCCCCCAGTCCTCCGCCAGACCCCGGCCCCGACACAGGCCAGCCCGGATCAGCAGGATCCAGGAACGCTGGCCTGCCCCAAGGTAAATGCCCCCCCCCTCTATTTCCCTTCTCTGATCCCTCCCTGATCCAGGCCTCTTTCCCCCTCTCCCCCAAAGCTCCTCCCCCCCCCTCCTCTCCTCCCCCTGCCCTTGGCTATCCTCTGCTCGCTCAGCAAAATAAACAAACAGGAGGGGTGAGATGGGCAGGGAGGCTGATATTACAAAAAATGCTAATGTAAAGCTTCCATTAGAAGTTAGCCTGTGAATGGGGGGGGGGGGGGGGGGTCGAGGTGGGGGGGTGGGGGGGGTGTAGAGTTCCCTGATGTGAATATCAATTTTTTCTCCAAATGAAGTCTAAAGCAATGTTGGTGGTTGCAAGAGTAATTGTGAAGGCAAACGCAAGAGCTCACAAACACACACAAAATCAACTTGTTGTTGTTTTCAAGCAACACACATGACAGCGTGTACACACACAACACACACACACGCCCCCACACATACACACACACTATGTGGCCGCTCGAAAAGTGTGAAACCCAATTTATGTTCTTTGCATTTAACGTGTAATTACCACAGCAGTCTCCTCTAGGTTGCCATTTCTCATTGTTTAATTGCCAATTGTGATTTGGTAATTACTTTCTGATCTGATTCTGGTGGAGGCTTCAATTCCACCCTCCCCTCCCCTACTGCTGTCTCTCTCTCTTCTCTGCCCTCTCTCTCTGTCTCTCTTTCCTCTCATCGGCTCTCTCTCTCTCTCTCAAATACACACACACATAGGTATCAATTCGAACACATGGCGACACACTGACAAACAGGCAGAACAAACTGTGTGTGGTGTGCGTGGTGTGTGCGGTGTGTGTGTGTGCGTGTGTGTGTCGGGGCGTCCAGGGCAATATGAGCAGCCATGTCGGGTCTTGCTGAGCCTGGCTGTATTTCCCATGAGGCTGCAGCAACGTGAAGGCGCCATCTCCTGCCGTCCCCCTCCCTCCATAATCTCTTCTGCTTCATCTGAAACAAATGAGAAAAACAATCCTTCCGTCAGCCCTCCCCACTCCTGGCCCTCGTCATTTCTACCTCAATTCCTTCCCTCTCACCTTCTCAGTCAACTCTCTCTCCGTTCGTCCTCCTTACTCATTCCTTGCCCTCCTTCACTCTCACACACATGAAGATGGGTTTGGTCAAGAGTCAAACAATGAGTAGACCCTGTAACGACTAGACACCTCTTTTACTAACTACTCTTCTCCACTCCTCTCCTCTCCCTCCCTCTCTCATCTCCTCGTCCCCTCATCTCCTCTTGTCTCCTTTCCCCTCCTCTGCCCTCCTGTGTCCTATCCTCTCTCCTATCCTCTCTCCCCTCCCTCCCTCCTCTCCTCTCCTCTCCTCTCCCCTCCCTTCCTCTGCTCTTCCCTCCCCTCCTCTGCTCTCCTCTGCTCTCCCCTCCTCTCCTCTGCTCCTCCTCTGCTCTCCTTCCTCTGCTCTCCTCTCCTCTGCTCTCTCGCTCTCCCCTTCCCTTCCTCTGTCTCCCCTTCCCTCCTCTGCTCTCCTCTCCTCTGCTCTCCCTTCCTCTCCTCTGCTCTCCTCTCCTCTGCTCTCTCCTCTGCTCTCCCTTCCTCTCCTCTCCTCTCCTCTCCCCTCCCTTCCTCTGCTCTCCCCTTCCCTCCTCTGCTCTCCTCTCCTCTGCTCTCTCCTCTGCTCTCCTCTCCTCTGCCCTCCTCCCTCTGCTCTCGCCTTCCTCTCCTCTCCTCTCCTCTCCTCTCCAATCCCTTCCTCTGCTCTCCCCTTCCCTCCTCTGCTCTCCTCTCCTCTGCTCTCTCCTCTGCTCTCCCTTCCTCTCCTCTCCTTTGCTCTCTCCTCTCCTCTGCTCTCTCCCCTCCTCTCCTCTGCTCTCTCCTCTCCCTTCCTCTCCTCTCCTCTGCTCTCTCCTCTCCCCTCCTCTCCTCTCACTCTCCTCTGCGTCTCTCCCCTCCTCTCCTCTGCTCTCTCCTCTCCCCTCCTCTCCTCTCCTCTCCTCTGCTCTCTCCCCTCCTCTCCTCTGCTCTCTCCTCTCCTCTCCAGATAGATAAATAACCCCCTCTGTGTAGATTGTTGTGCTCTAATTAGAACAGAGAGTGATCAGTGTGATCAGTCTGCTCTGACAGTCGTTAGTCGCCTTGCTACAGCACATTACCACAGTGACCAGCCCTGATTCATTATCTCCCCGTCGTTAATGACAATCAGATGCATGGCCTAATTATGGGATGGCCACTGTAGAGGGGAAGGTCAGGGAAGAAGCTACAAATCTCAGCCCTGGCTTCGAAGTGTGTGTGTGTGTACTCTTCCACCAGAGGTTACAAGGGCACGTGTTGGGTAAATACTTTGAATTGTGTGTGTGTGTGTGTTTAAGGGAGGGGTGGGGGGTCTTGGTGGGCAGTGTGGGAGAGGGAAGTCACCTTCACCGTGGTTACAGGACGCAGGGCCCATAGTGTAGGCAACAGGGATGATGTCACAGTGGAATCAGGAGTCATGTGACCCATCAAGAAGATTCCAAACTGGAGAGCACGTTGAGGCCCTGTCAATGATGGAGCCCTGAAACCATGCAGTAATGTTGTTTTAATGTCCCAACACGGCGCGTAGACGACACTTTGTTGATTCTCAGGTCTTATGATGCACTCTCAGGCTTTATGGGCAGAACTTATTGTTTAAACATCCTGGCTTTACGATGCAGAACATGACAGAGAGAGAGAGAGAGCGGGCGATGTTTACCATCTCTGTTCCTCCCAGCTCTCCATTAATACCTTAATGTTCCCCACGACAACAGGTGTGTTTCTCTGAGCTCATTAATTACGTGTGTGTGTATGTGTGCGTGTGTATGTGTGTGTGTGTTGGCGGGGTACTGGAGGTGCGTTGGAGGGGTGATGGAGAGCGTGGGTGAGACAGCGAGTCTCTCCCAGGGAGACATTAAGGTGTGTGTGGCCCTCGCTGCGTCTCTCCTGACAGCCATAACGCTTGTTGTTATTGCAGGAGGCATATGCTTCCAATCGGCATTTCCATGTTTTGTGTGTGTGTGCGTGTGAGTGTGAGCGCGCGTGTGTGTGCATGTGTGTGAGTGTGTGTGCGCGTGTGTGCGTACGTACCTGTGCGCGTGTGTGTGTACGTGTGTGCATGTGCGTGCGTGCATGTGTGAATCAGGGATTGCGTCAGTCTGTAAAGTTTAGTTTCATGAGCCTAGTTTGGAAGCTGCTTCACGTAGGATTACGTTGTCTTATTGGAGAGAAGGAGAGAGAGGAGGAGGTAGGGGGAGAGAGGAAGAGGGGGAGAGGGGAGGAGGGAGGGAGGGGAGGTG
>BROE01000009.1:5202672-5210172 GCA_036571765.1 Plecoglossus altivelis
AGCCCAGACAGGAACACACTTTTCAGTCTCAGTGTGATCAGTATTCTCTCTCAGATCAGCCGGCAGCTCTGCTCTCTGGCTCACGAAGAGGCTGCTCCACACTCATGCATGGTACTATTACAGTCACTCTGTTTTCCAGGCAATCCTGGGCTCTCTGCGTTGTGTGTGTGCTTAGTGCTGCTTTGATTCTCACAGTACTTAGTAAGGCCTCCTTGTGTCAAGCCAATACTAATGGTAAATTAATTCTCTAAAACCAAAGACAATGTGATCATTCACACACACACACACACAGGCACACACACAGTATGACAGTTCAGACACTTGATATTCTCTGCAGTGGCCAGCCCCAACAGAGTCGCTGTTAGAAGTGAACGCTGTCTAATGTCACCCTTAATCCAACCCTGGTTCCAAGCCAGCGAGCCTCGGACATTGTAATTGGCTCGAAACAATTGTTTGTTCAAACTGGGCAAATGTCTTTGAAGCAGCCCAAGAGCGTCGGTGTTTGAAGATGCCCTGGCAGGGAGATACGGACAGACGACTGCTCAAGATACTTGAGTTCCCCTGCTTAGTCCACAGTGACTGATGGTCAGATAGCAGCTCACGCTGATTTCCTGGAGGGGTCCGGTTGAAAGCGTTCTTTTAGTCTGCTGGCGGACCCTTCCGCTGAGGGAGCGTTAGCCCAGGGTTCCATCACCATCGCTTTTAGTCTGTCACTCAAGATGTCTCTGTAATCCACCTGAAATCAGCAGCCAGTATTGTGGAGAGAATGTTTTCCACGTGTTCTGGAAGCAGTGAGCTAAGCTGAGGTCCTGTGTTCTGAAGGCAGACCTCCACAGGCATACCTTTAATATTTAATCCTCTGGTTTAATCAAGGTTTAGCTTGTGATTAGGGCGGTATAGGGGATTTAAAGGGGCAGTCCACTATGGAATTGTAGGTGCCTGCTGGATATAAGTGTAGGGCAATCTGTGGGAAAATATGCTGCCCAAAAGTGCTTTCATAACTAGTTATCAAACCTTTCTCTATCTCTCACTTCCCTTTCTCTTTCCTTCTGTTGCTCTCTCTCCCTTCCTCTCTCTCCCTCCCATATCTCTCCCTCTCTTCCCCCCTCTCTCTCCCTCCCTCTCTTCCTCTCTCTCTCTCCTTCCTTTACTCTCTCTCAGGAGCAGCCACTTAGACCTCAGTCAGACTGGAATAATTGTCAATGAATATTTAACAAGGCTTCAGTGTGAAGGATGGAAGGATGGAAGGGTAGGATAAAGGAATGGAGGTACAGAGGGATATAGTGTTGGGCATCAGAGGCATGGAGTGCGCTGTGTTATTAATACAGGAAGTGTTAGTGATACATGGGCGTCAGTGAGGCGAGCAGGAGGCACCAGTGGATTAGCCAGACTAGATGATGGAGCTGACGACAAATAGAAATAGAACAGGAGGACGCAGGCAGGCAGAAAAGCAGGCAGGCAGACAAGCAGGCAGACAGACAAGCAGGCAGACAAGCAGGCAGACAGACAAGCAGGCAGGCAGAAAAGCAGGCAGACAAGCAGGCAGGCAGGCAGACAAGCAAGAAGACAGACAAGCAGGCAGGCAGACAAGCAGGTACGTAGACAAGCAAGCAGACAGATAAGCAGGCAGGTAGACAAGCAAACATGTAGACAAGCAGACAGACAAGCAGACAGACAGGTAAGCAGGCAGGCAGACAAGCAGGCAGACATTCTCTCATTGAATGGTACTATACCAGAATGCCACAGTGATACCCTATATAGTACTGTGTTACTCTCTGTTCCACCTGATGTTCTTTCTCCCCTTCACATAGTTGCTGAATATATAACCTTCTTTTTTCTACATTCTAATCAGGGGCTCTTATGGCCAATCTGGTCAACATTAAAGTGTCAGGAGTGTTATGAAATATGGTTGCTGGAATGACCTCAGTGGCAGTGTGATTTAGCGTGCCTCACAGGTGAAAGAGAAAAACACAGCCCATCACTCCATCCTCAATCGTTCACTGAGTGTCACACCTTTACCTCAGCTCCTCCTGGCTTCATCTTGGCTGTTCTTTATCCCTCGATCCCTTCCTTCATCCTTTCCTCCTTCCTTCGTCTCCTCCCTCGTTACCCCTCTACCTCGCGGAGTCGCTCCACCTCTCCATCCCATCCTCTCTCCACCCTGGCTCTCTCTCTCTCTCACCCACCCCCTTCCTCCGTTCCTTTCCATATCCCTCCTTCTTGAAGTGATATAAAATTCTAATGGCTGCCCTCCGGTCTTCTCCTGGCGGTGAGCTGGCCAGGGAGAGAAGAGATAGCTGCCATGAAGAGAGGGAAAGAGACGGGAGGAGGAGAGGATAGAGGGGAGGAGGAGGGGAGGAGGAGAAGGTGAGATGGGGAGAGAGTGAAGGAGGAAGGAATAAAGGGGAAGAGAGGGGAGGAGGAGAAGGGAGAGGGATGGAGGTAGGAAGAGAGGGGAGGAGGAGGTGTGATTGGGAGAAAGGACAGGAGGGAAGAGAGGGGAGGATAGGGGAAGAGGGAAGAGAGAAGAGGAGAGGGGAGGAGAGGATGAGGAGGAGGAAAGAGAGAGGAGAGGGGAGGAGAGGAGGAGGAAAGAGAGAGGAGAGGGGAGGGGAGTAGGAGGAAAGAGAGAAGGAGAGGACAGGGGAGGAGGAGGGAAGAGAGGGGAGGGCAAGTGGATGAGAAGAGGAAAGACCACAAAATGGAGAGTTTTCGTTTGAGAGATTTTCCTAGGATCTCTCTCCCCTCTTCTCCTCTCCTCTAGATAAAGTAGTGTTGTCAACAGAGTGTAGCTTTTAGCAGTCACGACGTTCAGACTTCTACAAACAGAATGGGTGGTGTCATGGATTACTTTTGATTTATGTTCAGCCTTTGATATTGAAAATAAGTGGAATGGTGTCCTTGAACAGCTCTGGGAGTAAACCTGGAGAGAGAGAGAAAGAGAGAGGGAGGGAAGGAGGGAGGGGAAGAGAGAGAGAGAGGGAGGGATGGAGAGAAATAAAGAGAGGGGGCAGGGTGAAAGAGAGAGGGAGGGGTGGGGTGGGAGAGGGAGGGAGAGAGAGGGATGAAGAGAGGTAGGAGGAGAGTGGGAGAGAAAGGGGGAGGGAGAGAGGTAGTGAGAGTGGGAGAGAGAGAGGGATGAAGAGAGGGAGGAGGAGAGTGGGAGAGAAAGGGGAGAGGGAGGGAGAGAGGTAGTGAGAGTGGGAGAAAGAGAAAAAAAGAGAGAGAGAGGTGGGGGGAGAGAGAGAGGCAAGGAAGGGAGATATAAAGAAAAGGGAGGGAGAAATTAAGAAAGGCAGATAGAGAACTTGAGATCCAGAGAAAGAGATGAAGCATGTGTAGTAAGACCCAGACTCCCACATGTGGGCATGTGCTGCTGGACTAAGGAACAGCAGGGTGAACAGTCCCTCTCTGATATACCCTCATGTAACCCAGCTCAGCTCATGCATCATAGATTCCTCACCGGGAGAGAAACATGGAGGGTTATTATGGAATTCTTTTGATCATTTTTTTTGGCTGGTTTATTTATTTTCATTTGGATCACAGTGAAATAAACACACATGTAAACAAATAAATATGGAAAAAAGCACATCATCATCATTAGTTGATCATGCGATGATGAAGACGTCTCTCTGGCAGTGTTTAGAATGCGGCGGATGCATGTGTGCATGTGCGTCTGGGACATGCACAATGCATAATGCATCAGCACTATCGGAGTATCCTTCTGGTTTGTTGTTTCGTTTAAGTCAATGTTGCCTTTTGAGTTGTTGTCTGTATGGCCGCCTGGCCCCCCTCATCCCTCATCTCCAAACTCTCATTCTACCATGTCCTCTCTCGCTCTCCCTCTCTCTTCTTGTCTGTCTCTATGTCTCTTTCTCTCTCTCTCTTTCTCGCTCTCTCTCACACTCCCACTCCCTCTCTCTCACTCCCTCTCTCTCCCTCTCTCCCTTGCTCTCTCCGTCTCTCTTTCTTGCTCTCGCTCACTCTTCCACTCTCGCTCTCCCTCTCTCTGTCCATCTCTCTCTCTCTGTCTCTCTGTCTCTCTCTCTGTCTCTCTCTCTCTCTCTCTCTCTCTGTCTTGCTCTCCTGTGAGCGTGGTATTGTTTGTCTTTCTGGTTATGCGTTCTGCATTTTAAGCCAATCTTGTCAGCCTGCTTCCGAGGCCCAGCTGCACCCGTCTCTACCCCGCAACACAAGCAACGCTACTGGGCCTCTCTCTCAGGGGTCCCAGTGATACGTAATGGTTCAGAATTAGACAGAATGCTCTGTAATTACCTTTAATTTCCTACAAAGCCTTGACTCCCCCTCCTCTCCACCCCCCGTGTGGTAAATAGATGAGGAAGAAGAGCGGTGTGGTCCTGCTGTTTGTGAGGGCTCTGGACGTGATGGATCGGAGAGACGCTAAGCTAATTTGATTTTCTTGTGCTCAGTGCATTTTCAATGATCTGCGCCACAGATCTCTGAAGATAATTACTCCCCATCACATTCAAAAAAACACCCCCCACCCTCTCCGCCAGCCCCACCCTCAAACTACATTTGTCTGGTTCTAAACCACCTCGACAACCCACCCCCAGCCCCCCCCGGCCCCCTGCTCCCCCAGCCTCCTTTTTCACTCTGTGCTCCTTCTTACAACTCTGTTATTACCGTCTACACACACACACACACACACACACACACACACTCACCTGCTGAGAAGGCCCATTTGGAGTAGGATGGGGAGTTTTTCTTATGAATTCTTTTCTAAATCATATTTGATTTCATGCATAATTAGTTTGTCCATCAGTGTGTATGAGTGTGTGCGTGTATGTGTGTGTCGCTGCCTGCTGGGAGACCTGAAGACTGTGCTGGAGCAGGAAAGCCTACAGTAAATGCATTAGAAAAACAGCACACACACACACACACCCAGACTGGGAGTCAGTCTAACTGCTTGTCTGACCACACAAAGCATGAAAGTCATCCACTACCTTCAGTTTGTTGACAGAGCCTCTCTCACCCGTCAGGATTACACTAACCTCGACTTCATTATGTTTTCAAATGATATTTTAATTGAATATCAAGGTAAGCAAGAAATGGATCGGGATCCCTAAATAATTAATCAAACATCAAAAGAAGACAGGGGAAAGAAAGAATTAAACCTTCGTTTCTGCTTGGACAGCAGAAAAAAGTAAGAAGCCTTATTTGGACGTTAGAGAGATCCAATCTAATTTAATTCTCTCTCCACTTCTCTAAATAAACAGTTCTAAAAGGGCTTTTTCATCCGGGGGGGAGGTGTTAGGTTGAAGGGGGGATGATAGGGGTAATCAATATTTCTAGCATTTTAATTAAAACCGTTAGTGGAATAAATCCATGTAATTATCAGTTAATGAAATACAAGGTCACTTTCTACCTGCCAGAGACTTTGAAGGTGTCTGGCTGCTGGAATGAACACAGCAGCTCAGTGTCAGGCCTGTTTAGCTGCTGTCAGGGTCCAGAAAGACCTCCTCCTCTCGCTCCTCCTCTTGCTCCTCCTCTCCCTCTCCCTCTCTTCTCTCCCTCCTCTTTTCCCTCCTCCTCTCCCTCTCTTCTCTCTCTCCTCCTCTCCCTCCTCTCCATCCTCTCCCTCCTCCTCACCCTCCTCCTCTCCCTCCTCCTCTCCCTCTCTTCTCTCCCTCCTCCTCACCCTCCTCCTCTCCCTTCTCCTCACCCTCTCTTCTCTCCCTCCTCCTCACCCTCCTTCTCTCCCTCCTCCTCCCCCTCCCCCTCTCCCTCTCCGTCTCTTCTCTCTCTACCTCCTCCTCCTCTCTGCAGATCAAGGTTATCAGATGCCGCTGTGTAAACGCTGCTATTAAGAGCTCACTCCCCCAGAGCAGGCGAACAGCTAGTGTAAACACCAGCACAACCCTAACGCAGCCAGGGAGAGCTGGTGAGAGAGGAGGCCCATGGAGAGACACTGACCTGCTGCCCATCCTCACTAAACCTTTAATCACAGATTGGGAGGAATTGTCCACTCAGCAAGGGGTATCAAACTTCAAGTCAAAGGTCATCAGCTTGGCGAGCCACAGTGTTTACCTGTAGACCAAGAGGACCCTCAGCTCGTCTCCACATTGGCTGAGCTTGGGGATCCCTGGTAGGAGTTCCTGGCCCTGTATTCATACCGAGGGTACTGAACCGAAAACACCAACAACATCCATGTCGACAACACAAACAAAAAGAGCAACAACTCCACCATTACTTCCACTGTGATCTCTCCCATCTGGAACAAAATACTCCCTGTAATGAATGGAGTTACAATGGAGCAGAGAAATTGAATTTAACGTTTGGGGGCTGCAGCATTTACCTGGAATGGGTCTGTAATGTTCTGGGGCATTTGTCACTGGGACCGCTTTTCTTCCCACTGTTAATGAAATAGTCAAGTTGGCGGCAACGAGTGAGCGACGCCACGCCACGAGCCTCCTGCTCTGTGCGTCCATCTCTGCCATCGCTTTCTTTTGTCTTATTGCTGGAGATCCGTTTTCTCCTGTGATTTCCAGGAAGCAGGTGTGTCCAGTAACCCTATGAGCGCCTCTTGTCTCCCGCGCTAACGCCCGACTCTTCAGCCGCGTGACGTTCTGTCCCCACGCAGCCCACGCCGTGTCCGCACCAGGTTGAACACAGCTTTAGAGGAACGTGAGAACTCTTAAAGAGCACTCCTAACATACCATAACACGTTCCACCTCTTCTACAGCACCAGCAGGAATCACCATGCAAGTCAGCAGTGGGTGTGGTATTGTTTACTAGCTAGCTACGACCATGTTTATGGAGGCAGAGCAGGGCTGCAAGCTTTAGGTTGGGGCTGCTGTGTGAAGCCATGTCTTCCTGCCGTGTACTCAGAGACTCCTGCCCAGCCAGGCTGGGCTGTGTGCTGGGCTGTGTGCTGGGCTGTGTGCTGGGCTGTGTGCTGGGCTCTGTGCTGGGCTCTGTGCTGGGCTCTGTGCTGGGCTGTGTTCTGGGCTATGTGCTGGGTCTGGTCAGGCTGGGCTGAGAGAGAGAGTGGTAGAGAAAGAGAAGAGTTGCAGAGAAGGAGGGAGAGAGTTGGAGAGAGAGAGAGAGAGAGTTGTAGAGAGAGAGAGAAGAGAGAAAGAGAGAGAGAGAGAGAGAGAGAAGAGCGTTGCAGAGAGAGAGAAGATAGAGTTACAGAGAGACAAAGCGAAATCAAACCGGAGAGAGGAACGTGAGTGGAGCACCATGTCTCATATCAACACTTGATCCTCTGCCTGTTGACTTATTTAGCTTCCTCTACAATTCGCTTTGAACAACCTGCCATCCTTTCATCCAGCAACAACCAACCCCCCCATCCACCCTCTCCCCTCCCATCCCCACCAAATCAAAAACAAGCATTCCTGCATTGCTGTGCAAACTTCGTTACCAGTTTTCTACTGATTCGGAATTAAGATCCGAATTTCATGTTACTTAATTATTTTCTAATTAGTTTGCATGTTAATTAAAATGGTGGCTAATGTTAATTACCTATATTAATGGGTT
>BROE01000009.1:5212672-5227803 GCA_036571765.1 Plecoglossus altivelis
CTCCCTCTCTCTCTCTATCTCCCTCCCTCTCTCTCTCTCTCACTCTCCATCTCCCTCTCTCTCTCTCTCTCTCTCTCTGGCCTCCTGCCTTCTCTGTCTGTCTCCTTCCTTCCACATGCTCTCCTTAGCTCCCTGGCCACTTCTCTCTCCCTGTCCTCCGCCCCCTCCTACTGCCCTCCTCCTGCTCCCTCCTGCCCCCTTCCTCCCCTCCTCCTGCCCTCCACATGCTCTCCTTAGCTCCCTGGCCACTTCTCTCTCCCTGTCCTCCGCCCCCTCCTATCTGCCCTCCTCCTGGCTCCCCTCTGCCCTCTTCCCCTCCTCCTGCCCTCTCTCCGCTCCTCCGTGCCCCCTTCCTCCACCCTCCTCTGCCCCCTACCTCCTGACCCCCTCTTCCCTCAGTCCTGCCCCCTCTCCCCTCCCCCTCCTCCTCCGTTCCTCCGTCCTTCGGTCCTCCCCCTCCTCCCTCCCCACTCCTACCCCCCGTCCTGGCCCTCCTCCTCCCCCTCCTCGCTCCTATCCTGCCCCCTCCTCTCCTCTTCCTTCTCCTCCCCTCATCCTGTCCCCTCCTTCTTCCCCTTTCTCCTCCTTCCCCACCTCCTCCTTCACCCTCAATCTCTCCGTCCTCCTGCCCTCCTCCTCCCCTCCTCCTATCCTCTACTCCCCCACTCCCTCCTAGAACCCAGGATCTAGTTCACCAGCGGCTCATCTGCCTTCCTCTTCATCCACAGCCTGCCTCAGCTGCTTCCAATGAAAGGCAGCATCCTGTTTGTGATGCCGCCCGACCATTTCCCTCCTCTCTCTCACTCTCTCTCTTTCCCGAAGACAGACAATTGGAAAGGAAAGCATTGCGCATTTCTGTTTCTGTTTTGATTATTTGCATTTAATGAATTTGCTCCTGCGTTTCATTTGAAACATCTGCAAAGCCGCAACGCCCTGGAATCTCCTCTTCTCTTTCTATCATTCCAACGGAAGCCCACGCATGTCTGAACAATCGAACACAAGTGGATGGATGATGATGGATGATGGATAAGTGATAGTGACGGTAATGACCTCGATGGCGATGATGATGATGGTAATGATGGAAATCATCAGACTTGCACGTGTGATTGACAGTGAGTTGTTCTCTTGATGTTAACCCTGATATGTAAACAAACACAAAACCACTCTGAAAATACTTGATTCAGCACATTGTAGTATCTTTGGTCTACATATACCCACAGCATGTCATGTCTACAGACCCACACACATACACGCAGCACACACGCAGCACACACTGCACACACACTCTGTTCAGGTTCTCGGAGACAGATGTAAGTATTCATCAAATGATGGAGATCTATATTGATCCCTGTGTACATTAGCAGTTAAAAGGCAGCGGGCTGGTTTAGACAGAGAGAAACAGGTTTCAGTGATTCTGTTTGAAATGAGAAGACAGGATACTCTGCTCCCCATCTCCTCTGTCTGCATATCTGAATAAGCACTGGTTTATACAGGCTGGAGGGGGGGGGAGATTGCAGGGAAATCAAAACCAAGCAGGCGAGGGTTCACTGGGGTTACTCTCTCCAGAGGACTCCTCTGGCAACACAGTAGTGGCGAGGGAGGAGGGAGGGAGGCAGGGAGGAGCGAGGGAGGAGAGCGAGAAGGAGGCAGGGAGGGGGAGGGGAGGGAGAAGTGGGGGACGGGAGAAGAGGGGAGGGAGTTTTGAGAAAGACAGAAGCAAAAGCAGTTATATTTGCTGATGGTGGATAATATCAGAATCATATAGCGGTTGAGCACTGAGCTCTCTTCAATAGGAATGTTGAACAGATGTATAATGATCTGAATGTGGCCAGGGATTAGAAGTGAGGGTCCAAACACTGGATATCATTCCACAGTCTAACAGGAGTGACTGCAAACCACCTACTATACACCTCCTACTACACACATCCTACTATACACCACCTACTACACACCACCTACTACACACCACCTACTACACATCACCTACTACACACCTCCTACTATACACCACCTACTACACACCACCTACTACACACCACCTACTACACATCACCTACTACACACCACCTACTATACACCACCTACTACACACCTCCTACTATACACCACCTACTACACACCACCTACTACACACCTCCTACTACACACATCCTACTATACACCACCTACTACACACCTCCTACTACACACCACCTACTGCACACATCCTACTACACACCTCCTACTACAAACCACCTACTACACACCTCCTACTACACACCACCTACTACACATCTCCTACTACACACCACCTACTACACACCTCCTACTACACACTTCCTACTACACACCTCCTACTATACACCACCTATTACACACCACCTACTACACACTTCCTACTACACATCACCTACTACACACCACCTACTACTAGTGTAAAGTACAGTATGCTTTCAAATGGCAAACAGTACCCCTCGTGTGTATGTGTGTGTGTGAGATGAGGAGGCTAATGCTGGGAGAAATAGAGAGCTGACTCAATCAGAAAGGAAGGCAAATGAGCTCTGATACCTTCCAGAAAGAGAGATGAGAAAGAGAGAGATGGAGAGGGAGAGATAGAGATGGAAAGAGAGATGGAGGGAGAGAGAGATGGAGAGAGGGAGATGGAGCGAGAGGGAGAGAAGGAGAAAGAGACAGAGAGAGAGAGATGGAGAGAGAGGTAGATGGAGAGCGAGATGGAGAGAGAAGGAGCTGGAGAGAGAGGGAGAGATGGAGAGAGAGACAGGGAGAGAGAGGGAGCTGGAGAGGGAGGGAGCTGGAGAGAGAGGGAGCTGGAGAGAGAGGGAGAGATGGAGAGAGAGATGAGAGAGAGGGAGCTGGAGAGAGAGGGAGAGATGGAGAGAGAGATGGAGAGAGAGGGAGAGATGGGGAGAGAGGGAGAGATGGAGAGAGAGAAACACAGTAGATGCTACAGTTACGTTCACTAATTTTCCTCGAGCTCCTTGTTAGATTCATTTCATTCCCGTCCAAATGAACGCCGCAGAGACAGAATCACTAGCCACACACACACACACACACACACACACACACACACACACACACACACACACACACACACACACTCACATATATATACACAGAGAAACGCACACACAAGCACAATGAATGGAAATGAGAAAGCGATGCATCTTTTCTGTTGATTTAGTTGTTTATTATGGAGAACCCTGTTGATTGAGGACCCGTTAGCATTCATGGAATTGGTTGACCTTTCTGGAGGCTTCCGCAAAGTAGACAAAATGGTTTAGACGGCAGGCGCACAAAGACAGTTTAGAGTATGTTAAGGAACGAGAAGAGGCAGGCATGCTGGGGGAGGTGTGTGTGGGTGTGTGTGTTGTGGAGGGGGTCTCTCATCGGTACAGCCCAGACCTCATATCCATATCGTTTGTATGCAATTACTCCACTCTCCTATAGGCTGTAGTGGCCAGTCGTATGATTGGCTCAGGCTGTTGTGGCCAGCCATTTGATTGGCTCAGGCTGTTGAGAATCAGACGTTCCTAGTAATAGCAGCTTCTCAGTAATATCATCTTGGTTATTGGTGTTGCTGCCAGTGTTGTTTTACAATGAGCAGGAACAGTGCTTATGTGTCTATCATCTTTAACCCAATCACATCTTGTTTAAGCTCCCATCCAGTCCTGCTGTCAGACTGAACACAGGGGAAAGAAAGCCATGAAAATGCCTGGTTCATTTGTTGCAGTTCTGAGGCACTCACACTAGTGCTGAGGGTGACTTTACTCTGCTCTGTAGGCAAGATAGGATAAGGCTGTGATGGCTGTACTGTAAGATAAGGTTGGACTGGGCTGGGCTGGACTGGACTGTACTGTACTGGGCTGGGCAGGGTTTGACACGTCAGTTGTAATAAGCAGCTTTTGTGTGTTTGTGTGCAGGTAGAGGTTCTTCTGAGCGAGCGAGAGGCCTGCATCGATGCTATGGAGCAGATCAGCGTGAAGCTGCACAGCCTGCAGTACTGCAGCTCAACACACAGGAGGCGCTCACACACACGTGCGGTCAAAAACAGCAGGTAAGACCTCAGTCCTGACCCTGCAGCCAGACAAAGGAAGGAGAGGAGAGGAAAGGGGGAGGAGAGGGGTAAGAGAGGGAGGAGAGGAAGGGGAGGGGGGAGGAGAAGGGTGAAGGTAAGAGGAAAGGGGGAGGAGAGAAGAGAGGAAAGGGGGAGGAAAGGAGAGGAAGGGGAGGAAAGAAGAGGAGAGCAGAAGGGTGGAGGGGGCGAGGAGAGGGAAACATTTGACAGTGCAACAGAACAGAGTGGCAGTACAGTATAACATGTGCTGCAGTTGTGGGTTTAAACATGGCCCTTAAAGAGAAGAGCTGCACCCGGTGTTCCAGTCCTTCTGTCTGTTTGTTCACAGCACAATGACATGTCAAACAGCCACTATCGTGTTAGCTTCACACCGGTAATATTGTAATCTGCCTGCTACAGCAGAAACCACTACGTCTCAGACTTGGTCATGGTCCCACACACAGACACACGCATATAGACACTCTCTCTCTCCCACACACACACGCACACACACGCATCCTATCATCCTAGCACCAGCTAGTCCATCACTCCTCCAGCTTGGTCATGGTTCTCTCTGCTGTTTCATGGCTTACTTTGAGGAGCTGCCACCCTCTGTGTTTATCACCACCACACAGGAGCAACACAGACACACACACAGACACACACACACAGACAGACACACACACACAGACACACACACACACACAGACAGACACACGCAGAAGAACAGAGTGAGTGAGTGAACGTTCAGTCTGTGTGTGTGTGTGTGTCCTGGCTTGCTATAAGGCTTTGCTGTTAATGCTCTGAAAGCTCTCATTCTAATGATTGATTTGGTGGAAACCAGTCCTGGTCTTGTGAATGTTAATGACGTGTGGGCTGCTCAGGGATTCATTGTTTGGACTCTGTGGCCTCCTTCTGTACGGTGCCTGCAGCCTGCAGGGAGAAGCAGGCCAAGTCCACCCTCCTGTCCTGCCTCGCTCTGCCTCTCTGTTTCTATCTCCCTCTGCCTCCATCTCCATCTACATCTATCTCCCACTGCCTCTCTGCCTCCATCTGCCTCTCTGCTTCCATCTCCCTCTGCCTCTCTGCCTCCAGCTCCCTCTGCCTCTATCTCCATCTGCCTCTCTGCTTCCATCTCCCTCTACCTCTATCTCCATCTGCCACTCTGCCTCTATCTCCCTCTGCCTCTATCTCCATCTGCCTCTCTGCTTCCATCTCCCTCTACCTCTATCTCCCTCTGCCTCTCTGCCTCCATCTGCCTCTCTGCAACTTTATCTCTTCCTCTCCATGTGTCTATCCATCTATCTCTCCATCCAGCTCTCTCCCTCTCTCCCTCTGTCAGACTATCTCTCTACCGCTTCATGCCTTTATGCCCTTCTCTGCATTTCCATCCATTTCACTACATCTGTCTTCTCCACCGCTCTATTGCTCTACCTCTCTCTACCTCTCTATCTGTCTGCCTCTCTCTGTGCCTCTCTATCCATCCACCCCTTTATTTCTCTGTCTTTCTATCTATCTACCAACCTCTTAATCTCTCTACAATTCTATCATTCTCCCCCATCTCTCTATCTCCCTCTACCTTTCTACCAGTATATCTCTACTTTTCTATATCTCTATACCCCTCTGTCTCTCTACCCCTCCATCTATTCTCTGTCCACCTCTCCAATCCCTTCATCTCTCTACCTCTCCATCTGTATATGTAGTATTCCAGATGTGATGGACTTCAACACTACACCAGCATGCCTCTCTAGAGACCCCCCCGTCACCCCCACAGCAACCCCACTGTTGAGGGCACAGGGGCGTGGCCCCTCATAAGGGCCCCTGGAGACAACCCTCCCTCAGGCCTCCCCATTCAACACAATAACACATGTCCTACCTTCTCTTTCTCATACAGTGTGTGTGTGTATGTCAGTTCGCTTGTGTTTGTATGTGTGTGAGTGCCTATGCGCTCCAGCATGCTAGTGTGTGTTGGCCCCTGCATGTGTGTGTGTTTGAGAGATTGTGTGCACGCGCGCGTGTGTGGGACTGGCTGCTGCTCGGTCGCTCTATCAGCTACAGTAGAGCAGAGCTGCTGTCTACCAGGCAGCGTCCTCTGAGCTGGGGGGAGATGGATGTTAAATGGCTTTGGAGAGAATAGAGAAGAGAAGACACATCCATTGTGGCGCTGCGCACTGTCAGCTGGGGCCACTGCAGCCATCCTGCACACCTCATAGACTACGCTTAACATTTAACGCATGCCTCCTCTCCTCCTTGTCAGGAGGGGGAGAGGGGGGAGGAGAGAGAAAGGGGGGAGGGAGAGAGGGAGACGGGGAAGGGGGAGAGAGTGAAGGTGCTAAAGAGAAAGGATGAAGGGGGGGAGACAAAGGGATGGAGAGAGGGAGACAGGGAGGGGGAGAGAGTGGAGGTGCTAAACAGAAAGGATAGAGGGGGGGAGACAAAGGGAGGGAGAGAGAGAGACAGGGGAGGGGGAGAGAGAGAGACAGGGGAGGGGGAGAGAGTATAGGTGCTAAACAGAAAGGATGGAGGGGGGGAGGAGAGAGGAAGACTGAGTAGATGTACAGTAAGTGCTCGGTACACAGGCAGAGGCTGCAGACGGAGATAGACGATGACAGTTCAGAAGGCTGAAGCTCGTCTCCCTGCATCCCTCCGTTAGAACCACATCCTGTGTTCTTGAAGCCCGCCAGCCTGTTAACATCCTGCCCCCGGAGATTACAAGCAGTTAGTTTAGCATTAGAGCAGAGGAGACACGAGAGAAAACAACACTTTTGTTTGAATGTTATCTATTAACCGCTACTTGTACAAATGTCTGTTTTTTTACTGCATTTACATTTTTATTCATTTACATTTTTATTCATTTTAGTCCACGCACATACCACACGCAGGAAAGCAAAGGTAGAACATGCATTATTTCTTCTTCTGTATAATGAGCTGGGAGCCTCTGGGAGGACTTCCTCTCCCAGTGTTCTTGTCACATCATTTCCTCCTTCCTGCTCTCGTGGAAGTGATGCGTCTTGTAGCCAAGGACTCACAGATATTCCTCCTGTTGTGGGATTTTGTTGTGGCTGTGTTTGTCAGCTCAGTGATGCTAATTAGTTTACAACCAGGCACCGAAAATTACACATGTACTGGGCCAACGTCAAGACTAGAACTTTGCTAAATGCTTTGCTCTGGTAAATTGAAATACAGACAGTTTGTGTGTATGCGTGTGTTTGCTTTTATGTTTATGCCATTCTGCGTGTGTGCATAACAACTTCTGGCTCTGCCGTTTATTTATATAATGTCATTCACAGTTTTCTTTTCCGCACTTGGTCCAGGGATTCAATTCTCCAGATAGCTGTGAGTGTGTGTGTGAGTGTGTGTGTGTGTGTGTATGTATGGGAGAGCACCAACTATGTGACAGACCAGTCAGAATTCTCTCGTGTGCCAGTCTGAGCCACACTGCATCTCTGATGTTAATAAAGCTGTAGTCGGCCCTCACACTTACGCTGACAGTAATGTGTGCATTTGAGCAATTGCCCTTCATCTCTGTTATAAATAATTGATGTTGTTTCATTGGGTGGTGGTGGTGATGGTGGTGATGGTGAGGGTGAGGGGGGGGGGCTTGGAGAGCCAGGGGGGCTTGGAGAGCCAGGGATCTGGGGTCGCAGGCTTCATGTGGGGAGTTGAGGTTTGTTCCCCTCTGGAGAAGTTGCTATCATATAACGATCCACACTAATCTCCTCTCCTCCAGCCTGCAGGAGTTTGAAGCAGAGTACCAGGAGCTCTGGGATTGGCTGATGGACATGGATTCAGTGGTGACGGACAGCCACCAGCTGATGATGTCAGAGGAACAGAGGCAGCATCTCTACAAGGTTAGTCTGCTGCTTCTCTCCATCCCTCCTTCCTTCCCTCCATCCCTCCTTCTCTCTATCCCTCCTTCCCTCCATCCCTCCTTCTCTCCATCCCTCCATCTCTCCATCCCTCCTTCTCTCTGTCTCTCCATCCCTCCTTCTCTCCGTCCCTCCTTCTCTCCATCCCTCCTTCTCTCTGTCTCTCCATCCCTCCGTCCTGGGGGGCCTCAGTCTGACCAAAGAGAATGTGATTACAAGACAGCAGGGCCCCAGGAGGCCTCTGTGGATTCGCCCACGTGTGTGTGTGTCTATGTGTGTCTGTGCGTGTTGGTGTGTGTCTGTGTGTGTGTCCATGCAAGTGTAATTTTTCTATTGTTTCAGAGCTCCTTTTATCAAATTCCATGAGGTTTCGCTTCATAAGAGTCAGAGATGTAATGATGAAGGTATCATAGAAAAGAGAGAGGAAGAGAGAGGAACAGAGAGTGGAACAGAGGGAAACAGAGAGTGGAACAGAGAGTGGAACAGAGAGTGGAACAGAGAGGGGAACAGAGAATGGAACAGAGAGAGGAACAGAGAGAGGAACAGAGAGGAACAGAGAGAGGAACAGATAGGAACAGAAAGGGGAACAGAGGGAGGAACAGAGAGAGGAACAGAGAGAGGAACAGAGAGAGGAACAGAGAGGGGAACCGAGAGAGGAACAGAGAGAGGAACAGAGAGAGGGACACAGAGAGGGACAGAAAGGGGAACAGAGAGAGGAACAGAGAGAGGGACAGAGAGAGGAACAGAGAGAGGAACAGAGAGAGGGACAGAGAGAGGGACAGAGAGAGGAACAGAGAGAGGAACAGAGAGAGGGACAGAGAGAGGAACAGAGAGAGGAACAGAGAGAGGAACAGAGAGGGGGAACAGAGAGAGGAACAGAAAGGGGAACAGAGAGAGGAACAGAAAGGGGGACAGAGAGAGGAACAGAGAGAGGGACAGAGAGAGAGGAACAGAAAGGGGAACAGAGAGAGGAACAGAAAGGGGGACAGAGAGAGGAACAGAGGTATCTTAGTGGACCCACCACAACTTAATAGAATAGGCAACATGAGGAAGAGGACACCCCAGGTCTCACCAATCAGAGACAGAGAGAGAAAGATGGATGGCTGGACAGGGAGACAGGGAGCAAGAGAGACCATCAGACAGGGCTTTAGAGAGAGCGCAGACCAGAAAGAGCAGACAAGACAGAGAGGAGAAGGATGATGGAGTGAGGCTGAGACTGAGTGTGAACAAGGAGATAGAAGGGAGAGAGAGAACGAGAGCAGTTTCATGGAGGTAGAAAGGTAGCAACAGAGCTGGCGAGAGACAGAGAGAGAGAGAGAGAGGAGAGAGTGAGAAAGAGAGAGAGGAGAGAGTGAGAAAGAGAAAGAGGAGAGATTGAGAGAGAGAGATGAAGTGAGAGAGCGAGAGAGAGATGAAGTGAGAGAGATGAAGTGGAGAGAGAGAGAGATAGAGGAGAGTGAGAAAGAGAGGAGAGAGTGAGAGAGAGATGAAGTGAGAGAGCGAGAGAGAGATGGAGTGAGAGTGAACGTGAGAGTGAGAGTGAGAGTGAGAGTGAGAGTGAGAGAGAGAGAGGAAATGAGAGAGAGAGAGAGAGAGAGAGAGCAGGTGAGGCAGCATCAGGAGGGAGTGATGCAAAGTGCTGATAGAGGAAGAGGATCCTCCTTCAGCCTTCATAGGGGTCTTTTCTCTATGCATTTTTATTAGTGATAGATAAAAGTGCCCATATTGTGTCAGGTCAATATGTTTGTTGATGATTAAAGCCAACTGATTTGAGCCATGATATTGATTTGGTTCCCTCTCCCTTCAGATAAATATGTAGTAGTCTGCAGCATGGTCTGTTTCATCTAAACAGGACACACATTTGCAAACACACTTGCAGACACACACACATACACACACACATACACACACACACACACACAGGCAAACACACCAAGACACAGACACACACACACAGAGCTTATCAGATGATGAGGTAGAGCGGAGCAGAGCAGGTCAGAGCAGAGCAGACAGTAAATCAGCCTCATTTAGTCTGTTTTTATTGTACCACTTCTGACACTCGTCATCCTGGAATGGCTGTGAACATATGGCAGACTTCAGAGCAGCAGACTGTGAATCATGAAGAAATAAAATTAATAACCACCTTCAGAGCAGCAAACAATATAATGACCAGCAACACCCCTCCCCCTTCTCTCTGACTCTCTCTCTCCTTTTCTGTCTGACTCTCTCTCTCTCCTCCCTTTCCCTCCCCCCCAACCCCTCCTCACTCCCCCCCAGCCCCCCCCCCCCCGAAGGTCATCTTCAAGGTCAAAACTAATCTTCTGTCTCATCTTGCATATTGACCTCCACATTAGGCACATGTGCAATTCTCTATTGCAGTAAAATACCACACAGCCTATGCCTTCATTAGTACAGAAGCTTTTATATGTCCAACAGAAACCAGACTGGAGTCCTCCTCTGTTCATTCTCAATCTACCGAATCCACGAGACACACAGGGAGGTCAGGGTGACTCCCCCTCTCTGACGATTCATCAAACTTCTCTTTTTGTTGTGAGTTTGGCTCATTTTTAGATGTCAACGAAACAACAGTGAAGTGCTTCCTCTTTACAGCCACGTCCCTGAGTGGCGTTCAGACATCAAACGCCGCTGCTCGGACGTGTGTGTGTTCTCGGATGTGTGGGAAGCGTCCCGGGTCACGGCTGTGTGTGTGTGTGTGTGTGTGTGCGTGCGTGTGTGTAACAGCATAGAGAGAACATTGGGATGAGTTTAACCTGTTGTCATACAGGGAGGTTTCCGGATGCAACTTTTCATTTGTTTTGTTTGACGATACATTATTTATCAAAGCTGTCAGTGACTATATCCTGCAAATTATTGATTAGGGTAAAAGATCAGCTCAATTTGTTCATAAAAGATACTCAGGTATTCATCTTGGATTGAATATTCATAATCATGATGCATGCATGAATATTTGATTGCATTGGATCTGTTTTTTTTTGTGTGTGTGTGTGGATGTGTTAAGTTTCTCAGTGAAATATTGATGGAGTCTTGACAGTGTGTCTTCTCCTGGTGAAGGTGTCTGTGGTTTGTCCTGTGGCCATTTCCCTTCCCTCAGACAAACAGAGCGAAGACATGTTGTTCTGTAGGACTCTTCCAGAGTTCAGGTTGAGAACCTGCTGGTGTTCTGCAGCAGGGAGCAGGTGGACTTCACAACCTCTCTGCTCCCTCCATGGTGACCCCTCTGGTGTCTGCCGGTGACCAGGGCAACAGCAGGATGTGTGTGTATGTGTCTTCGGCAGCGTGTGTGTGTGCGTGTCCGTCTGGAAGAACATAGCCTCCATTATGGCTGCTCCTCTATCAGAACAGAGCTTCTGAAGAAACACATAGTAGAAGCTTCTGGAAGGATGGCACTGCTGGTCACCGTTGAACGTTCTAGAAGGTTAATATGTTGACTTCAGAATACTGCTAATGTGTTCTGGAATGTTCATGTAGGTTCAAGAATGTTGATGAATGCATTCTACAATGGTGGTTGATGCAGTAGTTGCTTCATTGTTTGGTTGATAGCTTTGAGGGAAGGATTAGCAGGTGTGCGTGCGTTGTGGTTTGATGGTAGTCAGTGAAGGATTAATGTGCCTGTGTGCGTGTTTGTGGAAAAAGCGAGGGTGTTGATCTGCATTATGTCTGCCTACATGAGTCTGTTGGGTGTATCTACAGAATGACGCAGTGTCTGTGTGCGCGCGTGTGTGTACGCATGTGTGTGTGCATGTGTATGTGTTTTATGTAGCATGAGCAGGTGGTGTTTAATGTGTGGATTGAGCTCCATGGTGCTTTCAGAACAGTCACTCACTGTCAGATAGCTATATACTGGCACAGGATCAACACACACACACATGCATGCATGCATGCATGAGTGGATGATACAGTATATTTCATGTTGAGCAGCATGTAGGAGAGGGTAAAGGACAGATTGACTAGTGTGAGTATGCATGTGGGTTCACTCTTTGTCTGGAGCAGATCAAGGCCTGTCGTCTTGGCTACTCAAACGTCTCTCAGAACGGCCTCTGTGCCGCTGAAATTCAACAGAAATTTCAGTCTGACATCCTGGTGAAACTTGATTGAGGTTCTCGAGACGATAACGACAGTTATTTGCTTTCACTTTCCCGTTCTGTTGATCTGTCTGTGATTTCTTCTTCTTTAGAACGTGTCCCGATCCAGTCACTGACAGTGGCCTCTCCACCCTCTTCTACCCCTCCCTCCCCCCTCCCTCCCTCCCCCCTTCCCCTAATGAGGGCATGGAGTGTCCTGCCTCCCCTCATCCCTCCCCCCTCCTCCCCTGCCTCCCTTCAGTGTGAACAGACCCCCAAACGTAATTAAAAGACACAGTGTGCTTCCAGAATGCTACGATTCAGCCCGTCTCCATGACAACCCCAGCAGCCACTTCCAAAAGTAAACAAAAGTTTTTTTTGAGGCTGCGACTTAGCGATTAATAAAACTCTTCCGGGACAGCTTGCTACGGTGAATACACCCTGGCAGTCACAGGGGCACTGTGCGGTCCTCACAGGAGGTAGTTTGTGTGTGTGTGTGTGTATGTGTGTGTGTGGATGGGTGTGAGAGAGAAAACGAGGGAGTGAGAGAGCAGGAAAGATTGTAATTTGTGATTCATTCCTGCTTCGGTACGTTTTGATACTGTCGAACCACACTACATGTCAACATTTGTATTTCCCCCACTACCACGGTACACTCTGTATCCGCTGTTATCTAAACCGGCGTAGAGAAATGTGATTATAGCACAGTGGCCATCCAGTCCTGGTGCTGGCCAGAGAGCCAGGCTGGGAACAATCCTCTGATTGTGCCAGTGCTGGCCTGGGCATCCCACCACGTGACAAAGGACGGCAGACCGGCTCTCTCGCCCAGTTTTTCTTTCTCTCTTCCTCTTCATTTCCTTTTTTTTCTTTTTTCTATCTCTCTTTTCCTCCGTTCCTCACTCTCTCTTTTGATCTCTTCTTCTCTCTCTCTGTCCTCGTCTCTGGCTATCCCTCCATCTCCTTCTGTCCCTTCTAGAAAAGGTCTTGTTCTACATGTAGACTCTCCTGTCTGTCAGCCACCTGCCCTTTGATCCCACACCCCCTCGAGCCTGGCCAAAACACTCTGTCTCTCATTCTCTCACTCTCTCTCTCACTCTCACCCTCTCAACCCAACCAGCATGACAGCCTGTACTTTCTCACCCTCTCACCCTTATTCTCACCCTGGTATCATGCCCAGCCAACATACAGTCACCCAATCTCCCTCTTCCTTCTCAGTATATCCACCACTCTCCTCTCCCCTCCTCTCCTCCCCTCTCCTCCTCACCTCAACTCTCATCCCCTGTCCTCCTCTCTCCTCTCCTCCCCCTCCTATTCTGCCCTCTCCTCTCTTCCTCCCTCCCATTCTCCCCTCTTCTCTTCTCTCCTCTCCTCACCCCTCCTCTTCTCTCCTCCTCTCCTTCCTCTATCAGCAGTGCTGGGGCAGATGCCAGTGTTGGTGTACAAAGACTTCAGTGTGAGGATTGAAAAAGTTCCCATCCCTGGTCTTGTGTATTGCCAGCTCATGTACATCAACAAGGTGGATGTGTCTTCACCGTGACAGTGTTTAGAGGCTGTCCTGTTGGTTCACAGGTTGTTCACTATGCGCTGTGCATTGTGCGAGCTCTGTGGTGTGTGTGTGTGTGTGTGAGTGTGTGTGTGTGTGTTGGTGAAGTGCTCAAGCCAGATGGCAGCCTGTTATGTGTGTGTGTGGGTTTCAAAGAATACCGTGAGCATGCAGGGAGATGATCATATCAAGAAGCCCGCCTTGACTCTGAATGAACGCAATTCACAGATCAAGCCTTGTAGTTAGAGGATGTCCAATCCAAGATCAAGCTACAGGATGATCAGATGCTTTAGTTGGTGGCAAAGGAACATTGAACTCAGAATTTTATTCAGCCTCAGTGACAAGTGTCTCAGTTTCTCTCACACTTGTCAAAACAAACACACAAATACATCGACACACGCACCCACACACACAATACATTATTATAGTCGGTCAACAGGCAATATTTTTTCCCTCTGTAAAAACATGATTTTAGCTGGCTCTCCTCCGCTCCTCCTGTCCACACCTGCCTGCCAATCCACCAGACCCCTCCTCCCTCCCTTACTACCTCCTTCCGGCTGGTTCCATGGTAGCCAAGCTAATGACAATGCTTATCGCGGCTACCCCACTGCTAGATTCTAATTTCAAATAGCCCATGGTGCTACCAGGGACGCCAGGCAAGAACCCACCACACAAACACACATACAAGCACACACACACACACACACAAGCACACACACACACACACATACACACAGGCACACACACAAGCACACATACGTGTGCACACACACATAAGCATGCACACACACACACAAGCACACACACAAGTACACACACACACAGAAGCACACACACCTGCTCATTAACTCTCTTCTAAAACCCAATCAGTCTCACGCTAGCGTAGTGAGCCTGGACCCTACAGAGGGACCCCTGTGTGATGCTTCACACACACACACACACACACACACACACACTCATACACAACACACGCACTCATATACAACACACACATACACATACACACACGTAACACAGTCACACAACACACTCACATAACACACACTCACACTCATACACAACACATTCACACACAACACACACACTCATACACAACACACGCAACACAGTCACACATCACACTCACATAACACACACATTCACACTCATACACAACACACTCACACACAACACACACACTCATACACAACACACTCACACACAAGACACTCACACGCAACATGCACACTCACTCACACAACATATGCAATACAGTCACACTCACATAACACACACAGACTCACACAACACATACAGACACACATGCAGAAATGCCCACGCACACACTGAGGTATTCTGTGCCGTTGGTCAGCGAGGTGGAGGTGTGTGCGGAGGTGAGTATGGAGAGCATTAGGATCGATCCCCAAGCTCTGCTTGATTCTCCCATTACTGGTCACGTTGCCATAACAACACTTGAAAGGCTAGGGTTACGGAGTGTGGGTTGACTTTGGAGCTGTTGTTGCCTGCTGGTTTACCTGCTTGTTGGTTTGGTTTTGGTTTGCATGCGTGTGTGTGTGCTGAGTAGAGAGACATCATGATAAAAA
>BROE01000009.1:5228188-5310448 GCA_036571765.1 Plecoglossus altivelis
TTAACAACACTGACAAGGCTAGCCGCGTACATGAGTGTGGGATGACTTTGGAGCTCGTTGTTGCCTGCTGGTTTACCTGTTGTTGGTTTTGGTTTTGGTTCTGCATGCCGTGCTGTCGTGTGCTGACAAGTAGACGCACAACATCGATGATAAAAAACGCTCGTAGCTTCCACGTGGAGGTAAAACAAGATGTGCTTGAATCACACACCCCTCCACCCCTCTATCTCTCCATCCTACCTCCCTCTCCACACCTTCCATCTCTCCACCCCTCTATCTCTCGTTGCTCTCCTCTCCCCTCCACCCCCAATTGTGCCATCCTCCACCCCTCCATCTCTCCATGCCTTCCACCCCCCCATCTCTCCATCCCTCCACCCCTCTATCTCTCCATCCCTCCTCCCCCTCTACCCCTCTACCCCCTCCATCCCTCCACCCCTTCCTCCCCTCCACCCCTCCCTCCCCTCCGCACTCCTCACCATCCATTCCACCCCCTCCTCTCCTCCATCCCTTCCATGGAAGGCACATACAAGGCACATACTTGTGTCACGTCAGTCGGAGCTCCAACTGGCTGTCGTGTGCATGATGTGTTCTCCAGATTCTGAGCTACACCTAAAACCACACCATGACCTCAGACTAGATGCAGAGAGCACACCTTGAGCTCAGACTAGGTGCAGTACCATCATATTAACACTAGATGGCAGACTCTCCCCCAGCAGCCAGGGGCTAGCCACAATTGTGTCTGTGGGGGGTTATGAGAGTTAGGGACAGGATCCTCCATGGTGGATGTGACAGACAGACAGACAGACAGACAGACAGACAGACAGACAGTCAGACAAACAGACAGACAGACAGACAGACAGACAGATGGTCAGGCAGACAGTCAGACAGTCAGACAAACAGACAGACAGATAGGTGGACAGGCAGACAGACAGACAAACAGACCAGCCCTTCTACAGCTCCAGTATGCTCCAGTCTTGATATCTAGATTGTTATTATCATCTAGCAGAAGCAGGAAGCCCCAGAGACTCAGTGAATCTTGTGTTTCTTCGCTCCCTAATATTTTTGTTGTCAGCACTTGTGATGGTGGTCCCATTACAAGCCGATGCATTATTCACTAATACAAATAAGGCTGTTGACAAGAGCAAAGCATGCCATTTACTACTCTGGTCTGGTTGCGGCTGAATTCAGGCTGGGGAAGTGAGTGTGTGGATTCATTAGCAGAGCGTCTGGTTAGCATGGAGGCGTTCTGTACGGTATTGCTGGGGCCTCTTGACCAGAGAAACAACACACACACACACTGGAATCTTCCTCAAAGTCTGGACGTGGTTCTGGACAGTGAGAGGTTCAGGAGAGGAGAGGATCATCTCTAGTCCTCTGCTCTCTCTCTGCTCTCTCTCTCTGGTCTCTCTCTCTGCTCTCTCTCTCTCTCTCTCTCTCTTTGCTCTCTCTCTGGTCTCTCTCTCTCTGCTCTCTCTCTCTCTCTCTTTGCTCTCTCTCTGGTCTCTCTCTCTCTGCTCTCTCTCTCTCTGGTCTCTCTCTCTCTGCTCTCTCTCTCTCTCTCTGTCTGTCTCTGTCACTGTTTCTCTCTCCCTCTATCTTCTCATCACTTTTCTCTCTTCACAATACGTCACTTCACTCTCTCTCACCACCAGCTCTCTACGTTTTTTTCTTTCCACAAACTGCATCTTTCCACCTCCCTTGCCCCCTGCACAAACACACACCCTCAAACACACATTCTCTGTTTTCTGTGTAGACCATTGAGCGAAAAGGCATTTCCCTGTAGCTAGGCGATGATCTGGTGTTAGCATTCCATCCAGAAAGGAAGAGAGAGGGGGGGGGTGTAGTTTGTGGGAACAGAGGGGGGGAGTTCACACGTCCAGCATGACAGCAGAGATGGAGGGCTGGGGCGGGGTGGGGACAGATTCTTTACCCTAATTGTTACCGAATACGTCCAACATTCTGACAGAAAGAAAAAGAGAGAGAGAAAGTGCGAGCGAGAAACAGAAGGAGAGAGCAAGAAGCAGAAGGAGAGAGCGAGAAACAGAAGGAGAGAGCAAGAAATGAGTTTGTGAGAAAGAAGGCAAAGAGTAAGGGAATAAGAGATGCGTCCAGTAACAGGCCAGTACAGTAGTTAGGGGAGGAAACATATTGCAGATGGATCCTCTTACTGTAATTTAAAGCTGGCTAGCTTTTAGTCTAGAGGACGACTTTAATGGCATGTTGATGCGGTGACGTAATATTGGCCCTCTCTCTCTCTTTCATTTCTCCTTCCTGAATGAGGGGCCAACAACCATGCAGCCTCCTTTCATTTGATTGGCCGGCAGCCAGGATGTGAGCAGCGTCAGTAGATACAGTCACACAGTTGTGCATCAGTGTCCTCTGTGGTGTGATGACATACAGTACACACACACACACACTTGACATGGTCAGATGACACACACACACACACACACACACACACTTGACATAGTCAGATGACACACACACACACTTGACATCCTAGGCGACATAGTCAGATGACACACACAGTGTATTCCCCGAGGCATCTTGAGTCTCAGTCACACTTCCTGGTTTGCGCCCTCTCCTGCTGGCGTGTCTTCATATGCAGAGACAGCAGATCCGTTACACTGCCTTTTTACGGAGGCGGTGTTTCGTTTTTACGCCTCCTCGCAGTTTGGTGTAAAAGCTCTGGACATGAAATGAGGAGTCATGGTTGTGACGGCATCAAGCTGACCAGCGGAGCTGCATCGCTGTGTGAAAGAGACAGCCGGCATGGCGGGACCTCACACACCAGCAACAACAATGACGTCACGCTTCTGATTGCGATATGGCCGGCCTGGCTTCTAAAATGCCAAGCATGCGTCCTACACTACACAGAGCAGTGAACCAAGCCTTGAACCTGGCCAGAACGTTCTGATGGATACTGTACATCCACCGTTTACTTGACATCTGCGTTTGTGTGTGTTTGTGCAGTCTTTAACTCTCTCTCTCTCTCTCTCTCTCTCTCTCTCTCTCTCTCTCTCTCTCTCTCTCAGAGAGACACACGCACACAGACACACACAGACACATTCTGTCTTCTGCTTGCATGTGAGGTATGCTCCAGTCAACATTACACAGAGAGAAAAATGAATATGAGGCGGCAGAGGAGAATCTTAATTAATGACAGATTACATTTCCACGGCCCAGAACCCTGAAATTACACAAGCCTATGAGCCGCTCCTAATTTCATATGTAATTGTCGCATCGTGTTGCTGCTTCCTATATCTACATTTTTCATTACGTTTTTTTTTTTTTTGGCAAGTGACTGAAAAATAGTGGAAAAGAGAGGAAAGAGAGAGGGGGGGGGGAATGCTGATTGTCTTTGACATAGAACCACATTGAAATGGTAAATCGCTTTAAGCTGCAGATAAAAGAAACTTAGCTCGGCGAGGAATCCTCCTGGAGCGCCAGGGCTGTGGTTGGCTGGGAGGGAGGAGGCGGTGTTGTGTGAAGTTCTTCTTCTGCTGTTCGCTATCCTACCCCAGGGACTTCCTGTCTCCTCCCGCTGTTAGAGGAAGTGTTGAGGCAGCTGCACAGACCTTCAAAGTAGCCTGACGAGTGTCTAGCAGGGTGCGTGTTTCTGGCTGTCTCGCTGTCTGTCTGTCTGTTGCAATGTTGGGGAACAGGCACCGGGTCAAGCAGCATCGTGTAGTGTTTTGAGCTGGAGGATGTTGGCTATATTAGTCAGTAGTTGAGTCTCTCCAGGGAGGAGCCTCTGCTTGGAGCTGTCACTCATCATAAACACCACACGCAGGATGGGGAGAGAAGAAGATGACGTCTCTCCCTGTCACGTACTACACAGGTACAGTGTTTGCAGGTTTCTGCTGGTTCAGTGTCCTTGTCCCTATTAGACAGCTGATAAGCAGATGGAATGAGATCATATTTTACTGTGCAGTTTATTTCTCCTTCAATTGGTTACTAGGGACTTCTGTTACTTTGTACTTTCTATAATGCATTGCTGAATCTGGAGTCCACAGTAAAAGGCACATACAATAACCGACACACGCCTGCACATACACACATTCACACGCCTGCACACACACACATTCGCACTCCTGCACATACACACATTCACACGCCTGCACACACATTCACGCGCCTGCACATACACACACACACACACACTCACAAGCCTGCACGCACACACACTCACACGCCTGCACACACACACACTCACACGCCTGCACACACACACACACGCCTGCACACACACACACACACGCACACTAGTCAGCGTGTCTGGGTTCCTGGTGGTGTTTCATTTATCACCAGCCTCTCCCTCTGACCTTGACACCCTGCTCATTAGAATAAAGACCATCTAGCGTTTAGACTAGCATTGTTCCCCATCAGCGCATGCACACACACACACACACACCCACACACACACACGCACCAACACACACACACACGCACACTAACACACACACACACACACACTCACAAACTCACAGACATGCATACATGTCCTCACACTCAGACATGCACACACACACACACACACTGGCCATAAAGAAACCAAATGCTGTTTGATGATCTCTCCACTGCCTGCTGTGATTGGCTGCTGCCTTGTCTGAGTGGGCAGAGAGAGATGTAGGAAGTTGCTCTTTCATTTCTTTTGTCGTTTTCGTCCATCGCAGAAACCGAAGAGCAGTTTTCTGTTCAACAGAGGAGAGGGCCGAGAGACATGGAAAGGACAGGGATGGGGGGGAAACTGGAGCGGAGGAATGGTGTTCTGCTTTTTTAGTCTTTTGCAGTGAGGAATGACCTCTCTTCTTTCTCTCATCTCCTCCCTCATCCCTCCATTCCAAGGTCTCCATCCATCTCCATCATCTACCACATCAGTCATGAGTGGCCGGTGGGAAGAGAGATGGGAGGGGGGGGGGGGGTTTTTTTTTTTTTTTTTTTTTTTTTTTTTTTTTTTTGGGGGGGGGGGGGGGGAAGCGATGGGTAGAAAATGTCGGCCGTCTCCTTCGATATAATTAGAATTCAATTATTAATGAGCAATACTTAAAAAAGATTGTTTTATGATCTTCTATTAGTGGATTCACAATTCATTTTCATATTTGTCATTTAATTTATATCGTGGATAATGCAATATAGGCATCAATTAACAATGCATGGTCGGTGGAATGTGATTTCCTTCCAACGTACGAGTGCGTAAAAAGAGAGTGAGCGAGAGTGTTGGTGGGTGTCAGATGCACGTCTATTTCAACTAAGACTGTGCTGCTGCTTAGCAGAGGCCTTCTCACAGCCCCGCACTCTCTCCTGACCCAGGAGCCCTCAGTAGGGGCCCTTTGTAGGGGCCCTCAGTTGGAATTCCAGTAGGAGCCTTCAGTAGGGGCCTTCAGTAGGGGCCTTCAGTAGGAACCCTCAGTAGGATCCCTCAGTAGGGACCTTCAGTAGGGGCCCTCAGTGGGGTTGACAGGGCAGAAGAGGGACGGACGAATGGATGGATGGATGGACAGACGGATGGATGTATGGACAGACGGATGGATGTATGGACAGACGGATGGATGTAGGAAGGTTGGAATGGTGGGCTGGCTTATGATATTCTTTCCTTTCTTAGTTTGCTGATAAAGAAATACCTCAGTCTTTGACAGGAGCAAAAACGAGATGAGTGGAGGAGAAGTGGAGAAGATAGGTGTCTCGAAGGCTGAGCTGGAGGAGATCTGTGGGTTAAGCCGAAAAAGCTAGAGATGGCAGAATCCTGACCCAGAGAGAGACAGACAGAGTAACAGAGAGAGAGAGAGACAGACAGAGTAATAGAGAGAGAGAGACAGACAGACAGAGCAATAGAGAGACAGGGAGAGACAGACAGAGTAATAGAGAGAGAGACAGAGAGAGAGAGACGGAGAGAGAGAGACAGACAGAGTAACACAGAGAGAGACAGAGTAACAGAGAGAGAGAGAGACAGAGAGAGAGACAGACAGAGTAACAGAGAGAGAGAGAGTAACAGAGAGAGAGACAGACAGAGAGAGAGAGCTGGAGGGGGGGAGGATAAAGGCACTCTTTGTCCTGTGCTTGAATGGCAGCATTAGCCATGGGCTTCCTATGGGCTTAGCCCTCAACCACTAGGAGGGAAACAGCAAGAAAACAAAGCCATAAACCATACACACCTCCTCAACTGCCTGTCTGTGTGTGTGTGTGTGTGTGTCTGTGTGTGTGTGTGTCTATGTGTGTGTCTGTGTGTGTCTGTGTGTGTGTCTGTGTCTGTGTGTGTATGTGTGTGTCTGTCTGTGTGTGTGTGTGTCTGTGTGTGTGTATGTGTGTGTGTCTGTGTGTGTGTGTCTGTGTGTGTGTATGTGTGTGTCTGTCTGTGTGTGTGTGTGTGTCTGTGTGTGTGTGTCTGTATGTGTGTATGTGTGTGTCTGATGGCAGTTGAGCTCCCAACCAAGTTGTTAAACACAGAAGGAGACAGTGTTTTGACCCCCCGCAATATATATTTATTTGACTAAAGTCAACTTTTTTGCCATTTTCCCCCATAAAAGAGCCCTCTGTTTAGCCATTGTTTCCCAGCACGTCTGTGGGCATACTAGGAGTTTCATTGTCCGCCGAACCGCTTCAGAACCGACTCAGAAATCTGAATGATGCTTCCGGATCGGACTAAAGGAGGCGGTTGAAATTTCAAGAATTCCAACTGTTGTCCTCTGCTGTGACTGGACCAGATATATTGACAAATAAACAGTTATCCAGCACTCTTCCTCACCTCTGTTCTGACCTGGAGTTCCACAGTGTCTGCTCTGACATGAGCCCAAATGTTCTCCCCTGTTGAAAAGAAGGAAAGAAAGATAGAGGAAGACAGGGAGAGGAAAGAAAGAGAGAATGAAAGCAAATAAGAAAGGAGAGAATTTGGCTAAAACGATCCAAGGTCCCCTGCTGCCCTAGTGTAACTGACTACCTACTGAGAGAGAGAGACAGACAGACAGACACAGAGAAAGAAAGAGAGAGACCGACAGACACAGACAGAGAGAGAGAGAGAGAGAGAGAGAGAGAGCTGGAAGGAGATGGAGATATAGAGAGAAAACTCCAGTGCTTGACTCACCCAATGTTGAATGCCAGCGCTCTATACCACTAGTAAAATGGCTTATTCTCCCGGTCACCATGGTGACAATTACCAGTGTTTCAAGACCTTTTGTCCAGCAGGCTTTCTGAGCAGAGAGAGAGAGAGACACACACACACACAGACAGAGAGAGAGGCTTGTTCTTTGTTGAAAGGAATGATTCGATTTTCACCTAGTAAAAAAATGAACAAGCCCTTCTACAAGTTAGAGGTTTCCTTTTAGCTTAAAGGAGCAGTCTGTAATTCTATCTGAATTAACAGGTTTTTAATGTTTTCCTCTCCTTTTCTGAGAGCATACTGGATCGGACTTCCTGGTCTTTCAGGATTGGAGGACATCCATCTCAGAGGAGACACTGAGCCCTTCTCCTCTCAGCTGCACAGAGCTGACATCAATGGAGGGCCTCTCTTTCTCTCCCTCCTGCTCTCCCCTTTTCTCCCTCCCTCCCCCTACGCTCTATTACACTGCCCTTCCTCTCTCTCCTTCGGGGTTTTTTTTCCGGCGTTTCCCTCTCTCTCGTCTTTGAGCTGTATCTCTCCTTCTCCTCTTGTTCCTCTCTCCACCCCCCCCACCCCTCCTCGCTCCCCCTGTCTTCCTATCCTTTGACAGTGTCAACAACAAATTGTCAAAACTGAGGATGTTGGCATGGCACCAAACAACCACCCATCTCTCCTCCCCTCCCCTCCCACACCCACCTCTCCCCTCCACACGCCCTCTCCTCCCTTTCCCCATCCACCCCTCTCCTCCCCCTCTCCACCCCTAATACCAAAACTGATGAAGTAATTATCATATTTGTCAGCTTTGTTTTGGTGACGACTGTGCCACTGAAGGCGGTCTAATGCTGCAGTAGATAGATGGCTGAATACACACACTGAAGTTAGCACCAACAAGCTCGCACAGTCAGAGCTGCCAGTTGTTTGTTGTGAGATGGGTGGAGTTTCAGGCTTTTGGAATGTTGTGAAAGCAAGGTTGCTCAGTTGCTGAGGTGATCGGTCTTATCTCAGCGTATAAGCACATTTGTAGCTATGATGCGGTTCTGAAGGTAGACAGCTGGATTGGCATCCTGGGTTCAGTACCCCTGGGCCTTAATAAATAGTGGTGAAGGCTGGCTGCTGGCAGAGATAGTGTATTCATGCTAGTTATAGGAACATTGTGTAAACTGTAGCCTAACAGATGTAGTGTGATAATATAGACTACCTATTGCCAGGGAGGTAATGTGTTCAAATTGACTACATATAGCCAGGCAGGTAATGTGTTCAAATGAACTACATATAGCCAGGCAGGTAATGTGTTCAAATGGACTACCTATGGCCAGGGAGGTAATGTCTTCAAATGGACTACCTATAACCAGGGAGGTAATGTCTTCAAATGGACTACCTATGGCCAGGGAGGTAATGTCTTCAAATGGACTACCTATAACCAGGGAGGTAATGTCTTCAAATGGACTACCTATGGCCAGGGAGGTAATGTCTTCAAATGGACTACCTATGACCAGGGAGGTAATGTCTTCAAATGGACTACCTATAACCAGGGAGGTAATGTCTTCAAATGGACTACCTATGGCCAGGGAGGTAATGTGTTAACTGTATAAATTAATTTAAATACGGATGCGTCCGCCTCAGTTCATGGAATCTTACTTCTGTTGTCTCAACACGTCACAGAGTCTGAACAAACTTTAATTTAATGGATAAGATGAATCTACAAAAACGCATTAAATGTTTTCATGTATGACTGCATTTCTGCTGACATTTCCACTCTTTCGTGCTCATTAATATGTGGAATGAATTAAAGTTATGATTGCTTGTTGATTTTTTTCTCCGTCTATTTCCATCCGAATCCACCCTTCTAGGGTTTTTTTGGGAAGCTCACTCTGTTATTTTCCATGCCCCTTCAATATACACACAGGTCACCCCCCTATCACACACACAACACACATCACACACACACACCACACACAACACACACCACCACTTCCTCCTCTAGCTTCATATACCTGTCATCCCTACTTAGAAATGTACTTGCTCTCCTGGACCCAACCTCGCTGCTCCCCCCAGCTTCTTAAGAGCAGGCAGCAGCTGCACCCAACACAACACTCCTCAAACTCTCTTTATCTCATCATGATTCCTTGTCAGGAGTTCAGAGCTCATCTGCGTCATCTCTACCGGATCTGTCAGAGGTTAGGCACTTTCTACTTGTTGCAACTCGGTCTTTCCCTTGTCTTTAGACCATCTCTAATCCAGCTCTAGTCCAGCCCTAGTCCAGCTCTAGTCCAGCTCTAGTCCAGCTGTAGTCCGTCTGTAGTCCGGCTCTAATCCCATCTCTAGTCCAACTCTAGTCCAGCTGTAATCCGTCTTGGGTCTATCTCTAGTCCAGCTCTAGTCCAGCTGTAGTCCAGCTCTAGTTCAGCCCTAGTCCAGTTCTAATCCCATCTCTAGTCCAGCTCGAGTCCATCTGTAGTCCATCTCTAGTCCAGGTCTAGTCCAGCTCGAGTCCATCTGTAGTCCATCTCTAGTCCAGCTCTAGTCCAGCCCTAGTCCATCTATAGTCCATCTTTAGCCCAGGTCTAGTCCAGCGCTAGTCTACGTCCTCCCAGCTCTTCCTCCCCCCTACCTTATCTCAGCTCCTCCTCCCCCCTACCTTATTTCAGCTCTTCCTCCCCCCTACCTTATCTCAGATCCTCCTCCCCCCTAGATTATCTCAGCCCCCCCTACCTTATCTCAGCTCCTCCTCCCCCCTACCTTATTTCAGCTCCCCCCTACCTTATTTCAGCTCCCCCCTACCTCATCTCAGCTCCTCCTCCCCCCTACCTTATCTCAGCTCCTCCCCCTGGCCTCTTGTCCTGTGCAGTATGCAGATCTGCAGGTGTCTTAGCGTGCAGATCTGCAGGTGTCCTAGCGTGCAGACTGACTGCAGGCAGAAACTCGCCCGTGCATCAAGTCCCTTCTCTCAAACATTCTGCTCAGCATTTCAGCGCAAAACTTTGGATCTCATACATTTTAATCACCTCTGCCTATCTTCTCTTCTCCGTTAATGTTTAGACTTGCGATCAATGACATGCCATTTTTTAAACAAAAGAAGAGTCTTAAAATCAATATTTGCTGTCAACAAATAAATTGTATAATTTCCTGATAGTTAGACGGCCACATATTTACTTCTTTTTTTTCCTGCGAGCGTCGCTATTAAAAAGTGAAAAGGATGGATGACTGTGCGGAGCCATCTCCATCAGAAATGCCACAGTGAAAAATGTTTTCAGGACGTGTGACGGGAGAGAAAACCAACACAGAACACATTAAAATATTTAAATGTGCCGCTGCCGTAATGATAAATGACAGGATAAAACTAGAATCAAGCAGCTATTGATGCAGAAAATGAAAGGCAAGAGAGAGGAGAGAAGAATCAACCAATAATAGACGTCGGTGTTGAGGAGACTGGTGTCACCGTGTCACAGTTAGGATGCCTCTGAGTCTCCCAGCAGGAAGTGGCAGCTCCTCAGATCACATCACACACTATTACTGTTCCACGGCACCACGGTTAGCTTGAAGTGTTGCTATTCCTGACCTTGCGTTCTGCCAGATGTTTTCGGACATGGGTACGTTTGCAGTTTTCACTGCCAGGCCGTGGGGTTTGCAGGCTGATGCTGTCGCACACTGGATGTTTGCCTTTGTTTGCCATCGGAACAGAAGATGACTTAAGTGTTATCAGGAAACGTCAGCCTGTCTGAGGCATGTACGGCGCTGGCAAACGTCAACCAACCAGCCTTGTCAACACGCCACCTGTGTCTCTTATATAAAGAGCTATTTTGTTCCTTGTTTGAATGCGAAGCGGCGATTAATTCTGTAGACACGGGCTACTCCCAGTCAGTCTAGGTAGCGACAGTGGATATCACGCTGTGTGTGTGTGTTTCCAGGGTAACAACGTGGAGATGAGCATGTGGCTGCCTAAGAAGACCCACCTGCTGGGGTGGGCGGAGTCTTTACGCAGGAGTGGGGCGGAGCTTCCTGTGGACTTTGACCAGCGCGTCGACCTCATGACCCAGAAGTGGAACCAGCTGCAGGTGAGAGACCTCCGCTGGCCTCTGTCATCACCAGAGCCAGCACGGACACACACACACACACAGATGCACACGCACAGACACACACACAGACACACACACAGATGCACACGCACAGACACACAGACACAGATGCACCAGCACAGACACATGCACAGAGACACACACACACACACACAGATGGACACGCACAGACAAACACACACAGATACACACACACACGGATACTCATACACAGATGCTTACACACAGGCATGAACAGACAGGCACGTGCACAGACACATTGAAGGGGCTTTTCCCAAACTGTGTTTTATCTATGTAAAGGAAAACTCAGACAGTCTTCAGTAAATCACATAGACAACTCACACACACACACAGACGCCCACACACACACACACACACACACACACCCGCACACACCCACCCTGCTGTGAGGGCCTGCTCCTCTCCTGGAAGGGATCCAGGCTGTAGATGGTATCGTGTCCCAGGCCTGCTCCTGATGATCCTGTTAATGGGAGCTGAGGTATGGCTGCTGATGCTTATCAACGCGCTCCTCATCGCTAATTTTAGGCTAATCACAGATTATCTCATCTGCTACATGAGGAATATAATTGGGGCTGTCGCGGGTCTAGAGGCGCCCTTGGCGTGGGGGAATTGAGGAAAGAGCGTCTTCTCCCTCCCATTTGCCTCTTGTCTCTGTGTGTGACAGACTGGAGGAGCTCTCCGTACCGAAGCCCTGGTCATTGCCTCACGTTCTCTATGTAAAGTGCACACCTGACTCCTGTTATGTAAACAAACCCGTCTGCATACGTTCACACTCTCATATTTAGAGAAATTAGAGTGCGTGCGCGCGCCATCTGTTTGTGTGCAACTATGCAGTGTTTGGGCTCCTAGATGAACATATGTATAGCACCACAGCCAAACAGATTTGGTTGGAAAATGAAGCTACAAATGAATTCTCTGTTTCTGCACCATAGCAATCAGCCATGATGATTAAACTTCTGTTATGTTACCCCCATATGAGTCTGTGACATGTGGACAGAAAGCTCGCTCTCTCTTTCTTCCCCACACACACACATTTATATCGGAGTTGTTTTTTGTTGTCGATTGACAAATCGTCAAAGAGTGTGATATCAGTGCACGTGTGTGTGTAGGTGTGTGTGTGTGTGTGTGTGTGTGAGAGAGAAAGAGAGTGCTGAGTGGCGTTGTCGTCAGGGTATGAAGCAGCTAGAATGGGGTGGCAGTGGTGCAGAGAGGGAGTTTAATCTGTAGCTAGATTTCTGCTCCCTTTGCAGCGCTGCACATTACGCCAGCTCCATTGCATATTAAACAAGCCTATCAAGGCAGGCATTGGCATCTGCTGTGCTGACACAAATTGTGAATTAAATGAAATTGATGTCCTCTGTCGTATATATTTATGAAGACAGACCATTCTCTGAAGTATTCTGCTTATGAAGAATTTATGATTGCAAACTGTTCCCCCGAACAGAATAAAGTGGCAATAAATTCCCCTTCTCTTTGTAAGCTGACCTCTTCAAGGGCATTGCTGTGGTCTCACCTCCCCGACGCAGCATCGTGCACACACACACACACACACACGCATACACACACTCAAACACTCATGTTAATGCACACACATGCACACACACACACAAGGGCATACTCGTGCCTCTTGTTGACAGCTCTACTGTAGAATGTTACAAAAGCACAGCCACTCAAGGCTTTCAGATTACAGATGAGATGGTCAGAAAAGATGGCAGAACAAACATGGAAAGAGAGAACGGGAGGATAATCAAGTCTTGTGAGGTGCCCTTCAGTAGTGTTTGGATGCTGTGGTGCCAGATGACAGCTACGGGGAGGTGAGAGCGATCAAAGTGGAACAGTCATGAAATCAATACAGACATTTCCATACAGTGAGACTGTTTATCGCCATGGCAATGCCTCTGACCTCAGCGACAACATTTCAAGGTCAGCTGACCCGCTTTCTCCTTTCCCGTTGGCCGTTAAAGAGAAATATGCAAATCTGTTTTGTGTTTGGGTGTTAATTCACCTTTCCTTATTGGTAAACAGGAAAGCGTTGACGTGGTTCGTATCACAAACCTCTTTTCACTGTGACTCTAAAACACATAAGTCAGACCTGGCAAGTTAATCGCCCATTAACACTGTGGCTCTATGAAAGCAACACAGGTGTGTAAACACACACACAAACCCACACACAGATAGAGGATTCACAGGAGAGCTAGACGATCACAGAGTGGTTAATTGATGCTGCGTTTTTCTAAAATGTCCACTCCAGCCTGTGACTCGTATTCACATCTGTCTCCATTACCAAGTCTGTTCCTTACAGGCGCACACAGCACACAAAAGACTGACAATTATAGCGGGCGACGCTGCGCTTATTAACAGGATAATGGTGTGTTTTAGCTCTCACAACAAGCCTGTGGGGGGCCAGAGTTCAAGACACACTCTAGCTCCCAAACTAGCGCTGCCAAGCAGGTGGGCCTTCACTTTCTAGTCTCTCTCTCCATCTCTCTATCTCTCTCTAGTCTCTCTCTCCATCTCTCTCTCTTTTAGCCTCTCTCTCCATCTCTCTCTCTCTTTCTAGTCTCTCTCTCCATCTCTCTTTCTAGTCTCTCTCCGTCTCTCTCTCTCTCTTTCTAGTCTCTCTCTCTCTGTCTGTCTCTCTCTTTCTAGTGTCTCTCTCTCTACCTCCTGAGCATGGTGCTGCGTGAGTTTGGGAGGGAGGAGGAGGAAGAGGAGGATGGGGAGGGGGTGGAGGATGAGGAGGGGGTGGAGGATGGGGAGGGGGTGGAGGGTGGGGAGGGGATGGAGGACGGGGAGGGGGTGGAGGATGGGGAAGGGGTGGAGGATGGGGGGTGTAAATTGCCCAGTAGAGCCTATTTCAACATTGTTGGAGGGTATTTGTATTTGTGGCCTCTGATTGTTTGCTCCTCCACCAACACTCTCCGGCTGTTTTGTTTTGCTTTAAATTGTATTATTTCTCTGTGATATTGAGGTAACCCCCTGGATAACAACATCGACGCCTTGAAATTAGCATCTCAATCTCCTGGATGCTACGATGATGGCCTGCCATCTTTTGTCTGTCAGAACACCAAGTTTGTGAAGATTGTGTTACAACATTCAAGACCCCTGTCTTTGAGTAATTTGCATACTGACTGGTTTGTCACACAAGATTGCTCCAGTGTTTTATAGTCCTGTATAAACTCATTAAATGCTTCAAAATGTTGGTGTCCAAAAATCAGCTTTTCTCCCTTTGACCGCACAGTTTGAGTCACTGGTTGTCCAGGACTGTCTAACATGCCAGAGAGCGTTCTGGACTACACTCCCTCCTGACTTCCTGGACTCTCTTCTCTGTCTCTGCAGAAGATCCTGGAGGAACATTCTGGGAGCTGTAGTCCGTTGCAGGACCCCCATGTGGCCTTGTCGCCCCAGACCAACTGCATGGTGAGGCAGCTGGAAGAACGCATCAAAGAGCTGAAGGGCTGGCTGAGAGACACGGAACTACTCATCTTCAACACCTGTCTGAGGCAGGATGCACAACTGCAGGCCAGCAGGCAGCTGCACAGCTTCAAGGTAGGCCCACGACCACCAAGCAGACACCAAGCACTTAACGCTCTGATTGTACCCATCGCCCCCATACGTAACTGCAATTACAGTGAGAGAGGACTTTAGACAGAGAGACTCAGGTTTAAATACAGAGTGAATCTTTGTCCGGAGAATTAATGTTTTCTAAGTAAGACATACATTTTTAGAGGGTGCCAAGCACAATGGTAAGAATTGATTTCTGTGGAAAAGACTATTGGGGGTGAAAAAGATTAGAAATATTGAAGTGGGAAGAGAAGTTTTTAACGATCCCTACTCTGTTTGGAGCATTTCTACTATAAATGGGTTCAATATCACTTGTCCTTATTGCAGTAAGGCTGTAATAGATGTCAGCAGGGAGCCTTCTCTGAGCTCTAGAAGATTCTACTGAGAAGTGCGTCTCCTAGGGATCCCTATTTCCAAGCTCACTTTAATCCAAGGTCACCCTGAAACTCCCACACATGCGAAAAGGATCCACTTTCAAAACTGAATTCAACCGCCCATCAAAACAAATATTCACGCGAAACTGAATACATCACAAAAAGTCTAGGAATATTTCTGGGAGCATTTTCGTCTTTCCTACCTATCAGCACCAGTTGTATTAATGAAGTAACCAGCCAGCAGAGGAAGCCTCCATAATAAGACCATGCCTTAACTCAGACTTAATTTAATTAAAAGGCTTTTAAGATATGGTATCCCAGACTTCCTTGAGGGAACTGAGTCTGAAATGAGCCTGCATTGTGTAGTCGTAGCTCTGGGAAAGGGGCTGGAGAGACTAGACGCTTCAATTTAGTCTGCTGGTGCTCAGGCTCACTGCCTCCATCTTCCAATAACAGCCCTCTTCCTCCTGTCTACTGCACCTCATCTCAGATGAAGGTTGATGCTGCTTAATGTCCAGGCAACATCCCTAAATAGTAACATGTCTTCTTCCCCTCAACAACTGGCCTTCGTCTTCCTCCTTCTCTCCCTCCTGCCCCTCGTCCCCTCCCCTCATCCTTCTCATCCTCCATAGCCCCAACCCTAAGGTCCCTGTAGAGACCTAATTGAGTCTAATATTTCCATGTAACAAAGGTAGATCTTCAACAGGGTCAAACCCGTGGCCCACTGAGAGTTGGACCAAACCCCTTTTCTATTTTTGTCTCTTTGTCTCTCTCTCCCTCACACACACGCACACACACACACACACACACACACACACACATGCACACACACACACGCACACACACACTCTGCCCCTCTCTCACTATCTTTCTCTCACTAGTAGAGAAATGGCTTCCCTGAGTTGTTCAAAGTGTCTTTTTTCTTGTGTGGGCGGCGCGGCGTGACCCCGCCTCTCTGCCGGCCTCTCAGGGAGCAGGAGATGCCACGGCAGATTGGGAGATAGCAGAGTCGGCGTCGCCAACGTCGGCGGCCAGCTCATTTTCTGATCTAGAGACAGCCCTGGGGTCACACCTTGGGGGTCAGACCTCAATCTCCCTCATCTGTCCTGCCATTGGTCCATGCCGGTCTCCTCTCATCCCAGCGGCTCTCCCTGACCAATCACACTGCAGCCCCGGACCCTAGCCATGGTGGTGCAGTGAGAGAGCAGCTAATCAGATGTGACAGCATAGATATAATATCAATAGCAGCTTCATGATTAGAATGAAGGAACTCCTGTCCCTTTAGCCAAGTGCTAACTACATTAAAGGACGATGATGGTGTTGTGTTGTAAGTTGTAAGAAACGTATTGTGTGTGTGCAGTGGTGTATATATGTGTTGGTGTTGTGTGTGTGACCCATAGATGTTAGCTCCTCATCAGTGTTTTAATGGGGATCAGACAGGTGACATCTAAAGGACACACTCTCCCATCAGTAAACCCAGTCTCTAGTCTCCCGTCCTTCATGCTCCCTCTCTCTCTCGTCCTCATTCTGTCTTCTCTTCTCTCTCTCTCTGTTCTCTCTCTCTCTCTCTCTCTCTCTCTCCTCCTCTTTATCTCCTCTTCTCTCTCTTTCTCTCTCTCGTCTCTTCTCTCTCTCTCTCTGTACTTCTCTTCTGTCTCTCTCTCTGTCTCTCTCTCTCCTCTGTCTCTCTCTCCCACCAGATCATGTTCTCATCCGCAGCATTCTCATCAGTCCGCTCAGTTTGTTTGCCTTTGCGCATTAGCCCAAGCGGCTGGGTGCTCATAAGACCACATTAAGATCATCTTTCACACAGAGTCTGTCTGCCAGGAGAGAGAGTGTGTGTGAGTGTGTGTGTGTGTGTGTGCATGCACGCGCGCACGTCGTCCGAAGGGATCTGAGTGCACCCACTCACTACTGAGGATGTTTACATGTGTGACCGTAATCCTTTTATGGCTGCTGAGAAGCGAGGTGGCGTGAATGCAGGGGGAGGGGCCACAACAGGCGTCTGTGGAAGGAGAGGGAGGGGGGGGGGCGGCCCCCTTATCCGGAGACGTATGCAACTCATTCCAGCAAGCCATTACAATGGCACACCGTATATTAACCTTTGACTGTGGCTAAACATACACAGATACAAGCACAGTTGGCCTTGCCTGGCTGTGTTAATATGATGTTACAGAGAGAGAGAGAGACAGAGACAGACAGAGAGACAGGCAAAGAACCAAAGCGAGATCAAGAAAGTGAGAGTGAGAAAAGAGAGAGCGCGAAAGGGGACTGTAAGTGACAGAAACTGACGATGCTGGAGGCTGTCTCTCTCTCTCTGAGCTAGGGGAATATGTGTGTGGGAACAAATTGTCGACAAGAATTCATTACACTCATTTGCGATAACAAGTGCTTGTGGTTTTAATTGACTTAATCAACAAAATAGAATTAATCAGAGATTTCTAATTAATGGTAATTGATTGAATATCCACTGGGTCACTGTCACAGTGATCTCCTCTTCTCCCTCCTCCTCCTCCCCTCCTCCTCTCGTCCTCTCCTCCTCACCAAAGGTCATTCCCACTCCATGTCCTCATCCTATCAAATCACAATAAAACTATAACACCAGCAGGATCTTGTTCTAGAACTTAGTTGATGGCATTCCAGAACACAGAGAACGACACCTCTCGTTCCACAAGTCTTTTTGTTATCTTTACTAAACCATCAGGGAAGATGTTAGATATTTCTCCTACGATCGCTTTCCTATTTTTTTTATGTCACATCAAGGAACTCTTTGCTGCCAGTCATGGCAGACTGATATAATTCGATTGGAGATGTGGGAGGTGAGGGGGAGGGCAACTTAAGAGGATTTCTTTTTAGGAGATTTAGGAGTAAATCTACCCCCGCCCCCCGTTAAGAGGTGGCAGGCAGGTAGAGAGGAGAGACGAACCGAGAGGGGAGAGGGAGCATGTGAGGCAGAGAGTGAGAGAAAGCTCAGAAGCAGGGAAGAGAGAGTAGAGAGGCAACATAGAGAGAGAAGTGGAGAGAGAGAGAGAAAGAGAGAAAGGGAGAGAGAAAAAGAGAGAGAGAGAGAAAGAGAGGGAGAGAGAGAGAGAAAAAGAGAGAGAAAGAGAGAGAGAGAGAGAAAGAGAGGGAGAGAGAGAGAGAAAAAGAGAGAGAAAGAGAGAGAGAGAGGTTCTTAGGAGGATCTGCTCTGCAGTGCTGTTTGGCTGCTGTTGTGTCATTATTACATGTGGGCTGTGAATGAGCCCTGCAGATTAGATAGTGTAGATAGATCCCTCTGTACAAGATGAACTGAGCTCTAGCCAGCAGCATGAGGGGGACAGAGCAAGGAAGATGACGATGGCTGGGGAGATGGAGGAGACGATAGGGATTATAATCAAATCGGAACAGTCTAGGCTCTTCTAGATTGTGTTGGTGCTTTGTAGTGTGGCAGAACATCCCATATCTGATCTTCTAGCCTCTAAAAAGATGGATGGACTGAAAGAGGCTTTTATTTTTAGGCAATTATGCTTCTTGTTTGGCTATTTTGGTTGCGGTGTGATGGGGTGATATTGAGAGTGAGGTTTGGGAGAAGGTTCTGGAGCATGTTGGAGTCAAGCCAAGTTCTCCCTACCCTAGCTCTGCTCCTCCAATGGATCCCTTTTACATGTTGCTCGCTCCCTCCTCCTCAATGCCTCTCTCTCACCCATCTCATGCTCTCCCTCTCGCTCCCCCATCTCTTCCTCTCCCTCTCCCTCTCTCCCCCATCTTTTCCTCTACCTCCCCCATCTCTCCCTCCCGCCCCCATCTCTTTATCTCTCTCTCTCTCTCTCAGTCCACTCCACTGCCTTCCATGTATTTGAAAAAGCTTTTTAGCAAATATTGGCAGACTATTGCTCAGTCTGTGAGTCAATAAGGCCAGGCTGGGCAGCGAGGAACACAGTGTATGAGGCGAGGCGAGGCAAAAACAATGAAGCTGTAGGCTCTCGGCCTTTCTTTCTCAGAGGCTAAAAATAACGGCAGAAAACTTCATGTGCCATTTAGCACAGCATGCACTCACTCGGGTTGGGCCATTTGTATCTAGACGTTCTATATTAGTAGTATTTGTCAAACGGGCTGTATCATTCATATTTTCTGACACCTAGACTGGACTGCCAGATATAAAATCTTAAATGTGTAATATGCTGGTATAGTGAAACATGCAGAAGCATCATTCTTCATCCGGTTCTTTCTGGTGTGAGTCAGTTTTTTTCCATTATTATTTCTCTCTATCCCTCCTTTACCTCTCTTTCTCTCTCATCTCTCCTTTTGCCTCTCATCTCTCCTGTCTCTCTCTCTCATCTCTCTCCTCCTGTCTCTCTCTCATCTCTCTCCTCCTGTCTCTCTCTCATCTCTCTCTCCTCCTGTCTCTCTCATCTCTCTGTCCTCCTGTCTCTCTCTCATATCTCTGTCCTCTTGTCTCTCTCATCTCTCTCTCCTCTTGTCTCTCTCATCTCTCTGTCCACCTGATTCTCTCTCGTCTCTCTGTCCTCCTGTCTCTTTCTCTCTCCTCTCTCTGTCTCCTGTCTCTCTCTTGTTTCTCTCTTGTCTCTCTGTCTCCTGTCTCTCTGTCATCTCTCGGTGCGGGTGGCAGGGCAGGTTGTCAGTCCTCTCCTCTGCGTGTCTCTGTGTTTCCTGGCTCTTGGCCATCCTGTGGTCCCCTCAGCCTGTACGCTCAGACGAGGACAGAAACTCTAAATAGACGTTAAAGCAGGACAGCAACACTGTGGGGGGAAATCCAATTTCAATGTAATAGTGTTTAATATTTATTGGAAAATGTAAAGGAAATGCTAAAGGGAGAGCTTTTCAGGGTGGACGGGATTTGCATAAATTGTTCTGTGGATGTGTTGTTCAGGGATCCATTCAGCGCTGTGTCATCTTTGCATGTTCAGAAGGACAGCCCAGGCCTTCGCTTGGAAGATTATCTGCATTTTACATGGGAGCCCAAAAATGTAGTGCCTGTGCGTGTGTGTGTGTGTGTGTGTGTGTGTGTGTTGTGGAGTATTAGAACACGAAGGTGGAGGCTGTGCCCTTTTAATGTTTAATATTTCTGCTGTTTATGAGAGGCATAAAAGGGTTAGGTAGGGGTGATTTACATGGCTGTGACAGGGAGACCTCATCACGGGCAAAGGTGTGTACACGTGTGTGTTTGTGTGTGTATGAGGGAGGCAGTCCCTGGTTACACCCCCACCTACCATATATTGCTGCTGGTTGGAAATGATGGGGTGGTCGCTTAGGAACGAGGGGTTAAGGACAGTATGTTATTGGTCCTGTAACTCTCCCTCTCTCTCTCTCCCTCTTTCTCTCTCCTCCCACCTCAGTCTTTGTGCCTGGAGGTGCGAGGCCGGCGTAAGGGCGTAGCCTCTGTGCTGAGATTGTGCCAAAGGTTGCTGGAGCAAGGTGAACAGCACAGGGAGGCCCTCCAGATGGGCCCAATCGCACAGCTGCACCAGGGGGCCCTCCAGATGGGCCCAGAAGCAGAGCAGCACCAGGAGGCCCTTCAACTGCTGGCTATCAACCTAGAGCGTCGCTGGGAGGCCATCGTCATGCAGGCGCTGCAGTGGCAGACTCGCCTGAAGAGGGTCCTGGGGCCTGAACAGGTGAACAGACACACTGAGGTTGAACACACAAGAACAGAGAACAGAAGCTACGTGTGATCTACATGTTGTAGAAATAGATGACATAGAAGGGATATGGTGCACTGGCAGAAACCTTCATTTCAGAAGGTGGGAGTTTGTGCTGTTAAATTGTACCCATGAATCATAAAAAAGAACTTCTGAAATGGCAGACAATGGCTCGTTTAAAAAAGGGGGGTTCGACAGTGATATTATCTTTCATTAGAACACCTTTATTAGAATGAATTCCTTCTTGGAAGCGTCATGTTACTCAATTTGACTGTGAACCATAGAGAACCTTTACACTTTCACCAACCTTTTCCAGAGAATTTTATTGTGTTGTGTAGGAAAATAACAGCAGGAACAGTTTAGCTAGCAGACCACCTCAGCCCTGGGGAATGTTCTGGAAGATCCGCTGCCTGTCCTTTCGGTTATAAACGTCCCCCAGCTCTCCAAGAGAGAAGACAAATAGCAGAGGCCACCAGAACACTGACCTTCCTCCTGAAGTGTAATTTCACTTCCTGGATGTGTTCAGAATGAGGGGAGAGAGAAGTGCTCCGTCCGCTCAGCGCTTTGTTTATAAATGAATGGTTGCAGCGTGTGATGAAACGCCTGTGTTCCCGGCCAGCGCTGTTCCGAGACAGGACCCCATCCTCCCGGCGCAGACGAAACAGCAACAGCAATTTGTCCTCCGTTTGTGGGTGTTTAGTGTGAGAGCTCCTCGGTTTGCCATGCATCTGCTGGAAGGTCGCGAGAGAAGGCCAATATTTAAAAGCACAGCAAGGAATTATTTCCTGTGTCAGGTGGTGAGATAGTACTCGAAGTGTGTCGGAGTGTCTGGTTGGCTGGTTGTTTGAGAGCTTGCTGGCGATAAGGTGAGGGTCTGTTTCCTGTGTCGGGGGTGGTTCGGCTGTGCATCGTTCTAATGACTAGAGCTCCTCCAAGCCTTTCGTTCACATACAGTAGCCGGCTAGGTTTCGCATTTCGATGCACATTCTGCCCAGCGACAGCTGATGCAGCTTTCATTATTCTGATTGGATTAGATTGATTGATAGTTTGACTATTTGATAGATTTGGTAGACCTCGCCTATCAGCAGCAAAAGAATAAACACAAATCTAATAATAATTCATTACAGGGCCCATCCTACACACCCAGCAAGTGTTGGATTTGCTTTAATAGACTAATGAGATACAAATGGCTAATATAAATGGCCTCTCTCTGGTTTTAACGAGATGCAGGGCAATTTGTTTAATTGTGTCCTAGAATGCCTGCGTCTAAGCAGATTTCCAGACAGTAGTGTGTGTGTATGTGTGTGTGTGTGTGTGTGTGTGTATGTGTGTGTGTGGCAGTTTCTTTTCGGAAGAGGAGTAAAATTGTTGAGGCATCTGCTGTTAGGGCATTATGTGGTGATTCAGAGTTGAAATAGCATTCTGAAGCTGCTATGTGTAAACAGGACTCTAGACCTGCTCTATTTCAGCCTGAGAAGGTCACTATATATTTTTTTTTTACCAAACTAGTGAACACTCTTATGTTGTATGGATTTTTTTGTTCAATTTCATTCTTTTTTGCCTCTACCAAAGACTTGACCGCTGTACCACTGTAGATTGGATGAGCTCTCAGTCTTAACTCTCTGTCCTCTCTGTTGCCTACTGTGCAGGTTCCAGGGAACTTTCTAGAACCTGCTCTGATGGACTTACACGGTGCTGCCCCTGAAGACTCCTGGGAATGGGATGAGATGGACATGACCATCGCAGACACACATGACAGCCCCACGCACACCCCTGACCTGGACAGAGACCCCCACGGCCCACAGCCCTCTGGGTTGGGTCACCCCCACCCTCTCCACTCCTCCACGCAGGCAGAGGACTCAGTGATCCTCCCTCCTCTGTCTTCTGGTCAACCACTCAACACTGTCTATCAAGTGTACAGCATCCACAACATCGAGCTCTACTGCCAGCCCCGCTTTCCATCCCCTCCCCCCAAGACCCTCGGCCACAAGGCCCACAAGAAGCAGCTCCTCCTGAAGAGCCTCAGCAAAGACTCCTCCTTCTCCTCGGTGGAGTCTCTGCCCGACCTGCTGGGGGCGCAGAGGGACCGCCTCTGGGGCGGCGACGTAGCCCGACGATCAGAGAGCGAGAGCGGGATCGTCAGCGAGGGAGACACGGAGACCACGGCCAACTCTGAGACCTGCCAGCTGGAGGAGGTGGACGGAGAGGGGGAGGAGGGGATGGGAGTGAGACGCCTCTCTCCCCCCCGGGGGTCAGACTCCCCCTCGGGGGACCGGGTGTGCGACGGGGATGTTGACAGGATACTGGAGCGAGCCAATCAAGGCGCTCTGTACGGAGACTGCACGGTGCTGAAGAGAGAGCCGCGGTGTAAATCAGGAAGGAAGAGAAGGGAGGACAACGAGAAAGAGATGAGAAGGAAGAGAGAGACCAGAGAGAACAGGAAGAATCGAGAGGAAAACGAAGAGGCGAGGAGAAAGAAAGATCAGGACGTAGTGATGAGAAGGAAGCAGCAGAGAGACGCGGTGGAGATCCTAGAGAACGGGCGTGGCTTCACCCCTGACTCTGACTCAGAGGGGGGCTTTGGCTCTGACAGAGCCTTCATCCCTGGCGGAGACAAGCAGGAGGGAGGGGTCAGCAGCGGGCAGAGAAAGAGCATCCAGCAGCGAGTCTTCTCTCCCCTCCCCCTGCTGTCCCAGGGGTCCTCTCTGGAGTCTCTGTTCACAGCAGGAGAACTGTTCCCGCCAGGCAAAGACATTCTGCCGCGCAGTATTTCCCTGGAGAGCTGGTTGGCTCCTGGTAGGAGTGGGGAGGAGATGGGCAGCCAGGGTAGTCTGGGGGAGCTGGGGCCGGGGGAACCAGGCAAGCCTGGGGAGGCAGGAGGCCTGGCCCCCGGTCCAGGAGGGGAGGCAGCCGGGGAGCTGAGCCGCCGCACCCTGGAGCTCCTACGTCGCCTGGAGAACATCCAGAGCCCCCTGGCCCAGAAGATGACACGCAGCATCTCTGACATCACCCTGCAGAGCAGCTCCCTGCGGCTGCCGGCACCAGGGGGGCGAGGAGGCCATCGCGGCCCCCCCTCCTCCGTCAACGAGAGCTCGGCCGCTTCCCTGACAGAGCTGAGCAGCGCGGAGGAGTCCTCAGCGGCATCCGAGGACCTGGCCATCTTGAAGAACCGCCTCTTCGCCGACACGAACGCCTCCTTCAGGAAGCGTTGCCAGCGTGGGGGCGCGGCGCTGGACGAGGCGGACGCCAGCGTCAGCATGGTGGTCAATGTGTCCTGCACCTCGGCCTGCACCGACGATGAAGATGACAACGACCTCCTCTCTAGCTCCACCCCCACGCTGACGGAGGAGGAGCTGGGCGTGAGGGAGGGGGAGGAGTCCAACATGACCTCCGAGGAGGAGGAAGAGGACGAGGAGGAGGAAGAAGACACAGAGGAGTCGTTCGCCCTGGGGTTGGAGTACATGAGGAACGAGCTGCAGAGCTGGATCAAACCTCGGCCCTCCTCCTCTCCCGCTGCCAGGGAGAGAGGGGAGGCAGACCTGGGGGACGAGCTGCAGTGTGGGACATTGTCCTCCTCCGCTAACGACCGCCGCTTCCTCAGCCGCTCTGCACTGAAGCTTCTGGAACCCAACGCCAACATGCGGAGCGAGCGCGCGCACAAGCAGCCTCAGGAGAGAGAGGTGGAGGCCAACAGGAGGAACACCACCAGCAGCTACATCAGCCAGCTGGTGGACGACATGGAGAACGGCAACGTGGATCAGTCCCAGCTGAAGAGGAAGGATGAGGAGGACGAGCTACTGATGAGAGAGGAAGGGAGTCTTTACACCAAGACGGGCGAGGCCTGCAAGGACTCCGTGGGCGGGGACTCAAGGAACGTGGCCACCATGATGACCACGTGCTCCGCCTCCCCTTCCTGCGAGCTCCTCCCCCTTGAGAACAAGCAGGCCTCATTGGAAAGCCAGCTGAGGGGGGAGATCCCATGTCACAGCTCCTCCCACCCATCCCCACCCTCCCTCTCCCCCGTGGAAGACTGCAGATCCCATCATGCACTGCTCCGAGGTGGGGGCCGACAGGCGATCAACAGTCAGGAGACCTTCTCCTCCTTTCTGAGGGAGGAGTGTCGTAGACAGCCCGCCTCCTATGCCCTCAGCCACGCCCATCCCCGAGGTCGGCCCTCTTGCTGCAGCCACGCCCCCTCGTCTGCCGACTCCCCCAGCGGGCAGCAGAAGGGGGAGAACGTCCATGACTTTGTCATGGAGATCATCGACATGACAACCGTCGCCCTGAGGAACAAGGAGAACCAATCCGAGCAGCAGGGGAAAGAGGAAGGAGGCTCCAGCCCACCTCCCCTCAGCTCAGCACAGCTGGCCCACATCAGAGACAAGGTAAGCAGTCTTGAGTGGTGCTAACATGACTGAGGGTACTTGAGCCTGCAGATGAACATGTTTGACTGGCTTTTCATCCCTTTTTTAAACTTTTGCTTCCTTTCAAACACACACAATACAGCTTCAGGTACATTTCTGTTCTATTCTAGAAGGTTGGGCAGCACTGTGTGTAGGCCTCATAATCAACCTCAACGTACCTGTAGTCGATAATACTCCACAAAATGATTTGATGATATTAACATGTGAATGAATGAAAGAGCAAGCTAATGTAATAATGTGCCTGTGTGCAGGTGCTGGAACACTCCCACAGGCCCATCCAGCTCCGGAAAGGAGACTTCTACTCCTACCTGTCCCTCTCCTCCCACGACAGTGACTGTGGAGAAGTTAGCACCTGCCAGGAGAGCAAGAACAACACCCCTCTCCTGTCTAACACCCCCGACCTCCCCCCTGCCGTCTCCCCCTCCCCAGAGCTGCCCCCGGCCCTCTCTCCCACCCTGGAACTTCAGGACCAGGAGCTGCTGTTTGAGGCCTGCACAGAGGAGGTATACCTGGGTCCCCCTCTGTGCTACAGCATGGTACTCACCAAGAGGCCCCGCAGACGGCCCAGTCCCAGACCCACCGACAGCTTCCCGCCCTCTCACCTAGGGACTAGTCCCATACCAACAGAAACCCTCCTCTGCGACAATCAAGGGCCCGGTCCCACACCAACAGCCAGCCCAGACTCCTATCTTCCGGGGCCTTGTCCCTCAGCAGACATCCTGTCCCCTGCCCAGAGCGTGGCAGCAGCATACCAAGGCCGCGGCTGCACCACAGGCTCTCCGGGAAGCCCGAGCGGTAGCCTGACGGCACCGAGCCGTAATGAGCCCGCCTCTTATCTTAATCCCTCACGGTGCGAAAGCCAGATAGACACTGTTGAATGTTTTGCAGATTCTAAAACGCTTGAATCCAATATTGCTCCTGTAATGACCAAGATAAGTATCTCTTGCTCCAGTACAAATCCTTTAAAGGAGGCAGGCTGCGCCAGTATTAATCCTAAAATTAACTCTGCGGCGATGAGAGGGTGCGATAGGGACGAGGGAGGCTCTGCAGCTCACTGGATGAAACAGAGGACTGGGAGGAATGGCCGCAACTCGCTGCAGGATGCAAAGGCCACTCAGAAACAGGTGCGTTCCCAGATATTATACTGGTCCATATCTCAGACATTATACAAGTCCTTACTAGCAGACATTATACCGGCCCATATCTCACACACCTGGATCTCTGCTCCAGCCCTGACATTAGTGTGTAGTTACAGGCAATTTACCCAACCCACACTATTATACTGCATTATACTATATATTATACCTTACATCATCCATACATTATACCATACATTATCCATACATTATATCATACATTATCCATAGATTATACCAAACATTATCAATACATTATACCATACATTATCCATACACTATACCTTACATGATACCATACATTATTCATGCATTACACCATACATTATCCATATATTATACCATACATTATTCATAAATTATCCATACATTTTACCATACATTATTCATACATTGTACCATACATTATCCATACATTATACCATACAGTATTCATACATTATACCAAACATTATCCATACATTATACCATACATTATCCATATATTATCCCATACACCATCCATACATTGCAGCGTACATAGCACCCCCATTCTAGACATTACACAGCTGCCACCCCCTTACCATGCAAGGACTCTCCTGTGCAACCTGTTGGCTTGATTTCAAGTCATTTCAGTCATATTGGAGAGGTGTTAGTTTTCCTCCTGATTTCACTGGTGACAGGATCCTCACAGGAGAACCAAGCTTGATCTTCAGTCAGGCTCAGTCATCATTTCTAACCAGGATTCACCCGTCAAGCAGCAAGACTCAGGACTTTATTTCCTGACTGGATTAACAACGTGTTTAGGTCGTTTAAGTGCTTGTCTTGTTTCCCATCCAGTTTGTTTGTCTACACGGTTCTCTCTCTGTCTCTGTTTCTCTCTCTCTGTCTCTGTCTCTTCTGTCTGCTGCCAAACCACACATCTTCAGATGAAGGTTTTCTATCGGTTATCAAGCTTGTTCAGTGAACAGCTTGTAAGCATACATCTATTATTATTAAACAATAACCGAAAAGTTTTGGGGAAGAGGAATTATGACTCCATGGATAGAATGCGACGCAAACAAACATGGTTCCAAACAGATCACTTTCAAAGCAATTAAAAAGAAAGGCGGATTGTATTCTCCATGCTGCCGTTGTTGTTTTAATTTGCACTCTCCACTAGTTTCAGCTGATTTGTTCGGCTTCTCTACACAGACTTCTAAACACTACAGAAACACCAGCAGATTAGAAAAGACTGCAGACTAAATAATAATGGGCTTTTGATGCGTTTTGTTCTATCTCTCTTTGTCCATTTTCTCCTACTAGCGTCTGTCTGCCCCCCCCCCCACACGTACCCCTCCAGTGATGCCTCTCTGTCTTAAACTGGGTATCTGTGTGTCCCCCTCTCCCCTCCCCCAGGCTCCAAGGTCAGGTGGAGGCACTGTAGAGGGCACCAGGGCACCTCAGGGGGGCAGCCATGTCACTGACAGATCATCTGCCTCCAGCAGGCCCCAAGTCAGGGTAGGTATGATGAACGCTCTCTCGCTCGCTCTCTCGCTCTCTCTCTCGCTCACTGTCTCTTTCTCACTCTCTCTCTCCCGCTCACTGTCTCTTTCTCACTCTCTCTCTCCCGCTCACTGTCTCTTTCTCACTCTCTCTCTCCCGCTCACTGTCTCTCTCTCTCTCTTGCTGGCTGTCTCGCTCGGCTCTCGCGGCCCTCTGGTCTCTTGGGTCTATCTGTTGTTCTCGCCGCTCTTGCTGAAATTGCTCTCGCTCTCTCACTCTCTCCCTGGGTCTCTCTCTCTCCTGGTGTGTGTGTATACTCTAACTCGAGTCTCCTAGCTGCAGGTTTAGAGAGCTCTCGCTCTAGTGTGTCGGTAGGTTGGCCGTGACACTTTCTGGCTCATTCTATACTGCAAGTTCGCACATTTGGAACATCGAGCTTCTCCTTATTATTCACAGGAAGGAATTAGCTTGCTGTGTGTCTGTTTGCGCTTTCTTTTCTCATCTTCTGTTCTTCACCGCCTCTCGTCCTTATCTCTTGGTCTCGTCTTCCCTCTCTCTGTCACCCTCTCTCTCTCCCTCTCTCTCTGTCTCTCTCACCCTCTCTCTCCCTCTCTCTCTAGCTCTTTATTGCTTTCTTTTTCTCTTGATAGAAAATAGCTCTGTGATAAAGAGACATAAAAGCTGGCTTCTGTCTCGGGTGACGCAGGCGAGCTTGTCTGGCCTGTGACTTTGTTATGATTCGAACGACAGGAGCTCCACTTTCTACCACGGCGTGTCTGCCTCTGTTAGAAGCAAATTGCTCTGTGAGAGGTGCTAGCAGGACCGGGGTACCCAGACCTGTAGAGGAGCATGTCTGGCTGGCTCTCTGACGCTTCTCTGGGTCTTTTATAAACACACACACACACACTCGTACACACACACCCTCATACACACACTCATATATACACTCACACACTTTTGATTGTAATAATATTCAAAAATGAATAGTACTATTGTATGTTAATATATTGCTACATAATGTATTTTAGTTTTGTAGTATTTTCAGCACTGGAATTCAATTGAAATCACGTAACAGGTTATGAGTAGTGTGAGGTGTGTGTAAGGTGTGTGTGTGCGTGTGTGTAAGGTGTGTGTGTGTGCGTGTGTGTGTAAGGTGTGTGTGTGCGTGTGTGTAAGGTGTGTGTGTGCGTGTGTGGAAAGTAGCCTTACCATGAGCAGCCCTGGGGCTGAGCACCCCCCCCCTCCACTCCCACCCCATGACACACACACCCCTCCCCCTTCTGTCCCCTGACAGGCCGCAGGGCAGGGCACATGAGCCCTGCTGGAGCCACTGTATGAAGGGGGCCCCGCAGGTTAGACAGCCCTGTGCCACACTCACAGGATACATACAAGCTGAGCACACACACACACACACACACACACATGAACACGCATGAACACACACACTGTTACATGAAGCACACAGAGGGACACAGACACTTTTTTCTCCTGCTCTGTTATTCTCATAATTACACACACGTGCACACACACACACACACACACACACACACAACTAGAGACAGTGAGTGGTGTGTACAGCTGTAGCAGCTCCCTGTGGCGGGGCCAAGTCTGGCCCACCTGTTCAGTCAGACAGCTCAAGCCTGGAGGAGGAGAGGGAGGGAGCAGGGAGAGGGGCAGCGGAGGGAGGAGGGAGAGAGAGGAGGGGGAGGGCGATGGAGGAGGGGCAGAGGGAGGGAGGAGGGGAAGGAGGAGGGAAAGGGAGGAGGAACAGGAGGAAGGGGGAGGGAGAGGGAGGAGGAGCAGGTACCTTCAGCCCATCATGAAAGCAGACTGTATGTAGTGGGACACAGGAGATCTGCAGTTTGATAGCAAGAGGGAGGGGCCTAAAGAGTGCACAAACAACAAGAGTTGTTGGCACACACATCTCTAAAATATGTATGCTAAAGTCCAGTTTATTAATTTGTGCTATTCTGTAAGAGAAATGACGAACAATGTTGATATTTACATATACCTTTTTCCCCCCCTCATTCTTTGTAGAGGCTGTCACGGCCCGTGGCTCCAGTCCCTGCCACAGCCCAGCTGTGAGGCTGTGTCAGCCCAGCGCAAGGGCCTGTCCTGTGGGCTCTGCTCTCACGCTGCATGGCTCTGCTCTCCTGGATGTCCCCAGGACCTCATCAAGAGCCATCTCCTCCACTCCACTGTACATGCTGACCTGGGTCACAGGAGAGAGAAAACAACACCATTGAACACCATGGCTTCTTCTTCTGGCCTTCTTCTGCGCTTCCCACTTCCTGTCCTCTTCCTGTTTCTGACTGCTGCAAAGTTGACCCTTGACCCCTAGCAACCTCCAGCTGATCCAGGAAGTGGTTCAGCTTCTCACATCTAACAGGAACTGAGCTACCTCACTTGGTCTGCCACCATGCAATGACTGAATGAATCACACGTGTGTGCATACACGCGCACACACTCACATTCAGTTCTTCCACCAGTTTGCATGGCATCTCCCATTGCTACTATCTCACTACTAGTACTGTGCAGCCTCAGCTGCTAGTGTTTAGGCTAGGACCCCCCACCCCCTGCTGAGCTCGGGTGCATCTCCACAGGCTGCTAAGGTCATGTTGTCTAGCAGGCACCACAGCGGAGTCTCAGCACTGCAACAGCAAGCAGAAGGTCTGGACCCAAGGCACACAGGAGTGTCCTGCTGGCTGCTGGCCAGAGACAGGGTTAGGGTTTAGGATCAGAGTTTAGGGTTAAGTTTAAGGTTAGGGTTTAGGGTTAGGGTTAAGGTTGGGGATAGGGTTTAGCTTTTGGGTTAGGTACAAGGTTAGGGTTTAGGGTTAGGGTTTAGGGTTAGCTGCTTGGTCAGAGACAGGGTTAGGGTTAGCTCCTTGGTCAGAGATAGGGTTAGGGTTAGCTCCATGGTCAGAGATAGGGTTAGGGTTAGCACCTTGGTCAGAGATAGGGTTAGCTCCTGGGCCAGCAGGTGGGAGACCATGGTGTTGCTGTTCTTTAAAAGGGCCGAGAGAGAGAGTGAGAGAGGGAGGGTGACAGATGTACTCTATGCAACACAGCGACAATGCAACTTTGGAAACAGCTGAGTGTTGTGGTCTGGAGGCTGGAGGGATGCAGAGGTGTGTGTGTGTGTGTACCAGTATACTGTCTGAGGTTCCTTTTTTAATACCTAAGATGCAGGAGAGGAAAGGAAGGGGTTTAAACTTTAAAATGTGTGCCTTGCTACTGTTATTTCTGATACCTTTTGTTAAAACACTGCTTTCCCAGTTAGGTGTTTAGAAGTAGAGAATGAGAGAGAGGAGGAGAAAGGAAAAGGATGACAAAATGGCAAGGTTGAAATAGGCATCTGTATATATGTATACTGTACCTTTAAGCCTAGTTGTATTCCGGTGGTACATATACTTCGTGTTTGTGTCTAACTGTATGTGAACTGTGATGTGAAATATTATCAGCCTTAAAGTGCTAGACTGCATGGTTAACAATATACTGTATTGAACATGTTGAGAAATAAACTTAATTTATTGGAAAAGATATAAGAATATGGTTTACCCAAAGTGTTTTGATCAAATTGTGTGTGTATGTGTGTGGAAGTGTCTGTGTGTGTAAATGTCTGTGTAAATGTGTGTGTATGTGTGTGTGTGTCCATGCATCCATGCTTGCATTTCAATAAATCGGTTATAAGATTCTGAAGGTCTGACAATTGACAGGCTGGTGATTGAGGTCATGTTGGACTACCAGCACACAGCATGCTGATCGTTAAATATCAACAACAAACACATTGGAAAGTGTTTGCATCAGCAGAACAAGCCTGACCTGCCAGACATGGGCACCAGCAGCCCCCGGGGTCGTTTCCTGCTTCTGATCATCTGGAAGACTATTGGACGACAGAAACGATCCTCATCAGTGAATCAGCTGGGATGTATCATTACCTTACAACACAGACACACACGCACGCACCTACCTACCTACCCAGCACACACACTCTTACCAAACCAGCACACACACACGCATCTACCTACCCAGCACACACACACACACACCGGCAAATCAACCTTTCGGTGATTGCAGAGGATGGTGGTAATGACAGCTTCTCTCCAGTAATCGTCCATGTGGCCTTATGGAAGAAGCATGTTTGTTGATGGTGAGTGTCGAAAAATCAGACACACGCACATGCTCTCGCTCTCACTCACGCGCACACACACACACACACGCAAAAGGTAGGTAGTCTTCAGATAGAGAATTTGAATGAGGAAGACTGCGGCATTCTAGTCTGTACGCCAGCAGCCTTGTCTAATACCTTCTACCTTCATATCTTGATGTTAGTAAGTGCAGGACAGACATTTTAAGTGTACAAACCGAGGGTGTAGAGAATACTAGTGTGTTTTTTTTTTTTTGCTAAAGACAAAACATCATTATCTTACTGACATTCAACAATAAGGATATTTATATAGAAGTCAACTCTAAAGCAAATTACAGTTAAGCAAATTGTAAATATAATAACCACCTCTCTGTCAATCATTTGTGCTCATCAACTGTTTATATGTGCATTGTAAAGTATTTGGTAGTTACCATATTCGTGTTATTAATTATTAGTCTTACACGCATCCGTTGTTAGTCATATATTCCCTAGGCTACTCATATAAAACATTCAGCTACTTTGAATCTGATTGTGTCTGAAGGCACAGATCTGACTGATGGGGTTTAATACATTAACATGGAAATACATTCTTACATTGTCTTCAAAGAACATTTCATGGTGAGGAGAACGGTCGCCTTTTTGCAATTAACAAGATATTTTTTGTAAAGAAAATGGAAATGATTTTAAAGGTCGTTAAGGTCAAGCGCATCGGACCGCGGTGGCTTTGCAATTACCAGCAGTCACCATGTTGATTTGGTTTCTTAGCCCGAGCATGGACGACCACATTAACTAGGACGGAGTCTCTTTGTTGAAAAGATCACATGTGATTACAGGACATCAAACCGACTTGACAGAGATCATCTCTGTGTCTAAGAGGACGACTGGCCACGATGAAAGACTGACGGGATTCAAATGTCAGAGCCTAGAACTTTCTGGAACTAGGGTAGGGTGCGGCAGTCGCCAAGTTAACTCTGAAACAAATAACCGAGCTTACGTCTGTCCTTTATGTCTCCCGTGATTGAACGTGCGCGGGCTTGCGCTACCAAGGCAGCGAATTCCATTTCAGCGAGAACTACTTAGTATTTGGAAATATAGTCAGTGTTCTAAAGGTTACATTTTCCCCGCAAACATGTTGTAACACTGTAGCTGTGCAGCTGCCATACGTTTTTATGAGTGAGAGGATATAAGACTTGGAGAAGATTATCATCTGATATATAACACAATAACACTAAGGTCTTTCTGGAAGATTTCCATATGTTTCCTGTCATTCATAATGATCCCTGTGTTGTCCTGCAAGCTCCCAAGATCACCTTCTCGTGCTTGTGCTTCACGTGATGGATAGAACCATCGTCCCATCCCCACGACAACGTCGGCATTTTCCAATCCTTTGCGCAGGGGCGAAATGAAGGCGTAGGAACTGAACGTTCCAACACCTTATGCGATGTTCTTCATTATCACCAGTGAGTGGGTATCAAGTCTCCAGCCAGCGTGCTGTAGTTCACAACCTCGCAGAGACATGCAGGGTATAATCTTAACGTTAACAACATCGGTCGATGAAATCAGCTTTTTAGATTGGAAGATGGCGAGTATATTATTCAGAGACTTCGCACAAGTTGAGAGGGTAACTTGAGAAGAACAGTGATCCCAAATGGAAACGTCAGGATGTAAACACTACCGGCTCCCCTGTCTGAATAAGAGATAAAGGAGGAACCTAGACAGACTGATCCACCAGACAGACTGATCCACCAGACAGCCCACTGGGCAGCGCACTGGGCAGCCCGCCCTTTTGCATGATAAAGCAGAAAAGGAATAAGATAGCTAAGGGCTGACAGAGGTGCTGAACCCATCTCTTCCCCACAGACTGGCTGGGTGGCTTTCTGTAATTCTGATTGGACATCAAACGCACATGTGTGTGTTTGCGAGCGCGCGCGCGTGTGTTTTTAAACCGCATTTATAAAACAATCAGCCAGCAGACGGGCCAGGTGTCTTCAGGGCCAAGCAGTAGCTTATAATGGAAAATAAAGGAAAGGCAATGATGTCGCTGACGATTGGTCTTTTAGATCAATCACCAGAACACAGGAGGCAGAGACTGGCTCGTGTATAATTCCTCTAAGCAGTTAATTCATCATCTCTGGGGAGCTACGACTCATCCAGGGACGCTAGGAAAGGAAATTTCAGAGCATATTACAGTCGCAGGGAGTCGTGCGAGTGTTTGGCATGACCTTGTGACCCCCGCTCAGAGATGAGTGGTCTCCCCTATCAATCAGACCGGACGCTGGAAATTACTGGAAGAGATTATTGGTTAGAATATGGTGATTTGTCCTTTTCTCTGACTTCTTCTATTTCTCATCACTCCTTCCCTTTCTGTTTCTCCCTTTCTCTCACTTCTTCTTTTTCCACTTCTGCCCCTGTCCTCTCTCTCTCTCTACTTTCTTTGTATTTATTCTTCATTTGTCTTTTTTTTAAACTCTATCCACCTCCATCACGCTGTACACAAGTATTAATGCAACTTAAATCAAAGTGTTAACTTATAAAGATGGGTGAGCCGGAGTTCTGACTGGCTGAATCCAGAATGTGTCAGTGATAACTACTCTCAAAGGTCTCCGTATCTGACCTTACCTTCTCCGAGTTTGACAACTCTTGAAAATATATGTCTCGGTGGGAGGAGAGAGGGGGGGGGGGGTGAGGGGAGGGGGGAGCACTTCAACAGCCGGCGAAATTACAGAACAAGTCACACCAGCAACAAAAGCAGCAAGACTGATGAAACATCCGTGGAACTACGATCTTTCACACTCACAAAGGAAAGATGAAATTATGATTCGGTGGCGCTGCTCCAATTACCCAGGCCTGACACAGGAGGCAGCGATGACCTCTGCATTCACACCATTATCATAACGATGGTTCACTCATTCTAGAGGAGGCCATTTTGAAACTGTGTGAAGTTGTGATAAGCTTAATAACTCACCAGACTACTTGTGGAATGGCATGATATGGCCACTGGTGACTCTCCTGAACGTCAACCACAAGGGCTAGGTCTGATCTGTCATCCTCTGCAGGCTGAAGGACACCTTGAGTCCTGGACACCTGTCAAATAATATGTATTATTATCCTGGGCTAATTAAAGACGATATCATTCAAAGAGAATGAATGTGAAATTGTAGACTAAAGGTTTAAAGTGTTAGTGTTAGCTATCTCTGGATCAGAAGGACATTGTCACAGTCCTGGAGAGATTTAAACTGAGGTGCATGGGACAATTTCAGTATCTTAATTGAGCAGTTCCTAACAACTGCCACTACACTGAAGGACACTAAATCCATTAAAAGGCTTTTATACAAATATGTTGGCTCCTCCCCTGTCTGAATATGACAAATTGTGTTTTAGTATTGGTCCCAACCTCTTATGGATGCATGCCAAACGTGTTTGGTCAAACGTGGAGGCAGCTGCATTGCAGCAGCGTAGCATACTGTTAACCTTGTGTTTCTAGTGAGTCTGATTGACCCCAGGTAAGTTACCATTGTGTCTTGTCAGGAGCTTGCGCCTCTATAAATACTATTCTATTAAGAGTCATTAAACAGCAAACAGCTCCTCACATTTCAGCGTCTCCCCTGGCCACCTCATTACCACAAGTGCCCACAGAGCAGAGAGAAGCGTGGTGGGCTGCAGTAGTATGGAGCCTCACATTGATTACCATTAAAGTCAGAGTGATGAGGAGAGAGCAAGTGTGTGTGTGTGTGTGTGTTGGTAGGTGGGTGGTAGGGAGGAGCATTGCGTGCATATGTGTGTGTTTGTTTGTGTGCCCGCGTGTATGTATTTGTGTGTATATGTTTGAGTGTGTATGTGTATATGTGTTCGTGTGCACCCCACCAGTAGACCTGAGATGACATGAGGGAGAACAGAAGGGCTCAGCTGGCCTGGATCTGTCTCATGTACTTTAGCAGAGAACTGGAGACAAATAAATGCAATACAGGCTCCTCCAAATACCCGCGCAGGTAAACGGCAGCCCAGACTGCAGCTCTAATTGTATCAGGGGCCTGCAATGTCGGTTTAGAGCCTCCAGTGCAATTCATTTGATTCCATTACAGGGAAACCCAGAGCAAGGAGAAGCAGTCTTCGGTGGGGCTCGTTGCTAAGGCATTTTCATTAGACCTAGTTAGAGGGGGGATACAATTTCAGGTCTCATGTGAAGTGCTGGGGTAGTTTCTGTTGGTGTTTAATCACCTCTATTGACTAGTTAGAGCTGTGTTTCATTTCATAGTAGAGTGGATATGCTTTCATTTTTTCTGTCTGTAACTTAGTCTAGTTGGATATCTAGTAACTTAGATTGAACAAAGAGCTTAAATTTCTGTTTTTTCTTGTTGCTTTTTCCCAAGAGACTAGAAATTATTCATAGTGTGTGTGAAGTCCAAAGACACATTTGTCTTTATGGAATTGAATTTCCTGTCACATAGCCATTTAGTCTATGCGTTTCTATAAAACTGTCGAAGGTAGAAATATGAATTGGGCGTCTGTTTATTGATTTTATTTTGCATTTATCCAACGGTAAGCCTTGCCTACGGAAGGCCTACATGAAAACTAGAGTAACGGAGTTAAGAATATAAGGGTACATCAGATTCTTACCTCCTGAAATCGGGATGCGATTTGGTGTTCTTAATGTATTCTAGACAGACTCGACTACAACAGGTTTGCTGCTAACGCTTATGGTCTGAAGTTAGTGTTTCTACATTTTCCACCTTTATGTTTTCTACGTTTTTTCAGAACGTAAAGTAATCTCTAACCAGTCGGCTACACCAGTATCTTCTCTGTCGTGGAGAGACGGCCTGTCGGTATGTTAATTTGTGCTTTAACCACCTAATGAAAGGTTATATCAGTTTCAGAAGGATCGATTTTTACCGTCGTCTCCTGGGCAACAACGGGTTACATGCCGCAGCATCCCGTGCGCGCTCCTGCCGCGCTCTTTGATTGGCGAGTATGGAGCTACGCGCGCTCCGGCAATTGCCTGCGCGAGGCAGTTAATCAGCAGGCTTCGAGGCCAAGTTCAGCCCCCGCTCACACGCGCAAGGAATGGCATTGCTGCACATCCGAACACACCACAACTACAACACACAAAATCTATGGGGAAATTCACACGGCTACAACAGTCTTATTTACACATTTACCTTCGCGCAGAAAGGCTTTAGCTCAGCGAATAGAGGGAGAGCGAGAGAGTTCCGGAGCTCACAATAACAACTGTTCGCATTGCAACCTAGAAGAGGAGTTTTAAGTTCACTTCTAATTATCAGACAACTTCTCACCTCAATCTGATGGCGACAAATTGAATTCATCTGAGTAATTCGGAAGTATTCTGCACTGCTTTTTGCACGTGTTACTTTAATGAATAAGGATTCTTGCATTTGGAAATGGCAATATTGACAAGTGGGTAGGACGCAGAGTAACTTTTCGCAATTAATTTAGGCTACCTTTATTTGGACAGAGATTAAAAACTGCTTTGTAAAGTGATACACGCTAAAATTCTAATAAAAACGCTTGCGTTTGTTAGAGATGCTTCGTACGCTGACAGCAAGTCGTATATTTTGATTAGAAAGTTTTATTATTTTCCAACTCTAGGCGTTCGAGGAATCAATAGAACTATCCAGCGACACTAACTTTGATTTAGGTTGGTAGTTGAGACAGTAAAAGACGAAGTCCGAAGACGCATTCATCCGAATTAACTTATCCGCTCGGTTTTTAATTTTCAAGACATTAAGTAGACATTCATTATTAGCTCGGTTAGTTATTTTTTCGTGAACTGTATATACACATTAGAACCTTTAATCTAAAACACTCAATTAAAACAAATCGTCTTAAAGCGTTTATAAAATACATACAAGGCTTAACACGGTTTTATTATATTGTTATAATACCGCCCCGGTATTTCTCCACCTTTGATAAAGAACAATAGTCACATTCCCACGCTGGTGTGTAGAGGACGCGATTCTTGCTCGCACATGCACCACCGGCATCAATGTCATTGCTAACTCCCTGAATCCTGCACTTGTCTAGTCGCCGATCCAGAAAACAAGACGTAGAATGGCCGATGAGCGGGTAACCATCACTAATGGGATTGTGGTGTAACTTCCTCGGCTGGAGGGAAGGCTATTATTCTTTGAAATATCTTCATAGACTCGGTTTGTGTTTCGTACCACTGAGCGGGGATGATCAGGATATTCCCGGACTTCAGCGTTCAGGTGACGGCGGCAGCAGGTGGAGGAGCCGGGGGAATGCCAGCCGGTCCCGCGGTGGGGAGAATCCCCGGGACCACTAACGGAAACCCGCAGAATGTCCAGGGACTCACCCCTTATCAACAAAGGTACGTGGAACACAGTTACAATATAAACCATTTACTCCATTTTCCGATACGATCATTTCATCTATTCATTCCGAAACGTCCTAGTAAGTGCTGCATGACATCCGTCACCGGTATAGGTTATGTATAGGGAACATGAAAACTTAGTTTTACGCATACCATAAATGAAAATTCAGATGTATATCATGATATAATAATGCTACATTTAGGTCTAAAGTTTATTTAACAATACTAGTAGACTAGTTTACAGTACTTTCACGTGGAACTCAAAAGAGCTACTTTCAGCAACTTATTGGTACGCAACTTGGAACCTTTTACTTGTTACTTGTTTTACTTGTTAAAGCCGAACGTCTAAAAAACAACCATCTGAAACGCATCACGTTTTTGTGTTTCTTTCAAAGGTCTCTTTCATGATAAACAATAACTATTGGGTACAAAACACCATGGACACTTTACTTGTGAGCGTGCTTTAAATTCTATGGGCCACTAAGAACCAACGACCAACGTGAATTACAGCCGAGCGTAAAAACGGATGTTCTCAGACTTGCAAAAGTCAGGCTTGAATATACAGCGTTGTTATAACCTCCACATAAAGGTCGTTCAGCTTCAAAACATCTCACACAACAAATATGTGGATTCAAAGAATAGGGCCCAACATGCACAAACACACACAAACAAAAACACAAACACAAATGTACTCCACCGACAATTACACACACACACACATGCGCGCGCAAGCACGCGCGCAACACACAACACACACACACAACACACTCACACGTACAACACACACACACACCCACACACCACCACACACACACACACACATATACACGTACACTACTGAGAACATTATGAAAGGACTAATGTCGTGCGTCCTGTCAAATTAAAGGCATTCTTTCTTTGAAAAGAAATGCCAAAGTAAAGTCGTGGTGTTCCTCAATGTTCTGGTCTGTCTTATATTAGCCTTTTCATGGGCCTGTGATGATTTTAAAGCAGCTTGACGTTTTTAAGGCAGCTGGCTTGTGTTAATTTGTTTGCTTTCTTTTGTTATGAATGCATCTGAAAGTGCAGTTCTCACACAAACAAATGACCGAGGTATCAAACAATATCCCCAAAAGTGAACTAAAATAACTGACAATTAGAAGTTACTCTCGGCGTCAACACCGTATTTGTAAAGACATTCTGGAGTTAAACAAAATGTGTTACTCCTCAAAAACACATCATGAAATACCCGTGCCTTGAATTAAACGATCTCATGTGTTAACGGAGCCAGAAAGTCCTCAACCAACTCAGAAGTCCATGACCGGCGCGTGACCTTGACGGGTCATTGACAGCAGAACGCTCTTCCAAAGGCCCAACGCTTCTGATTTCATGTTTGGACATTAAACCCTATCTTGACATTTACACGTAAAAAAATTTTTTGGGCCAACTTAAGCATTGACAGTTTTCAGTATGTGTTGGAATGCACTAAACGGACTCATGCTTTCATTCATTATCTTATTTATTTGCAAATAAATGACAAATCAAAAATATTTGTAACTTAATGGCTAGTGTACTGCAACGTTTATTCAAACATTTGTACATTTTTTGTCCGCTGGACGGTGATGACATTTGCACCTCTTTCCTCCAAAGATTTGTGATAGCCAACACGCATACCGGACACAGTAAACTACTGTGAAAGCGATGGGTTGATAAAGTTACATTGTATCAACATGACAACGACTTTTTCCACATTATTACAAGAACAGTCAGACTACTGCATCATTTATAGATTAATTTACGACATATATGGAACACTGTTCAGGGAGACTTAAAAACACATCTGTCGGTTTTTACGTTAAGATATTACAATTTTATTTTGAAATGACAATATCGGTGAAATAATAGTGTGCGCGCGTCATATATTAATGAAAACGCAATGCAACATGTATTATATGGAAACAGTTTCTACAACTGAGTGGCGTTGTTGCGCTGGTAGCCGCGAAGATGTGTCCTTTTTCTCACACAACGAGCCAGGGAAAAAGCTGAAAATGCACAGGCAAACAGCCTCTGAAATCCTATAGGAAGCGATGGGGACACGCGACTGATGCGGAAAAATGTAAAGATACGAAGCACCCGTTTGTAGCGTAGTACTTGAACTATTACTACCCAAAGCTCCGTGTTTTGGGAGAGCAGCGGGATTTCAGAAGCATCCCCCCCGGTTTCCACACACTTTTCTTGGCATGCCTTTGGAGCTCGGCGTCGGGGTTTTTTGCTCCCTTTTTACACGCTCATGAGCGCCAATACACGGAGAGACGGGCACGGCAGGTCCAGCACAGCGCTATGGCTTTGTCAAAATACACCTAGTCTACATGACGCATTGCTGTCAGGCGGCACGGGTTTATGTCAAAATAAATCTGAAGAAAAAAAAGTAAGAAATCAAATAATTTCAGGAAGATGGCGCCCACCAAGGCTAGCATACAGCAAGACCCTTCGAGAAGAGAACGGTAACGCTTGGAATGTTATTTTCCTTACAAACAGCTCTATCGCTTGTCTTTAGATGCTATGCAATTTTGAGTGGAGATGTCAGAAGTTTCGTTGTTGCCCTTACAGCGGAGGTGTGCGTCAGAGATTTGGGACCTTGACGTTCGGTTAACAGGTATAGACTAAGGGAAGGCGTACAGTCAGTGTGTCAAAACCTAGCAGAGGACAGCCAGTGTGTATTGGCTCGAGCGCAGCCCGGGTTATGCAGGCATCCACTTTCGCATTGCTGATGCTCTAAGCAAGGTTGTTTAGCGTCGAAAAAACCCCATGTGCATTCATCGATGACAATGCCGCTGTTTGTGTGTGTAACATCCTCCTCCTCCACTCGGCGCGGCTAGGCCAGAGAGCTCAGTGCAGTGGTTTCTCCGGCTGCTGTTTTGCAGCGGGACCTTGGGTGCCTAGGAGGAATTAGCATACGGCAGCAACCAGCTGTTGAGGAACTTTAAATGTGTAGCGCATGGATCCCAATATCTTGTCGGATCAGGCATCATCCGCCAGGTAACGATAGCGGCACTGCCGTACAGACGCTCTGAGAGAGGGCAGGTTGTAGTCTGGAGCGTTGCAGGAATAATATCTCGTCTGACGGTTTCATTTAAATGGCAACAATTAGGTTTGACGAATAATTATTGCTTCTTTTTACGCCGAAGAGTTGTGATGGTAAAGGTAACGCGGTAAGCACTCTGAAACTGTCTTGAAAGGTTATGATTTTTGACACATCCAAAAACATTTTTTTTCCCATTAGTACAACCTGTTATTTCTTTACTGTACTTCCTATCCCAGAACAGTGGCTGAGTTATTAGGTTGTAATAAATGAGTTTCAATATCTTATTAAAGGCATCTGACAACAGCGGTCTAGATGCTGCATTGTGCCTGAGCACAGGGGGAGTTCTAATAGAATGTAGCCCAACACCAGACATGTGGATCAGGAAGGAGATACTGCTGTGCTCTGTGTGTGCAAGACAAGTGGCTGTAGATTCCATCCTGCACTTCCTGGTCTCCTGACCTGTAGACTGTAGATTGGGAGGACCGTTGCCAGTGGTTAAACACCACAATCCTCACTGCATGTGAAGTTACACTGATCAGGAGTGTGTGTGTGTGTGTGTGTGTGTGTGAGACACATCTTCAGACTTCTACTGGCACTATTGAACTCTCTGCTGCTGTTTATATTTTCCTGTCGTTCAGTATGAAAGTGCGAGCCCCGTGTTCAGCAGCGTTGAGCCGCAGAGGGGCTGGAGATTGCAGGTACCTACTGTATGTCTGTTGACGCAAGAACGGCGTCAACATCAGCAGCATCAAATGACACTTCTTGAAATATTATAAACAAGTTACTGGTGCTAGAACAGGAAGTGACACACCTTCTGAATAAAGCAGAGGAAGATGTTGACATTGTCTTTTAATGTTGGTCAATTAGGAATTACTGTAACTATTTAAATGAATACATCATAGTGGATGATAGTAATATTATATATTAGAACTCAGAGTAATATGTGGCCAGATATTTCTCATGTAGCAGGTTTGGCTCTGGGGATCAGGCAGTGTGTAGGTTGGTGGGCAGGGACTTTTAGTCATCTCCATGGCAGCAGTCTATTTGTGTGCCATTCTGGGCATGCCACTCCAATAGGAATCTGAAAGATGGAATTGATTTTAGCGAAGAAGAAGGAATCTTCCTAGACCTTGTGCTGCAGACCTGACTTTGTCTGCTAATGGTATTCTGAGGGAGTCGAGACTCCACAAGATGTGTGTTTCCTGCATTTCCACTTCAGAGCTGAACTAAGTAACACTTGGGTCAGGGATTCTGATTGAAGAAATAGGTGAATGTGTTTAGTTTAATGGCTCTTGAATAGCATCCTGATGTTTGCCAGGCAGACTGACTGTGTCCTGAACAGGGGTTGGATACTGCCAGACCTGGCGGGTTGGGGGCAAACAAGCCTGCTGAATTAAATGTGGAAATTTAAGAGAGCGAGAGGGAGGGTGTGAGAGAGACTGAGAGGAGACTGTGTTGGTGCGCGCCTTTGTGTGAACTTGTGCATGAGTGTACTTTTGTGTAGCATGCTTAGGTGTGTGTTTGTGTGAACATTTGCGCGCGCGCGCGTGTGTGTGAGAGAGAGAGAGAGCGATTGTGTTGGCTTGGATTCACACACGGCAGAGAGCAGCCTCAGAGTTGGCTGTGTGTCTAAAGGGTTTCTAGCCTTCTGGGCAAAGCAAAGTGCTAAATAGTCCTGCTTCCTCCCCTGCTGCCTCCAGGATTTATACAAGGGAATGAAGACAGAGTGAGGTGTGAGGCGCGGGGTGCATGGACCACAAACAGGCTTGCACTGGCTCCGGGTCCCAAATGTTTCGCGTGTTTGCCGCGGATACTCGCCTCCTCGCCTTTTCCCTTCTACGTCGGGAGTAAAAGTGCCGACGTAGTCGCCTTCTGCGGTTGGTTACATCACTGCTGTCTAATTGTTGTCAGTTGTTTTCCCCCTTTTTTAGGGGCGATTTCACTTTGAATATGTGCCTATTGTGTAGTGAAACAACATGATCTTATTGGGTGGGGTGGAAGTCCTACGGTGGTGTTGCAGAGGATCACCAGGCATCTCCACCGAGGGAGAAAGGCCCTTCTACACCAGGACCTTATGGGGAACAGAAACACAGGAGTGATGCATTGTCATCAAAGATGACTATCACTTGCTGTCGTTACAACCCACAGCTGGAAACAGACCTTATTGAAAAGGTTCCCTCTCTTTCCCACACAAACACACTGTCCATGGTCTCATGCAGTATAATGTGGCTGGTTAGGGAAGGAGAATGTGTGCGTGTGCGTGTTTATAACCGCGGTGTAGAGGACAAGCATTTCCACCTATTGATTGGCTCTGAAACAGTCAAGTGTAGAGGTGTACAACCCTCTATATCTGTGTTGATTAGTCTGAATGAGGATTGATTTCCTCTGCGTGCGTCGCTCACTGCATACGTCCTGCTGCATCCTCCCCTCTGTGTGGAGGTGCTGAAGGTCAGCGTCCACAGACCGCAGACCCCCCCCCCCCCCCCCCCCCTCCCCCCCCCCCCCGACAACGTGTCCTTCCCTGCTGCAGTGGGGTGGCCTCCAGCTCTGGTAGGTCCTCCGGTCGGCCCTGGTGGCGTTGGTGAACGTGTGACCCAGCGCCGCCTGATCTGAAAGCTGAAGCATCCACAGCGCCAAGATGGCGTCCTTTTGGCCTGAGGCAGACATTAATTACACCAGACCACGTTGGTGTATGGTAACACAGATATCACATTATGCTGCACCGAGCTTCACATGGCCGAGTGTCGAGGGGTTAGGATTGTAGCGGCTGGCGGAACACTGTGCTCCAGTCCTTTTTGTCTTCCTCTCCTCTCTGCTACAGGGAATGTAATCACCAGCGATCTGCTGACGCGGCAGCTTCGCAGCTACCTACATGCATACCTGTCCTTGAAGCACAGTTCAATTACTACCTAGGATTGTTTAAATACACACACACACACACACATGTCCTTCCTTCGGTCTAAGAGAATAAGTCTCCTATCCTCTGGTTGTTTTCCTGTGGATATTCTCTGTCTATAGAGAGGGCTTCTAACTGCATTACTTAACTCTGCTTGTCAAATCAAAGCTGTGATGTTGACGCCAAACACACATGCTGTTTGGGTTGAGTGGAGAGCCGTTGGACAGACATGATGTTGACAGTGGCACAACACTGGCCTGCTCGTTCTGAATGTTCTTTTCTGCAGTAGATGCAGGTGTAACAACCTGCATTAACACCTGGCTTTACATGTGGGTTAAAACCTACATTTTACACCCGAGTTTGCTCTGACTCACACTGGAGTTTAGAGTTCTACATGAATGACTTGAGTTTCATCACTGTGTTCTGACCTGTGTTTATTGTCTGAGTGTTGGTACGCCTTCTCCTGCTGTGCTCCATCTGCACCTGTGCATTCTCTGTTCTGCCGGTTCCTCTCCCTCCCTCCTCCTGTTCCCTCCCTGCCTCCCCCACTCTCTTCTCTGCACCCACTTTACCTCTTGTTGCTGGAGGGGGGGGGGCACTGGTGTCTGCATGCATCTCTGCCATAACACTGACCCTCAGGTCCAACTTTACCGGTATTAAGACCCAATCATTTCCTCCCGTTATCGGCCTCTGCCCCCACCTCACCCTGACCAGGGGCACCTGCCAGGTCCCTTCACCAGAGAGGGGACCGCTCCGTGAAATCACAATTGATTATTCACTTTGAGAGAAAGAGGGAGACGAGAGGTGAGAGGGGGGAGGGGGGGGGACAGAGAGAGATGGGGAGAGAGAGGGGGAGAGCGAGGGGGAGAGGGAGGAGGTTAAAAAGAACCCCCCCCAGCCCATCCTCAGATGAAGTGCACGCCCTCGGAGCTTTGCGACCGCTCGTGTTCTAGAAGCGGAAGGAATGGATTCCAGCCCTCCAGTCCAAGTTGTCCATCTGCTAACTGTCACACCAGATATAGCTTGCTAGCTATGATGACCAAATGTCACAGCCATGGCTGGGTGCATGTGAGACGCCGCTAACCATGACCCCACCTCTCACCTCCCTGGCCCCTTCCTCAGTGATGCGCGTGCCCCGCTCTGTTCCCCGCTCTGTTACCGCTCTGTTCCCCGCTCTGTTCCCGCTCTGTTCCTGCTCTGTTCCCCGCTCTGGTCCTGCTCTCCCCAGGTGGGTGTGACGCTGTCTGAAGCTGTGTAAAGCATGGTAGAGGGCTGAAGTGGACCCCATGCCGGGAGACACACGCCAGCCCTCTGAAGAGCTGGCCTCATGCTGCTTCCACATCACTCTGGTACAGAAAGAATGTCATCTGTATCAGGATCGTTGACACACTGCTCTGGAAATACCCAACATGGCTGACAAAACACCCCCTTAATCAGTCTTCAGAACCGTTTACACCTGGCACTGGACACACTGAGACTGGCTGCTTCATTCCAGACAGTGTCCATGTGGAGTGCAGGTCCATATTTTGGAAGGTCTGGTTTAAGTCTCAGGAAACAAATGATTTCATGACTAAGAGAGACCCAACAATCAAAAGAACAAGAAATAAAAATAGGACAGAGGACTGGCTGGACCAGAGCAGATTGTTTATTGGAAGAAATATGAGAAGGTGAAAGGTTGTTTGGTAACAGATCACGACTGATCCACACTCCCTTAGAGAAACCCTAAAAATAGACCCATTCGTAAAACACATAAAAACCAAACACATGTTTCTTTTTAATTCCTAATATTGTGCAGATAAAAAACAACTTTCCAGAGGTCTCACAGCCTCGGGATGTTGTCAACCTGCCGGAGAGGATCGAACGACTCAACCATTCAAAACACAAACACATATGAGGCTGTTCACTTCTTCTGCCAAGGTCGTTTTCACAAGACTTTCGCTCATGGCTCTGCCGTTCCCTCTCATCTGTTTTCCTGTCTTCCTCACTGTCTCTCCCATTCTCTTCCCCTTTCTCCCTCCCTCCCTCCCTCTCTCTCCCACAGCCTCTTCCAACACCCTCCCCCCTCCTCTGCCTCTCTCTCCTCTCTAATTCCCCTCCTCTCCCGGTGTCTGTCCCTGTATTAGTGTGCTGAAGCGTGTGGGTCAGGGAGGCTGGCTGAAAGGCTGGATTTCATGATCTGTGTAGTGGAACAAATAGAACGGCCTGCCTGTATCAATCACTGTGAAGGCAGGGTTAATTATACCAGCTTCACACTGCGGTCCGAACAGATAAAACACCCAGTAATGAAATACTTACCCCTCTGATGAGACAAACACTTGAGGAAGTGATAGGGGAACGATAGAAGGAAAACAGAGGGATGATTAGAAAGATGAGGGGTCGTTGGAGGAGAATGCCAGAACAGAATGTGTCATCAATGTCACTTTGATGCGTCGCATAAAAGTAAAGTAAAAGTGAGACTGTTTTTGTTTTTCAATCTGCTCGCTGGTCGTTCTTATTTGCGCGCAGGGAGAATCGGTTCTTAAGACGTTTCCGGTTATCAGAATCATCCATGAACTGTGTGTGATGGAGTTGTCGTCATGGGCATTTTTATATGAAGCATGATCCTGTGGATGATGATGATGATGATGATATCTTGAAGTTTACACACATATGCATTCTCACCTGCTGTCTCTCGTTTTCTCTTTCTCTCTGTACTTCTGTCTCTCTGAGGGGAATCCTGTCCTCTGTCGGCATTGTCACCTCTGAGTTTAGCAGACGAATTAAAGGGAAAAATCCATTAATTTCCGAAAAGCTTATATTGGCTGGTCGTGAATTAGCATATTTATCTTAGGCTTAGCTCTCTTCTCGTTAAAGAATAAACGCTGAAATTGTAAATTGCAAAGTTTTCCAAATAAAGTGCAGTCCCACACACATACACACAGGGAGGAACACTCTCACGCATTGACGCACACATGCACACTGACACACACACGTATATGTATATTGCTATACATAGTATTTAGTTAATTGAAGTCTGAAGTCCATGACAGCTATCACAACACTGTGGGTAATTCTGAAAATTAATGAGAGTGATAATGCTTAAAAGACTGTTCCAGAGTTTGCCCAAACTCATTAACTAAATCTCTCATTTAAATATATCCTAAAGACGGTTTCAACAAGGAAAAAAAACCCCTGCTACATTATTGCTCTATAAGCAGTAAACCTGAGGCTGAAAATGCTGAGGTATGTGTTTGTTCTGGGAGAGTGAGAGTGAGGTGCTCCACCCAGGCCTGCAGCCCCCCTCTCCTCTGAAGAGAGACTTCAGCTTGGTTACAGCAACACCTGGAGTCTCTCTCACAATGATGCCACTGCCATTACCCAGCCCTGTCTGGACACACACAGACTCGCGTGTGCGCGCACATTTACACACACACACATATACACATGCACACACACAGACACACGTACACTTGTAGACACACACATACCCAAAACACACACAGACATACACATGCACACACAGACTTGCGTGCGTGCGTGTGCGCACACACATACATATACACTTGCACGCGTAGACACACATACACATATAGACATACACATATACAGAAACACACACACACAGACTCTCGCACGCACACGCACACACACACCCATACAGACAGGGAGGGGTGTTTCAAAACCTTCATTAATGCTTCTTAAAACTCGCACAGGTGGTGAATTACTCTGAGCAAGCAGTGTTGGTGTGTTCAGGCAAGACAAGTTTGGGCTGCTCAGCATATTAGGATGTTGGGTTTTTGTCTCACTGGAGGGAGGTGAGAGGTAGCAATCAAACTCACTCACTCTAATGTCTGGATGACAGGTTTTAATGTTGCTGCACCGTCGAGGGTGCACACACGCACACACACACACGCACGCATAACACAAACCTGCACGCACGCACACATACATAACACAAACCTACACGCACGCACACATACATAACACAAACCTACACGCACGCACACATACATAACACCCAGCCCCAACAGCACCATCCCACCCCGCCCCAGGCCCGCCCACCCCCTCCAGCCCCCCCCACCCCCACCAACACACACCTCCACCCCCACCAACACACACCTCCACCCCCACCAACACACACCTCCACCCCCACCAACACACACCTCCACCCCCACCAACACACACCTCCACCCCCACCAACACACACCTCCACCCCCCCCCTCCCCTCCACCCCACCTCTACCCACCCAACCCCCACCCCCCCCCGCCAACCCCACATCGCCCTAACCCAGGCCCCCGAGCAAACGTCGATCCTCCCCCCACAGGCATGACACTGTCTCATCGCCCCTCAAGGACAACCGAGATATCACAACTCCCTACACAATACACTTCGGACTGCCCAGCCATCGCAATGTAGGAAAACAAAACAAAAACCACTCGGCCCTACTCCACCTGGGTTATTGCGGCCCTAATTCACCCGTAAACATGGCCCACAGAAAGCATAAGGGACTGCAGCGACAGCCCCAGCGAGCACACCTTGGCTCCGGCCAATACCCACCTTGCACGATGACTCTCCCCTGCCTACCAGCCCCACCAGGACGATCAACACAGGGCATGCACTTTTACCACGGGCATCACCACCCAGCCCGAGAACAACCACCAATCAGGCTTGGTGTATCCCCCACCAAAAGCTACACCAGCACCAGCCCCCATCGGACCAACTGCCTCGCAAGACTCACTTAGTATGCACCATCAGTACCTGCAACTGCACATCTGACCTCGTCCTATCTCCCCTCGCATTAGCACACCTACCACATTAATTCCCAACATTCACTCAACCACTCCCCCCCCACCCCTTCTTCATTCTAACACCCCTTTCTCCTAAAAACAACCGCCTTTCACTACAACACGCTTCCATCCACCAATCAGTATTTAACACCATTATCACTCCCACACCAATTCTTACAAACTACACAAGCAATGACAAAGACCGTTCACTCTCAGTCTGCCCCGACTCTTGGTGCAACTATTATGACCCCAGTTACTGCTTGTAGCACACAGATTCACGAGTTAGATCTGCTACGAAAGACAGCGACGAGAGAGAGGGAGAGAGGAGGACGGAGGAGAGATGTTGCAAGCTGTGCACCAGGTTACAGTCATGGCTCTTTGAAAAAAGCTTTCTACATCCCTATATTCACTCGCTCCTACAGTCCCTATCCACTCTCTACATCCCTATATCACTCTGCTCTACAGTCCTCTATCACTCTGCTTTATACCCCTCTATCACTACTATATACCTCTCTATCACTCTGCTCCATACCCCTCTATTACTCTGCTCTATACCCCTCTATCACTCTGCTCTATACCCCTCTATCACTCTGCTCCATACCCCTCTATCACTCTGCTCTACAGCTCTCTATCACTCTGCTCCATACCCCTCTATCACTCTGCTCTATACCCCTCTATCACTCTGCTCTACAGCCTTCTATCACTCTGCTCTATACCCCTCTATCACTCTGCTCTACACCCCTCTATCACTCTGCTCTATACCCCTCTATCACTCTGCTCCATACCCCTCTATCACTCTGCTCTACAGCCCTCTATCACTCTGCTATATACCCCTCTATCACTACTATATACCTCTCTATCACTCTGCTCTATACCCCTCTATCACTCTGCTCCATACCCCTTTATCACTCTGCTCCATACCCCTCTATCACTACTATATACCTCTCTATCACTCTGCTCTATACCCCTCTATCACGTTGCTCCATACCTCTCTATCACTCTGCACTACAGCCCTCTAACAGTCTACTATATACCGCTCTATGACTCTGCTTTACAGCCCTCTATGAATCTGCTCTACACTAATCTTCTACCACTCTGTTGCGCCTGCTAGCTCCAATGTCAAATCTTAAATATTGCAGAAATATCATAACTTTAATATTCACCATTCATTAATGTTGGAAAGAGACAGAGTAAGAGATTTTCTGTCTCTTTACCTCACATCTCTAATATGATTTCTTTCTTCTGTCTTTGCTCCCTTCACAATATGTCTTCCTTTCTGTTTCAGGCATACACACGTTCACATACACAGTCACATACACACCCCAGCCCCCCTTCACGTTGGAAACATCGTAAATAATTTCCGGCTGCAGATGCCAGTATGTTTATATATCAATGAGCTGGATCATTAGATAGAACAAGAATAATCCTGAAGATCTCTCCTCAGCTGAAGCTACATAATCTGGCGCAGCACTTCAAAGGCTAGCCTGTTTTCCATATCAAGGCCTGGCTGTCACTAGACATCCCTCCTCGGCTGTTTACCCAGAAAACTGGCAAAATGGTCGGGAATTGAAACAGAGAAACATTTTTGTTAAGTTGTGACACTCATTAAAATGCTAGCTCTGTTCCCTCCCACCTCCCTCTCTCGCTTTCCCTATTTCTCTTCCCGCGCTCTCGTTTTCTCTTTTCTCTCTTTTCTATATATCTTTCTTCCTTCCTTGCTGGCATCCTCTTGCTTTGTCTCTCTGTCTTTCTTTCTGTCCCTCTGTCTCTCAGTCAGCTAACGACATGTTGAGAGGGTTTGCGAATGCTCAGAACAGTATGTGTACCCTCTCCTTGTCTGGCTAAGTGTGTCTTTGATTCAACCTGCTCGTAGTCATGTGATCCATCTTCTCTTCTCTGATCTCTTCTAAAGCCTTCCTCTCTCTCTCACACACACACTCTCTCTGTCATCAGGGCCACATTGTCTGCAAGGCAGCTCAGAGTCAAACCCACAGTTTGTGGTTGACTGTGTGATCGGCTGCATTAGAAGGTATACCAGGGCTGTGGCTTGAGCAGTCTCTTCAGTGCTCGATCACAAATCTGCATTGATGCATCTTTCTCTACACCCCCCCCCTCCTTCTCTACTGCCTCCCCTCTTTCCTCCCTAGCCTCCACTTCTCCCTTCTTTCCAGCCCCTTCTCCACAGCCTCTTTCAGTCTCCCTCCTCTCCAGCCTTTCTAACCTCGCCCTCCTCTCCTCTCCAGCCTCTCTAACCTCGCCCTCCTCTCCAGCCTCCTCTATCCATCCTCCCCCACATTTCCTCCCTAGCCTCCCCACTCTCTTCTCCTCCTCTCCCAGCCTCCACTTCATCCTCCTCCGGCTCCCCTCCCTGGCCTCCCCTCCTTCCTCTCCTTGTGTCCTGCGTCCCGGGGCAACGGCAAACGCCAGCCCTAATGATGAATGGAGCTCCCTGTCAGTTAAAATGAAAATTCTACGGGGGCTGATAGCTTCATATTAATGACTGTTTTATGGATCGGAGCAAGTTGTCTGAGCAAGATGGATGTGGCTGATCCGCAGGGAGATACAGGATGAGAAGTCTGCACCTCCATCCATCCATCCATCTCTCCCTTCATCCCTCTGTCCTCTGGGTCCCTGGGTGGGGCTCCTTTCTCTCCCTCTCGTTCTGGATGCTTTTCTCCCCCCTCTTCTCCTCCTTCCTTCCTCCCTGTCCTGCTGCTTGGCTCGTCTGGCCCGCCATCCCCCCAGGTGCTCTGGTGATGGTGTTGTCACTGTCCCCCCAGGTGCTCTGGTGATGGTGTTGTCACTGTCCCACTGCATGTGTTGACTCCACCCCTCCTCCCTAACCCGTCTCTAGTGAGTGTGTACACAGCCCATGGCTGTCTTCGTCTCTCTCTCTCTCTTTCGCTCTCTCCATGCATGGGAGCTCCTCTGCTCTGGCAGAGAGACACGCAGAAAGGCAATACGACAGACAGATGGACAGACCTGTGGCTCTTTGAATATGCTTGATTACAACATGAAAACCCAGAGAGAACGGGTGTGTGTAGAGAGAGAGAGAGTTAGGGGATGGAGAGGGAGATGTATGGTGAGATGGGGGGGGGTAGAGAGGAGGGAGGGTAAGAGAAGGAAAGGTAGGGAGGGTAAGGAGAGAGGGAGGGGGTAAGAAAGGACATGGATGGTGAGAGAGGCTAGAGGGAGCTTTGGACTCGGCCGTAAGACTGAACAGGGGGCAGCCAGGACTGGAGTCTCTCACTGCTCTGTGTGGAGGACTGGAGGGCTAGACCCACACATCTTCTACACCTGTGTGAGTGTGTGTGTGTGTGTGTGTGTGTGTGTGTGTGTGTGCGTGTGAAAGAGAGGAGGAGGGGAAGAGAGAAACGTGGGCAAGAGTGACAGTGACAGAATGTTTTGATCAGTTTCACTCATCAATTTTTGATTCATAATAACTTATTGAAACTCCGCTATGTGGAACCAATCAATGTTCTTCCTTTTTGGGTTGACTTCACAAGATGTGTGTTTCTTCCAGGCGTGAGAGGGTGGTCTCAGAGCATCCACAGACAGGCAGGCAGCCAAGCAGACAGACAAGCAGACAGACAGATACTGCCTATTTGTCTGCGTCCTCATCTCATAGGACTGGATTCTCCAGAGCTTTCTTTATATGAGTGGAATAAGGACTGTGTGGAGGATAGCCTGTCCTGTAGTCTGGGGGTCTATGATGGTGTTTCATACTAGAATACACACACACACACACAGAAGAGGGAGAAGGAGAGAATTCATTTATCATGTGTCAGAGGAGCAGTCTCTTCTCCTCATGTGTGCCCACTGACTCCTGCGACTGCCATCTTTATTAACTGTCCCCTCATATCTCTCTCCTGTCTTCCTCCGCTCCCTCCTCCTCTCTGCCTTCCTCGCTCCCCCTCACACACTCAACCCTTCTGTCTCTCCCCCCCTCCCCTCCTTCCCCCACACCAACACACTCCCCCTTTCCCAAGCCCTTCAAACCTCTGTTCTCGAACATATTGCTAAGATATTCCTCTGAAATGTGTGCGGGAATGTTTTGTGTGTGTGTGTGTGACTGAACGTTCGTGTGTGTGTGAGGGGAAAAAGGAGTGTTTTTGTGCAAGTGTGCGTGCGCTTGTGCCTGTGTGTGTGTGTGTGTGAGAGAGTCTGGCTGTCTGCGTGTCACACTCTGGTTCACACACCCAGGCTTGTGGCCGTGCTGCTGATGCCTGTCTGACTGCGAGTCCAGTGGATGGATGCGTGGCGGCTAGCTCCATGTGCTCCAGGTTATGGATGTTTCGGCTCTGTCTAGCTCCTGGTGGTTTATATGTATCTGGGTCAAAGACAATGGAGCTGAGAGGGACAAGTCCAGCTACTGGGAGAGTGTTGCAGAAAATTAAATGTTGCTGCATTTGTGGTATCATACAAATGACAAATGATGTGTGGTAATCGTCTTACTGCTGATAGTAAGATCGCCGCTAGCTCCAGCTCCGGCCAAGAACACATTAATTCTGCCAGGCAGGTGTGTGTGTGTGTTGTGTGTGTGTGTGTGTGTGTGTGTGTGTGCGTGCGTGCGTGCATGTGTGTGTGTGCATTTGTGTCTGTGTGTGTGTGTGTATTGCTGGCCTCTGCTACCCTCTCCTATATGTTGTGACCTGTAGGGAACACTGTGTAATAGACTTGGATAGAATAGAGAGAAGAAGCCTGGGGAGGGATGAGATAAAGGCACTAACTTTAGGGAGAGGAAGTAGATAAAGTCCCTGTTTATTTACATTTAAATAACAGTTCAGCTTCACTTCTCTAGTTTGTTTTCTCCTTTTTTGTTGCTGGTGTTTTTTTGTGTGTGTATATATATATATGTATATATGCATATATACATATGTATATACGTATATATATATATGTGTGTATATATATATGCATGAAAAGAAAAAATCTATAATTTCAGAATTGGACCAGGAACTCATCATTGGCCAGCAGAGGAATCTTAGGGTTCCTCCATGTGCTGCAGGGCTGCGGGCACATTTCAAATGCAAATTTCTGCTCTTGTTTTCTTAATGAAATGTACAGCCCATGAGAAGTGGTGGCATCTGGACAGGATGAGTTCGGTTAGCTGGTGACTCCAGGGCTGCCTGTCTGTCTGCACGCCTTCCTGCCTGTCTCTCCATCCATCCATGTCGTCTCCGTCAGAGTTTCTGGGAGAAAATCTGCTCCTGCAGAGTGCAACAGGTTTATCAATTTGAGCTGGCCAAGTGCACAACTAAACGCATGTGAAAGTTAACAAATCCCCAGGGTAAATTGAGTCCGATTTCGGCTGTCTGTGAGAGGCTGGGGAGGTGCGACACGCTGGATTGAACTCTAATGCCTCAGGCCAGAGCAATCAAACCAGAGCAGTTCAAGACTCTCCAGGCTCAGCCAGCCGAGTAGAGAACGAACGAGAGAGGAAAGAGGTTGCAGGGAGGGGGGAGGGGCTACACTGACTGGGAGGGGGGCTTGTTGATGACAAGAGACAAGACGGGAGGGGAGAGGAGCAGGGAGAAGAGGAGGAGGGGAGAGGGGCAGGGAGGAGAGAAGGGGAGGAGCGGAGGAGAAGGAGTAGGGAGGAGGGGAGGAGGAGGGGAGAGGAGGAGGGAAGAGGAGCAGGAAGGAGAGAAGGGAAGGAGCGGAGGAGAAGGAGTAGGGAGGAGGGGAGGAGGAGGGTAGAGGAGGAGGGAGGGGAGGAGGATAGGGGCGGAGAGGAGAGAAGAGAAGAGAAGAAGAGGGGAGAGGGGTGGAGAGGAGGAGGGGGGTAGAGGGGAGAGGAGTGAAGAGGAGGGGAGAGGAGTGGAGAGGAGTGGAGAGGTGAACTTCCTCAGGGGTAATATTAGCTGATAAGATACTCTTTCCAAATACCAGCTGACATCCTAGTCCGTTCTTACTGGTTCAGAAACAGGCAGACTGGCTGAAAGATGCTTGACACATACAACTGTATCAAGTAATTAGCAATTAACGAATCACTCTTGATTTCTGCAGCTGTCCCCATGGGCCATAGGTCCACGAACTGACAGACTCGACAGGCGATGACTGAAACAGAAATGACTGCGAACACACTGATCAGAAAATGAGATTCTGCATACTTAAAAAATGGTACTAAAGTCTATTTCCATATTCACTCTCCAATGAACAAACAACATGAAAAAGCTCAACAGTGTTAAAAGGAAAATGGAGGCGCTTTTCCAAATGTATAAGGAGGCGTTATGGACATTTTGTCGTATATTTACCTCTGTGTAATTATTATTGTATATTTACACTAGTCTGATTCAGGTGCAGTTCCAACAGGGTTACACTCGTATTTTACATACTAAGATTTTCCATTTCGTACTCTGCCTGGTATTTCCCTGCCTGGCTGGATGAGGTGTGTGTGTGTGTGTGTGTGTGTGTGTATGTGCGCGCGCACACCTGTGTGTGTATTCTGAGTGAACTGATGGGTGCGGCAGAAGAGCACAGGACTTTGGTGCTTGAGAATGCTGCCTCGTGAAACAGATGAAAGCATCTCCTGTCTCCTGATGATGGATCCTGTTACTGCAGACCATCAGAGAGAAAACTCACACGTATTTACAGTAAAACACAACCTAGGTTACTCAAGCTTCTTTTGCTTTATTGTCATTATGTCTACTTGTGATGAGTCAGTAGAGCAGATAGAGGCTGCGCACGCCAGGCTGAGGAGTATGTAGAGGAGATGGAGCAGTTCTCTGGTCATCAGAAGGACATTTCACCTGGAGCAGTGACTAACTGCACTGTGTCCACAATGCACAGAGGAAACGGGGATGTATAAACTACTACACAGGAAGCCAACTCAGGCTACATGTCCCTGGCTCAGGCTGGAGAAAGAGAAGGGGGAGAGTGAGGGAGAGGGGGGAGTGAGGGAGAGGGGGGAGTGAGAGTGAGGGAGAGGGGGGAGTGAAAGTGAGGGAGAGGGGGAGAGAATGGGGGAAAACACAGAGCCCAGAGAGAGAGAGAGAGAGAGACAGAGACAAGAGAAGAGAGACAGAGAGGAGACAGAAGAGAAGACAGGAGAGAGACAGAGAGAGACAGTGAGAGAGACAGTGAGAGAGACAGAGAGAGAGAGACAGAGAGAGAGGGGGGTAAAGAGAGCTTGTGGCTCTCTGTCCGCTTCTCAGCTGGGAGTATGAAGAAGATGGAGAAAGAAAGAGAATGAATAAGCATGAGTGTCATGGGTGTGTGTTTGTGAAAGTGTGTGTATGAGTGACAGTGTGTGTGTGTGTGTGTGTGACAGTGTGTGCATGTGACAGTGTTTGTGTGAAAGTGTGTGTACGAGTGACAGTGTGTGAGTGTGACAGTGTGTTTGTGTGAAAGTGTGTGTACGAGTGACAGTGTGTGTGTGACAGCGTGTTTGTGTGACAGTGTGTGTACGAGTGACAGTGTGTGTGACGGTGTGTGTGTGTGTGTGTGTGTTTGTGTGTGTGCCAGTGCAGCCCATCAGGGTAGTAGCTGGGCTAGCCTCAGCCCTGCACCATGCAGCAGCTTCCTCATGCTGCACTTGACATGGGTTTGTCTCTCTCTCAGGGAGGTGTGTGTGTATGTGTGTGTTATACCAGCTATTAGATTGGTCCTGAGGAGAAGCACAGATTCAATTTCTCCTCTCCAGAGAGAGAGCGAGAGAGAGAGAGAGCGAAAGAGAGAGCGAGAGAGAGAGAGATGGAGTTGGAGGAGGAGAGAGCAACAGAGAGAGAAAGAGAGACTGTATTTGACATGAAGCAAATAAATAAACATGAATTGGGGTTTTGAATTGGGACCTGCTGGTGGGAAGAGATCTGCTGCTGGTCTGGACACACTTACATGACAGATGTATTCACTCATTCTGCCATATTAGAGAGGGATGTTAATCCTCTATGCAAAGCAGATTGACCAGAAGAATCTTGATTGTTGCTGTTCTCGAACAGTTTGGGGTAAGTGGATCCCATAAGGAGCTCCACTGTCTTCTCTCCCCCCACCCCGCCCTCCCTTGTTTCTCTTTCTCTCTTACAGCCTATAGGCACCTGCTTGTGCTTTGTGTCATTTGCATATGTACACATTACTTCCTGGGTCACTAGTTCTGGGAAAATGGCTTTCTCTCTCTCTCTCTCTCTCTCTCTCTCTCTCTCTCTCTGTATCTCTCTCTCTCTCTCTCTGTATCTCTCTCTCTCTCTGTCTGTTTCGCTCTCACACATACAGTCTTGACAGAACAGCAGGCCTCCCATAATTTAGAGACAAAAAAAGTTTACGTTAGCTAGCTAACGTCTATTTCTATGTTTTTCTCTCGTCTAAACTCACTACAAATGTCCTTCTCTCTTTCTTCCCCATTATGTTTCTCTCTTTCACCTCTCCTTTGTCAGTTAACAGAGTGCACTTGGCAGAAAATAGATTTTGTACCATTCCTTTTGTAGTGAATGTACCACTGGTGAATTGTGGGCTGGTTATATGTATTGTACACCGCTTGTCTCAATGCAGTTCTTCAGCCTTGAAAGCATTGCTAAACACACACACATATATATATATTTATATATAAATATTCTAAAAGAATTATATATATAGCAGATCACTGAGGGTTTGAAAATGGTATATGTATACAGTAATATAACTAAAGGCTAACTAGTAGCACTGTGTCCACAAGTTTGCCACCATACACTGATGCTTTCATCGGGTTATTTTAAACTTTATAGTGTACTGTCTTCTATGGGAGTTTTGATGGTCACATACAATACAACGCGTCATGTAAAATCAACTCCCCCCCCTTGCTTCCTTTCTCCTTCAGCACCCCCCCTCCCACCCCTCAAGTTCCCAGTAGATTAGCAGAACAAAGCTGTTAGCTCCTCACCAGGGACCTGCCCTGCCCCCTCCCCCCCGTACCCTGTCTGCCCCCCCTCCCCTCAGAGCCTCCACACCCAAGTCAAGCCATTCCCATTCTGTCATGGGAAAACCACGGCGGCCGGCCTTGGCGTGCCAGGCCCACTCCACGCTCTCTTTGTCCGCAAGTGTCTAATTGGAGGCCCAGCCTGAATGGGGAGGTGTTAGAAGGGGAGCTCGTCCGTCTTTTCAGGGAGGGAAGCAGACAATGCGGACAAATCACCCTCCATTTACCTAGATGGAAGAACAGAAACACTCCAAGCTGGATGGAAAAGGCAGTGCTTATTGTGCTTATTGTGGGCGGCGTTCAGTTGCGTTGTGGGAATTCCTCAGGCGCTGGAAACTGAGAGATGGAGATGGAGTGGTGGAGATGGAGAGTGTGTGTGTATGTGTGTGTGAGAGAGAGGGAGAGAGAGAGGGGGAGAGGGAGTGGGAGAGGGAGAGAGAGGGAGAGAGAGGGAGAGGGAGAGAGAGGGGAGAAGGTGGGAGAGACAGTTTCTCTATAGTACTATAAAGGCACTAGGATCGCTCCAGGGATTATAAAAAAAAGTTTAATTTAAATCTACAGACACAATTTTTTGTATGCACCCACATACGAAACACCAGGGGTATAGATATTCTATATAGATATTCTGTATAGATATTCTCTATAGATATTCTCTAGATTTGATTGTCTGAGATACCCTAGCAATGAGTGACTCGTTTGTGGGTGTATTGTAAATGGATGGATGGATGTATAGGTAAGAATATATTTACGTAAGGAATGTCTGAATGTTCCTAAGGGTGTGTGTACTGTAGGTAAGGGTGGATATATGTACTTAAGCATGTATTTATATACAGTGTGTAAGGGGGAATATAAATTCCATGTATAAATAAACAGAGGGTGTATGTAAGGACGGATCCAAGCCAGACTGTTCTCTGTACACACTCCTGTATCCTGTTGTGCGATTGGTTCAGCTGGCCGCAGTGGTCAGTGGAAGTAAGCTTTCTCATATAAATGTTGCTCTTTGATAAACATGAGAGCCTAGCAAGATGATGCTATTTGCTTTTCACCATCTGACTAAAAATGCCAGGCTTTTTCCACCCATCCACGGACACGCACATGCTTTTGATATACCACCCAGTCTCTCGGCCGGTGTTGTACAGCAGCTAGCTAGACACCCTCGGAATATTTGATATGGAGATAAACCTAAAAAAGGGTGATATTTGCATATTTCTCCGTTGCACTGGTAAGCCGCATGTGGTAGGTAAATTTTTAATCAGAGCCGAAGAAATTAATTTGGTTTCTTGCAAAAAATGGAGAGAAACCAGAGGATGCTTACAATTCCATTAGCAGTGTTTTGTCAAAACACCAGCCTTCGCCTTCCCACTGAGAGAGAGGGAGAAAGAGAGGGAGGGAGAGGGGGAGAGAGCGGGAGAGGGAGAAAGAGAGAGAGCAAGCGAGAAAGAGAGAGCAAGCGAGAAAGAGAGAGCAAGAGAGAGGGAGGGAGAGGGAAAAAGAGAGGGAGAAAAAGAGAGGGAGAGGAAGAAAGAGAGAGAGGGATAGGGAGAGTGGGGGGAGGTTCTGGTTGTCTGTGTGCTTGCTCCCCTTGCAAATGTTAGTTCTATAACTTCCTCCCTGTTTGCGGACACCTTCTAAATAAGTAAATACCATGAGCTAATTTAACATTGACCTAAACTGCTGCACTGACAAAAAAAAAGTAGCTTTCCTCTGGGCGTTGATGAGAACACACACTCTCCCAGGGATCTCTGGCTCTGTCAAGAGCATCTGGGGATTCTGATCAGCAGTATGGTAACGGGGCGCATTTGATATATCGCATGAGGCAGCGCTGCTGCAACCTGTCTGAATATGGAGGAATGGGGTGGTAGCGACAGATGGGAAGAGATGGAGGCGAGGGGGTGGGAAGAGAGATGGAGGGGGGTGATGGAGAGAGAAGGGTTGACGTGCGGAGAAGGGAGACATGGAGGGAAAGAGTGTGTGCCAAGGCCCCACTGAGAGGAGACAATCGGTGCAGTTAGCAGCAGGCTGGGAGGAGGGTGATCAGCCTAGTCTGACTCCAAACACTGACTCACGTCTCCACTCCCTCCACACACACGCACTTAGGCTCATTCCAAGCCTTTTAGGTTTTTACTGGCAGCTATTAACAATCTACAACCAAGCAATGACATATCAACAGCTCCTCTATGGAACAGAAAGTATTGAACGATGTATTAAACTATGGATTTGGAATCATGTTATATCTGGCTGCATCTTCCATTTTCAAGGCATAACCTATTCTGTCTCTTATTTATTATTCCTATTATCTAATCCTAACTAGTCCCTCAGACTTTCTTTACAACCTGGTCCCGATTGTGTGACTTTAGCTGGAAGCTAACTAGCCACAGTCACAAAACTTCACGACCTCTCAACATTACAAACCCGCGATTACCATTCATAAAACATCAGTAGCTTGTTAATGGGAGAGGGCTTGTTACCTATAACTGCAACACAGCTGCAGAAATGCCACAGGCAAAGGCCATGGTTGTTAATACGTAGCTAGTCATGTTTCCTGGCTGTAATATCAACACTCTCTATTTCGTACTGGTTAACTCCCTCTAATTTCACAGTCGGCGGTGGTCTAGTTAGTTCAGATGTCAAATGTACGTATGTGTCTGGTTCTGAGATCAGATCTGAATCTAAGAGCAAAGTGGAGCACAGCCGACATATTTACAATCCAGGTGAGCAAACTGATATATTATGTCTGCGAGGATGTGCTCTTCTATCTTACAATCCAGCTCTCCAAAGCACAGGATGTATCAGGCAGTAACCGGCTACTAGCTACCAGTTAGCTAATACTTCATCTTTTTATTTCCCCTGTATTTTAGCTGTTCAGAAAGCACTGCGGTGAGACTGATAGATTATCAAAGCAATAATCCATGAAAGGGGTATCAAATTATGATCATAAATCCTGTAGAGTAATCGATGTAATTCAATATCCAATGGATTGGAGTGGTTAACACTAGTAGAGCAAGGCGGTTTTACCTACTGGTAGTGCGGGTAGCCGGGTCATTTGACCTCTCACAAGAGTCTTCAGACAGGGAAGTTGTTACTGACACAATGATCACCAGATAGCAATTCATGCATAAAGAAATGGCAAGGTTGGAAAATGAAGATGCCTTGCAGTGTGTAGGCCTAACAGGCTGTAGATGTAGTCTTAGTCATTGTTAAAAAATGTCTTGAGTGGTTTTATGTAGGCCATTACTGTAACATTGGGACTCCAGTTCTGGATGTGTGGATGGCTAGTTACACAAGAGCAGTATCGGGTGTAAAGCAAAATTGTCATTTGATAAATCAAATAGGCAGCCTATCTACTACAACTAGTCTGACAGGTCATTTAGAATACGTTTTATTCTCTTTTCGTCTACGGACTAAAAAGAATAAATAGGCACATCTCGGGAATAGCATTGTGGAAGGCATAATCGAAAGAAAAATATGTTTCCTGCAAAATGAACTCGCCGGGATTTGTCAGATCAGTTTGTGCTCTACAGGTAGTACAGTGTGGGACTGTGTTCACTGGCTTCTTAGGCTGCTGAATAGACATGGACAGGAGCAGTTGGCGGAGGCTGTGGGAGCTGTGTTTGAGAGAGACGCTGGGATTTCATGTTCCTGTACAGTCGTTTACTCAGCGGTTAGAGTGATTCCATGGAATGAAGGCAGATTTTCCTAGAGTGCACTCCTGTCAGCGCGTATAAACACGATGTTCTATTTGATGTAGGCAAACACACAAACACACACAGTCGCGCAATGTAAATGTATTCATGTGGATTGATTGCGCCGCGGTGTGTGTTCCAGGCGGCAGGTTTGGGTGTGTCAGACAGAAAGGCCTACTCTGCCAGCCAGCAGCATTGATCACAAGATAAACTGGCAGCCTTTCTGCTCTATAATGGCACTTAATGGTTATGGGCTCCCCCATCAGGGTCCTCTACACACACACACACATACACACACACACACACACACACAGACAAAGTGTACACACACACAGTGTACACACACATGCAAGTGCAAATACAGGCACACACATACAGGATGTACACACATTCTCAAACGCACACATATACATTCTCAAACACTCACACACTGGCTGATATACAACCACACATGTAAAATGCACACGCAACACACACGCTCCTACACGCACACACTCATGTTCATATGCTCTGTGCTTCACCGCTGCAGATACCCTCTGATAGCCGTCCAGCCGTTCTCCCACAACGTTCAGACTGACACATTTACAGCCATCTTCACACCCTACTAGCCGGCCTGGTGATTAAGAGTTAGTGCGTTCGGTTTCCAGTCTGTCTGTATCCCACCAGAGAGGGGGGCGAGAGAGGTGTGATAAATGTGTATTTGGGTTCCTGAGAAGTAGAGAAAAGTAGTGTATATGCGTGTGTGTTGGTGTGCATGCTAAAGAGGGAGAGAAATGTGTGTGTTTGTATTAGAGAGAGAGAGAGAATGTGTGAGCCAGGGACCAGGAACTAGCAATAGGCACACACACGTCTGCCGAGTGCCACAAAACATCTCTGACAGGAAGTGCACTCCAGGTTAATAACTAGGCACTTCCTCTCTGTGCCGGGGTCAGGGGTCAAACTCTGCTTGACTGTAGAGAGACTGGACACAGCTCATCTTCCAGCGCACAGAACATCATCCACTATCCTACGGTAGAGCTGTTGGACTCGCCTCATTATCAGCATCTTACAGCTTGTTCCATCCCTCACTTTTACAGTGGCACAAAGTGTTGTGTGTCTACACACTGGATATTTAATAGCTGTGTCTATGGAACCCACTTCAGCTACACTATTATAGCTATTGATCTCTGCTTGAAGAAGATTTCCTCCTCCAGGTCTCTCCTTTTTTTCCAAGAACCCTCTTCCTCTCTCTCTCTCTCTCTCTCTCTCTCTCTCTCTCTCTCCCTCTGCCTCCCACTCCTCTTTCTCCCTCTTCTTATCACTTTCCTCCCCTCCCCCAGTCCTCCATGTATGACTGGACAGTACTGGTTGAGCGAGAGACAACCAGAGTATGTGTCTCTATCTGTTCTCTCTCATGAGAGAGGGACTAAAAATAGACCGTACAGCTGCACTGGTTTCTTAGCTCTGCTGTCGTGTGACCTGACCAAACCGCCCAAGGCCAGTCAGACAGTCCACTGTCCAACCCTCACACACACACATACACACATGCACACACACATACATACAGTGTCTACAAGGAGGACCGACCGCAAGCTCACTGCCACAGAACAAGTAAGAGACAATAGTTCACCTTAAAACCTGCTCCACAGAAATGGCCAAGTCATGGTCTAACTTTTGAAGCTTCTGTCAGGAGATAGCTTGTCCATTCATTATGAGAAGAAGTTCTTCTCCACAGTCAGAACAAAGACAGACAGTTCTAAAGTGTAATTCCTTTGACTTTCTCTGTATTGATTTTCCCATGGACATGCTCTGGTGTATATTTCCTTCTGATGTTGTGACTGTAATTCCCTATGATACTTTACTTCAGTGAACCCCCCTCCTTGTGTGTAAGGCTCCTCCCTGGCTGTGCCTGGATGCTGTTGAAGCTGTTCTAGGTTCAGGATCTGGCTGGGATTGGACTCAGGCTTATTCATCTCATCCCTTTTGTTGGTACCGCTTGGTTGTACTGCAACGCAGTTTTGGACCAATGCCTGGGCTGTGCCAAAAGCACTGGTCTCCTCCACCTCTCTCTCTCTGCCTCTCCTCTCGCATCCACCTCTCTCCCTCTGCCTCTCTTCATTTCCACCCCTCTCACCTCTCTCCCTCTCCTCCTCTCTCTTCCCCTCCACCATCTCTCCTCTCTCCCTCCCTGTCTCTCTCTTCACCTCCTCCCTCACCCGTCCCCCCTCTACCATGCCCTCCCTTCTTTTCCTCCACTTCTCCTACACCTCCCACCATCGCTCCCTCCATCCCTCCCACCAGCCCTCCCTGTGTGTGTGTTTGTCTGCGTAACCCGATGTTTACCTATTACCAGTCATCTCCCAGCATGCTCCTGTTCCAGAGAGCACTGAGCCCATGTTGTAGTGACCTCAGCACACTAAAACTCATCATCCCACAATCCATCATGATTCAGCCCCAAACACCCCTGACCCCGGACTGCTCCTTGCTGATTGGAGAAAGCCCCCTCCAGCTTTGTCCTCTGCTGCCCAGCCCTGTCCACGCTGCGTGAAATCGATACACTATCTCTCCACCCGCCCTGCGCACTGACCCTGATTGGTGCTTTCACTCTGGACTGTGATTGGTTTGAACAGCCAGAAGAAAACAAGCAGCCAGGCAGATGGAGAGGGGGGAGGAAGTAAGAGAGGTTGGAGGAAGTCAAAGAGGGAATGGAGGGAAGGAGAGAAGGTGTGAAATACTACATCGAAAGGACTGTAGATGGAGACAAGACTGGCTGATGTTAATGCTCATTCTAACTCTACTACAGCTGCATCCTCTCTCCTGCTCTGTCCTCTCCTCTCTCCTGCTCTGTCCTCTCCTCTCTCCTGCTCTGTCCTCTCCTCTCTCCTGCTCTGTCCTCTCCTCTCTCTTACTCTTTCCTCTCCTCTCTCCTGCTCTGTCCTCTCCTCTCTCCTGCTCTGTCCTCTCCTCTCTCCTGCTCTGTCTTCTCCTCTCTCCTGCTCTGTCCTCTCCTCTGTCCTGCTCTGTCCTCTCCTCTCTCCTGCTCTGTCCTCTCCTGTCTCCTGCTCTGTCCTCTCCTGTCTCCTGCTCTGTCCTCTCCTCTCTCCTGCTCTTTCCTCTCCTCTCTCCTCCTCTGTCCTCTCCTCTCTCCTGCTCTTTCCTCTCCTCTCTCCTGCTCTGTCCTCTCCTCTCTCTTGCTCTGTCCTCTCCTTGCCCTCCCCTCCCCTTCTTTCCTTTCCTTTCCATTCCCCTCCCCTCCTCTCCCCTCCACCACTCCAGAAGTCGGCAGGTGAATGTGTCTCTCTGATCTGCTTGCTGCTGCTCTGGTCTGATCTGGCTGCACATCGCTCAATGGGCTGGAACGCCACAGATCTCTGTCTAATGGAGATCACTTTCTCCAGTCAGAGCAGGAATCAAGGCTCCTTCATCAAACAGTGGTGTTTAGGACCAGGGTTCACCCATGACAGGACTGGCTTGAGCTCATGTACGACTGCATCAGCACCTGCGCTGCCACGCTAGCGGTTGGGCTTTTGATGCTTTGACGTGTGCGCGCGTGTGTTTGTGTCGCTCATGCGGATGTCATCTCATTAATGTTGGCATCTCTTGAAGATCAACTTCCATGCGCTCAAAAGTGGCAACAGCCTTCTTCCCTACGCAGCTGATGCGTCTGCTCCCCGCTACTGACTGAAGGCACGTTCAGTTCAGCCTTTCTAATTGACATTGATGTCTTTTTGAGTGCAAACTGTCAACATGAAATGAACCCCCAACACACTGTTCTCTTGTGCCGGTTGTCCGGGGCCGACTGTGTTTCCAAGGCTCTCACAGAACACAGAACACTTGGCTGACTGGAGCAGAACAACAAGAGGGATTAACGTTCAAGTCTTGACATTTCTGTTTACCAGTTAAACTGAAAGAATTTTCTTGGAAAGATGAGCAAGATAAAAAACAAACAATCCTGCTCCGCTAATGCAGAGTGGAGGAACAGAGAAGAAAGACGACTTCATTGGCCAATAGGCTGTTAGGAGTCAGAGGAGCGAGCCAAGATGATTGGCTCTGATTGTGAGACCACTCCCCGAGCCAGGAAATGACATAGTTTATCACCCTGTCACTCTCTTCTTCTCTCTTTCTTTCCTCCTTTCCTTTCCTCGTCCCTCCCCTCCTATGTACTTATCACTGTGTTGCAGGCCCTCAGTTGGTTTTGGTTAAGCATGAAAGTGAAATGTGTCTTCCAAAGCTTGTCATGTATCAAAATGTTTGCTGGCAATTGTTAAAGGGGGGGGGAAAAATCCTTTTACACTATGAAGTAGGGCCACTTTCAGGCCCGCCAGCCCAGAGATGGATTGCTTTCTTGAGTTTTTGACAGGTGTAATTGTAAAGGCGTCATCTGTTCTTGTTTGCACAAAATACATTTTAGCCAACTGTAGGACTCGCTTGCTAATCTTTCTCCCATCATCCTATTCTTTGCCTGCCACCAGACAAATCCCATGTTATTTGACCAGATGGTGGGAAATCCATTCTCATGATAAGTTGCTTCTAGTTTGCATTTAGATTACCTGCAAAAATGGGACAATTTACTGCTCTGCCTCCAACCATAACTTCCCTTTTTCTTAGTATGGATTTGACTTACTTGTAACAAATTATATGAATCTTGATGAGTGTGTTGGAAATTAGAAGGGTAAATCGGCTGGCGCTGGCGGAACAAACAAACAGGCATCAGTAATGTGTTGTGACACTGCCCCACAGTGCTGCACTGACATCAAAGACTTGAGGAGGGGATGGAGGGAGGAATGGGAGCACAGAGAGACAGAGAGAGAAAGAGAGAGAGAAAGAAACGGAACAGGAGAGAGAGAGAGAGAGTCCGGGTAGGAGGAGGGAGCGCATGGAGAGAATTAGATCTTTCAACAATGAGGCCAATCATTGCTCTTTTCTGGAGAAGAGTTTTGTAAACGCGCCGAGGTTCGTCTCACACCTCACCTCCCGCCTGCAGCCGCCCGTAAATGCTCTCGGAATATCAACAGTGTTTGTTGTTACTGTACGGTTAAAAATACATACAAGAGATCTGAAGAGGATAACGATGTGTTGAAGAGTGTGGTGAATTAGAGGCTTCCGCATCTCCCGAGCAACAGTGTCGTCTGCCTGGAGGGAGGGCGGGGGCAGGGCGCTGCAGGGTGGGCACGGGAGGGGGTGACAGGTGGGTGGCGCGCGCGTGAACACAGCTTTTTTTTAGCAAATGAAGTAATCCCAGTAGTGTCGCGAGGATGTGAGACCCCGTGTAGCTTGGGGGGGGAGGGGGGGGCGCAGTCAGTACTTAGCTGCAGCCAGGTGTGTGTGGAGCCTGCAGACAGAAGCCGGAGAAGTATAGGAATGATCTGTCACCTTTTCCTCCTTCTTCCAAAGCAGTGATGAGCTCCTCATTTGCATAATCCTTTTAAGGAGTCAAATTATACTGTCATGTAGCAGATTTAACACGCTAGCCCGGGATTCTATTGCTTTGCAGGGGTAATTAGTATGTACATTACAGCACTTTTTCTATCTGCTCTGCCTGCTCTCTTCCCTGGTACTGCCTGTCGGAGACAGAGTGAGGCGTCTGTCCTCCTCTCTTCAAACCCAGAGAGGGGGGGGAAGGGGGGAGGGAGGGAGGAGGAGGGAGGGAGGGAGGGAGGAGAGAAGAAGAGGGGAGGAAGGAGAGAGGAGTGGTTCTTTGTAGGGTCTGTGCTCCAGTTGTAGACACTGTTTTATATCAGTGGTTCTGACTCCCTCAGGGTTGGAGGCTGAGGAGGAAATGGAGGATCAGAATGTGGAGAGACTCCTAGGTCTTAGAATATTGAACACAGTTGCTGTGGTGACGCTTAGATATTAATTTATTGATCGCGGGAAGACCCAATCAGCTCCCTTCGCTGTGCAATGGTTCCAAAGTGATGCCTTTTACCTCAAGGTGGAGAAGAATTTATGGATTTTTCGCTTAAGTATATTTTCACAAATGGTGCCGTTGGTGTGTGTGAAAACCCCAGTGTGTGGTGAAATGAGCGATGTAATGGCAGTGTTGGAGCAGCCTGGCTTGTTAACAGTGTTTTTAGAAGTGTGTTTATGAGCCCGGAACCCAGCCAGACTGCTGAGGCAGACCAGCTCCAGCTTTACATGACAGCTGCAGAAACGCCTGCTGGATCACACATTCACATGGAAAATACTCTCAATATGGACTGGATGGTGTACAGTAGACTCTAGAATATGGAATATACCTAATACAGTAGACTCTGGAATATGGAATATACCTAATACAGTAGACTCTGGAATATGAAATATACCATATACAGTAGACTCTAGAATATGGAATATACCTTGTACAGTAGACTCTAGAATATGAGATATACCTTATACAGCAGACTCTGGAGTTTGGGATATTTAATATAGATCCTAGAAGCTGGGTACAGAAACATATTGTGTTGTGAAGTAGAAGGATGACTTCCATCTATCCTGGGCTGGAGGTGACTTCACCACAGCATCCTTCTCCCTTCACAACCCTCTGAGTGTTTGTGGAGGGGGGCAGCGACCCTGCCACCGGATTGGCTGGAGGCCGCACAGCTACTTATCACACCTCGCGTTGCTTCCCAACAACAGGAAATGAAACAAGCGGAGATCTAGGGAGCATCTCTCCACTCTTTATCCTTGTCTATCTGTGGCTGGGATCAGAGAGGTCGGGGGTGGGTGGGTGGTGGTGGATGGCAGGAGGAGGGGGAGAGGGAGGGGGGGCAGGAAGTGCCGGTGATCTTGGCACTCTGGAAGCCCAGTTCTTGCAATCATCCGAGTTTGAAGTTTCCCACCTCCATGGTCATCAACCAGGAAAGGTGCTGCGGCTCAGCTCTGCCTCCTCAGGGCTGAAATCAGGAACAAATTGGCCGTTCAGTGGAAGTGATGGAACAGAGGAGCAGGGGAGGACGAGGAGGAGGAGGAAGAGGGAGAAATTGTCTCTCACAGACTAATTGCGATTGGAGCAATGCTTTCAGTCCACCCTCATTTGGCAAAATGAGGTCCTGATTCTGTAGCTGTCTCTCTCTCTCTCTCTCTCTCTCTTCCTCCCACTCTTTGTCTCTGTCTCTCTCTGTCTCTTCCTTCCACATCTCTCTTCCTCTCTCTCTTCCTCTCTCCTCCCACCTCTCTCTCTCTATTCCTCCCCCACCTTTCTCTCTTCCTCCCCACACCTCTCTCCCCCCCCTCTCTCTCCCTCCCTCCTCTGTTTTTCTTGCTCCATCTCTCCCCCTCTGTAGTCATCATTAACTGCCATGATTGTCTTTCTCTCCAGTCCTGATCTTTTTCTGCTCTCTCCTTCTCTCTCTCGACTGCGTCCTCTGTCATTATTGCAGACAGTATTTAGTGCAAACCATTCAGACAAGGTCATTGTGATGTCTGTAAAAGAGAGAGAGAGTGTGTGTGTGTGTTTCCATCTTGGCTCTAAGCCAAGTGTCTCTAGATCATGTTCAGTGCACTGTGTGTATGTGTTGTTCATGCTGTTTTGTCTGATATAAAAACCACAGTAGTAGACATAATGATATTGCTCTCTGTCTCTCTCTCTCTGTATCTCTGTCTTTTGCTCTCTCTCTCTCTCTCTCTTTCTTTCTTTCTCTCTCTCCCACAAACTTTTCCATCTGCAGTTATATGAACTGTTGGTGACTTAGGTGTATTTCGTGTGATGACACTCCAGCACACACACGCACGCACGCACACACACGCACACACACACACACACACACACACACACACACACACACAAAGGCAAGAACACCACATGCAGCTTCTAAACACTCTCATCATGAGTCTACCATGAAGCCAATGTTGTCATGGCAGTCAAACCCATGCATGCACATTGTATTTGTACAGCCTGTGAGCAAAAGAAGGCTTAAACAGTGCCATAATACTAGTGTGTTGGCCCTCGCTCTAACCACGCCTTTAAGTGCTTCCATCAGTTGTGTACTAAGTGTCTCTAATCTAACAGCAGTTACTTCTTTAGATGTATGAGAGCAGAAAGCTTCTACATTTAAGACCTGCATGTTATCGAAAATCAGCAGGTATAAGACTCACCACCCTTAGCACACTAACAGCCTTGTTCTCTTCCAGTTCCATTACACAGTTGAGATGTTCAAGGCCATAGCCAGCATACTTACTCAAATCTAAAGACAACAGATTCACTTTGTACTGATCCAGGTATCAAAAAATGGAAAAGACAGTTTCCAGTCCAGAGTTAGACAGCATGCAGAAGTCTCAGTCATTTGTCTCAGTCGTTTGACGTAAGTGTTTTGGAAAGTCCCCTGACTACAGCTCTTACCAAGTTTCCACACACACTCACACACACACACACTTATGGCATGCACATACACACGCACACACATTGGCTACACGCACATACACACGCACACACTGGCCACACACACACGCACACACTGGCCACACACACACGCACACCCTGGCTCATCTTTTACATGGCAGCAGCATCCTGTGGCTGGCCGGAGTAGACTGGAGTAGGGTAGGGCAGACTGGAGCAGACTGAAGCAGAGTAGAGCAGACTGGAGCAGAGGAGAGCAGACTGGAGCAAAACAGAGCAGACTGGAGCAGACTGAAGCAGAGGAGAGCAGACTGGAGCAAAACAGAGGAAACTGGAGGAGACTGAAGCAGAAGAGAGCAGACTGGAGCAGAGCAGAGTAGACTGGAGCAGAGTAGACTGGAGCAGAGTAGACTGGAGCAGAGCAGACTGGAGCAGAGTAGAGCAGACTGGAGCAAAACAGAGCAGACTGGAGCAGAGCAGACTGGAGCAGAGCAGACTGAAGTAGAGTAGAGCAGACTGGAGCAAAACAGAGCAGACTGGAGCAGAGCAGACTGGAGCAGAGTAGACTGGAGCAGAGTAGACTGGAGCAGAGCAGACTGGAGCAGACTGGAGAAGAGGAGAGCAGACTGCAGCACAGTAGACTGGAGCAGAGCAGACTGGAGCAGAGCAGAGCAGACGAGGCCTCAGTGTTGGATAACACCTCTCTGTTCTCTCCCTTTTAAATTCCTCCTGCTGAGAAGTCACAGTTAGTCTGGCTGTTTGTCCCTTTCCTTATACCCTCTGTCGCTCTCTCTTTTGCTCACTCTTTATTTCTCTCTCCTCTCTCCCCCCTCTATCTTCCCCTTCTTCTCTCTCTCTTCTCTCTCTCCCCTCTTCCTCTCTCCTCTCTTCCTCTCTCTCTCCCCCTCTCTCTCTCCCCCCTCTTTCTCCTCTCTCTCTCCCCTCTCTTTCTCCCCCCTCTCTACCCTCTCTCTGTCTCCCCCTCTTCTCTCTGTCTCTCTGTCTCTCTGTCTCTCTCTCTCTCTCTCTCTCTCTCTGTTTCTCCCTGTTTGTCCGTCTGCCAGACATACCCAGCTTCAGACCTCAGCCAGCGAATCATTACAGACGGAGCCCTGCCAAAGTTTTAAATACCAGAAAATAACAGCATTTACCACATGCAGGGCAATTATTCCTGTGAAAAACGACCCTGGGGTTTTTATTTGTGATAAACCTCCTTTCTTAGACGAGGAAGACGAGGCCCAGCCGGTCCTTTCTGGTCACAGCTCTGCTGAGCTCTCATTAATATTTATGGCCTGCTTTGCAAAAGAAACATTGATAAGCGCTGGTTGAATATTAAGTTTGACTTTATTTAAAAACGCATTAAAAAATATGCGCCAAATTAAAGAAAAGGAAATCTTTTTCAGGAAGGTAAAGAAAAGCACAAGGCAGCTTTGTGGTGAGGTTAAATAGTTCCGACACAGTGGGAAGTGAGCTGGTGTGTGTGTGTGCTCCCCCTCTCTGGAGAGGTGTATAGATGCAGGACCGGCAGTGATTAAGCGAGCTGTTGAAGCCTTCTGAAAGGCGATGTAAATGTACACGGCTGTGTGTGATGCTCTCTGTCACACGTGCACACACACACGCACACACACACACACACTGACACACACACTGACACACACACTGACACACACACACACACACACTGACACACACACTCACTGACAGTTCCTGGCAGAGGCCTGCTCTGTGGCTGCCGTGGAGGTGTGAAGCAGGCAGACAAACCTTGAGATGTCCAGTGGAAGAGAGACACAGGAGTACAACACAGGCCCTCTTCCTCTCTTTCTGACCATAAATATGAATCTGAAGTGGATTTCCAGAGTGCTCGCTGAATAAGCTGTCTAACACGGGTGCCAGACACTGCTATTAAACACCGCTATTCTCTCAAAGGATCCATAGAAAGTCACTAACTGTAGTAGCCCTGTATCTCATTGTCATGTACTAAAGTCACGATTAACATATATATTATGTTGACTCGTCTGTGAGGACTTCTGCATGGGTGTTTCTCTACAGCGGGCCTGTTCTCTCTCATCATGATCCACTAAAGGCTGAACTCTAAACCCTCCACATATGTGGATGGGGTAGAATGGGAACACTAGGAGCTTGGAGGAGTCTGAGGAAATAGACGAGCGGTGCAAGCCCTGCCTCCAATCAGGAACAATCCTCTGTTATGAGAAGTGTGAGAGAGAGTGGCTGAATGAATACATTTCGGTGAGGAACTCGTTTAAGCACTGTATTACGTGGCATTGGTTTATTGTTACACCACTGTGTTCTGAAACTGTTTAGCGATTTGGTCCATGGCGTGTTTCAACCAAAACTCCACACACTCCAATGTTGCAGAGGCCAGAGATCCCAAAGTCTGCTCTTACCAGGATGACATGGTTGGAGGTGTTGAACATGGGTTTGCGTTCAGGAATAGGTTAGGAGTTGGCTAATGTCGCCGCAGACAGTTACATATGGCGGGTGTGGAGCATTGGTTAGTGTGTGTCGTGTGTGGGGGAGGGGGAGGGGTGTGGTGGGTTATTTACTTGTTATTTTGCAGTTTGTCCACTCACTTTCTGTCTGTCCAGGGGATATATGCGCTTAGGCTGAGTTTCATACTGAGACCGGCTAGCGTACTAGCGGCGTATTCTTGTTCTGAGAGTTATGCTGTTCAGAGTTTCACCGCTCGATTCTTTCGGTCTTTCTGTCTGATGCTGCAGATGTGTTTCAGTAGAGACGTCGGAGAGTTTTGAGTAGACCAGGAGAAGGAGTGGGAGGGTTGCTGGTAACCAGGCCTGACAGTAAGCCTGTAGCTGGCACCGAAGCTGAGGAGTGCATGGGCTGTGGAGAGAATGAAGACCCCCACTGAGAGAGAGAGAGAGAGAGAGAGAGAGAGAGAGAGAGAGAGAGAGAGAGAGAGAGAGAGAGAGAGGAGGGATCTGAGCCTGCGTTTCCCTCTCTCTCGCTCTCGTTCTGTCTTTTACTGTTTCACACACACCAACATTCTTTCTCCCTCTCTCTCCGTTCCACCAGTGAACTGATTCCTAATGCCGCTGGCTCTTCCTTCTCTGTGGACAGCCATCCAGATTAGGAGGGGAGGAGGTGAGGGGGGTGAGGGGGGGGTGAGCGGGAGGTGGTGGGCGAACGAGTGAGAGCAGAAGAGTAAGGAGGGGAGAGAGAGGGGGTAGGGAGGAGGAGGAGGGAGAATGTGTGAGTACAGTCTGTTTGAACGGCACCTGGTACAGGAGGGTTCAAACACTGAATGGAGTAGAGACTTGATCCCTCTCTGTGTGCATATATGTGTGTGTGTGTGTTATTGTTTGAGTGAGCCCAGCACAGCCTCGTCAGGTTGTGGGTGTCATCATATTTGATCTCAGCAGGCCGTGACATGGAGGAACAGAAACACACATGATTAAAGCAGCAGTCGGCTGCAGCTTGGCAGTGAAGATTCCCTCTGCTTCCACATGGAAACGCCCAGGGCTCCGACGCTCACACACACACACACACACACACACACACACACACAGAGTCCCTAAATCACACGCAGGTGATCGCTAACACACCGATCCATAGTGTATTTTTAGCCACCAGCCATGCAGAGTAGAGGGAAATCACAGGTCCCAGCAGATGTGTGTGTGCGTTTGAAGGCCATGTTTTATTAAGAGCTTGTCAACACAGTGTGCAGAGCTGGATGCAGAGCTGGATGCAGAGGTGGATGTAGAGCTGGATGTAAAGGTGGATGCAGAGCTGGATGTAGAGCTGGATGCAGAGCTGGACGTAGAGGTGGACGTAGAGGTGGATGCAGAGCTGGACGTAGAGGTGGACGTAGAGGTGGATGCAGAGCTGGATGCAGAGGTGGATGGATGCAGAGGTGGATGTAGAGGTAGATGCAGAGCTGGATGCAGAGCTGGATGCAGAGCTGGATGTAGAGCTGGATGTAGAGGTGGATGCAGAGCTGGATGTAGAGGTGGATGCAGAGCTGGATGTAGAGCTGGATGGATGCAGAGGTGGATGTAGAGGTGGATGCAGAGCTGGATGTAGAGGTGGATGCAGAGCTGGATGTAGAGCTGGATGGATGCAGAGCTGGATGTAGAGGTGGATGCAGAGCTGGATGTAGAGGTGGATGCAGAGCTGGACGTAGAGGTGGACGTAGAGGTGGATGCAGAGCTGGATGCAGAGCTATGGGCTAGTTGTTTTGTGCTGCGACACTTCCAGTAGGATCACTACTCAACACTGCTTCATCAGACAGCAGCAGACGTCTGTTGTCTGCCTTACGTATCTTATTACTTATTGAATGAAACAGGATTCACTCTGCAGATTCAGCTTCTACATGTGCAAGACACACACACACATACTGCCCCCCCTGGCTCACACACACCATCAAACACACATCCTCTCCATCAAAGCCATTTGATTTCAGCATGAGATAACATCATGTCTCTTTCCTGTGAGAACACAGTTCCCCCCCTGGCCCCACCCCCAACACACACACACACACACACACTCACTACCTGGATTGACATGCATAAATACAGTCATGCATAAATACATAGCTAATGTATGGAGGAAGCCTGTCCCAGATGTTCTTTTATGAGGGCAGGAACTTGGCCTTTCTATCTTATCGTCGACGGTGCAAAGACTTGGCGCTTCCAAATGTTAACTCTCCAACAGCGTCTGAAGAAACTCAAGACACGTTTAGCTTCTCAACTGGTGAGATGCTCTTTGGCTGGCTTCCAGCATCTCAATCCTCCTTTTCTGCCTTTTGATGTCATGAGCTGTAATTGTTATTCTCTGGATTGTATTAAGGAGATACAGAGACTGGGATTTGCTTCAGCAACGCACAGACAATAATTAGAACGGCATCTTCCTGAAGTGATTCTAACACAGGAGTCAAGAAGGAGACGAGGGCCTGGTCGAATCTAAATCCCCTCCGCATCCCAACCTCTGTTATTACCTAGTCTGTCCTTCCTCTTCCCGTCTCTGCTGTGCCTCTTCTACTCCGCCCTGTATCCTTCCTCGCGTCCTTCCCCTCCTTCTGTTTTCACCCCCTCTCTCTGCCCTCCCTCCTCCTCCCTCTCCCCTGTTTTCACCCCCTCTCTCCGCCCTCCTCCCCTCTCTCCGCCCTCTCTCGCCCTCCCTCCTCCTCCTCTCCCCTGTCTTCACCCCCTCTCTCCGTCCTCCTCCTCCTCCCTCTCCCCTGTCTTCACCCCCTCTCTCCCCCCTCCTCCTCCTCCCTCTCCTCTCCTCTCTCGTCTTCCCTGTCTTCCCCTCCGCTCTCCTCTCCGTCTCTCCGTCCTCCTCCTCCCTCTCCCTGTCTTCACCCCCTCTCCTCCCTCCCCTCCTCCCCCTTCTCTCCCTGTCTTCACCCCCTCTCTCCTCCTCTCCTCCTCCCCCTCTCCCCTGTCTTCACCCTCTCTCCGTCCTCTCCTCCTCCTCCCCTCCCCTCGTCCCTCCTCCTCCCTCTCTCTGTTTCACCCCTCTCCCTCTCCTCCTCTCTCCTCCTCCTCCCTCTCCCCTGTCTTCACCCCCTCTCTCCGTCCTCTCCTCCTCCTCCCTCTCCCCTGTCTTCACCCCCTCTCTCCGTCCTCCTCCTCCTCTCTCTCCCCTGTCTTCACCCCTTCTCTCCGTCCTCCTCCTCCTCCCCTAACCGTGACAGACATGGCCCCAGATCCACTCAGCTCGCTGCAACGCGCTGCAACGCACCGCAAATCAAATATGACAGGGAATATTGTAGGGCATAATGGCAAATCGCAGAAGAAAGTACAACTGTACACACACACACACACATGCGTATACACACAAACACACACACATACACACACACACAAATAGCTCTGGGCTTAATTGAACAAGGCTGGCCCTGACCTGAACTCTAGCTCAGAGTGTAGGGTAATAGAGCTGCTGGATAACTGCTGCACTCTCTCTTTCTCTCCCTTTCTTTCTCTTCCTCTCCCTTTTCCTCTCTTTACCTCTCTTTCTTTTATCCACGCTCACTTTTTCTTGCTCTCTTTCACTATCTGTCTGTCCCTCTCGTTGTGTCCTCTTTCTCTCTTTTCCTCTCTTTGCTTATATCTGTCCTCTCTCTCTCTCTCTCTCTCTGTCCATCCCATTCCCTCGCTTTCTTATTTTTTCCCCCCATCTCTTGCTCTGTATTCTCTTTCTCTCCCCCTCTCCTTCTGTTCCTTTCTCTCTCTCTCTTACTCTAGTTTCTTTCCCTGTCCGTCTCTCTCTCTCTCTCTCTTCCCCTCTCTGTCTGCTGTTCTGCTCACCCACTGGTACTGCAGTCAGCACATTTTGCTGTTTGAAGTACCTACTTATTGTAATGATTCAGGAATATGTGTCATGTTTCTTTCAGTGAGTAGTGAACTGAGACTCCCTAAACTGCCACAGCGCCTGCCGTTGTGTGGCAAATAAATGTATTCAGAACTGACCTGAATTGCCCCGCGTAATCTTATTTTTCCAATGGCTTTTCCAATAATATTTGCATATGTGACAGTTATCTACATAAAATACAGTTTTGTGCTTTAATATCACTGTAAAGCCGTCTCAGGAGGGGCGATGACAAAGCCATCTTCCTAAACGATCAACACACAAACCTCTTGACTGTTTGTTTATGTCCTTCTGCTCAAAGCTCTTCAATCAGCTCTCAGATGTCTTGTTTTTAACTTTGAGAACTTGACAGAAGTTAGTTTCTCTCTGGATCCCAGACGCTAGCAGTTCTGTTTGACTGAGACAGGCGGAGAGAGAGGGAGGGAGGGAGGGAGGGAGGGAGGGAGTGAGAGAGAGAGGGAGAGAGAGGGAGAGGGAGAGAGAGAGAGAGAGGGAGGGAGCTGGGGATGGCAGGAGGGAGAGAGAGAGGACCTATCTCCTTCCATCTCTAGCCTCCTGTCTGCTTTGAATAATGGGCGTGATCATTTCTCCTCCTCCAATAAAGGAGTGGGTCGGAGATGAGTAAACAAGCTGATTGGCCTGGGAGCTGAAGGTCATTGTGTCCGCAGGTGACACAACAGTGAATTACAACAGTACTGGTCTCTCCATACATCATCGGAGGGAGAGGGAGACAGGGGGAGAGAGAGGGGGAGACAGAGAGGTAGAGGGGGGAGAGACAGAAAGGGTGGAAGGCAGAAAGGGAGAGACAGAGGGAGATGGTGGAGAAGCAGAGATGGAGAGAGAGGGAGAGGGGGGAGGGACTGAGAGAGAGAGGGGGAGAGAGAGAGAGGGAGTGACATACATGGCAGAAGAGAATAAGAGAACGTAGAGAAAGAAAGAACAGAAATAAAGACAGAGAGATTGACTCCCCCCAGACATAAAAAGAGCAAAATATTTTTTGGAGTTGTTCAGCTAAATCAGCTGTTTCTCTTTACAGAGTATTTTATGGGAATCATTTGGAAGGTTAAGGAGTCCATGTGTTCTGTGTGATCACGATCTAGAGTCTGTTCTGGCCTCGATGGTTGCCAACCTTCATTAATTCCTTCAGCAGAATGCAATCCTGACCAGGAGACAGGTGTGTGTTAGTGTTGTTCTCTGTGCCGGGGTAGGCTAGTGAGGACACACACACACACACACACACACACACACACACACACACACTGAGAATGACGCGCTCTAATCAGTGGTCAGGACAGCCCCAGATGTGTGTCTGTTGCTGGGAGGAGAGTGTCTGTCTGGCTGTACGAGGGCTGTCGTGAGCTTGGGAGTATTTCCGTTTGCAGATTCCAGTCAGTCCCCCAGAGTGAGGCTGTCTCTCCATCTGATCCTGTGCATCCCAATGGCAGGCTTTCAGACCACACTGCTCCACAAGCCAGGGATCACACACCTGCCTGTCACCCATGCTACCTCTCTCTCTCTCAGTCTGTCTCTCTCCCTCTTATTGGCTTGCTTGCCCGCTCTCTCTCCATCTCCCACTCACTCTCTCTCTCTCTTAAATGTTGAATTCTCTCCCTCTGTGTCTCTCACGCTGCCCCTCTCTCTCTTTCTCTCTTTCTCATTCTCCCTGTCCTTTTCCTTTCTCTGTCACACACCACTGTTCACATAGATTTCCCTGGCAGCTGCGGTCACAACATCTTCCGCAGTCTTCCTCTCTCTCCCTCCCTCTCTTCCCCTCCCTCTCCTCCCTCTCTCTCTCCCCCTCTCTCTCCCTCCTCTCTCTCCTCTCTCCCTCGCTCTTTCTCTCCCTGCCTCTCTCTCTCCCTCTTTCCCTCTCTCTCCCTCCCTCTCGCTCCTCTCCCTCCCTTTCTCTTCCTCCCTCTTGCTTCTCTCTCTCCCTCCTTCCCTCTCTCTCCCTCTCCCTCTCCCTCCGTCCTTCCCTCACTCACTCACTCTCTCTCTCTCTCTCTCTCTCTTTATCTATCTCTATCTCTGTCTCTCTCCATATTTGACTCCTGGAGAGATATCAGTCTCATGAGCATGGGAGAGTTACCAGCTGAAGGAAGTGTGCGTGCTGCAGAGTATGTTGGCAGGTATAACTGACCACTGTAGGAGGCTGGCTGATACTTCAAAAGATTTGTTCTTGTTTACTGTGTCATGCTGCTCTGTATTGTAACTGAGATAAAAAAGGAAAAAAGGTGGAAGAAGAAAAGATGTCTCTCCGCTACCCTGTTGGGAGGATCTGGGAGTTTTTGTCAGAAGTGTGTGTGAGTGGCGGTGGGATTTCCGTGTGTGTATCGGTTTGTCCCACATGCAGCGCGTCACTGGGAGAGGGTTAGAGGTAAAGCATCATGCTGTCGTTAGTAACATGTCTTCTCCTTGGGGAGGAGGTTTGAGATCAGCCTAATGGCGAAAGTTTGAGGAAAAGCTTAGTCACTACACCTCCCCAATGCTGATCTGAGAACAGCCTTACATAGAACACGTTTTCCCGAATGTTCTATGTAGGCTATATATCCTTCTAATCCCCCGATTTCTGATGTTGCTCATGGCTAAAGGCGTGTGATATTGCTCCTCAAGCCCATGTTCAACTGGTCTGAGGCGGGGTCTTAGATCTCCACATGGTCGCTGTCTCTGCTCTGCCAGGGAGGGGTTAGCAACTGTGAGCTTTTGTTTGACAACAATATCCCTCTTAGTGATTTACAGCTGCTCATAGGGTGCGCCGGGGTCAGCTGACCAGCCGAGCATACTGGGAAGGCAGGAAGTGGAGTGTGTTATTATAATGGACTAGCTGTTAGCGCGGTGGTGTGTGTGTGTGTGTGTGTGTAAAAGGACACGGACTGGGAGATTCTACTTATAAATGTCACTCACCCTGCTCCGTCAGATGACATCCAATAAAAGACCCTTTAAATCAACTGGTCGTCCCACAGCCCCTAACCGGCCAATCCTGGAGTCCATTTGAAGAACCAATAAAAACGTCAGGCGGAGGGCCTCGGCCATGGGGCAGGGAGAGGAGTGGTGGAGGTTGTATAGGATGGCTGTTCTCTCGCCTCTGCCCAGTGCTGTGAACCTGGTAGCAGTCATGGCTGGTGGCCATTGATGCTTCACCACTGTAGAAGGTTTCTTGCTAGAAAGTTTCTAAAGGTTTTAACGGCTTTTCCGACAGTTTGGAAAAACAATATCTCATTTTAAGTGGGGAAAAAATATTTTCGAAAGGTTTCAAAAATATTTTTCAAGTTACAAAACAGAAAGTTACGAAAGGTTACAACGATATATTTGATTTTTCATGTTTGAATCAATGTTCTTGCCCAGTCAACCACCTCTGTCTCCTGCACCGTCAAACTTGACATTACTCTTTGTAATCTTATATTGAAAGTGGTTGAACGGCCGAAATGGGACCCACATGGCTAATTTAACTGCCCCTCAAAATTGTAATATATCACTCTTGGATTTTCAGGCCGGAATGTTTCGATATAGATGTGTATATACATATTAAAGTACACTGTTGTGACAATGGTTTAAAAAATTTGATGAGGCTAGCTCTACGTCCATTTTTTTTCAAATTCCTGACACATGTCACTGATTAGGGGCTAGTCTGTTGAAATGAGTCCACATTTGGTTAGATGGTATCTGCCATTACCTGGATGTATTCATTGTTGTGATGGTTGACTGTGCTTTCATGTCTGCAGTGACTGTAGTCACGGCTGTATACAGGGTTTGAAAAATACCGGGGTCCGAAAACAAAACCTTCTAGGTGGTTGGAATTAGGCTACTGATGTAAACCGGTACCAAACTAGATGACTCAGGATGGACGGCATGGCAACACGCCTGAGCAGTGCATAACACAAAGCAGCGGGTTTGTAATGCAAACAAATTGTTCTTAGTTTATCCATTTTTAAGCTAAACCAAAATGCGATAACATGTTTGACCCGCCTTGTGCTTAAACGTGTTGAGCCACGGGTGTATGCATCTTCTATTGTTATGGGATGTCGTCCCAAAGTCTATTCAACGGTCCCAGACGTCTTTTTTTCTCGTCGTCCAGGCGACGAGAAAAAAAAGACGTTATTTTCGATCCTATGGTTTGGTGTGAAGATGGACGTATTGTGGGGTGGGATGTCTCTCTCAGGGCCCTTTCCTCTCTGTTTACCTGCCAGAAAGTACTGCCACTACGAATCAGCTATCCATCCTCCACACCCATCCTGCCCCAACCACACAGACACATTCACAGTCTGAAGGCGTAGTTAACTGGAGGTTGGGTCCACACCACACCAAGTACACATCCACCTCCAGTATGTGGACACATCACATGATTGTGGGGGCTTGAGTATGCTTGTCTTGTTATCACTGTAAGTACGAGCCTGTGGAAAATAATTTCCTCCGGGGGGACAAGAAAAGCACTCCACTCTGGCCTGTATCGACCCTGGTTTTGTAGGCCTCTAACCCCAACCCCCGGGCAGCTCTCATGGGCTACTGGAGCACGACGGGCTGCCCACATCCATCCAGACAGAGGCTTGGCTAGCCTAGCTGGAGGAATTAAAGACTGTTTTAAAACAACAACTAGGTCATACAGGTGTGTGTGTGTGTGTGCTGGGTGGAGAGGGTGGAGAGGGTGGAGAGGTCCAGGGGGGAGGGGGGTTGGAACAGGGGCCGGCTGCACGAGTGACACGTTTTCAATCACATGGTTGATTCCTGGGAGATTGTGGAGAGAGCAGACTGGGGTGTTTCATGGGGTACAATGGCCCAGGCAGGATTGCTTTCTCCCTGACACAAGGAGAAAAAAAAAGGTGTATAATTTCAAACAATGCCCTGGTACAGTGTGTAATATAGTCAGCCTTGAAAAATGGTCCAAATCTCCTATTGCTGTCTGCAATTTACCTCTGCGGCCGTGAAACAAAATCCATTGTTGCTACTGCCTTGCACTGCCATTCTGGCCAGATAGTGTGTGTGTGTGTGTGTGCTTGTTTGTGTGTGTGTGTGCTTGTTTGTGTGGGTTGCTGTGTGTGATGGAGAAGGGAGTCGGTGTGTGCGCGTGTGTGTGCGTGCGTGCGTGTGTGCACGTCTGTGTGTGCGTGTGTGTGTGCCCGTGCGGGCAAGCGGACAGTCTATGTATTTGTAGTTCTATTCAGTGGTAGAGGTGGGAGGGCCATTGTGAAGCATATTGTAGCAACTGACATTACCTATACCTGCAGGGTATCAATTCTACTAAATGGCATGTGGCTAGCACAAGTTTGTAAATTGCAAGGCATCAATCTTGTGGAGATAACTGTGCTTGTACAGTGTCTGCCTGTGTATTGTGTGTGTGTGTGTATTGTGTGTGTGTGTGTGTGTGTGTAGAGTGTGTGTGTGTAGTAATGTTCTCTACTCCAGTCGAGTGTTACCCTCGTAAAATGCTTCCTCCTCCAGTCGGAGATCATTCCACTACAGCTCTCAGCTGTGATAGGCTGGAGGAGAGGAGCTTGTCTCCTATAGGCTGGTTGGGTGAAACATTGAGCTCAACAGTAAGAGAAAGACAGAAAGACTTCTGCTACTAGGTTAGAAGGTTTGGAACGGTACTGAGATCACTATGACAGAGGTAGGCTGGTTCCACACACAGTACAACAGAACAAACCCCTACTTAGTTTTCGAAAGTTGTGAGTCTGCTTAAATCTTGGAAAGGGGGCCTTAAAATGTTCAAAATTCATCTCTGCTGTTGCCTAAGGATAGAAGGTTTATTGAGTCAACTCTCACTTGTGCATGATCTATATCATAATCAATAACATATCTTTAATATGTCAGTCCAAAAAAACGGGAAGATTTGTTCGTCTCCAAAACGTTGTGGCGCTTTTCTCCTCGTGTCCCGTTTGGACAGTAATAATGAAGCGTCAAAACAAGCCGTACCTCAAAACAAAGCCGTACCTCAAAACAAGCCGTACCTCAAAACAAGCCGTACCTCAAAACAAGCCGTACCTCAAAACAAGCCGTACCTCAAAACAAGCCGTACCTCAAATCTCTCTC
>BROE01000009.1:5310655-5338949 GCA_036571765.1 Plecoglossus altivelis
TAACACAACAATCACGAATTTCGTTAGCTTCATTAATGTTTCAACAGAACAATGTATTGACCTTTCAACACTGTAATTCCGACAATCATATCACCACGCCACGTTCTTTTCTCGACAAACGTTAAAAGATTAGTTTCTTGGGGACAGGAAGGCCGGTGAAGCATCACTGTGTCCATCCACATGCAGTGCTGATTGTCTAGCTGACGAATCCCTAGGTGTACCGTCCGGAACGTCTTCTCCGTCTATCAAACTACAGACCAATCATACTTTCCTCTTTTAATTGGGAGCCAAGACAGCGAGGACCAAGAGATTCACTCATTCGACTTCACTTTATCTCTTTCATCATTCAATTCGATTCATCTCATATCTGATGTCCAATTTGCCTCTAATGCTGTGTGTGATCAATGGCTCAATTTGACACTTATTCGAGGATGCAAGATGGAGTGGGTCTCTCCCTAGCTCTACTTTGTCCTCTATCCCTTACTCTTGCTCTCTCTCTCTCCTCCTCCTCATCTCCTTCTCCTTAAGCATATCGCCTATTTATTATACCACTTTATTCTCCTATTCCTTCTCTCCTCTTTCCCCCCGGTTCCCTCCCCCACCTCTTTGCGTCTGCCTCCCGTTCTTTGTCTCTGTTCTCTCTCGCCTCTCCTCCCTGCTGTGTCGTTGCTAAGCGTCTTTACCGAGATTCTCATCCGTTCTCCCACAGCGACCCTTTACCATTCCACTGGGACGAAAGTCTGCTATAATGCCGGCTCCTCATGCTGCCCTTTGCTCTAGGCCCCAAGACACTTCCCAACCGTTGCCGAGGCTATCAACAAACATAACTCCATCACCATCTCCGGTCATTGCATCCGCTTCTTCCCTCTCCCTCTCCTCCTCCACCCATTCCCTACACCCCCTCCTACCATAACCCATCTGTCCTCATTAACCCTAAACTCACCTCACGTAGCACTACTCGCTACCCACCCTTCTCTCCCTTAACCATCGCCTAAACCCTCTTTCGCTCCTCTAGCCCACCCTATACCCTACCCTGCCCCCTTCTCTTCCTCCCAAACCCCCTCATACCCCTAACCCCCCCCTCTCTGCCCCTATACCCATCCCATTGCAACCCTAGCCCCCTTGCCCCGCTCTCTCCCCACCTCACCCATGCCCTTTAACGCCTCCTACCCCTCTATGCCCTCTACCAATCCCTACGCGCTCCACCCCCTAGTCTCATCCCACCCCCAGTCTTCCTCCCGCCACCTACCCCATTCCCTTAGCATTAAGGTTATAGCACTCTAGGCATCCGCTGACACGAGAGCAGCCATATGTTCATAACGAATTCCCCTCAGACAGTGGAAGTATGAATAGTGAAATCGCAAAACGCCGAGAGGTCAAAATACTTTTTCTGCCGGTTTTACATTAGATAAATAGAAAGTAATAAATAACTACTCAGTTGGGGCACCACATGAGTGGCATTTTACTGTAACTTGTGCTGTTACATGTTACTATAACCTGTACTGTTACATGCTACTATAACCTGTGCCGTTACATGTTACTGTAACCTGTACTGTTACATGCTACTATAACCTGTGCCGTTACATGTTACTGTAACCTGTACTGTTACATGCTACTGTAACCTGTCCTTTTACATGTTACAGTAACATGTTACTGTGACATGTCACAGTAACATGTACTGTGACATGTTACAGTAACATGTACTGTGACATGTTACTGTAACATGTACTGTGACATGTTACTGTAACATGTACTCATGTCTCCCCTCTCCTCGCTAAGCCAAGAGCTCACCTTCCCACTGCAGTTTCAGGTGCCAGCTTTATCTTACTCAATGTTGTCATTTTGGTGACTCAAATTGCCCTGTTCTGCCATTTCCTCTCTGCAACTAGGCTGTACCAGCAATTCTAACCTCAACCCTGCTGTAGGTAGCATTCAACTGGCAGGGCAACGGCTGTAGTTAAGCAACAATATGTTCCGCTTAGATGGTCCCATTTGTATTGATTTACCAACAAAACAAGGAATCTTTTATAGCTTTTTCCAAACTGTTTGATCAAAAGAGGTTTTAATGTAATGAAAACTACAGTTTATCACAGAGAGAGCAGATATAGCAGCTCTCACACCTTCAGGACTGTCCTATTAGAGGAGGTGTTGAGGCTCACACCACTGATACAGGATCTAGCCCTCTCTGGAACACTGGCCTTTAGAATCCGGTTCTAACGTTCCACATTTTTTTCTAACGTTCCATGTTATCAAACCGCCCGGAGATTAAAGGCTGGGTGGGTGGGGGCGACTGCAAAGCATCGTGGGAAGAAGAGGTTTCAAACGTACTCCTCTGAGAGGCTCTCTGGATTACAGCTTCATAAGAAGACATTTCATTTCTCTTACTCCTCCTCCTCTCCTCTCCTCTCTCCTCCCCCATTCTGAGGCTTTGTTGTTGGAGAGGCAGGGCTTTAAAGCAGGAAGTAAACAGGCACTGTAATTCCTGCCTCTCTCTGATGGATTCTGGGAGTCGCGGTTCGCAGGGGTGACGCAGGGATTACCGTCGCTGTGAATAAAGAGGATTTATGTAACACTTTCAGCTAAAAGACCTGCTTCATAGCTCATTACTGGCTAGGCATTATTAGGGTCTTATACACACAGAAACCTTACTCACATACTCACACATGGCGCATAGTGAAGCAAAAATCCAAGCAGCTATGCTGTTGTGAAGCAGCTAGTGTGTGTGTCTAGCTGTGTTTGGTGAGGACTGGGTGCAGTAGCACAGGTAGATGTGTTTATATATGCTGATTAAACTAGGCCCTATTCTGCCACCATGATTAGTTAAAATGTTGGGGCCTTCTTGTGTGTGTGTGTGTGTGTGTGTGTGTGTGTGCGTGTGTGTGTGCTTTAAGCGGTTTCCAGCGCAGGGTGAAATTGAGATAAATGGCTGGGTGGAGAGGAATGTCCAGGCCCTCCCAGAGCAGGGCCACAGTGGGTTAGCTGAGCAGCCAGGCCTGTCTCTTCTGGTTAACACCAGCCTGTTACACCAGCCTGTTACACCAGCCTGTTACACCAGCCTGCTGCCCTGGCCTGCTAGCAGTCTCCTCTACTCTGGTCTGATGCTGCCTCGCACACACACACACACACGCACACACACACGCACACACACACACACTCATACATACTGTATGTAAGCATTAACTTCACACAGATATATATATACACACATACACGCACTGATACGAATGCACATAGACATACACACACGCAAATACACACACGGAGATACACTTACACATAGCGTTTAGGAACGCATGCAGGAGATCGAAGAAAGCAGAAATGCATCAGTGATATGGGAGCGAAGAGGCGAGAGGGGGAGAGAGAGAGAGGGAGAGAGAGAGAGAGAGAGAGAGGGAGATAGAGAGTGAGAGAGAGAAGTCCAGAGACAGTTAGAAGCCTACTTGTGAGGTAGCTTGAGTGTACTGTGGGGGAACATCTCAGGCCTGCCGACCTCGGTTTAATAGAACGTGTGGCAGGTGGCCTGCCTTGCCTGAGGAATCTCTTTAGGGCATGACAGCTATGAAAACACATAAATTCTCCCCTCCTCCATCCCTTTCTCCCGCCTTTCCCTCCCCCTCTCTTATCTACCTCCACATTTAGTTGCCATGGGGATAGTATTTATGCAGCTGCAAAACTTCCCAGTGTCTGGCCTGAACTCGGACCATGCAGCGTGCGGCTGCTCTGCTAGCCTGAAGCTACGTGTACAGTCAGGAGAGAAGAACCAATGATCCACTCCCACCTCTCCTCCGACGGGGGCCCAGGTTACTGGAGGACTCTAGGGTCCCAGCAAGGCTCTGTCCCCTGGGCCAGGCTGGGAGAGAGGTCAGGGGTGGCACTCAGACACACTGACACACAGACAAATGGACGGGAGGAACAAGAGTGGGAGACAGCCACAGATGATTGGGAAGAAGAGAGGGATGGAGAGGGAGAAAGTCAGTCAGAGAGAGAAAGAGAGAGAGAGAAACAGAGACAGAGAGGGAGATAAATGGAGAGAGACACCGAGAAAGAAACAGAGAGAAACAGTGAGAGTGAATGAAAGAGTGAATGTGAGAGAGGAATAAGATGAGATGGAGTGAGAGTGCGAGGAGGTGAGTAAGGGAGGAGGGGACTGTGATGGGGTGTGTGTGTGTGTGTGTGTGGTTCCTGTGAGCACAGGCTCTTGAGTAGACGCTGCAGATATGACCCCAGCAGTCCTTCAGCAGACCTGCTAGACACAGACATGCTAGTGGGTGTGTGTGTTGGGGAGGGTCACTGGTTTACAATGGGTTCTGTGAGTGACAGGGAAGATGGCGTATGTACACGGTTACCATGCCAACTGCAGGCCAAGGACTCGGTAAGACATGGTTATGAGTGAACCACCACTGTAATAACTACAGTAGCTTCAGACGTTGGTGCTGCACACTTCAACGATTCCTGAAGCCCAACATTCAGCTGTCCAAACGTCCCTTCAGGAAACTAAGAGCCTCATCTGAGAACTTTGGTTGACAGGCTCAGGACTTGTGGCCATCATTACGTCTACAGTATACCTAGTCATTTCAATGAATGTGGATGCTGGTCGTTTCCACATCCCTCTGTTGATGACAAACAATATACTTCCCTCTTCCCTCTGTAAACGGGGCACTTCCTGGATTGCACTGTGTGCTATTACTTATGTGTGCTGGGCAGTGTCGCTGCTATCAGCAGTGATGGAACAGAAGTTATCTATGACACATTCTCCTGTCTGGTGAGGAGACCTAGAACCTAGGTGTTAAACTGTGTTTGTATCGATCTGGGAACACTCTATTATGTTAGCTGTGTAGCTACCAAGTTCACCTTCCTGTGTACTGCCTCTGTGTGTGTGTGTGTGTGTGTGTGTGTGTGTGTAGGGGGGAGGGCTACTTCATCATCTCTTCAACCATTTCACACTACCACATACAACATAGCACATCTACTCACACTACCATCATCGCCATCCTCGACACTCACTGAGTGATCTTATAAATAAATACATATATCAGATTTTACTGCACACAAAAGTGCCGCACGAAGACACACTCCTTCAGATGCATAGTTCTTGACATGGGTGAGGAGAAGCCATGACCTGTCGGATGTTGGTTGTCTAGGAAACCCAGTAAGACACAAAAGGACTTCCTGTTTACTTCCTGGTTGTGTCTCTGTGACAGGATGTCATAGCGCAGGTTCACTTTTCTACGTTGGCAAACTGAAGTCTAACTCCCCCCTCATGATTTCATTTTACAAACATCATATTGTCATGTTTTATAAGCACTGTCATGTTTTTAAACTCGGGCACAAATTGTATTACTATTATAATCCCACAGCTGTGATACCTACTTCTACCCACCTGTGGTATGACAATTACTTCACTTCAGATAGATTTTTATTCAATCGGGTGACAGATTGAGTTTGTATTAGGCTTGACTTTCACCTTGGTCTCTCCTGTTTCACTTACAGATATTTCCCCGATCTGCCTGGGGCTGTTTCTCCAGCACCCGGTCTGTTGGGCCCCTGAGGAAACGCACACAGGAACACATACATAAACCTCTTATATTATTAACCTATCCAGACCATTGAGTAAATACCTTCAATAATTAAATATATGTGTTAGGATTATAAGATGTTAAATGAATAGAGATCACAGGACAGAATAGAGACGTCCTGTGGTGTATTTTGTTCGGTTCTGACATGGATCCCCCCAGCACACACACAACACACACACACAGACACACATGCAGACACAGACACAGACACACACACACACTCCCACCCCCTGCCCCCCTATTTTCTCATGCGACGCCATACATTGTTTTCTCCAGTCCGAGGCAGCAGAAAATCGTATAATTTACCAAATTATTTTCTCTTTTTTTTTTAGGGGAGGAAGGGGGGGGGGTGAGAAATATGGAAGATCAAAGGCTGATTAAGTGCAGCCAGGTCTGTGCTAAGTGCAGCATGGCTGCCTGCTGGAGGAAAGAGTTCTGAATGTTCATCAGTGTTGGAGCTCGCCGCTAGAAATGGACCCGTGTAATTATGCAGCTGTTGCTAGCGCCTGATTGACACACAAACTTGGCAGAGACCATGTATGCTATTCATGAGCTGCATTTGCTAGCATTTGACTCATGATTCATTGATTTATATGCCTGTAAGGTTTTTGTAAAATATTAACAAGATAAGATTAAAAAGGCATAGAAGCTGCAGGCTCTGACATCAGGGCTAGCTGTCATTATATATCAGTGGTCTGGAGGGAGGAGGACTGTACAGAAGGTTCTGTTGCAGAGGGGGCTAATTGTGGTCTGGTCAGATCGTTTCATGAAAAGCCCTTTCATTAGAAATGTATTTTGATGTATATCGCTGCATAGTTAGGCAAAATGTCGTCCCAGTAAAATAAATAGTATTTGATACCTGCAGACCCCCACGGACTGACAGTGACATTCGGTAAACACGCACTCCTAGAATCCAAGCTCCCGCAACACACCTGCACATCCATCAACTAGGATCAGCAAGCGCGGGTCTGCGTGTGTGTGTGTCTGCGTGTGTGTGTGTGTCAGCGTGTGTGTGTCTGCGTGTGTGTCTGCGTGTGTGTGTGCGCACGCCTGCCAGCTCCTGACAGCTAGTCACCTTGCAGCTTGCAGGTGGCATGAATAAACATGTCAGCTGGTCCTGAGCTGGGATGGGGGAGGTTTGGGGGAGGGGGGGAGGAAGGGGGGAGATACTGGGTGTTCTGCTTGAAGAGAGGCAGACCAGGGTTCAATACCCGGCGGTCACACATGGCCAGACGGGGCTGTGGCTGTGCAGCCTCAAACCAGCACTGCTACCACATCCTTCCGGAAGGTTCTACAGTCTCCCTCGCACGGACCCAGTCATTAAGTCCTCATTCACCGAGTGACATCATTTCGCTTGACTTTTTAGCCATTCGAACGTTAATGTTCTCAAATGGCGTACTCTGGATATGCTAAAACAGGGGTTGTCTGTTACTAGATCTACAGGCTATATAGCCAAGGCATTAGCTATGCCAGACTTGTCTTTATTGCTTTGACAGTCATTGTTGTCAACGTGGAATTACACAGCCGCGCTTCAAGATCTGGAGCGGATGCTTTCAGACAGCCTTTACGTTGGAGCCCTGCGCTAATACAGTTAGCATATCAAATAGTGGGCTGAATATAATGTCACATGTTGAGAGAGGGTTTTTAATACAATCAATGAAGCGGCCGTGGACGGCCTGTGATGGCATGCAGAACAGGCAGGGAAAGTGCACCAGTCAGAGAGGAGCAGAGGAAGCAAACTGTCCGAACTATGACATGATGAATTGATGCCTAGGAAATTCAGGGAAGCAGCCAGCTATGTCCAACCAGTGTTCTCAGTGGCAGACCTGTTTGCTTTGCCTCTGGCTTTGACAGTTAGTGCTCATGTAATTATCTGTCAGTCTGGCTAACCCAATCAGCATGTAAACAGCAGGATGGAGGGATGAGAAGGGTTGGAAAGAGAGGAGGCAAGGAGGAGAGGGTTGGGCCTAATCAAATGGGGTAGCACAACATTGACACGATTGACATGTTAGTGAATTTGCAAGTATGCATGGAGGGTATTATGGGAAGGACAGCTTATCAGTCTGCTGGTCACACAAGTGTATGCATGTGTCTGCTGGCTTCTACATGTTTTCAATGTGTGTGTGTGTGGAGGGGGGGGCAGGGCTGTGGGGGTGTATTTGTAGTAACTGGTAGCTCTAAGAATGGAGTGTTTAGTCCCAGAAGCCTCCGTTTCATCTTCCACTGTAACGAGAAGGCGTGGAGATCAAAACCTGCTACCTGTCCCTGGGATATCTGCCTCAGGGCTGTGCACAACTACTGCTCTACTGTTCTATACAGAGAGGGAGGGACAGGGAGGGGGAGGCAGGGAGGGGGAGGGGGAGACAGCGAGGGAGAGAAAGGGAGGGTCAGGGAGGGAGGGAGAGGCAGAGACAGAACGGCAGAGACAGAGGGGAGAGGGAGAGACAGAAAGGGAGAGGGAGGGAGGGAGAGGGAGAGACAGACAGAGAGAGAGGGAGAGACAGGGAGGTAGAGGTAGAGACAGACAGAGAGGGAGAGAGGGAGAGACAGGGAGGGAGAGGTAGAGACAGACAGAGAGGGAGAGACAGGGAGGGAGAGGTAGAGGGAGAGACAGAGAGAGGGAGAGGGAGAGAGAGAGACACTGAGGGTCGGACAGGGTGGGAGAGGCACGGAGAGGGAGAGACAGGGAGGGAGAGGGAGAGACAGGAAGGGAGAGGGAGAGGGAGAGACAGGGAGGGAGAGACAGGGAGGGAGAGATAGAGAGGGAGAAACGAAGGAAGAGGGATGCTAAGGTGAGTTGAGGTGTCTGGTTGGTGGAGAGATTCAACTGTGAAAGAGCTTCTCAGATTGCTTCTGCTATCAGCTCTACCCCATCACTGAGGAAGCAGGATAGACACGCTGCATTTAAAACCCTTTTAACTTCCCATGTGCCCTCCTACACACACACACACACACTCACACACACACACACACACACACACACAGTCCTCTCCCTCGTGTTCCCCTCTCAGAATCTCTTGACGATTCCAGACTATTTCCTTGTTCTGGTCTGGTTGGTATAGTAAATCTACCTGCGCTCTGGATTTGCCTTCATTCAGCCTTTCCACCTGTTTGATCCACCATGAGACCACAAGACCTGCCTGGCCATCAGACTGTAGCCCCGCACCACCTCTGCTACACTCCCTCAGACTGCCTCCCCTGGCTTCAGCTCAGCAGGATAGTGCACGTCTAGATGGAGAAACAGGCTCTTGAATAGGGTTTTTGTGCTGTGTTAACGGCAGCTTTGATACTGGAGGGCACAGGGCGGGAAAATGCAAGGTGCTCGGCAACACAAGCGGCTAGCAAAAAAACACGGCGTTCTCATTAACGGCAATTTGAGTAAGCTGCCCCATGCTGCTAATCAAACTGCTCTTAAAGCTTTCTGTCTGATCAGGGCCTCAGTCCTGTAGGGTAAAGTGAGGCCTGTATAGTAAACATTTTACACTGTCAAGAACACCAGGAGAGCCACTTGGCCACTGTAGTGGGAAATGATGGAGTAATCTGTACTGCTGTAGGTTAGAGTCAGGTGTTGTGGTGGTAGATATCACTGCTGTATGTTAGAGTCATGTGTTGTGGTGGTAGATATCACTGCTGTATGTTAGAGTCATGTGTTGTGGTGGTAGATATCACTGCTGTATGTTAGAGCCCTGTGTTGTGGTGGTAGATATCACTGCTGTACGTTAGAGTCATGTGTTGTGGTGGTAGATATCACTGCTGTATGTTAGAGCCCTGTGTTGTGGTGGTAGATATCACTGCTGTATGTTAGAGTCATGTGTTGTGGTGGTAGATATCACTGCTGTATGTTAGAGTCATGTGTTGTGGTGGTAGATATCACTGTGGTAAGTTAGTACACTGTGGTTAAGTGGACGATACAGGGACCATTTCTTACTGGAGCAGCTTTGACCTTGTAGTCACATCATGAAGGAAGCTTTCCTTCAGCACGGCTTCCTCCAATGCAATCTGCCCATTTTTAGATCTCATAAACTAAGCAACATGATATTTACAAGCCTGTTTATGAAACTACACACAGTGTTGTGAAGGGCTAAAAGCTACAGGCCTAATTGTGTTCAAGAAAGCATAAGGAGCATTTATGCAAATCTACCAGTCTCCGTTTCTCGCTCAGAGCTGAGTTCTTTTGAGCTAAACAGGAGCTGACAAAAATCTTTTATTTTCCGTGACGCCCCCGCCCTCCTCTCCCCCCTCCGCTCTCCCCCTGCCCTCCCCCCTTCCCCCTGCGCCTCCAATACACACACAAACACATACGCATACACACGCTGGTAGACTCTGTCGCGCGCTCGCTCGCTCGCTCTCGCACACACACCATCCTCTGCTTCATTATCTGCTGCTTCCTTAATTGTTCATGATGGTCTTTAAAAAACAATAGCATAATTACTCAGCTCTCCGCATGAGATTAGCGAGCCTTGTTAGCGCCTCGTAAAGTCACTTCCTTCTAGTGAAGCCCAGCAGATAAACCAAGCCAGATAGGCTCTGAAGAGAAACAGCATCTGCTAACATGGTTAGCTCACAGGCTGTACGTTGTAGTAGCGCCCAGCCCATCCCGCAGAGTGGGAAGTGTGCGCTTGTGCCATCGAGTCTCTTAGGAGCCATCAGACACAGAAAGACAAGGTTAGGGTTGGCCTTTTCGCTATGGAGTCATTCACAATGCATGTAGCCTCCCGAACATCCTGGTCGCCTGTACAAACACACAGCTTAGACAGAGCTGGGTGATATAGTGTATATAGTGTCATGTCATACCTCAGCTCTTCGTCGTTGCTTTAATTTGGCCTTAAGTACCGCTAATGGGTTTATGCGAACACGCCAGTGTTCCTGGGTCTTCACATCCACGTGTTGTCTCTCCGGGCACAACACGCGTCGTATATCACACGCAAATAACTGATGCATCTTAAGCACGAAAAGCAATAAAGTGACTTCCTTACAAATCACACGGCTCTACATCAGGCCATATCTTTCATAGCTGCAATCTAGCGATAATGGGAGTCAATATTCTGGCTAGGCTGTGGCAGAGTGAGTGCAGCGTGCGGACAGTATGAAGAGTGACGAGGAGAGGAGAAGTCGTCTGCCCCCTCTTCTATCATCTCCCAAGCAGACCTCTCGCTCGTCCTCTGCCTGGGCTTCACGAGCACATTATACAAATGACACCTGCAACACAACACCGTCAATTACCCCGCATGTCCCCACTGGCGTCACCAGCGTACTGTGGTGCTCTGATCAAGCAGTAGTAAAGATGGAGGGGGGGGGGGGGGGGTATGACTACCTGTTAAACACTTAAAGCACATCTCGAAACGCACGCCACCCCTCCTCGCTCTACTTCCTGCTCTCTCTTTCGACCCCCGCTTCGGGCTTCTTCTTTCCTTTCCTTCTCGTCCTGTAAATAATAATTATCATTTGCTTTCCGTATCAACGGCAGCAGCCAAACAGTGCGGTGGAGCCTGAGGGAGCAGGGGAGGGTTAGGGTGGGGAGGAATCAGCACTGCATCGTCCATCTATTATTCAGCTTCTATTGCTTTGTACAAACAAGCTCTCTGGCGAAGGGAGAAGACTCTGCACAGCCAATTACTCCAGAATGTTTAGATCATCTATTATTGAAGGAGGAAATCTGGTGCAGGTTGTCGACAGCTGACCCAGTGAGGAGTCTATTGTAACCTGCTTTGATCACTCTCTGCTGGCTGCCTGGCACTGGGCTGCCCCCTTCCAGCTGTGGAGCTGCACAGATGGAGCTGAGGACAGGGTGGAGGGGGGCTGTGTTATGAGGCAGGGGGCATAGGTGTGTGTGTGTGTCTGTGTGTTGAGAGGCAGGGGGCATAGGTGTGTGTGTCTGTGTGTTGAGAGGCAGGGGGCATAGGTGTGTGTGTCTGTGTGTTGAGAGGCAGGGGGCATAGGTGTGTGTGTGCACGTGTGTCTTTGTGTGTTGTGAGGCAGAGGGCATAGGTGTGTGTGTGTGTTGAGAGGCAGCGGGCATAGATGTCTTTGTGTGTGTTGTGACGCAGGGGGCATAGATGTGTATGTGCACGTGTGTCTGTGTGTGTGTGTTGTGAGGCAGGGGGCACAAGTGTGTGTGTATGTGCATGTGTGTATTGTCAGGCAGGGGGCATAGGTGTGTGTGTGTGTGTGTCGTGAGGCAGGGGGCATAGGTGTGTGTGTGTGTCGTGACGCAGGGGGCATAGGTGTGTGTGAGTGTGTGTTGAGAGGCAGGGGGCATAGGTGTGTGTGTTTTGAGGCAGGGGGCATAGGTGTGTGTGTGTTGAGAGGCAGGGGGCATGAATTTGTGCAAGTTTGTGCTGGAAGTGAACGAGTGTGCTCATGTGTGTGCTACAACCACTAGCAGGGCCCTGCAGAACCTCCAGACCTCTCCACAGACCTCTCCACAGATCTCTCCACAGGTCTCTCCACAGGTCTCTCTCCACTGTATGTAGATGTACAGCCGTTTATTACTCAAGCAAGCTCACGCACACACCCACCCCCGCACCCACCTGCTCTGTGCTGCAGTGGTCAGGGGAAGGCTGCAGCTTGGTGGTAGGTCAGAGTAGCAGAAGGCAGGTTCACTCTGGGCCAGAACAGCCTGCAGCCTCAGAACAGCTTAGCTGATAGCAGGACGCCTGAGTGGACAGCAAGGTGTTGTGTGCACGGGTACAGAATCAGAGAGATGGCTTCTGTCGTTACTCACACATGACAGATGCAAACCCACACTGGAGCTCCGTTGCTTGACAACCATCCCTCCGGTTGACAAAGCAGGGTTATCGCACAGTCGACCGGCGTACTGTTCAGGACTAGGATGAAGTGGAGCATCTTTGTGATGTTGATGATGTGGCTGCACCAATGATAGACTGGGGTTCAAAGTGCCACACCAATCAGAGAAACAGCTTCCCAAGGTCAAGGGTGAAGACGTCAATTGGAGGGTCCTGTTATATGTTGATAAACAGATGTAGCCTATCTAATCTGTCTATGCTAAGGCCTGTCATACCTAGGCTGGCACACCCTGTTTTATAGCTGTTCTTTATCCTGAGTGTTTGCAATACAGATAAAGTAACACAATAAATCTTAAAGTAACATAATAAATCTGATATTAAACTTGAGAAGGCTGCAGAAGCAGACTCGGACTGTCATATAAAAGCCAGTTTGACTTATAGCCTACATTTACCTGATAAATAACGCACTGAACACAGCGTGTCATGTCCATTCTCTAATACAGCCCTCCTCTTATGGGTACTTTTGAGTGCACTGTTCCTTTAATGGCGTCAGCGTCCACCACGCCCCCTTTCCTTCACCCACACTCCCTAAAGTGAAATTAATTAACAGGCATTCAACTGGATACTGCTGCTACTTGAAACATGTAGCTGTACGGTGGGGGGAGGAGGGGGGTAGTGGAGAAATCTGTTGTCCCGAGGGAGAGGTGTGTGTGTGTGTGGTGTGTGTGAGTGTGTGTGTGTGTTGTGAAGAAGAGGGCCAGGGGGAGGGTGAGAGAGGATGGGGGGAGGGGTAGCTGAAGAAGGAGGGTGGGAGGCAGAGGAATATGGGAGGTCTGTCAGGGGATGAGATCTCATTCTCTGTCTGTTGTGTTTTGGCTGGTGGCCAGTAAGGAGGCTGAGGAGTGAGCTGTCTGGCTGAAGGGTACAGGGGGAGGGGGAAGGTGGCGGAGGGAGGGAGGGAAGGAGGAAGAGAGGGAGGGAGGGAGGGGGGGTTGGGAGGGAGGGAGGGGAGGGAGGGAGGAGGGGAGGGAGGATGAGAAGGGTGAGAGAGGTGAGGGGAGGGAGAGAATGGAGCGAAAGGAAAGGGGGTAGGGAGAGAGTGAGAGATGGGGGAGAAATGGAGGGGTAGAGATGAGAGAGAGGAAGAGAGAGACAGGGAGAGACAGGGAGGGAGGGAGAGAGCTAGAGAACTAGGAGATAGAGCATGGAAGAGAGAGAATAACAGAGAGAGAGAAAGAGGCAGGCGCAAGTAATTGTGTGGTTCCCATGTGACGAAGGCTTTTATGCCATTAACCGTGTCCCTGCCTGCCTGCGCTCTGCCAAGTCCTTAACAAGGGACTGCTGCTAATTTCAGAGCTAATATTGAGCCGTTCTACCTCACTGGCTTCAGCAGGTGCCTGGCCCAGACTCACACACACACCCGGACACATACAAAACACATACACACACAATGAAGAAGGGACAGGAGGAAGAGAATATTACCATTGTTCCATAGGTTTTTTGTCCTCTTTTGTCTTGTGATGCTGTTTCTGATTGAAGCAAGTGATTACTGACACAGGAAGGGTCCAGACAGAGGGAGAAGCATCTCTCTCTCCCTGTCTCTCCTCTCTCTGTCTCTCTCGGCTTGTAGGCGTCTCTGTCTGTCTGTCTGCTCTCTCTGTCTCTTCTGTCTCTTCTTGTCTCGTCCTGGATCCTCTCTCTGTCCTACTCTGCGCCTGTCCCTCTTCATGTTCTCTCTCTCTCTGCTCCTCCGTCTCTAAGTCTCTCTCTCCTCTCTCTGTCGCTCTCTGTCTCTACGCTCCTCTCGCTCCCTCCAGGTTCTCGTGCGGTCCCCACGCTTCCCGGATTCTCCCTCTCGTCGTCTCGTGCTCCTGGGTCTCACCTCTCTCATCTCCCCTTTCTTCTCTCCCCAGTCTCTCTCCTTTCCTCTAGTAGACTCTCTTATATCTCCTCTTCTCTGCCCCTCCATTCCAGTTGCAGGACCAGGTAGAGAGGCTCAATCTCCAATCTCCTGGCTGCAGAGGAAATTTATGAGAGGGGATCTGGAATGGCGGTTTGAAGGGGTTGTGATGTGGCGTGGGCTGACTGACTGCCTGGCTGACTGGTTGGCTGAATGGCTGGTCTGATGACTAACTGGCTGACTGCTGACTGCTGGCTGGCTGGCTTCCTGGTGAGGTTCTGGGGAGTAGATGGACGTCACAGAGCAGACATGAGCAGCATATTCATGAAATAGAACAGCTTCATAACAGTTAGTTGTTTTCTCATGCCGTTCCACACCAGTCGCTAAGCTTCATTAAGACTGTTATTTATTTTATTATTTATGGTCTGATTTGAAAGCCTTTGTTTCAAACATGTAATGGACCCCAAATGTTTTTTTTGTGTGTTTTTTTTTTTTGTGTGTTTTTTTTACTTTTTCACAGCATAAAGCCATTGGTAGTGTTTCATATGTAGCATTAGGAGTCTATTCCTTCACAGATAATTTAAATGAGACAAACAGAGTGCAGACATGCCATGTGATGTGAATCTAACTAAATCTAAATCTTCATATCCATCACATCTCCATTCCGACACGGCATATTAACCAAAAACGACCTGCAATCCTTCAATTCCCAGAACCCCCTCTTCCTCCCAAACAGAGTGTCACAGTGTTACAGGATTCCTGGTACTGGGGATGGCGTGTGTGTGTGTGAATGCTGGTGTGTGTGTGTGTGTGTGTTGTGGTGTGTGTGTGTGTGTGTCGGATGGCCAATCAGAGAAACAGCTTCCCAAGGTCAAGGGTGAAGACGTCAATTGGAGGGTCCTGTTATATGTTGATAAACAGATGTAGCCTATCTAATCTGTCTATGCTAAGGCCTGTCATACCTAGGCTGGCACACCCTGTTTTATAGCTGTTCTTTATCCTGAGTGTTTGCAATACAGATAAAGTAACACAATAAATCTTAAAGTAACATAATAAATCTGATATTAAACTTGAGAAGGCTGCAGAAGCAGACTCGGACTGTCATATAAAAGCCAGTTTGACTTATAGCCTACATTTACCTGATAAATAACGCACTGAACACAGCGTGTCATGTCCATTCTCTAATACAGCCCTCCTCTTATGGGTACTTTTGAGTGCACTGTTCCTTTAATGGCGTCAGCGTCCACCACGCCCCCTTTCCTTCACCCACACTCCCTAAAGTGAAATTAATTAACAGGCATTCAACTGGATACTGCTGCTACTTGAAACATGTAGCTGTACGGTGGGGGGAGGAGGGGGGGTAGTGGGAGAACTGTTGTCCCAGAGGGAGAGGTGTGTGTGTATGTGTGTGTGTGTGTGTGTGTGTGTGTGTGTGAAGAGGGGCGGGGGAGGGAGAGAGGAGGGGGGAGGGGGTAGATGGAAAGAAGGAGGGTGGGAGGCAGAGGAATATGGGAGGTCTGTCAGGGGATGAGATCTCATTCTCTGTCTGTTGTGTTTTGGCTGGTGGCCAGTAAGGAGGCTGAGGAGTGAGCTGTCTGGCTGAAGGGTAAGGGGGGAGGGGGAGGGAGGGAGGGAGGGAAGGAGGAGAGAGGGAGGGAGGGAGGAGGGGAGGGGGAGGGAGGGGGGAGGAGGAGGGAGGGATGGAGAAGGGTGGAGAGAGGGAGGGGAGCGAGAGAGGAGCGAAAGAGAAAGGGGAGAGAAGAGTGAGAGATGGGGGAGAAATGGAGGGGGTAGATGAGAGGGAGGAAGAGGAGAGACGGGAGGAACGCAAGGTAGGTGGAGGAGAGAGCTAGAGACTAGGAGATAGAGCATGGAAGAGAGAGAATAACAGAGAGAGAGAAAGAGGCAGGCGCAAGTAATTGTGTGGTTCCCATGTGACGAAGGCTTTTATGCCATTAACCGTGTCCCTGCCTGCCTGCGCTCTGCCAAGTCCTTAACAAGGGACTGCTGCTAATTTCAGAGCTAATATTGAGCCGTTCTACCTCACTGGCTTCAGCAGGTGCCTGGCCCAGACTCACACACACACACACACACATACACACACAATGAAGAAGGGACAGGAGGAAGAGAATATTACCATTGTTCCATAGGTTTTTTGTCCTCTTTTGTCTTGTGATGCTGTTTCTGATTGAAGCAAGTGATTACTGACACAGGAAGGGTCCAGACAGAGGGAGAAGCATCTCTCTCTCCCTGTCTCTCTCTCTGTCTCTCTCTCTGTCTCTCTCTCTGTCTCTCTCTCTCTCTGTCTCTCTCTCTGTCTCTCTCTGTCTCTCTCCCTGTCTCTCTCTGTCTCTCTCTCTCTCTCCCTCTCTGTCCCTCTCTCCTCTCTCTCTCCTCCTGTCTCTCCTCTCCTCCCCTCTCTCTCTCTCCCCCACTCTCTCTCTCCTCTCTCTCTCTCCCTCTCTCAGTCTCTCCCCCCTCTCTCCCCAGTCTCTCTCCTTTCCTCTAGTAGACTCTCTTATATCTCCTCTTCTCTGCCCCTCCATTCCAGTTGCAGGACCAGGTAGAGAGGCTCAATCTCCAATCTCCTGGCTGCAGAGGAAATTTATGAGAGGGGATCTGGAATGGGCTTTGAAGGGGTTTGATGTGCGTGGCTGACTGACTGACTGGCTGACTGGCTGGCTGACTAGCTGGCTGGTTGACTGACTAACTGGCTGACTGGCTGACTAGCTGGCTGGCTGGCTTCCTGGTGAGGTTCTGGGGAGTAGATGGACGTCACAGAGCAGACATGAGCAGCATATTCATGAAATAGAACAGCTTCATAACAGTTAGTTGTTTTCTCATGCCGTTCCACACCAGTCGCTAAGCTTCATTAAGACTGTTATTTATTATTATTATTTATGGTCTGATTTGAAAGCCTTTGTTTCAAACATGTAATGGACAAAATTGTTTTTTTGTGTGTTTTTTTTACTTTTTCACAGCATAAAGCCATTGGTAGTGTTTCATATGTAGCATTAGGAGTCTATTCCTTCACAGATAATTTAAATGAGACAAACAGAGTGCAGACATGCCATGTGATGTGAATCTAACTAAATCTAAATCTTCATATCCATCACATCTCCATTCCGACACGGCATATTAACCAAAAACGACCTGCAATCCTTCAATTCCCAGAACCCCCTCTTCCTCCCAAACAGAGTGTCACACGTGTTAACAGGATTCCTGGTAATGGGATGGCGTGTGGCGGTAATGCTGTGTGTGCGTGTGTGTGTGTGTGTGTCAGGAGGCATTGTGTTGGCAGCGCAGCTCCTTTCAGACACCTCCTCTGCCTCTGCCATGTAATCCCATTGCGTCAGGCTTACCTGTCCTGGACCAGAATGCCTTTCTTCACGCCTAACGGGATTTGCCTCGCCGACGCTGCGATCCACGGAGGCTCCCGGTCTCAGACAGGCAGACAGGCCGCACACGCACACACACCTCTTAATTACACACACACACACACACACATGCACAGCGCTGCCAAGACCCACCCAGCAGAGGAGGATGAAGACCTGCATATTCCTAGACACACAGACGACAAGGCCCATAAACCAGCAGCTCTCTGTGGCTTTGATCGTTTGGTGTTGTGTAAAGGGCTGTATCTAAAAGCACACATGCCTCTAGTTCCAGCAGGTCAGACCGCACCGCTGGCCTCCTGTGCTCACGCTCTGTGGCCTGTCCACATGTTGCTTGGTTTTTATGAGTGTAATGATGAGGTAGTAGGACTGCGGTGGGGCGTCCATGCTTGAGGTGAACCCACACAAGCGTGGCGACGGGGGGAATGGCAGACAGGCTTGCGGATGGTAAACACTAACCCATACCAGGCTGGAAGCTTCTGGTGGGACGTCCTAGGCGACTCAAGTGCGGCCTGGGACCAGGAGCTCATTTGAATGGAGGGAGGGAGGCAGGGAGAAGGGTGCAGAGTGGCAGAGGAGGAAACGGAGAGTTAGAGGACAGAGTAAGGAGCAAGAGAAATGGCGAGAGGAGAGAGAGAGCGAGGGAAAGTAGAGAGAGAGCTGGAGGCTGTAAATGAAAAGCATACAGTACAGAGAGCCTATTCATCAAGACCAGGGCGCTGGTGGGTCTGGTTCAGCCTGCCATCCCCTTTTTTATTATATGGAAACGCTCCACAAGCACTACAAATGTGTGAGTGTGTTTGTGTGTCTATTATTTTTGTGTTTCCAGCAACTATGTCAGTGTGACTTTGTGTGTGTGTGTGTCTCTAAAGGTTCGATGTAGTTATAGTATTAAGAGGTGTGTTCACTTAAGAGTGTGTTATCTGTGGGGCTTCTCCTGTGTGTGTGTGTGCGTGTGTGTGTGTGTGTGTGTGTGTCTCTCTAAAGGTTCGATGTAGTTATAGTATTAAAAGGTGTGTTTACTTAAGAGTGTGTTATCTGTGGGGTGTGTGTGTGTGTGTGTGTGTGTCTGTGTGTGTGTGTATGTGTGTGTGTGTGTGTGTGTGTGTGTGTGTGTGAAAGAGAGAGAGAGAGACACCAGTACTGTTCAGCAACAAGGTGCATGCTGACCTTGGCTGCTGACAACTGTCTGCTCCTCAGCCTGAGACCATCCTAACACACACACACTCACACACACTCACACACACTCACACACACTCACACACACACTCACACACACTTACACACACACTCACACACACACAAACTCACACACACACACACAAACTCACACACACACACAAACTCTCTCACACACACACAAACTCTCTCACAAACACACACACACACATTCAGACATGCACGCACACAGCAATGAGATGGTGTGAAACACACACACATGCAGTGACACAGACGCACTTTATCCAACCTCCCTTGATGAGAAACCACAGGTTTGTATTGACTCTGGACTTGTGGTTCAGAAACACAACTACACGCGCACACACACACGCGCGCGCACACACACACACACACACACACACACACACACACACACACACACACACACACACACACACTGAGGAGCTTGTCACAACATCAGTTCTCTGTGTCACAGTAAGACCAGCATCTGTCCTGTTAATCCAGTGTAACATGTCTGTCTGCAAGGCCTGATTCTATAGCCAGAAGCTAAACTCCATGTTTAGGCAGCAACAGCAATCAAGACTTGGATCAATACATGTATCACTTATAGACTTCATTCTTAGAGAAAATTTGACATCTTCCAAACCTTCCACACACAGATACACATAGATACACGCACGCACACACACACACACATTTTTTCTTTCTTTCTTCTCAGCATGCTTCATTGGAGAGATTTGGCATGTCACCAAACTCTCTCCAAACAGCTAGTTTCATCGTCGTTCATCTCCACGCGTGTGCTTAATCATACGCTGTAATTTGAATCCCACAATACGCTGCCATCCTCTGTACTGAAGACGTGATAGCTGGAGGGAGGAGGAGAAGTACCAGCTTCACCTGGCTGCACATCCACTGAGATTTCAAATCACAGGACATTTACATAACCTGAAAAGAGAGGTGAGTTTGGCTCAGAGTCAAACGAAATTAAATTGTTTAAATAAATAAATAAATAAAAAAACAGAATGGGGAAAAAAAGGCAGGAAGGAAGAAGTGCTGTATTGTGAAGACGTGGGAGTCCTTGTTGATCGGCACTCCGAATAGAACCACAAGGACGGCTCTACTCTATCTAATTATCTGCTGGGGTGAAAACTTAGAAGGCTGTTTCCCAAGTGCAGAGCATACTAACTTTGTTGATGTGACTAAAGTTGTTCGTGCGTGCGTTCGTGGTTGTGTATTGTGCGTATTGTGGTTTGTGTTGTGATTGAAGCTAAGCATGCAACAGTCCAAGGATATGTTCGCTCTCATAGCGGCTTAAGCGACATTAATAAAGAGAGTGAGGAGGGGGTTGGGTGAGCGGGAGGGGGGGTACAGGTATGATGAAAGAAAACGAAAGATAGAAGCGAGAGAAAGCAAGAGAAAGGAAAAAGTAAGTGTATAAGAAAACAAGCCCCAAAGACAGCCAGAGTAAATTACTTAACTCTCTTCCGAGCTCGGGGAATTGGAGAATGAGAATTGTTAGGGTAAACACACAACAATCACACCCAACACACAACTACACACACACTCTCACATTCCACACACACACACACTACACTCTCACATCAAACACACACACATCACACACCCACGCACTACACATCAAACTGACGTAGGCTTTTGCAGAGTGGTAGGCACGGCCTAGCAGGCAGCCAGCAGCAGAAAGTTATTTTGTGCAGCTCAGTAGGGGAGGGTTGAGTTTCTGAAACGAGATTGTTCAAATAGCAGCAGTTTCATCTGCGTAATCCAGCATTATCTCCAATGAGTATATCTTAAATCATATGTGAGAACACTACTATTGTACTCTCAAAGCATTCCCTCTCCATTCCCTCCACTTCCTCCCTCCTCACATAGCCGCTCTGCTTTTGTATACAGCATGGTTGTAGTTCTTTTTAATGGCTTGACACATGCGAGAGTAGAAACAAAGCAATAGCGGAGGGAACGAGCAAAAAACGAGTGCATGTTTTCATCCGTTTTTCCATCCTGTCCATTTTGCTTCTTTTTTTTCCAGACGGATCTTAAGTTGTTCCATTTACTGAATCAACAGGTTTCTTTTGTTCTTCAAGGTAATTGGAGGATTCACACCAAGGTGATTTGTGGTAGGAATTGGCTCAGCATTAATGGACACAACAAGCCATTTTGGTTCCGAGTATGTGTGAGTGTGTGTCCACACTGTACCACTGCTTTCTGTACCTATAAAAGCCAAGCAGACTAACACAGATCTTCATATGTGGCTCTTGGACTTTTCCATGTCTAGAATCTTGTCTTTTGACCAAGTTACATGGAGGATAAACGCATCTCTTTTTTCCTCCTCTCCTTTTCTCTCCTCTCTCCTCTCCTCTCTCCTCTCTCCTCTCCTCTCTCTCCTCTCTCCTCTCCTCTCTCCTCTCTCTCCTCTCCTCTCCTTTCTCCTCTCTCCTCTCCTTTCTCTCCTCTTCTCTCCTCTTCTCTCCTCTCTCTCCTCTCTCCTCTCCTCTCTCCTCTCCTCTCCTCTCCTCTCTCTTCTCTCCTCCTCCTCTGGTGTCCTACTCAGGTATTTAACCCAAACACGCTTGTTTCTCATAACCCTCTCTTTGTCTGGCTGTGTGCTGACAGACTGGTGACAGTGTGTGCCCACGCTGATGAGAAGTTCAATCAGGTTACTAAGGCGATAGCACTACCCGGTAATGAGAAATAGACCAGGCCTCCTCTCTTTCTCTCTCTCTCTCTTTCTCTCTCTCCCTCTCTTTCTCTCTCTCGGTCTCTCTCTCCGCTCCCCTCTGTCATTCCTCTCCCTCCACCCTCCATCCCTCTATCTTTCTAACTGCCGAGAGGAGCAGAATCACAAAAGCAATTGATTGGTTTTGGCGTTTAGTCCCCTGATCAGGGGTGTCATGGCCGTCCTGAGCGGGGGGGAGGCTAATGCAAAGTGACGTCCCTGCTCTGCCTGCCTCTCCCCTCTGATGGAGACAATTACCAGGCTCCTGAAGGGGCGGCCGCTCAGGTTTGCCCCTGTTCCACGCCTCCTCACCCGCGTCCTCTGAAGTTGAATAGACGATTGGCTGATTGGGGGCGGAGATGAACCGGCAAGATGGCCATTGTTCAGCCAAAGCTGAGCTGGCCGGAGATCATGTTGAAATGCAGGGGTTTGTCTGCGGCGACGTTTCCGTAAGTGAGTGAACGTGGCTGTGTCTGAACATGGTGGAGAGGTGTGCTGCCATGTGCCGGTGAAAGCCGTTAGCCGGGCAGCCTCTCACCAAATCATGTTCCAACGGCATCAAATCCCTTTGTTTCCCTCTCAGGCCCACACTCAGTAATGTCTGTTATTTCGATTCACGTCATGCTTCAAGTCATACTTAATGCATTGAGAAAAGACGTGAGCTTCCATTTGATTTCACGATTCCCCCAGTGATTGCTGGGAACGAATGGGCTGTTGTGTTGTGTGTACATTCCATATCTAAATCTAGAACCTTCTCTCCATTCCAGCAGTGCTAAAGCGTACTCTGGGGCTCTCTTATAAAGGGGCCGAGGCAGTAGCTGTGAACACAATGCGTCTCTCTCTATTCCGGGGGCAGTGATAGCCATCAGACTGGCCTTGCCGCTCTACATTTCCCCACTGGCTGCCCCTGTGGGCCATAAGCATTCTGTTCTCCAGCAAAAATTGCACTCACTTTTTTTTCTTTCGCTCCCCGTTTGGCCCGTGATGTTTGTGATTTGTGTATGTATGCAATACTAGTGTGTTTGTGAATAAGCAGTCGTTTTGAAAGGAGGGAGGGGGGGGGGTTGGTGTGTGGGGGGGTGCGTCTCTGGAGGTGCAGCTGTTAGCAAATCCTTAAATCTTCCTCATCTCCTCCTCCTGCACTCTCGTCTCCTCCTCTTGCCCTCTCGTCTCCTCCTCCTGCACTCTTGTCTCCTCCTCCTGCCCTCTCGTCTCCTCTCCTTCCCTCTCGTCTCCTCTCCTCCCCACTCGTCTCCTCTCCTGCCCTCTCGTCTCCTACTCCTGCCCTCTCATCTCCTCTCCTGCCCTCTCGTCTCCTCCTCCTGCACTCTCGTCTCCTCCTCCTGCCCTCTCGTCTCCTCTCCTGCCCTCTCATCTCCTACTCCTGCCCTCTGGTCTCCTCTCTTGCCCTCTCATCTCCTCTCTTATTAGCCGCTGGGCCACTTGTCTTTGCTGGCATCCCAGAACACTGACAGGTCTGCCTTCCTAATTCCAAGTGGTGTTACAGTGACCCTGACAGTTCTGCGGCGTGGCATCCCACCCTGAGTATGGGCGCTGGGGCTGTGTGTGCGTGGTGGTTCACCATCCAGACACCTGAGCTAGCAGCAGAGCTATCGCTGCTGCAGGTCTCGGTCTCTCCAGACTCCAGGGTCAGACAGGACAGGCCCTGGGCCTGAGGCAGATGACTTCCCCAGGTGACTGAAGTCATGATCTGTGCATGAGCTGCATACACAGCCCCCGGGCCACACCAGCCTCACACCTCTTCCTCTCACTCCTCCTCCTGCTCTCACACCCACCTCTCACCCTTGCCCCCTCCCCCTCCCCCGGCTCCACCTTGACCTCTCCCCCCTGCCTCGTCCTCATCCCTGCCTCTCAACCCTGCCTTCTTTCCCCAGGCAAATATTAAGACCCCTGCAAGCTTCACCCTGCTCAGCAATGATGAGATTCTCTTTCACGTCAGGGTTTTTCATCTTTTTTTTTTTTTTGGAAGAACAAGGAAACAAACAACAACAGCGACAGCGACATTGTCAGTGGTGTTGCATTTAGTCCAGTAGAACATGATAAATACATCTCCGGTGTGAAGGTCGGGCAACCCTGACGCAAGACATATTTGGCAGGCCGACATAATGCTTTCCAAGTTTGCGGAACAAATGAAATTCTGCTGCTCGGTTGCACTTTGCCTCCCAACAACCATTACAACTAGCTTTATATATGGTCGGGGCAGCGGACCATCAAATGGTGTTTCCCTACTGCTGGGGGAGGGAGGGGTGGGGGGGAGCCACTATGATGGAGAGCAGCAATCCTGCGCTTGGATGTAAAGGCACAGTCCTGGTCTATATTTGGTAGTGAAATGATCTTATTATGCTCCTGAAACTCACACAAAGGCTAACATAAATGGATCTTGACAACTCTAAGCGTGGCATCTGGGCTTGGGGGCTTTGACTGCGGGAGACGTTGGGGAACAGGAGAGGTGCTGAGGGACGTCTATTGTGAAGGCAGGCATTATGAATAGATAGCTGATTTGATGATGTGGTTCATCATTAGGGTTAATCTGATGAATTTGTGGGCCGGTGTGTCATACGCTGCCCCGTGTTGTAAACTGGCCATTAATAACCAGAGTCTCTCAGAAGACGCCGTCAGTTAACCATTCAGTTTTCCTCTTTCATTCTCTCCTAATGTTTGCTTTTCGCTCGAATCGCTGATAAATAAAATGACAAACAATGTAAAATGATTCTCTTCACCAACAGTCATTTTTCATCGGCGGTAAACCCGCTCTCTCCCTCCTCCCGGTCCTCCTCCAGCAGAGTTTGCATGCGTGGTGTTGTGGTATTAATCTGTGTGTCGGTCAGTAGGGAGCCGGCAGGTTCGCCTTTGATTTATTGCCAACTTAATTCAAAATGGCTGTAGATGATGAACGCCATGGAAAGTTGGGACTTGTGTGGTGGAAGCAAGAGACTGTCAAGCTCCCATTTCTCAGGTAAAAAATGTTAGGATATTGCAAGGGGCAAATCTGTGTGTGTAAATGGGTCTTCAAATCTGTGCATGTAAATGGGCATGTAAATGTAGGTACACGTGCGCTTTATAAAAACGTAAAGTTGGACCAACATTGTCTTCTAATCTTGAGCCGCAGGTCAGGTAGATTGTCAGAGATGAAGTAGATTGTGAGATGACTTAACCATGTGCTCAGCTTAGTCCTCAGACAGCTCCAGACCCTGTTAACACTCACTTTAGAAGCAGCTTAGATATCACAGTAGCTCAAACACACACACAGACACACTCACACAGACCAGGTCAGTTCAATACGTGGCCTTTGTGAATATGAGTTCTCTCCAAGGCCAGTTTGTGTGAAAGCAGGGGGGGGGGCGTGGGCCTGTTGGTCCGTCCTCAGAGTAACAAGGCAGCAATCTGAGAGTCATTCACCAGGGCCGTCTCTTGAGACCTGGGGCATGGGCCAATCGCAACCACCAGCCACCTCCGCATTCCAACCACTGAATCAATTGGAGCGACGGCCCCCTCAGGGGAAGGGCATTACTGCCTGCAGCCACAACAACAACAACAGCTGGAGCTGGAGAGCAGCCTCACTGGAGCTCTACAGGCTAGCAGTCCTGGAGACTCAGCCCTAACTGAGTCTTCTGGACCCATACCTAGGTTCCAACCCCAGCCCTCACCCTCCCCTCCTGGTTCCAACCCCAGCCCTCACCCTCCTCTCCTGGTTCCAACCCCAGCCCTCACCCTCCTTTCCTGGTTCCAACCCCAGCCCTTACCCTCCTCTCCTGGCTCCAACCCCAGCCCTCACCCTCCTCTCCTGGCTCCAACCCCAGTCTTGAGCCATATCCTCTCCTTGTTCCCCAGCCCTAACCCTCAGCCATCTCCTCTCCTCAGGTTGCAGGCTCTGAGGAAGGAGAAGTCACGGGACGCAGCCCGTTCGCGGCGAGGGAAGGAGAACTTTGAGTTCTACGAGCTGGCCAAGATGCTGCCCCTCCCCGGAGCCATCACCTCGCAGCTGGACAAGGCATCCATCATCCGCCTGACCATCAGCTACCTGAAGATGAGAGACTTCGCCAACCAGGGAGACCCCCCGTGGAACCTGCGCATCGAGGGGCCGCCGCCCAACACCTCCGTCAAAGGTAAGACTGCTGAGGACACTTAAAGCTGCTCATCTCTCCTGCCAGACTGGTCTGCAGGAAGTAAAATAGAGACCTCCCAAATAGCAACATACTGTGGGATATATACAATATAAATATATTTTGTCTGGAAGACCTACATAGTCCACAGTAGACATCAAAAGATCAAGAAATCGTACGCTGCAGTGTTGTCAAGACTTGTGCTGTACAAATATTATGGACAACGGCAATCACATACTGTATGTAAAAGCACATCTAGCTTAGCACAAGTAGTCGTGGACAAGAAACTGTGATGAACAGAATGTTCTCTGTTTAGAAAGGTTAGCTCTCGCTGGAACCCACACGCCTACGTATTTAAACTCTTTAATTTGAGGGAAGCAGTTGTAAAAGGTATTCATCTGTATCAAGTATGATGTACAATGCGGAACTATACGAAAGAGTTGAATTAGACCTCTTGCCGCCCAGGTGTGGTGACAGCGCAAGTCATAATATTAACAGTTATAACAATGAGGACGTTTCGATTTGTAAAACTACCGTGAACCTGGTCTCTGAATATGAGAGAAGAAGAACAAAGGGTCTCTTGTGACTATGGTGTGGTAACCCCCCCCCCCCCAAAAAAAAAAAAACATTTAACTTTGATAAATCCAGCTTTGAGTCTGGTCTCCAGAAATCCAAAGCGTTTCCAAATTTAACTGAATTTGCCTTTGAAATGGTCCTTTTGTGCAGTGCACTTACGGGAGCTGCATTTCTGGATAGTTTAAAAGGGTCTACGCTCTGAGGAATGACCGCAGAGATTAAAGTAAATTGCTGGAAATTTCTGTCACTGTGTGTGTGCCTGTGTGTGTGTGTATGTGCCTGTGTGTGTGTGCGTGTGTGTGTTTGTGTGCGTGTGTACGCCCAGAAGCCTATTCTGCGCTGAGGCAGAGCATACACAACAGATGGCATGGTTGTGTTGGGGTCTTTGAAGAGACACATGCATATTAATGAGCAGAAGAATGAATGTATACGCAGGACTGTTTGGGGGAAATCAACTGCCTCAATTTCCTCCAACACTTCCAACAGCTATAGGTACACGCAGCCTTTTACATCCAATCAGACATGATTACACAGTGCCGGCCCAGTATAGAGGAGGGATTGGTCTGGCGTGTTTCTTGAGGGATATTTTAATGAGAACAGCAAGGTGGTATGTACGCTTCTAGAACAATGAGTGGGCAGCGCGTTGCTCTCTCCTATCGACGACGTCTGTTTGAATGGCAGCGGCGGTTTGTAGCGTTGCATTAGCGCCGTGTTTTAAACAGAGCTGCAATCGATTCCTGTCTGTGCCGTTGCTGCTGCGCTGCCTGGGAGCGGAGGATGGAGATGACTGGAGCAGCTTGCCAGTACAGCCTGAACAATCAGCCCTACAAGCCTGGACAGTCAGTCTTATTTGGAATGGGGGTTTTTTAATGATTCGTTACATCTCGGTGTCTGGCACGTACAGTAAACACTCTAATAAAAACCTGAAAAATATTGTTTAAAAAAATTAAACCAATTCATTGAAGAACATCAATACCCCAACAAAATAGCAAAAAAAATCTCAATTCAAACTAGTGCACCAGTGTTCTTCCTGAGGTGATATCCTGTAGTCCTCCAAGCAGCGACAGAACATGAAGCACGACGGCTGTCTCTGTAGATGGACGGCGTACACTAGATTTTGATTGGTTTATAGTAGTCATCACACCCACCCACAGGAAGCGGGTTTAACCAATGACCTTCATTGAAGTGCAGATGAGGAGAGAGAGGAGAGACCTGATGTGGGGAGGAGGCAGAGAGGGTGAGACCAGGAAGGGCCTGTGTTACTGGGGGGGAGAGAGGAGGGGACATAGATGGTTTGATTGTATCTTCTGTATTACTGACAGAGAGGCCATGTCCCATTTCCCTGCATCATTGTTTGCTAGCTTGCACAGATCAAAGTTATCCAGCCGGCCAGCCAGCCAGCCAGCCAGCCAGCCAGTCAGCCAGCCAGCTTGCCTGCCTGCCACCGCCACAGTAATATTGTTTCTGATGCAGGGTCGACCCAGTTCATTTGGTAGAGCAGTACCTCAATCACTGGCCCTACCCCATTCCTTCCATCGCGGCACGCTTGTCTCCACGCCGGCCGTCTCCACGCGGCACCGCCACGCTTGCTGTTACCATGAATATGTTATTATGGGATATTTGCTTGGGGAGGAAACCCAGAGCAGAATTCTGCCAAGGCTTTTCTACTTAATAACGGATGATTGTAACCTTTTGGGAAATCTGGGGCCGTGTTGCGGTTTTGCAAATCCACTCTGCTTTAGGTATGGATCCGTGCTGGCGCAGGGAGGAATTCTCATTCTGCTTTCCTGTTATTTATTTCTTTATTATTTATTTTGGTGTTTTTTTTCTCGTATTTTCGTAGTTTTTCTTCTCATTCCTGTTTTCGTGCGCGAAATAAAGCAAGGTGAGAGCTGCCGTTTGGACGTCTGACATCTGTCGGAGGTGCCAGATGTTATTAGAACCAGGATCAGACCCCCTGCATACTAATAATCATGGGGCCAGGTCTGAGAGGCTGGAGGCTGGGGGGGTTCGAGGGATTGGGGGCTGGAGGCTGGGGACACTTGGGCTGGGATGAGGGAGGGG
>BROE01000009.1:5339732-5364224 GCA_036571765.1 Plecoglossus altivelis
CCCTTCTCTCACCCCCTTCCGCCAGCCCCCTATCCTCCCCCTTCCTCCATCCCTCTCCTCCTCTCCTGTCCTCTCTCTCCCCCGACTCCCCTCTCTCCCCCAAGTCCCTCTCTTTCTCTCCCATCCCCCCCCCTCACCCCCCTCTCACTCCTCTCTCGTCTAGCTGTTGACCTTTAGCGTAATTGACCCATCAACTAATTTTTTTCCCCCAAGCGTTTTAACCGAAATTTGCTAGTCTCTGTCAGCGGCGGTTCACATCTGTTGAAGGACACTGCACAAACACACATGACCTTTCTGTTGTTTAGAGGCGGCTGCTAGCCTCCTGACCTCCTGTGCCACCTGGGCACATTCATTATGCATGCATGCAGAGCAGAGTGCATGCTCCAAAATGCCACACTTCATGAAGACCAAGAATCAGATGGGGTGCCACAAAAAAATGTACCTAATTCCCCCCCCCCTCTGTCTATCTCTCTCTCCCTTGCTAACACACACACACCTCCAGCCCCCTTTCTCTTTGAGCCATTCACATTTGGAGCTATTATACATGCTGTATAATGGATGTGCTTCTCTATTGCTCTCTCAGGTTTCACTGAGGATTATGGAATTTGTGATGAGTTGCACTGTTTGTCACATACACTATCAGTATTCTCTAAAGGTGAGGTTTTGCATTGTTGAAGGATGGGGGAGGAAATGATTGCAGAGATCGTATGAAGGTATGCATTTTGTGCGGTATTAGATTGCACTGTAACCGCAAGGAACCAAGCCCTAAATCTCCCATCGTGGTCATAGTATGTGTCATTAGACCAAGAGGACCTTGGGAGGAAATGTTCCACCTTGTCATGTTGTGATGTGGCGCCCTGACGTTTGTCTTCTTCTGAGTGTGTATGTTCTGGGCAGGTGTGTTAAGAGTCTCTGTCACACGTCCAGATCTGTATTCTGTGATGTGTATCTGTGATGTGCATCTATGATGTGTATCTGTGATGTGTATCTGTGATGTGTATCTGTGATGTGTATCTGTGATCAGTACTGTAGTCAGGTGTTCTCTAAGTGACCATGCAGTCTGTGTCTGAGAGGACAGAAGCCTCTCATGCTGACCTTGTACTGGCTGCCTGGCTGCTCACTTTAATTCACTTCTAACCTTTCTAACTATCTCTCTGTCTTCTCTCGGGTCCTCTGTCTCAGTTCCTCCTTTTCTCTCTCTCTCTCTCTCTCTCTCTCTCTCTCTCTCTCTCACTGTTTCACTGTCTTACTGTCTCACTGTCTTACTGTCTCACTGTCTCATTGTCTGTCTTCACATTCTGACTGGTCAGTCACACATCTGAACAAGACCCAGACCAAAGACTTAACAAGACAGCTGGATACTGTCGAAACATTCTGAGCATGTTGACTCCTCAGAGCTGACTGTCTCTGTAGGGGGTGGTGAGGCTGCAGTGTTAGGGGGGTCTGAGGCTGGAGGGTTAGTGGGGGCTGAGGCTGGAGAGTTAGGGGTAGTGAGGCTGGAGGATTAGGGGTGGTGAGGCTGGAGTGTTAGAGGTGGTGAGGCTGGAGTGTTAGGGGGGGCTGAGGCTGGAGAGTAAAGTGTGGTGAGGCTGGAGGGTTAGGGGTGGTGAGGCTGAAGGGTTAGGGCTGGTGAGGCTAGAGTGTAAGGGGGGCTGAGGCTGAAGGGTTAGGGGGGGCTGAGGCTGAAGAGTAAGGTGTGGTGAGGCTGGAGGGTTATGGGTGGTGAGGCTGGAGATTTAGGAGTGGTGAGGCTGGAGGGTTAGAGGTGGCGAGGCTGGAGGGTTAGATGGTGTTGAAACTGGAGGCCAGGGGCTTTTGAGACTGGAGGCCAGCAGCAGCAGCAGGCTGGCGTGCAGAGGCCCCTGATTGAAGAGCTCTCTTCCTGTGCCCACCAGGCCTGTCCTCTCACACCGGGCATGGGAATGACAGAATGAAGGAGGTTTGCATCACAATAGACTCTCAGGAACCACAAAGGTGGCAGAGGCATGTTAGACCTGTGAGGAAAACACTGAGATCTGTGGCAGGGTGAGCCTCTCTCTCCTTCTTTCTTACCCTCTCTCGCTCTCCCGCTCCCTCTCTCTCTCTCTCCCTCTCAGCCCTTCTTAGTCTCTCTCTCTCTCTTTCTGTCTCTGCCCCTCTTTGTCTTCCTCTCTGTCTGTTTCCTTCTTCTCACTCTTGGTTAAAGCTTTTGCATCCTATATTTCACACTTAATAAATGGAGGGTAATTTGCCCAGCTGTGAATGCGAGATGTTTCGATTCCCCAGTCGCAGTGTAAGAAAAATTGAATGACAGTGAGCAAAACAGCAGTAATTATAAAACTAATTACTAAGCCCTGATGATGCCCATAGGCTTTGCATAACTAAATTTAGAAGAGGAAATTGCTTTTGGCTGCATGGGAGGCTGCAGGCTTGTTTGTGTTCTTCTCTTTATTTCAGTGCACAAACACACACATCCATACATACATACACACACACACACACATGCCAAAGAAAGTAATTGCCATGGAAACAATTAGTTGTTCACCTTTTTTGTCGCCCCAAACAGCTCCGGGACGTGTTGTTGTTGAACAATGTGTTTTGATGACGGCGTGCAGTGTAGTCGACTTTGTTAAGGTTACAATTAACTGAACAAGCGCTGCACAAACAACATAGCCCAGTGCTTTCCTTATGGAGTGAGTTGGCTTTGATTGAGAGATGCCGTATGTCTCTACAAACCTGCCTTGAATCCCTCCTTCAGTCACATGACCAGAACAGCAGGATGAGGCTGGTCTGAGTCAGCCTGTCGACGTGTTTCTGTGGCTCTTTCCAAGGCTAGCCACACCCCCTAACATCTAGCCCCTCCCCCGTCCTGTGGGGCCCCTAGAACAGGGTTACGGTCAGGAGGTCATGGTGTGCATCATCATCGTCCTTCTCCTGTGTTGCCTTGGTGATGTGTGTGCTGCTCTGTGGATGTGTGTTGGGGGGGCGGGGGGGGGGGGGGGGGGGGGGAAGAGACGCCGGCCTGGTAATTAGAGCATCCTCATGTTGGGATGAAGGAATAAATCAGGCTGACATGTGGAATGCCTGTGGTAAGGCTGGTTATTGAGCGGCTGGTTTCCAGCGCTCAGGCTGGATGTCCAGTCAGCGGGAGTTAACACAGACGCAAAGTGGTACAAATCACCCTCTTACTGTGGCGAAGAGACACGTGTACGCACACACACACGCACATACGGTACCTACACTTGCACGCACATATATACACACACACACATGCATCCCTCTCCTAATGTAAGTACACCTTCTGTCCCAGCCTTCCCCACAGCCTCACATCCCCACAGCCTCACATCCCCACAGCCTCACATCCCCACAGCCTCACATCCCCACAGCCTCACATCCCCTCAGCCTCAGTCCAAGGTCCCTCCACAAGGACATCCTATAGCACAGCCTGAAAGCCCTCTTAACACATAGGAGGATGTTACAATGCAGAATGGCCAGTAAAAACAGACAGGTTAGGGGTGTATTGTGAAGAAAGATTCAAAGAAAAGACAGCAGAAACACACATTCACATTGAGTTTGATGATGGGACTGTACTCTACACTACTCTACAGTACTCTAATCTACAGTGCATCACTCTACTCTACAATACATCATTCTAGTCTATTCTACACCATTCTCTTCCCTTCTACTCTATACTATGGTGGATTGTGTTGGAGCCTACACTGTGTTAGTGTAGTGCTGAGTGGAGGGCTCCTACTTGCATGAGAAGCCCAGAGGGAGACAGGATTGAAGGGCATTTCCTCTTCCATACTGTAGTAATGTCCTTAATAATCATGTTAGCCAGCTCCCCGTTCTGTATTAGACAAATGGAACATTATTGGCTTATGGACTCCAGTAAATAATTTAGATTCCAATATTCAAGGACTGCTTTGACAGTAAATTAAAATGACATGAAAAGAGCTTGTTGAACAAAGAAAGTATCCAATCAAATTTAATTGGCTTGACGAAAGCCACGGTAATATGCAGTGTAATTAATCTGAGTAGTCTTGAAGGTTTTTACAATCCAGAATGAATCAAAGTGTCAAAGGGAATTTCTTGATATGGTGCTTTTACAGTGTAACCATGGCAGCATGGTAGTTGAGGATTCAGACAGGGTTATCAGACTGATGCTCAACATGAGCTACCATCTCCCTCATCTCTCTGATACCAACACCAGAGAGTTACCTTAACCGCATGCAACACAACTGCTATTGAACCACTTTTTTTTACTTGGAAAGTGACAGACAGAAGGAAAGAAAGAAAAAGCGGGAAATGAAAATCAAGCAGGGAGAGACTGCAAGGTGTCAATGGAAGGTGGAGGAAGGTTCCATACATCTGAAGTGTTTGTGAAGCTTCCTTCCGCTCATCCCCCCTTTCATACTCCCTCACTTCCTCCCTTGCTTCCTCCCCCAAGTGATTCTCCCTATTCCTTTTTCCTCTTCCTCTTGACCTCCCCTCTCCCTCCCTTTTCCCCTCCCTCCATCCTCCCCACTTCCTCCCGCTCTTTCCTCCTCTCATCCCCCCTCACTTCCTCCTTCTCATCCTCCCTCACTTCCTTCCCCTTTTCCTCCTCCTCTTCCCCTCTTCCTCCCCCTCTTCCTCCCTCTCATCCTCCCTCACTTCCTCCCCCTCTTCCCCTCTTCTTCCCCCTCTTCATCCCTCTCATCCTCCCTCACTTCCTCCCGCCTCATCCTCCTCACTTCCTCCCCCGCTCTTCCCTCTTCTTCCCCTGCTTCCTCCCCTCTTCCCTTTCCCTCCTTTTCCTCCTCTCTTCATCCCTCTCATCCTCCGCCTCTTCTTCCTTTTCTTCCCCTCTTCCTGCCACTCTTCTCCCCCCTCTCGCTCAGGACACAAATGACTCTTCTAATCATCCCATTAAAACTGCACCATTCTTTGCCCCCCCCCCCCCCCCCCGCCGCCGCCTCTCTGTACCCGCCCACGCTCCCACCCACCCCCTCTAATCAGCCTGTTTGCTGCCTGTCTCATACAGCCTGATATCGAATCCAATGGATTTGGTCTCTTTAGCCTTATGAGTGGGGGACTGAGAGGACATCCTCCCTCACTTCCTCCACCTCTTCCCCTCTTTGCTCCTTCTTCCTCCCTCTCCCTTTGCCCACTCCCTTTTCCTCCCCCTCTTCATCCCTCTCATCCTCCGCCTCTTCTTCCTTTTCTTCCCCTCTTCCCAGCCTGCACTCTTCCTCCCCCCTCTCGCTCAGGACACAAATGACTCTTCTAATCATCCCATTAAACTGCACCATTCTTTGGCCCCCCCCCCCCCCGCCGCCGCCCTCTCTGTACCCCCACCCCCACCCCTCCTCTAATAGTTTTCAATACAGCACATGTTTTGCCTGCCTTGTATCTCATTTACAGCTTGATTCCGAATCAATGACATTTTGGTTCCTCTTTAGCCTTATGAGTGGGGGACTGAGAGGACAGAGCCAGGCAGAGATGGAGATAGAGAGACAGGCATCGAGGGGCCAGGGCTGAGAAACCAGACAATTCATGCGTGAAGCATTTAGCTATTGGCCATCTCAACGCATGACTAACTGTTCTTCAGTCACCCATTTCATTTATTAATATCTATAATAAGCCTTTCTGATAGCAGAGCTCTCTAAAAGCATTTTTCTCTCTCTCTTCTCTGTCTCTCTCGATCTCTCTTTTGGTCCCTCGCTCTCTCACTTTCTCTGTGCCTTTCAAACACACACACACACACGCACACACAAACACTCTCTTACTCTCTCTCTCCCTCTCCATCTTTCTCTCCCTCTCTCAGGTGGCGTTGATATTTGGCCCTGCGCAGATTAAGAGGGAGAGGGAAGGTGAATTGACTGCACCTGCCCTCCTATGAGAGAGATAACAAGGCCATGCCACCATCCGCATCACACAGATGAACTGTGTGTTTGTGTGTGTGCATTCCTGTATGTGTGTGTGTGTGTGTGTGTGTGTGCGTGTCACCAACTTGGCTCTCTGTCCAGAGTGTCCGAGTAGCAAGGCTGCAGTGAGCACGGCTGGGCGGAATCAGAATAATGGTCCACAAATTCACTCTTTAGCATTTATCAACCAACAATAAATATCTTACATTGGCCCTTGTGATATATCATTCATATTTAATTGGGATGCATCCAGTGTTGTCAGGTCCACAGGTCTGAGTGAACTTTCTTTTGATTGGATGGAGAAGAGTGTGGGGAGTATGCACAGTACAGCAGGCTTGTGTGTGGTCACCACCGCTGGGAACGGAGCCCAGTCAATCAGCAGATAGCCCTAGGCCTCAGGCAGAGCCTTGGCCTCAAGTCAGGACACGCCTGCTCCCCAGCACCACGCGGCCCCACTCGCTGCACCTCCATCTCTCCCTCTCCCGCCACCGCTAGCCAGCACGCCTATGAGCTAATTAACATGTATATGAACATATGAATAATACATGCAGCTATATGTTTTGAGCTGGAAAGCTTGCTGCTCCAGCGTAGCACGGTGGGTGAGTCAGATATGTCAGGTTAGCTCCGTTTGCTTTCGATTGGAAGACTTCCAGTTGGATTTCTCGCAGGTCTAAAATGCCTGTCTGTTTGAGGATAGAGGGTGGATATTTGTGTTTGTTTACAGTTCAGTAAAGAGCTTAACAGTTTCTCCTATGTGGACAGATCCACAGTAAAAAAAAGAAAAGCTTGGTGTGTGACTGTACAGACAAAATGTTAAAATGATATGTCTGTTTGTAAGTACCTAAGCAATATTGTTAAACAGCATAGTGGAACATGTACGGAGGCATGATAATGCTAACATGACTTCCTCCTGGCTGCATGTCCCTGAGGAGTCTGGGTAATGTAGTCAGACCTGTCTGTCATTCTACTTGATATACACATTTGGTAATTGAATTAGGTTGAAGAGGGGTTCTGCCAAATTGACTCTGAAAGGGGGCAGGGAGATAGTAAGAGCTGCTTAGGATGTGGAATGAAATGACGTTTTCTATTTTATGAAATTTCCTCCAGCAGTTTGAGAAAGCTTACCAGTATATTGAAAGAGGCTGTATTCTAGCCCGGTGTCAAGTGTGTACTATCCACGTTGTCTAGTGTGTACCATCCACACTGTCTAGTGTGTACTAGCACCAGTGTCAAATGTGTACTAGCCCCGGATTCTAGTGTGTACTATCCACGCTGTCTAGTGTGTATTATCTACGCTGTCTAGTGTGTACTAGCCCCGGTGTCAAATGTGTACTAGCCCCAGTTTCTAGTGTGTACTATCCATGCTGTCTAGTATGTACTAGCCCCAGTGTCAAGTGTGTGCTAGCCGCAGTGTCAAGTGTGTACGAGCCCCAGTGTCAAGTGTGTACTAGCCGCAGTGTCAAGTGTGTACTAGCCCCAGTGTCAAGTGTGCCCTAGCCCCAGTGTCAAGTGTGCTCTAGCCCCAGTGTCAAGTGTATACTAGCCCCAGTGTCAAGTGTGCACTAGCCCTAGTGCCAAGTGTGTACTAGCCCCAGTGTCAAGTGTGTACTAGCCCCAGTGTCAAGTGTGCACTAGCCCCAGTGTCAAGTGTGCACTAGCCCCAGTGTACTGTATGTGATGGGGTCCTGGCCAATTAGCAGAGCAGACAGCCTCCTGTGGTGTAAAGGCCTATTGTTTCCAGAGGGTCACAGAGAGCTTGTTACTCAGATTAATAACACTCTCTGTGTTCCTCTGCTGTTCATCTGCTGTCATCTCTAAAGGAGAGCGGCATCTCGCAACCACAACTGTGAGGCTTAATTGTCACAGACTCCTTTGTATGTGTGTTTGTGTGTGTGTGTTTGTGTGTGTGTTTGTGTCTTTCCCTTCTCTGTCTTAACGTAGCTGAGATCAGTGTTTCCTGCATCATGTCTCGGCGCCGTGGTAACGCGTTGACAGGAACACTGGGGATGTTGAGGACATGATGCTATTAAATGATATCGACATCAATGAGCCATTCTGATTCTGAACTTTCTCTTTTTTTTCTCCTCCCTTTGTCCCTCTCCCTCTCGTTCGTTCTCGCTCGCTCGCTCTCCTTCTCCCCAGCTGTCTTTTACTCTCTCTCTCTCTTTCTTGCCTCTTTCGTCTCGCTCGCTCTTTCTCGCTTCCATCCCCTCATCTCTGCCCCCCCCTCCCTCTCTGTCTCACTTACAGCATTTCATATTATGCAGATCCTTTAATTAAACTCTGCCGACGGTTGGGTTTGTTTTTGTCTCAGCGTGCCGTCGCTGAGCTCTGGGAGAATTAGCATGGCTTGGAAGTGTGTGGGCTCAGTGTCTCCCCACCCCTGTGTAACAGAACCCTCTCAGCCGCACTGGGAAGACGCCTCACATCACACACACACGCACTCCCCCGGCCTGTGTCGTTTGGAGAAAGAGATTCGGGAAGACAAATTGGTGACAAATTTGATGATTTGTTCATCTGAGGTGAAGTGAGGTTTTTTTTCTGGGGTTTTTCTGCAGCGTAGGTGGTTCGGCCCCAGAGTCCCCAGCATATGACTCTCTTAGGGGGACTTCTTGGTCTCACGGTAGACATTTCACAGGTGACCTAGGTTTAATCACCACCTGTCACATACCTGTCCAATACAGATCCGCACCCAGCACATGATAGTCTCCCGCCACTGCGTGCTTCTCACGTTAGCCCTCAGCTAGAGGTGTGCATCCTTAGCATATGGAGGCTGATAGTGATCCAAGTCCAGGTAGTGTTTCATGACTCTGCTGGGCTGCAGCCTGCAGCTGGAGTGTTATCTACCAGAGGCTATCAGCCTCCCTCATCTGGCCTCCTGATGGGGCCTGGAGCAGACGGCCTCATCAGGCCCTGCACTGGTCCTGTCTCTGCTGCTCCACCACAGACACACTGCTACTGTACCACCATCCCGCCCCAGGAACTCTCTCCAGGGAGGTGATTGGCTGTGTTCTACGGCAGACCGGGACGTTCATATCCAGTTAAGAACGAGCACCTCCTGCTGGTTCTGTCTGGCTCATTTCCTTCCTGTCCTCGGACGCCTCGGAGTCGATCCCGTGGGCAGAGCCTCTGAAGGGGGGCCGTCCTGTTCTCCCCCAGGGGGCCGGCGCTTCTCTCCCGCTGCTCGGTGGGAGGGACTCGCTCACGAGGTGGGGGAGCGGGATGAAGCTGTGGGACACAAACATGCAAACCACCCATAATGCGCCCTGGATCAGAACCATGTCTGCTTAGACTGAACCACCTTAGAGAGGGGGAGAGAGGGGGAGAGAGGAGGAGAGGGGTAGGGAGGGGGGGTAGCAGAGTGACAGAAAGAGAGGGAGAAAGGGAGGGGTGGAGGAGGGGAGCAGATTGAGATAAAGAGAGAGAGTGGGTGGGTGAGTGAGAGTGAGTGAGAGAGAGAGAGAGTGTGGGTGAGAGAGAGAGAGAGAGAGAGAGAGAGAGAGAGGCCTTAATTGACAATTTCTTGAAAATTGCTGAAGGGAAAGACAAAAGAACAGGCTTGGGTTGCCAGGCAGCAGAATGCCCTCTCTCATCACAGCCTATGTGATTGAGCCTATACAAAATCGATTTATTTCTCGGGTAACTCAGAATAATTGAAATACAGACAACGTTTGGTTCCAATTTACCAGCAATAAAGTTGTAATAGGGTTTTCTCTGCAATTTTAGCCTTAATGCACTCATTCTAAAGAGCAGTATTTTGCCAGTCGAACAAATAGCATCACTGGAGCTGGCCAGCAGTAATAGTCCCACATTGATGCACACATTAAACTTGTTAAATCAATTCAGGCAGACACTTTCTAAAGTGCCATGCCTGTTCTCTCTCTCCTCCACCCTACTCATAGACGCTCCGCGTATCAATCACCTCCATCCCCGTCTTTAATGATTCAGACTTTTTTTGTTGGTAATTATTTCTGCCATGGCAGATGGATGGACAGATCGGTGAGAGAGAGAGAGAACTACCTGAGTGAGGCTGTATTTATGCCCTGGTCTAATAGACCTGATGTAGCTACATGTTGATAATGAACGTGCATGACAGCACATTGCTCAGACAGACTTCTATAAGCCACCTGATGGATCTGGCCTCTGAGTATCTCCCTACTCACACTCCCCCAGCCTCCAGAGTGGTTCAGAGGCTGGGGAGAGCCTGAGGAGAGGCTGGGGAGCGGCAGAGGTTGTAATGAGTATTATGGTATGGTAAAGTAGTGTCTCTAAGACCCAGGGGTGAGACGTACAGCTTAATTACATGTTCTGGGTGTCTGTTAATGACACTCCCCACTGGCTGACAATCACGTCTGATATACACACACTGGCTGTAAATAACCTACAGAGACCTGACTTGTCCTGATATACGCACACTGGCTGTAAATAACCTACAGAGGCCTTGCTTGCCCTGTTCAGACAAGTCAGTCAGTTTGAAACGTGGGTCCATGCGTACTGTACGCGTGTGTATTATGGAGTGATGTGGAAGTGTTTCTTCTGATACAGTATTGGAGTTCTGTAGCCAGCTGGTTCCCATGTAACACCAGCTCCAGTAATTATACTGTCTCACTTCATGTGTGTTACTGCATGGGAGCCAGCTACTGGAGCTGTCCAGGTAAGCTGGCTCCAGTAATTATACTGTCTCAGAGAGGCTGAATCCTGTCTGCTTGCCCGGCTGGCAGCTGCACCGGCATTATAGAGTCGTTGAGCTAATCGATTAAAAGCGCAGAAACAGGGGAGATGTCTGACAGGACTGTACTAAGATGAAATTAGTCAAGGGGGGAGGATGGCGGGAGGGGTGTGTGCAGGAGGCATGGTGGCCACAGGTGACCCGGACCCCCTGTGGGACGATGAGGTTGGCAGGGAAGAGTGGCGGGGGAGACGAGGGAGGGGGGAGGAAGGGGGGAGGACAGCAGCGCGAGCTGATCCCCGTGTAATTAGACAGACGTGTTTCAACAGGATTTCCAAATTATTACCAGCCCAGGAGAGAGGGAGACGAAGGGAGGGTGGGACGGAGGGATGGAGAGAGAGAGGAATGGAGCGAGGGAGAGAGAAACACGGCACGCAGGGGATCAGGGGGGGGGGCGGTGGAGGGGGCTGCAATGAAAAGCAGGGAGGGGGGGGTGGGGGGATTTGTGCTTTCCAGCTAACTTGGCATCCATCCAGTGTGGCTGAAAATTACACGAAATTATTCAGCTGCAGGGGAATGTGAAATCAGACTAATTGCCTTTTGAGGTAGCCTGTAGCTGCACACTTCTGGACCGGCCAAGACTGGACGGCGCCTGGTTCCTCTGCTGCGCTGCCACCCCTGTGGCCTCCCACCCCCACTTCCCCCCCCCACCCCCACCCCCTTCCCCCCCGCTGCCCCGCCCCCACTGCCCCTCCCTCGGCCCTGGCCTCGCCTGCAGCCCTCCACCTAAATCGATTTCACAGCTGATAGTCCTCCGAATCAACACATTTTACATTGCATGCTGAGTTCGCTTTTAAATGTAAATGTGCTGTAAACAGCATTGGGCCTGCTCTCCCCCATGCAGGCAGGGGAACACGGACACTCGAGCAGAAATGTAGTTACTTCAAACGCCCCGCTTTGACTCGGCCTGATCTTGGTCTGAACGCAGTGATCCACCCTCCGGTTCAGCTTCTCTGGCGCTGGAGAAAAGAGTCCGAAAACACGTCCACGTGCGCAAACTGTTTGGTGAAGTCGGAGACGAGAGAGGGAGCGGGGAAACGACAGATCGTCCCGTCTGATGAAACAGAGAGCTGTTCTGACGTGTTAGGTTGTGGTGGCGCTTGATCACATGTCCCTTGTGTTTAGATGTTTGTGTCAAGTCAGCTGCACGACCCTCTGGTCAGGGAGTTGCTTTGTGAACAGCTTTGAGCCTCCTAGTCTGCCAGCCTGTGCTCTGTATCAAAGAGTCACAGGCAGACAATGGGATGCCAGGAAGCTTTTAGAAGAGAGAAAAGCCTAAATAAACGGTCTCCGACTGGCTAATTGGGTCTTCGATTGATCTGCTTTGGGTCCTCTTTTCTGCTGTCGTCCTACGTGCCTGAACTCCACTTTCTATATCTGAGGCAAGCATCAGAGGACTTTTATTCTGCACTTTATCTTTCTATCATCACACACTTACTCTAGTTTTGGTCCATCGTTCCCCTCCCCCCCAGACACACACACGTCTCCCCCCTCCCTCGCCCACACCATTAGGTCATGCCATCTGAAAAAATAAAAAATGGAGGTGGGGGGGTGGGTGTTGGGGGAAGGGGAGGGGTGTTGGGGGGCAGGGAGCATTTTATCTCGTTCCAAAGCGCATAATCACAACAATTACTGAGCACTTTGTAGGGGTCTGTCACTTGTGAGCGTGAGATCATCTCAGTCTGGCATTACTGCCTCTGCCCCAGCCTCAGCTGTGGCTGCCGAACACTCTCTGTGCAATAAAAAGGCCTTTTGAAATCATCTAACGCTTGTTTGGACTACGGCGGCTGTGTCTAATGTTGAAACACCTCCTCATTCCCCTCCTGTGGGCCAAATGGCTCCGTGGGAAATCGGTTAACAACACCAAGACGAAGCTGTTCTTCTGAGGAAGGCTTTGGTGCCTGTTTAGATGATGTTGTTGTGGTCGTGGTTGTCGTTTCCATGTGTTGTTGTATTTTGTGTTTGTGTCAGGGGGTGGAGCTTGGCTGTTTGGAGGGACGGGGGGACGGGGGGACGGGGGCGGGGGGTGGAGATCAGAAAGTGAAGATTTGTTGTGGTCTAATGATGAGGAAGCCGATGTCACTCGTTCATGTGCATTCAGGGTTTAGTACAGGTTATACTGAAGGGCTGGGACCGAGGGGGGAGGAACCAGGTAGGGAGGGGAGATTGGAGGGGAGAGATGGGGTTTCTCCCTGTAGACATGCACCTGTGGAGGAGAGAGGGAGAAGAGGAGGAGGGAGTGGTGGAGGCATGAAGCAGGTGAGGCTGTGAGCAGAGAGGCTGGTGAGCCAGAGAGGCTGTGAGGCTGGAAGAGGCTGTGGATGCAGGAGAGGCAGGTGAGGCTGGAGAGGCTGGTGATGCAGGAGAGGCTGGTGATGCAGGAGAGGCTGGAGAGGCTGGTGAGGCAGGAGAGGCTGGTGAGGCTGGAGAGGCTGGTGAGGCTGGAGAGGCTGGTGATGCAGGAGAGGCTGGTGAGGCTGGTGATGCAGGAGAGGTTGGTGATGCAGGAGAGGCTGTGAGCTGAGAGGGCTGGTGATGCAGGAGAGGCTGGTGAGGCTGGAGAGGCTGGTGATGCAGGAGAGGCTGGTGAGGCTGGAGAGCCTGAAGAGGCTGGGGTCTGGGCAGGATCGTCATCATTGGGCTGTTGTCTTGATGTTTTGCTTTGTGTCTGCTTGGGGAGAAGGTTCAATCCTCTGCACAGCAAGGCAGGCCTCCCTATCACACTGGCTCTATTTCTGTACCAAAGGCTGTGTTTACACTCGCTTCAGACACCAGCCAATACTAAAATTAGTCCTTGGCTGATGTTCTCCCCCTTCCTCCCCGGCCTCTGCTGGTGTGTCTAGGCATTTTTTGTCATCATTGGCACGGTGTTTGTTTCTCTTGAGTTGTTGGTTTGCTTGTTGTTCTATGGCTGGGAGAAGGTTTCAATGTACTTTCTGCACAGCAAAGGCAGGCCTCCCTTATCGACACTGCGTCTATTTCTGTAACGAAAGGTCATTGTTGTTGGTACGTTGTACTCTCGTTCCTTAGAGCTTCCCAGCCATTATATTGAATAGTTAGTTTCCTTGGCTGTGACTTGTTCTCGGCTCCGGGATTCCATTAGTGGTTGCCTTCCTTCTTCCGCTCGTAGACCTCCATCCGTCCTCGTCTTTACACACGATAATAGAGACTGGCTCGTCTCGGCAGCCTCGCCACTTCTAATCAGTTTTTCCTTTGACTAGAGCAGTTAAACTATTTTATGGCAGTCGCCCTCAAAGCCTAGCAGTCTTAAATTCTCCCCCTGTAATGGTAGATTAATTTCAGGCTGCCTAATGCAATCCAGGACAAAATACTTTAATGTGCTACGTAGGTTCAGGCAGAGCTGGGATGAAGCAACTGCAGAACAGAAATCTCTCAGTCTGTTCTTCTTCCTGTTCCTCTGTCTCTACCTCAGTCTGTTTCTCAGTCTGTACCTCAGTATGTTCCTCTGTCTCTACCTCAGTCTGTTCCTCTCTTTACCTCAGTCTGTACCTCAGCTATATTGCCTTAGTCTATACTTCAGTCTGTACCTCAGTCTCTACTTCAGTCATTACCTTAGTCTATACTTCAGTCTGTACCTCAGTCTCTACTTCAGTCATTACCTTAGTCTATACTTCAGTCTGTTCCTCAGCCTGTTCCATTGTCTCCACCTGAGTCATTACCTCAGTCTCTACCTCAGTCATTACCTTAGTCTATACTTCCGTCTGTTCCTCAGTCACGACCTCAGTCAGGTTGCTGGTAAGCCTGTTGATACCCTCTGCTCCAAGCATCTCCACATCTCCAGTTTCCTTTACTAATTTTCCACCAAGGGCAATGCTTTCAGCTTCTCTCATCTCTCTCTCTCGCCCTCTTTTTCCTGCACACACGCACACATACAGTACACACACTAATACCAGATAGCTCCAGTATAGTATAGTGGAGGTCATGTAGTGTGTTCAGCGTTCCTGCAGGACTAATAAAGTGTCTATCGAGACACACACACAGATAAGGAGCGGAGGGTGATAAGACTGTGGCCTGCTGCTACCTTCAGCCTGTCTGACTGTCTCTGACGTTGCATGAATACATCTTCACATGGTGTCTCTCTCCTCCCCTCTCTGCTCTTCTTTTCCTCCTCTCCTCTCCTCCCATTTTTTCTTTTCTCTCCCCTCTTCTCTTCTCTCCTCTAATTTTCCTCCTCTCTTCTCCTTCCATATTCTCCCCTCTCTCCTCTCCTCTCCTCTCTCTTCTCCCCTCCTCTCTTTTCTCCTCTCCTCTCTCCTATCCTCCCCTCTCTCCTCTCTCCTCTCCTTCCCTCTCTCCCCTCCTCTCTTCTCCTCTCCCCTCCTCTCCCCTTCTCTCCCCTCCTCTATTCTCCCCTCCTCTCCTTTCCTCTCCCTTCTTCTTTCCCTTTCTCCTCTTCTCTTCCTTCCTCTTCTCTCCCCTCTCCTCTCCTCTCCCCTCCTCTCCCCTTCTCTCCCCTCCCCTCCTCTCCTCTCTTCTTTCCCTCCTCTCCTCTATCTGACTTGGGTGTAGTAGATAGCAGGAGCCCCTACTAAATCACCACTGACCAGCCAGCACAATGAGGAAACTAATTCTCCTGTTTAACTCAACATTTGCAGTACGATGACTTGTACCTTAATGGCTATTAATTATTTCTTGTCGCCCCGTCCTTCCTCTTCTTCTTTACCCTCTCCAACCGTACCCTCCCTCCCACCCTCCCTCCCTCCCTCAGACCCTCCCTCCCTCCCTGACTCCTTCCTTGACTCCCTCCCTCCCTCTCCCCCCTTCCTCTCCCCTCCCCCACCTAGTGTAGTCAGCGGATTCTGTCGTTTTATCTAATGCATAATGTTCATTTCAGACCTTAATTACGTTTAAATGAAAATTGGCTGAGGAGGAGTAGGATGGATTGTGGGAAGGCGTGGGAGCGTGCGGCGTGTCCCGGGGACTCCACGCCGAGATGAGACCAGAGCTGAGCGGTTCAGAGTTCATTAATTTTTACTGCTCAGGTAGTTTCCCCCGGAGTGGGTCTCTGATTCTGACTGAAGCACACACCAACCCTGCGACTAGGCAGCTGTGTGTGAGTGTGTATGTGGGTCTGTGTGTGTCTGTGTGTATGTGTGTCTGTGTGTCTGTGTGTGCGTGTATGTGTGTCTGTGTGTGTGTGTTTGTAAGTGTGTGTATGTGTCTCTCTGTGTGTATGTGTGTCTGCGTGTGTGTGTATGTGTGTATGTGTGTGTATGTGTGTGTATATGTGTGTGTGTGTCTGTGTGTGTGTGTATGTGTGTGTTCACTGATGCTCCCACGTTGTATAGAGCCTCAGTGTGTTTCTGCAGCAGTAGACAGGTCCATTGTGCGTGGTGCATTAGCAGTTTGTGATAACGTTCCTCTCCCATAGATTACCCCAGGCTTTGCTCATTAGGGAGAGGCAGAGAGGGAACATGGTGGACAGAGGGACAGAGAGAGAAGGTAGGAGAGGGGGCAGGAGAGAGAGAGAGAGAGAGAGAGAGAACATGGTGGACAGAGAGAGAAGGTAGGAGAGGAACGTAAGGAAGGACAAAGGGGTGGGGTTCATAAAAGGTACGTTACATTTCCCATTCATTTAGCAGACCCCTTTATCCAAAATAAAGAGAGAGAGAGAGAGAGAGAGAGAGAGAGAGAGGGAGAGAGAAGAGAAAGAGAGAGAGAGAAGAGAAGAGAGAGAGAAGATGAGAGAGAAGAGGAGAGAGAGACAATCAGAGGGGGAGAAGAGGGAAAATAGAAAGGAATAGTTGAAGAATGTCAGATGTCTTCATTACCCTCTGGTATACCTATATATCTTGACCTGGAAGAGGATCAGTCCAGTGAGGAAGGTGAAGCCAGTTCCATATTCAATGGCGGAGAGGAATGAGAAAGCTGCCTTTTCTCTGTGTTCTTGTGTGCATGTTGCCATGACATTGTTTGCTTAATGTGTCTCTGTAATGAGATGACATCAGCTGCAGTGGTCACCTTACTGTTGCAGTCCTCCCACTGTGTGTGTGTGTGTGTGTGTGTGTGTCTTCTATTTCTGCACTGATTACAGTCCATGGCTTTCATGGTCACAAACACAAGGTACATGCACACACACACATAGTATGAAACAGCTTCCCGCTCGAGGTCAGTCAGAGTCTTCTTACATTTGTCTGCATGGACTGGCACTGCACTGGAACACTTTGACCTTGCCTCCAATGACAAGTTCGAAAAGTGAATTATCCTTAACAAAGGACATCATCTTAAGGTTTGAAGTATCCATCTACTTCCTGTAGCTCTTGAGTGATGCCGGAGACCTGTCTCTCTCAGAGACCTGTCTCTCTCAGAGACCTGTCTCAGTCAGGGACCTATCTCTCTCAGAGACCTATCTCTCTCAGAGACCTGTCTGTCTCGGAAACCTGTCTCTGAGAGAGACCTGAGAGACCTGTCTCTCTCAGAGACCTGTCTCTGTGAGAGACTTGGGTTTGAGTCCCTGCCCTTTCATCGAAGATAATCTCATTATTTTCTGATGCCTTAATCCTAATCTAAATTTCAGAGGGCATAGGATTACTCTCTGGCACCCTCTGATATAATCCCACCTGTCTGTAATCCCAGTTTAAAATGGCTGCTGTCATCCAATATGTCTGGTCAGCCAGCGAGCTGGTTAGCCAACCAGCCAGCTAGCTAGCCAACCAGCCAGCCAGCCAGCCAAGATAGCTAGCTAGTCACTCAGTCAGCTAACCAGCCCACTAGCCAGCCAGCCAGCCAGCCAGCCAACCCTCCAATCAGTCACACAGCCAGCCTGCCTGCCAACCAGCCAGCTAACCAGTGATCCAGCCAGTTAGCTAGCCAACCATCTGAACAACCAGTCAGTCAGCCAGCCAGCCAGCCAGCTTTCTATTCCCCTGGTGCTAATATTTTTCTGCCTCAGCGAGTTATGATGTTGTTTGGCAGACTGAGACATTTGAGCTTCTGTCTGTCTCTTCTCTGCACTACTTCATGTCCAGGACTAGACACAGCTGCACTCTGTAAACACAAACACACACACTCCCACAGACACACTCCCACAGACACACTCACACACACACACTCCCACAGACACACTCACACACACACACACTCTCACAGACACACTCACACACACACACTCACACAGACGCTCACAGAGACACACTCGCTCACACAGACACACTCACACACACACACACTCACACAGACACTCACAGAGACACACTCACACAGATTCACACACACTCACTCACACAGACAGATACCCTCATACAGACACACACTCACACACTCACAGACAGATGCACAGCAGCATGCCTCCTATCCATCGCTCCCCATCCTTGTCTGTTTCAGCAACTACCTCCCTGAGGTGACATCACAGGTGGTTGGAAAGGCTGATCTGCTGCTCTGTACTAGACAACTGTCTGGCGCTGTCTTCACACCTGTCTCTCTCTCTTTCGCTCTCTCACCCTCCTTTTCTCCCTCTCCTTTCTCTCCCCCTCCTTTCTCTCCGTCTCTTCTCTCTCTCTCTCGCTCCCTCTCCTCTCGCTCCCTCTCCTCTCTCTACCTCTCCTCTCTCTTCCTCTCCCCTCTCTTGTTCTACCTTCATTCCATCACACCCGTTGCTTTCTCTTCTCAGCTGCCCTCTTTCTCTATGACTCCCTCATGATATCACTTCCTTACCCTCCCTCTTACAATAGTTTGCACATGCGCGCGCACACAGACACACACAGACATAGGCAGACACACACACAGACACACATAGACACACACACAGGCATAGACAGACACACAGACCTGGTAATCATCTTTGCTGTCTCCATACTTGGCTGAGTGCCAGCTGGTGTGTGCTGGAGTCAAGGACAGGAGTAGAGGACACAGGAGGGAGAGAGAGGGAGAGCTGGAGGATTCCACACATGGAGGAGGGAGAGAGAGGGAGGTGGAAGGGAGAGAGAGGGAGGTGGAAGGGAGAGAGAAGGAGGAGGAAGGGAGAGGGTGGGAGTGCGGAGGTAAAGAGATGGAAAGGGGGGAAAAGGTGTGTGAGCGAGAGAGAAAAGAGAGAGAAGAGAGAAGTCAGGTTTATGAAGTGCATAAAGACAGTGTGTCTCAGTTGTATCAGCAGTGTAGTTTCTGGGTCTCCAATCCCCCATCTCTTGGCAGTGTTAGACTGAGAGTCATATACAAATGTGTGTGTGTCGTGTCCTCCAAGAATGAAAGGTTGGCTAGTGCTGGCCTGGCATCCCCATCATACAGCAGCTGATTAACAGCAGGACCAGCATGCAGCTCAGTAATGGACTGTTTGTTTAGCTGTCGTTCTGCTGCCATAGGGCACACCAGTCCCCCTCAGTCTCTATCTAGTCTCTCTCTCTCTATAGCTCTCTCTCTCCACCTTTCTCTCTTTCTTTCTCTCTCCTCATTCTCTTTCTCTCATCTCTTCTCTCATCACAGGTCTTTCTCTCTCTTTCTCTCTCTCCACTCTCACTCTGCGTCTCTTTCTATCACTCACTCTCTCTGTTTTTCTCTCTCTTTCTCTTTCCATGTCTCTTTCTCCTTCCATCTCTCTCTTCCCTTTTTCTTTCCTCTCCTCTCCTCTGTCCATCTCCTCTCCTCTCTAACACAGTTAAGGGCCCATAATGACTGCATTTCCAAATCAGGATGAGATTTCTATTTTCAATTTACTTCTTTCGCGCGCGCGTGACTCCTCCCTCCCGGGTGTATTGATTGGTTTGAAATGACCCTTGAACTTGACCTCCTGCATCGTGTTGTTCCATGTCAATAACATCTGCTGTCACCCTTTCCTACTCTCCTCTTCACTTTCCCACTCCACCCCTTTCCCCTCACTCCCCTCTACCTCTCCCTTCCCCTCTCTCCCTCCACCTCTCCTCTTCCCCCTATCCTCTCTAACCTCTCCCTTCCCCCTCCTCTCCCCTCCACCTCTGCCTTCCCCCTCCCCTCCACCTCCCCCTTCCCCTCTCTCCCATCCACTCTCCCTCCCCCTCTCCTCCCTCCACTGCTCCTTACCCCTCTCTCCCTCCACCTCTCCCTTCCCCCCTCCTCGCCATCCACCTCTCCCTTCGCCCTCTCTCCCCTCCACCTCTCCCCTCCTCCTCTCTCCCCTCCACCTCTCCCCTCCCCCTCGCCCCTCCCCCTTCTCACGATGTCATTCCTCTCCCCTCCGCGTCTGCAGATCTCCTCCTCTCTTCATCTCTCACGGCTTCTTCTCTCCTCTGCTCAGACTGAGTGAAGGAGGTGGATATTCATGACTGGAGGCTTGAGCTTGCAGGCCATAGTGTGGATGGCAGACTGTATGTGGATCCACTTCCTGTCATCTGTGACGCGGGCCGTGCCACAGATGGAAGGACGCCCTGTAAACGCTGACTTTCAGAATTTGCCATCAGATTTACGTGAACAATAGCATATTCAGGTGCCTTCTCGAATCCTCTGTTGTATTCTTACGGAAACAAAGACAAGAGATAGAAAGGAAGTGAGTGGCCCAGCGATTATCTCTTCGTTTCCTCCTCTCCTCCTCTCCTCTTCTCCTTGAGGTTTGATATGAATCGTGTCTGGACAGTCCTTGTCACCCAGGCAGCCTGCAGGGCTCTCAGCCCGCCCTCCTATCAGACCATCTGACACCCGGCCACTGGTGATGAGGAGGGGGAAATGGCGGCGTGATGAAATACCAAATCACTTGAGCAGAGACTCCACTGCCTCTACAGAGCCTTCCTACACACAGTGACTTCTCATCTGAGCACTCCTGCAAGCTCTAATCTAGCATCTCGGTTCAGACTGAGGCATGGATACACACTCCACAGGCACACTCGCACACCCGAACGCAATACATACACGTGTTACAGACACACTCTGTTAGGGGTTAGACACGGCACAATGGCACACACACACACACACACACACACGTTTCTATATGACACGACAGATATACACATATATACCTAAACACAAGAGGCTACAAATCTGTTGGAACAGTTGTTGGCGATGGTGTACTATAGCGGATGCTGTTCGTTCTGTTTTCAACGGTCGAAGGCACAAAATGCAACAAAAATCAAATTAATTTGTGGCAGGAAAACGAAGTAAAAATATTGAATTATTAAGCAACCTGCCCTATTATCAAGCTGACTTGAAGCTACTGTTAATTGCGGAATTCCCCTCGATGTTAATATGTCATGAAAAACAAGAAACGAGAGATAATGAGGCCCATAATAATGATCTGGAGGAGCTGTCATTTAGGCTGACTTTATCAGTTCCCAAGACCTCTCCTCTCCTCCAACTGCCCCTCCTCACCCTCTCGTCTTTTCTTCTCCTCCTCTCCTTCTTCCCCCTCCTCTCCTCTCTCCTGCCCTCTCCTGCTCTATATCAGACATGTCGTTACTGTAGAACCGCCCACGTTAAAGTTTGATGACATAAATGAGCAGGGAGATCATGAACATGGATTATTAAACAGGTCATCATGAAAACTTGAACAGCAGCGCTAGAAAAACGTTGAAGAGAGAAAACTAATTAAAACAAATGCTTCAGCCTCTGTCTTGGTGTGAATGACTTATTAAGCGAGCTGTGAATGCTGGAGCGCCCTATCAGAAACTATCATTAGACTTGCTCAGTAAATGGCTTTTCCCTGTGCCGAGCGAGCGTTTGGGCCTAGTCGGAGGACAGGAGGAGACAAAGGCAGAACTCATCCGGGAGGGAAGGAGAGAGGGCAGGAAATCAGGGTTTATTGTCATTTAAGTGTGTGTTTGGCTTTTATATTAAAATAAAAAGGATGTCTGCTTTTCATGCTCTTGTTTGTAGTCTGTCCAGATGGAGTGTGTGAGATCAAACTGGTGGGACTAGAATAACAGCTGATGTTGTATTTGTTTTGAAAGCTGTCGTAGACGATGGTTTACTTTGTACTGGTCAACCAAGATAGCTGTGAATAGCTGTGGGTCCCCCCCCTCACACACCCACACACACACACACACACACAAACCACACACAACCTCCTGCCGGTATGGTCAGACATCCGGACTGAAAGCTACACATGGCGAGGCCGTTGACAGACTGATAGATCAGGCCTGACACTTGCCAAAATGTCCTCTGTCTCTGCCAGCTGCCATTTCAGCCTTTACACCCGGCTAATTGAATTGGCAATTTGTGTAACAGTACCTGTCCCCAGGCCACTGGTTAGCGGCAGGAGAAGGCGTTTAGCTGCGCGCTAATCCTAGAGTAGCGAGGGAATAAGGAGCTAGTGCGCTAATCCTAGGGTAGCAAGGGAATAAGGAGCTAGTGCACTAACCCTAGGATAGCAAGGGAATAAGGAGCTAGTGCACTAACCCTAGGGTAGCGAGGGAATAAGGAGCTAGTGCACTAACCCTAGGGTAGCGAGGGAATAAGGAGCTAGTGCACTAACCCTATGGTAGCAAGGGAATAAGGAGCTAGTGCGCTAACTGCTAATGCTTCAGGAGGAATTACGGCAGATGTGGAATGACAGTCGAGGGGCCCCTGTTACCAATTTTCCATTAAATGAGAAATAAATTAACAATAGCAATAATGTTGACTTATAAAAACTGAAAGTTAAATTGACTTTCAAATGAAGCGCCAGGGTTTTTTTAAATTGCCACTGTACCGAGAATCAAATGCTGTTTATTGCAGGGATGCAGCAGAAGTTGTTGTGACACGACAGCATTAGACTGAGACAGGAGATATGGAGAGCGCTGGATGGAACCTGAAATCTTGCATCGTGAAACACTATTAGTTTACATTACACTGTTCATCACCTTTGCATACGTTTCATTTTCAGAGTTCTCATTTCCGCCATCTCCCAAACTCCAAATGTTAAATAGCAATATCCCATCTGGGCTCACTACTGAAATGGGATCGCTCATCTTTAGCGACTGGTCCTCAGTTTGTTTGACCCGTTCATGAATAACAAGCACTTACTTAGAAGGAGCTGTTGTCCGTTTCAGTCAGTTGAAAGGAGCGTGTATCGACCTACGGTGGTCTGTTTACCATTAGACCAAAAAGACACCTGAGTGATCAGTGGACCACACTGTAGCAGCCAATCCCAGCAGGGCCGGGCGTGCACACCTGCACGCACGCGCACACACGCTGCACTTGCTGTGACAGCTTCCTGCTAGCACAGTCAGGCTTATCATTAGCCTGCCTGAGAGAGAACCCTCATTACCTCCGAGAACTACCACAGGTGTCGTGGCTGTGTTTTATACAGCCTGACTAGCGCTTTTATGGATCTCCTTAATGACATTGAACAGGAAGAGAGACATGTCCAAATTCCCTCGTTAATCTGCATTTATGATTTGGAGAAACCAGAGGGACAGAATCAGCCCCCAACGTCATGGCAACACTGCCAGCAGCTCTTTAACGTTTTAATCACCTTACAGTAGACAAAGTGAGGTGTGTGTTGTGTCGAGACACTCTGTGTCACCGCGCGTGTCGTTATGTGTTATTAAGCCCAGTTGTTGTCTAACCCAAGTGGGGAGAAGGTCGGTCGTGTGTGTGCGCGAGTGGAAGTCTGAATGGGTGTGTTAGAGAGAGCTGTGTGTGTGCGTGTGTGTCTGTGTGTGTGTCTGTGTGTCTGTGTGAGGTGGGACCGACTTTAAGGTGAAGGGGCCATTTCTACCCATAAGGCAGTGCTCTGACTTCCTAATGTCCGTGTTCCAAAGCAGCGTGTTCCACAGGCAGGAGAGTCTTCAAGGTGGCCAGAGAGGCTCCCTCCTCTGCAGCACTTGAACATTTTAACTTCTCCATTATAAAATATTAACCGCCCATAGTTTCCCGCTTGAAAAGAACCCCAAGGTCAGGGAGTTTTCCGCATATAAAAGCGATCTGTCAGTGATTTCCATGTGGTGCGGGGTCCTCAACGCAGAGCCTTGTGATCATGAAGGACCATTGTGGAGCAGAGAAACACCACGTTTCTATCGCGGTGTCAGGCGGAGTATAGAAGATGATAATTGAAGTTGGTCGAGAGCACTTTGATCTCTGTGATATGTCTGACTGCTCTACATGAGCTGTCTGTTTTAGTGGTGGTACGTTGACGCGGGAGGGGGGGGGAGAGGGGGGAGGGAGATGGGAAGAGTGAGATCAAGATAGAAGGAGAGGGAGAAAGAGATGGGGTGTGAGAGAGAGCGAGACAGTGAGAGAGGGAGATTATGATAGACAGAGTGAGTGAGAGATAGCGTGAGAGAGAGAGTGTGAGAGAGTGAGATTGAGAGTGAGTAAACGTGATTGAGAGAGAGAGAGAGAAAGCAAGAGATCCCAGATGTAGTTCTTTACTAAGCTAGTGTTACGCTACAGTCTTTGTTACAGTCAAGTATGTTGTCATCCCTGGTCGACTTTGTTTGCACATGGTGACTTCCAGTGTTTACGACTGCGTTCATGCTCGTGTGCGTATGTGTGCGTGCGTGTGTGTGTGCTCGTGTGTGTGTGTGCTCGTGTGTGTGTGTGTGTCGTGTGTGTGGTGTGCGTTGTGTGTGTGTGTGTGCGCATGTGGTGGTGTGCTCGTGTGTGTGTGTGTGTGCGTACGTGTGTGTGTGTGCTCGTCTGTGTGTGTGTGTGCTCGTCTGTGTGTGTGTGTGTGTGTGTGTGTGTGCGTATGTGTGCGTATGCGTGCGTGCGTGTGCTCGTGTGTGTGTGTGAGCGTCTGCAACAGGGGCTGTGCTAAACGGGTTGTAGCTCCCTCTGCTGTGCCTTAGTGCCTGGGTCATGCAGAACTGGTAGTTTGAGGGCTTACGCAGCAGGTTTAACCTTGTTTGGAACTGCGCTCCTGCCCATGCACAGGTGTGCGTGCGGTGTGTGTGTGTGTATTTGTAAGTGTGTATCTGTTTAAATGTACACACCTGTGCATGCCTCTCTGTGTGGTGTGTGTGTGTGTGTGTG
>BROE01000009.1:5368829-5414984 GCA_036571765.1 Plecoglossus altivelis
CTCTGGCACTCTATCAGTCCTCTCATTGTGTCCAGGCCAGCCTCCCCAGCCTCCCCTTACCTCCCCCAGCCTCCCCTAGGGCCCTCCCCTGCCTCTCTGGCCTCTCCGGCTTCTCCAGCCTGCTTTATCCTCTGGCCTCCTTTGGTCCTTCTGACCTCCCTGACCTGGAAGCAGTTGGCCTGGAGACCAGCCCCCTGTGCTCTTTGTTTGCTCCGAACACGCTGAATACATTTACCACCTAGGTCTGGCAACGCACATAATCAATTAACTGGTAGAATATGCAGAGATTGCAGAGGGTAGCTGACTATGGGGGGCCCCATGGTTGAACATCCCCCCTTCCTCTCACCCCTCCTCCTCCCCTTTCTTCCCACCTACCTATCTCACCCCTCGCTCACCTCTCCTCATTCACCCCTTCCTCCTCCCCTCCTCCTTCCCCTCCTCCTCAACCCCCCCCCTCCCTCACCCCCCCCTCCTCCCCCCTTCTCCCTTCGTCCCCCCCTCCCACCTCCCCCCCAGGGTTACGTGGGACTTTGGGGGTGCCCAGCTGGGTCTGCAGACTACTGTTTTGAATGTAGTTTTCTTTTGGCGGAACAAATGGGACACATACACAAAGGTATCTATAGTAACTGGGACCATGGTCACACAACCAGAGACTCAGAGACCCAGTGAGGTGTGAGAATGTGTGTGTGTGTGTGTGTGCGTGTGTGTGTGAACCAGCCTGAATCCCAGCCCTGTGTCCTGGAGGGAGCAGGCCAGCAGTATGTCATCTGGCAGCGTGTGACCAGCGTTTCACTCAGGGCCTCCTGAGTATGAGAGGGATGAGGTGCAGCGCTGAAAAGTTTCCTCCGAAGCAGTCAAGTTGTTTGTAAGGCTGCTTTAAAGGCCGGTTTGATGTGTGTATCAGAGGAGAAGGGAACAACACCATGTGGTGTTGAAGATGAATAAGGTACCAGCTATAACGAACAGAAGGGCGCTAATTACAGAGAGGTTTGTTCCTCTTTTCTTGTGTGTGTGTGTATGTATGATATCGGTATTACTTGTGTGTGAGTGTGAGTGTGTGTGTGTGTGTGTGTGTGTGACTTCTATCAGCACCTGTGGCAGGACAGAGGGACGAGGACGAGCAGACGCCTGTTGATGAGTTCACATCTCTGGGTCCACACAGACCTCCTTTCATCTCCTCTTCTCCTTTGTCATCTTGTTTGCTTGTCGGCGTTTCTTCCTCACGTTTGTTTGTTTCTCCGCATCGTTTGTTGTTTCCCCGGGCACGGACTTGTGTGATAATAGTGCTCCGAGTTTGGAAAAAAAAAAAGAAGAAAAAAGAAGTCGTTTCAAACCCCTTCCATCTCCACGCCGGTGGAAGCTGCGAGCGCAGGAACGTGGCGTCTGAAATGACAGCTGTTTACATTTGCATAACATCAAGGAGGAGCCGGCCGCCGCTTCTCTGGGCCTGTCTGTGTGCACCTGTCACTTCCTGTAATGGCAGGTTGATTGGTGGTGCAGATAAAGAAGAAAGAGAGAAGAAAGAAGCATTCACCATCATGGCTCCACCCCTCTGCTGGGAACACTTCCACTTTTTACCCTGGAGAACCAGGCTACAGGCACCAGCCCCCACTGCAGCCCCAGCTCTCACCCCAGCTCTCACCCCAGCTCTCACCCCAGCTCTCACCCCGGCCCCAGCCTCAGCTCCAGCCCCCCCATCACAGCCTCAGACCCAGCCCTTGCCTCAGCCCCTGTTATAGCTCTGGCCCTCATCATCAGCCTCAACCCCAGCCCCAGCCCCAGCCTCATCCCCCTGTCACAGCCTCAGATTTGTCCTGTCCTCTACTCCCGTGTTCTGTCTCCCCCTCTGCAACTCTGGAACCAGAGCTGCCTATTAGCCATTGTCTCTTGTCCAGTCTCGCTCTCTGTCTCTCTTTTGCTCTCTCTCTCTCTCTCTCTCTCTCTCTCTCTCTCTCTTCTCTCTCTCTGTCTCTATCTGTCTCTCTCTGTCTCTCTCTTTTCTCTCTCTCTCTCTCTCTCTCTCTCTCTTTCTCTGTCTGTCTCTCTCCCTCTCTCTCTCTCTCTCTGGCTCTTTCTCTAACAGACACACATTGTCTCTTCTTCTCACATGCTCTCACTCTCTCCCAGACATTGTTCTTTTTTATCTACGCCAAAGCCAGAGGTTAATCGGGAACGTGTGTGTGTATGTGTGCGTGTGCGTGACAGGTCTTTGTGCATTTGTAGGGGAATTTGTGTAATCAGAAAGTAGACAAAACAGTCTAGGAATGCGTGTGTGTGTGGTGTGCAACAGTTCTCTGTCTCTGTCACACAGTCACACACATAAAGACATTCCTTAAGTTTATCTATGCAGAAGGATCATAGATTTGGTTCTTCTGGTTGTGAACTCAGAGCTCTGTCACCAGAACTGATCCTGTTCCTCCTTCTTACTGCTGCACCAAATCTCTCTTCCTTCCATCCTCTCTCTTTCTTCCTCCTCTCTCTTTTCCATCCTCTCTCTTTCTTCCTCCTCTCTCTTGTCCATCCTCTCTCTTTCTTCCTCTCTCTTTTCCGTCGTCTCTCTTTCTTCTTCCCTCTCTCTCTTCCTCTCCTTCTGTCTCATTCCTCATCTTTTCCTTACTCAGCTCTTTATTTTTATTTTTATTCATCTTTTCACCTCCTCCCTCCCTCCCTCTTCATTCCTCCCCAGTTGTGTTCCCGTCCTCTCGTCCTCTGCCTCCCCCTGTTTCTCCCCTCCATAGTTTGATATCCTTATTTATCCATGATCAGGCTGGTGCGATGGCAGATTATTCTGAAATCTGTAAATATGGTCTTAGTCAAGCGTTCAGACGCAGAGCACGGAAGGGGATCTTTCACAGCTCATGTTAACAGAGAACACGCACACGTTCACACACACACACACGCACACTTGCACGTTCACACACACACAAGGTGGTGCTATGTTGAAGCCTGATGCCAGGTGGGGTGGTTTGTGTCTGCAGGGTCAGCTCTCTAGGTTGCCATGGTGCTGGCTGAAAAACCTCCATCTCTCTTCTGCACACCTCTGCTTTTTGTTTACTCATTTGCTGTTGAAAGCAAACATGTCAGAGCACTTCTCGCTGTGGTTCACTAGCCTGCAGAACAGAATGAGAGCTGAATTTACATAACACACACACACACTCAAATCCACACACATGCGCACACACACTCCTCATCTCCATGCTGGCCAAGCCTGTGTCAGACAAAGCATCATTCATGACACTGGCCAGAACAAGTGATGGGCGTCAAGACAGCTCTGATAGATCAGCTTCCCCTGCTCCAACACACACACACACACGCACACACACACACATTCACACACTCACTCACACACACACACACACACACTGAGACGTAATGAATGGCTTATGTTAAGTATGTGTACTGTTGTTTAGCACCCGTCATTTATATCTTTCACACACATCCAGCGGTACGCTTTCACAGGGGGAGTGTGCTTTCTATAGCTGGATAAATAGCTGCCGTTAGCCGTTAGCACAGGACCAACACACCACGGCTAATGTATAAAAGATCAGAGAAATTCAATTATAGTTTGAGCTGCATGAATTCATTTATAATTGTGTGGATAGTGTTCAGGCCTTTGTCTCGATCCTCTAGTGATAATAACATTTTAAAAATCTATACATTTCTCTATATCTTCGTATTCATCCATCTATTTATCCATCCATCCATCTATCCAGTCACAGGTAGACAGGTGAGTGACAGGGTAGAGGAGGTAGGGAGATAGGTGAGACAGGTGGCAAATGCAGCGCAGCTGTTAGGGAAGGTAGACAGGTGAGGGACAGGTGTTGGGCAGGTGGCAGGTAACAGACAGGTAGCCAGGTTAGCACAGACAGGTTGGACTGAGCTCTCAGATGGGGAGCAGATGAGAAGCTATTGGAGGGTGCAGGCGTGACACAGGCGCCTGCTAGACAGGTGAAGGGGAGTTCCAGGAAGACTACTGGTCCCTCTGAAGATCTGTCCTGTAGGCTGGTTACTGCTACTGCTGGTTCCTTTAGCATGGACAGCCAATGGAATCGTCCATCTGGGTGAAGAGCGTTAGAGGGTAGCAAGTAGCAGACAATTAGTACAATGATTTTTGCATTTGTCTCTACAGGTTAGAAGCGTCTAATTTTATAGTTGATTCCAATGCAGTACAGAACAGGTTTACGTCTGTACTGAGATGGACAGCTAAGCACACACACATCTCCACACACACACACACACATCTCCACTCACACACACACACACACACTCCACACACACACACACACATCTCCACTCACACACACACACACTCCACACACACACACACATCTCCACTCACACACAAACAGTCCACACACACAGCGGTGTTGCAGCTGTATTGCACTGCGAGCCTTGTTCTCCAGAAACCATGACCTGACGTCATCCTTGAAACTCAGGGAGTAAAGGTCAATGGTTGGCGTTGAGCGACGCATTTTGATTATCGCACTCACACGCACACACACAGACACACACACACACACACACATGCCGATCCTCTGATTCATTAGCAGGGGGAATTCGGACAGAGGAGAAGAGAGAGAGGGGGGGGGAGTGAGAGAGTGTTGAAGAAGAGGAAGAAAAAAAAGAAAAAAATGCAGGTCTTATTATTCATGCAGTCAATAGCAAGGCTTGTCTGCATTCCTAATTGTTTGATTTTATAGGCCCAGTCTTTTAAACAAACATTGTGTATGGTAATGTCATACCCCTGATGGATGGCCAAGGTTGGCTGTGTGAATATCATTTGGATAATTAAAAATGACAGATGAAATCACCCACTGTCCTGACCCCCACAATGTTCCCTGGTGACGGGTGGGGGGGAGGGCAGGGCAGCCTGATTGCTGTCAATCAACAGTGGGGAGGGTGGGGGGGCACCAGGGAGGCTCTGGCTGCCGTGAACTCTGACCCCTGCTGTTGATCTGAGAGAGATAACAACCTTGAGGTACCTGACGAATTTCAACAGGCTGAGGCCCTGTATTCACCTCAGCACTGGACTAACATCCCAAAAGAGAATCATTCCCTCCCTCCTCCCTCCCTCCTCTCTTTCCCCCTCCCTCCTCACATCTTTCTTCTCCCTCATCTCTCATCCCTCCTCCCTCCTATTCAGTTTCCCTACTCTCTCTTTTTCTTTTCGCCCCATGTTCCCTTCCTCGCTCGCCCTCCCTTTTTCCCCAGCGCAGTGCAGCCCTGTCCTAACGATGAACGCGGAGACAAGAGTCTACAGTAACATCTCTATCTACCAACAGCTCAACTCTGATCTTAGATCAGCTGAGTTTCCCAGGGAACTGATAAATACATCAGACAGCTGGTTATTCAGAACCGATCTCAGACCAGTTGGGACAGTCGGAGGCTGCCGTGAGGAGACAGTGTTTCGTTTGGTTTCAGCCTTCGCCGACATTTAGACTTTCTCATTACTGTTAGGCTCTTCTTGTCTCAGTGCCGCTCAGTGCTGGTCCTGCTGTGTCAGAGACCCTGAGGAGCCGCTCAGATCGCCTGTCAGAGACTCAGCATCAGAGGCCGTCTGACATCATCCCTCCACACTATACACTCAGCATCAGAGGGTGCCTGACATCATCCCTCCACACTATAGACTCAACATCAGAGGCTGCCTGACATCATCCCTCCACACTATACACTCAGCATCAGAGGGTGCCTGACATCATCCCTCCACACTATAGACTCAACGTCAGAGGCTGCCTGACATCATCCCTCCACCCTATAGACTCAGCATCAGAGGCCATCTGACATCATCCCTCCACATTATAGACTCAGAATCAGAGGCTGCCTGACATCATCCCTCCACACTATAGACTCAGCATCAGAGGCTGCCTGACATCATCCCTCCACACTATAGACTCAGCATCAGAAGCCGCCTGACATCATCCCTCCACACTATAGACTCAGCATCAGATGCCGTCTGACATCATCCCTCCACACTATACACTCAGCATCAGAGGGTGCCTGACATCATCCCTCCACACTATAGATTCAACATCAGAGGCTGCCTGACATCATCCCTCCACCCTATAGACTCAGCATCAGAGGCTGCCTGACATCATCCCTCCACATTATAGACTCAGAATCAGAGGCTGCCTGACATCATCCCTCCACACTATAGATTCAGCATCAGAGGCTGCCTGACATCATCCCTCCACACTATAGATGCAGCATCAGAGGATGCCTGACATCATCCCTCCACACTATAGACTGAGGACAGAAGAACAGCAGTGCTTCATCTGCTGTACAAGCCCCTCTGGTTCTGGATATTTCACATAACAAGACTGTGTGTGTGTGTGATCCTCACCAGTGTGCGATCAGAGCACAATAGCCTTATAGAGCACAGTAACACATGAGAACAGTGTAGTGAATGTGCTATGAGATTACGGTCCTGTTTGATGGGGGCAGGGAGGAAGGCAGGAAGGTGGGATGGATGGAGTTGGAAGGACAGAGGAACGCTCAAAAGTAAGGCTCAACAGAAAGACTTGTCAGAGTGTGCATATGTGTTAGTGTGCGTTAGTACGTGTTAATGTGCGTTAGTGTGTGGCTGTCTGACTGTCTAACGATGGGGTTGTGTGGAGGAGGTGGGGAGGGAGGGGGGAGTGATGGGGGAGGAAGGGAGGGGGGGGGGTAAACCTCTGTCTCCAAATACTGAGCCCAAATCCTCCAGAAGGAAATTAATCCTCTCATTCCTCAGCTCTCTTTGTGCTGCCACTAAGGAATCGGATCCTGCTGAATAATTTCATTATAACTTGTGAGCATGTGGATTAATGGGAGGTTTTACTGTAAAGGAGATGGGGAGGATTTGCTCCTCTTCTCCTCCCCTTCTTTTTCTCTGTTTACCCTCCCTCGTTCTTCCTCTCGCTCTCTTTCTGTCATCCCCCACGTTCTGCTATTCACAAGTATTGTGCCACGCAAAATAGCAGTTTTCTCCACGATGCCGGGAGATACATAAAAGCCTGGTCGTATGGATATTGTTCTAATCAAATATGAAATGCATGTATTTAAGAATTCACAAGCACGCAATACATTTATCTTCTTAATGTAAACACTGTTCTATAGCTTAACATCACGAGAGCATAAAAATCCAGTCAATTCGACTTTCCCCTGTTGTAGTGACTGGTTGTGAGTGTGTTGGTAGTGTGCTGGGAGTGTTGTGAGTGTGTTGTGAGTGTGTTGTGAGTGTGTTGTGAGTGTGCTGGGAGTGTGCTGTGAGTGTGTTGTGAGTGTGTTGTGAGTGTGCTGGGAGTGTGCTGGGAGTGTGTTGTGAGTGTGTTTTGAGTGTGTTGGGAGTGTGTTGTGAGTGTGCTGGGAGTGTGCTGGGAGTGTGTTGTGAGTGTGTTGTGAGTGTGTTGAGTGTGTTGTGAGTGTGCTGGGAGTGTGCTGGGAGTGTGTTGTGAGTGTGTTGTGAGTGTGCTGGGAGTGTGTTGTGAGTGTGCTGGGAGTGTGCTGGGAGTGTGTTGGGAGTGTGTTGTGAGTGTGTTGTGAGTGTGTTGAGTGTGTTGGGAGTGTGTTGTGAGTGTGTTGTGAGTGTGTTGAGTGTGTTGGGAGTGTGTTGTGAGTGTGTTGTGAGTGTGTTGTGAGTGTGTTGAGTGTGTTGTGAGTGTGTTGGGAGTGTGTTGAGTGTGTTGGGAGTGTGTTGGGAGTGTGTTGAGTGTGTTGGGAGTGTGTTGTGAGTGTGTTGTGAGTGTGTTGTGAGTGTGTTGAGTGTGTTGGGAGTGTGTTGGGAGTGTGTTGAGTGTGTTGTGAGTGTGTTGAGTGTGTTGAGTGTGTTGTGAGTGTGTTGAGTGTGTTGGGAGTGTGTTGGGAGTGTGTTGAGTGTGTTGTGAGTGTGTTGTGAGTGTGTTGAGTGTGTTGGGAGTGTGTTGAGTGTGTTGTGAGTGTGTTGTGAGTGTGTTGAGTGTGTTGGGCCCAGACAGTAAAGCTTCAGCATTGTTACCAAACTAGAGGCTCCTTCCTGAGTGAGCCTTCTCCAGCATCACCCAGCTGACTCGCTCCTCATAATTATAAGCATTCAGGAGAGAAATTGTGGCTAATGAAATGGGAACGCCTCCACGCTTTTGGCTTCTCATGCACTCTGACTGGAGCGCTGCACTGTGGGCCGGGAGCCAGGGCTCACAGCAGAGAGGCAGCTGGCGCAGGCCCTCCCCAGAGGCATTGTGGGTACGGCTCTCCTGTCTGGCGTGTGATTGGTGCTGGGAAACTTTGAGACGGGAAACCTCTCTCTGTCTCAATCCCCCCTCTTCTCTCTTTCTCTCTTTCTCTCTCTCTCTCTCTCTCTCTTTCTTTCTCTCTGTTCTCACCTTTAGCTGTGGCAGGCTCTGGTTGTGGAATTAGAATCCACCATGTTTTCCCTCCCTCGCCCTCTCTACCTCCTCTCTCTCTCTCTCCCTCCTCTCTCTCTCCCTCATCTCTCTCTCTCCCTCATCTCTCTCTCTCCCTCCTGCCCCCTCTCTCTCTTCTCTGATTAACAGGAAGGGGCGGAGTGTTGATGTTGATCAGACCAGAAAGTTGTTTCTGTCCCCAGAGCCTCCTGCCTCTCCTGCTTTCAGCTCCATCCCTCCCTGCTAACGAGAGCTAACCCTCTCTTGCTAACAAGCACTAACTCTCCTTGACTAACGAGCATGAACTCTCCCTGGATAACAAGCCCTAACACAACTCCAGTTCATCTAATGCAGCATCTAGGAGCTGATTTTAGGGTTCAATTAGCAGATGTACCTTTTCCAAAGTCCGGAGTCTTCTGAATTTTAAGTATAATTGAACAAATGTGGCTCCTGAATGTAGCGTTATTTCACACGGTGAAAAGCGGATGCTTAACTACAGTGAGTGGGCGGTAGTCTGAAGTGAGTTCAACTCAGTCCCAGGTCTGACACAGCTGCTGTTGCTGTGCCAAGCAGTCAGTACTGAGGGGGTGAACATCCAGCCTTTATGCTGGTCCCTGGTTTGACCCCTGGTTTAACCCTTCCACCTCTTTCTCTCTTTACCTCACATTTGATTTAAGACATCTTCCTAAACAGTCCATGTTCTTAGAATATGTTCCCAGGTGCGCCATGATTGGTCCTTGCTCTCATCTTGGCTCAGCCTATCAGAAGCCAGGGTTTTACAGCTGGTAGAATGTGTCATAGAGGAATCGTAAACACCTCGGAGCGCCATCTTGATGGCTCTGGAACAAGAGCTCCCCACTGCTGCTGGAACTAATGTTGCTTTTTAATTGCATCAAAGCATGGAACAAGGCACCAGAGGAGTGTGTGTATGTGTACGTGTGTGTGTGTGTGTGTGTGTGTGTACGTGTGTGTATGTGTATACGTGTTGTTTTATCATTTTTCCGCAGGGAAGCCCTAGCCAGCTGTAGCAGTGTGTGTCTAACAGGCAACAAGGAACAAAACACATTTGTTTTCATTCAGAATTTTATTGTGGTTTTGTTGTGCTTTAATGACGTGATTTTCACTTAAGAAACACTCCTTCTAAAGCTGGCCTTGTAATGTTGGAGGGTGGTTGTGGCGTGGTTCCCAAGCTCAAACGTGTAACACAGCAAAACAGCCCATTCAGACATGTGGTGCCCATACCTACACACAGTGTCCTGCTTCATTGTACCTGGTCTGTTGACACAGCTACTCTGTCCTAGAACGCTGCTCTCTGCTGGACTGGAGGACATCTGAGCTCATCACAATGTCACAATGTGACACTCCTTACAGAAGAAAGTCATAGCAAATCTCTTTGAAACACATTCAGCTAGTACCTTTACAACAAAAGTCTCAATAGAAAGAGTATTTTTTATCCACCTTTTGAGCCAGTTTGATGTCATCTTTTCCTAACAAGCATTCTATCAGCTCCGTGTGCTCACTGTGCTCCCAGCCTCCAGACTCCTGCCTCACCCCTCCTCTCGACCTCAGGGTCAGTCAGAAACACACACACACACACACACAGTCTCTCTCTCCTCTGTGTGGCGTGAGGGGCAGAGGTAGCCATGCAGGTTAGTGATGGAGGACAGGACCGGGGTTATGAGGTTGTTTGTGAGGATGTTACTGTTTCAATCACCCCAGGATTCTGAACAGAAGGTCTATAAAACCATCAGGCGTGTGTGTCTGTGTGCGAGGACGTGGGTGTGTACATGTGTGTCTAGCATTCTGTGTGTGTGTCCTTCCATACTGTTTTTCTTTCAGTTCAGCCTTCCTCTCTCCCCCTCTCCCTCTTGCCCTCCATCTCCATCTCTTCTCTCCCCCCTCCCTTGCTCTCTCTCTCCCTTTCCCTCCCTCCCTCTCTCTCCCTCTCTCCCCCTCTCCCTCTCTCTCTCCCCCTCTCCCTCTCTCTCTCCCTCTGTCTCTGTCCCCCTCTCCTTCTCTCTCTCCCCCTCTCCCTCCCTCCCTCTCCCCCCTCTCTGTCTTGCTGGAGCAGTAAAGCCCACTGACCTTGAACCGTATCCCTCTGAGCTGGGCAAATATTTAAAAGAGGCGTCATGTCCCGGTTCACTACCATGGTGGCTCTCCAATCAAACATCCTCAAGGGTGGGGTTGTGAATGTGTGTGAGAGAGGTGGGGGGGAGGGAGGGACCCACGGCACTGATTGTCTTCGATGATGGACACTACACCACGCATAGCCTCCTCCCATCTTCCCCCCTCCTCCCTCTCTCACACCACCTCTCCTCCTCCCCTCTCCCACCCCTCCCCCTCTCCTCCTCCCCACCCCTCTCCTCCTCCCCTCCCCCTCTCCTGACAGCCAGTAATAATAAGGCATGAGGACAGTCACAGGGAATGAAGACAAATGCTGCCGCTGGTCCTAGTCCTCATCCCTGCTCCCTGGCTGGGCAGGAACAGAGACGTTGGCCCCTCTCAACCTGGAAGTGCTTTATAGCTCTGACCCCACGCATCACCCTAAGTCCTCCCCCCTGCAACGGAGGTTTGACACCTCCACATCGCTCCTACCCCCAGGCAGGTCCATAAAGAGGACATATGGAGTCTGTTGGCTGGCTAGCCAGCCAGAGGAGGGGTGCAGATAGATAAAGGGAGAGAGGGTGGAAGAGAGAGCAAGAGAAAGATCCGGCAGGTGGGCGGGAAGTAGGCAGGTGGAAAGTAGGTAGTTTCTGCCGTGTGTGTGTGTGTGCGTGTGTGGGTGTGTGCGTGAATGCGTGCGTGTGTGTATATGTGAAGGTGCAGATGGATGCAGTTAAAGATTGATGAGGGCAGGAGAGGAGATCTGAGGTACCATTTGGGCAGAGGAACAGATCTGCCAGAGAGGAGGATGTCCGTAGACAGACAGGCAGGCAGGCAGGCAGGCAGGCAGGCAGGCAGGCAGGCAGGCAGGCAGGCAGGCAGGCAGGCAGGCAGACATGCAGGTATGACAACAGACAGGCTGGGAGGACAGCCAGAGAGAGCATTACTCCAGCTCTAGTGGATTAGATAGTAGTGTTAGGCCTCTCATATTGAAAGATCTTAGGTGCGGCGACAGTTGATGATCTACTACTGACTGCACCAGTGTCTCCCACTCTTCCCCCTTGCCTGTGTTGCTAACATGGATCCCCCTACTGGCCAGAAAGAGAACCACACCACAGCCCTTTGTTACACAACTGTCATTCAGAATTAGCAGCAGCAGCATCAGTCATGAGAGCAAGACTGGAACAGGACAAGCCTTGGATGAGTCCAACAAGCCACATACACCTCCAGCACTCCCAAAGAGACAGCACAGCCACCCCTCACACACACACACATACACACAACTAACTCCAGCACACAGCCCTGACTGCTGTGGTCTGGGCACAGACAGACACACGGCCAGGGCAGGCCTGGACCGAACCCTCTCTCCTTCTCTCCCGGAATCTACCATCATTTTAGTTTTATATACGTGCATGCGGATTTCTGCACTTGGCGCGAGAATGCTGTCCGTGATCCCAGGGTGTCCCATGGTCACATCCAGGTATGGATTATCTGCACTGCGTCATCATATCCTGTCAATAAGGACAGATGGTTCCGGGCAGGCGGGGAGACGGAGAGATTAATGGTATGGCAGCAGTTCTCTAGAGTCATAATTACTATGGACAAACCTATGGATATTCCAGCCTCTTATTGACGTCTAGCAAAGTGACTACAACAAGTTTAAATCAATTCCGCAGCTTATTTATTTATCTAAAGATTGAACAAGTTCTGGTTGGCGTAAGATGGATCGACAACCTCTGGTTTTGTTTCATCAGTTTGTATCTTGCAGTGTTTTCTCCGAGACTATTGGGGGGATATGCACACATACGATACATACAGCTGATGTCACTGACAGTATATCTAGGAGAGAACTGTAGAACAGTAAAGAACAGTTGCTGAGACAGGTGGAATGGGCCCAGGATCTGTGCAGCCACTCAGGTCTAGACAGCCAGCCAGCTAGATAGCCAGCAACACTACTAACACCAGGAGTTCCAGATGCAGCTTCAATCCAGACCAGATAAAAGGATGGGTGGGATGGAGGGATGGACAGAGGGTGGGATGGAGGGATGGACAGAGGGTGGATGGAGCGAACGGGGAGAAAGATCGAGGGAGGGAGAAAGAGAGGGAGAAAGAGAGGGAGGGATTTTTGGAAGGGTTTAGGAAGGTTAAACTGCCGAGATGCAGCTTCCATCTGGAATGCATTAGCTAAAAAGATTTATTAGACAGAGTGCTCCTGCATAATGTAGCATGGAGCGAGAAAGGGTGTGTGTGTGTGTGTGTCCATGCATCTGTGTGTGTATATACTGTATGTGTGTGCGGTCTCTACTGTACATGTGTCCATGCTTGTATGTACAGTACATAACGTGTGTCTCAGTGTGTATGTGTGTGTGAGTGATTGTGTGTTCGTGTGTGTGCGTGAGAGTGTTTGTGTGTGTGTGTGTGTGTGTGTGGGTGTGTGTGTGTGTGTGAGTGAGTGTGTGTGTGCGCGTGTGTGTGTATGTGTGAGTACAACTATAGTGGGCTCTGCGGCTTGTCCTATCATCCACCATGCCAGAGACACGCCCACTGGCGAAACGGCAGTCTGGGATTGGTCCTCGATTGCCCCAATCACCTGCTACAGCATGGGAAGGACAGGTGCTTGGTTGGTTAGACGACAAGGTACTTTTAATGGCTGGTGTTTGGTTTCCTGCCAAACCATAGGCAGCAGTGAAAGTCACATTAGTAGCAGCTTGATTGGTGGATTTCTCCCTAGCAGAAAGGAATGACTAATGCTCCAATTGTATCTCTTCTGCTCCAAGCTTATTGAGCAAAACAGCTTTGATTTTCTCCTTTAGACAAAATGACTACTGGCGTTCTGTGGGATTGAATAGAGAGCGCTTATAATGAGAAACGGCTGTGGCAGGAATTAGTAGTAGAGGGGGGAGACGTGGAGGGGGGAGACGTGGGGGGGGGGGGGGGGGGTGAGGGGCTAGGTTGTTGAAGGAGATCATGTCCATGTGTTTTTCAAACTGTTTGGATAGGACGAGAGGTGATCAGTAGCTATCTACAGGTCTGACAGAGAAGACCCCATCCCACACAGTCACACACACACAGTCACTCACACACATACAGTCACACGTGGGATTGAATAGAGAGCGCTTATAATGAGAAACGGCTGTGGCAGGAATTAGTAGTAGAGGGGGGAGACGTGGGGGGGAGACGTGGGGGGGGGAGCGAGGGGGCGAGGGGCTAGGTTGTTGAAGGAGACCATGTCCATGTGTTTTTCAAACTGTTTGGATAGGACGAGAGGTGATCAGTAGCTATCTACAGGGGGGGTTCCCCCCCCCTTGGGAAGAAACCCCAGACTACAAAAAAAGAAAAAGACCATCCACACCAGTCACACACTCATGCAAGTACACACACACATACAGTCAACACACAAGTCACACAGTCAACACACACACACACAGTCACTTACACACACAGTCCACCACACATCACACACAGTCACACACACACCACAGTCAACCAAGTCAACACATACGGTCACACACACACACAGTCACACACACATACAGTCACACACCCACACACACGTCACACAATCCAGTCACACCGTCAACCCAGTCACACCACACCAGCGTCCACACCCACACAGTCACAGCCCACACACGCAACCAGCCAGGCCCATTCCCTTGTCTTTCCTCATCTTGGCACACTCTCACCCTGACAAAACCAATCACTTCATGTCGCTTTAGCAGGCAAGTTTTGTCACATTCTGGGCCTGATTTAGTCTTGAAACTGTCAAATTAATTCACGAATTCCACGATGATCACAACAACACTTTAAGTCTTTTTGTCAGTTTAAACTAGTACGAGTAGCCGTCATATCTTGTTGTTTGTGTTCAAATCTAATTTCCTGAAAGTCTGGTCTGGGTGATGTTGACGGTCCCAGCCCTCCCCCGATCCCTGAGGTGTGTGTGTGTGTGTGCGCGGGTGTGTGTGTGTGCGTGCGTGTGTGTGTGTGCGTGCGTGTGTGTAAACGCCGTGAGTTCAACTGTTCTGTCGTTAAACCTTGTTCAGATTTTATCTCCCCTCCTTCCGACTCACTGGAACAAAGGCAACACAACAACACTAGACACGCTGATTTACATTTACTCCGCCAAACAACCTAAGGTCTTCACTTTTCTTAAACAGAACAAATTGTTTCAAATAACTGCAAACACATGCAAATGAGGGAAGTGTTTTTTTTCCCCTTCTCCCAGACTATTTCCCTTCGGATAAGCATCACGTAATGGAAATCTATGTACTCCTTTCTCCTTCACGCCTACAGAATTACAATGGGCTGAATATGAGGCTTAACACAATCATTAATTAGGTCAAAAATTGACAGCGTCCCGGCAGAGCTCGGAGAAGCAATTTCTCTGTTGTTGCACTTTAAACTAGTCTTTAATTGCCATGCAGAGTTTGAACTGTGACCATTGAGATTCTACATGCTACAGAGATGTAAATGCTGACGCCTCAACACCACCAGGAGAGAGATGGAAAAAGACAAACAAACATGGAAAGGCTGGAGCGCTCCTACTGTGGCTCCTACCAAGCTGAGAGGAGCCCAGCGCTGCAGTTAAGTAGCCAGGCGATTAGACAGGCAGCCAAAGATGGGGCGGCTATGAGGGGCCAGACTGAATATTTATCGCCCAAATACATCGATTTGCATTCATCGACTCGTTAGAATTCACGGTCTTGACCAAGCACTCTGTTTTTCTTTTTTTTCTTCTTTTTTTCATACGTTGGAGCAATTTCCGTATGTTTTGATGAGGGCATAATTTGCTTTTAAAAACATTCTTCTCCAATCATGTCAATGTAAACACTCCCCCCCCCCTCCCTCCCTCCCTCCCTCTCTTCTCCGCACGCATAATCAGAACGGACCATTTTAGGGCGGAAGAACGGTTCGCCAACTCCGCTCTTTACAGAGTGGATTTCTGAACAAACTTTCGACTCGTGAAATGGTGAACTCGCGCGAGCCCCGCCGTTATTTAGAATGCAGGAGGAGAGAGATGGCAGAGAGGCCAGGTTTGCATCAGCTATGAGACTCTCTGAGGAGACGCGGGAGGCTGTCGACTCACTCAGCCGTCTGGGTGACTCGCCGCATCAATTAGCCAACAGCAGCCTGACCCTTCTGACTGACGCACACTGCAGGGAAACTGGCTTTAATTGCAGCTTAATTATGATTTGATGGAGGGATGCAGGAGACCCCTGGGAAAGGGAGAGGAGAGGAGAGAGAGAGAGAGAGAGAGAGAGAGGGAGAGAGAGAGGGAGGGAGAGTGGAGAAAGAGTTCTACTGTACTCTGTGTTTTACTGGACTGATCTTCAGAAGAGTTTGAGAAACTTATCTCTTCAGCACTGGGTCGTCCCCGTGTTGCAGAGAACCTCTGCTACATGCACGGCTTGCTAGTTCGTTTTCAGCCATGCAAGATCCATGATCTCTGTTGGCATTGCCATTGTGTTTATGTCTGTGAGGCCTGTAGTGAGCAGACAACAGCCAGCAAGGTGAAGAGGGTGTGCTGTTTCCACGGCAGCAGTTACTGGCAAGGTCCATTACTGTTTTCAAACGCTATCACATGCTGCAAGATCTTCTCCGGTGCTACAAAGCCCATGTCTCTGTTTCATGACATGCAAGCACACCTCAGTCCGATCCAAATACCTTCAGGTAATTGATGCGTTTCATAGACCCCCCCCCCTTCCCCCAGGTGTGATTGGCGTAGCTCTGTCAGTGCTTCTGGAGTGGCATTAGCGGATGGAGAGGGATTATTATGGGCTAGCCGTGGCTAAGGAGAGAGGCTCCTGATCTGTTCTCCATGCAGTCCTCCAGCCCAGCTCACCTGTCCTTGGACATACTGCTGTCCTTGTCAGAATCCTTCTCCCCATCTGAAGGGCTGTTGTGCTGAGAGGCTTTATTAGAAAGTATTAGGATGTCTTCTCCTCGGCCTCCTTCAGCGCTACGAGATTTTGATTGAAGCAGGGTCCTCGCTCTGCCCTCTGCGGAGTGTCGGTGTATCCCAGCCCACCCTTCACCCTCCACCCCCTCACATCTCATCTCCCTTTCTTCCTCTTGCACCCCCCCCCCTCTCTCCCCTCCTCCCACGGCCATCATCCCTGTCTTACCTCCTCATCCTCTCTGCATTTCTCCGTGTTTTTCCGTCCCTTTCCTCCTCCACTCCCTCGCCCCCCCCCATCCCCATCCCCTCCACCTCCCTCCCCTCCTCCTCTCTCTCCATATTGACATGTTGGCATTTGCTCCGGTCTGTCTCCCCGCCCCCAGGGGCCGGCTTCCTCCCATCCCTGCCGCGTATTGATTGGTTAATTTGATAGTTCTATCACCAATCAGCTTGTGCCTGACCTTTTGGCTTGGCAATGATGGCAGAGGCCTCATCTGAGCACGGCAGGCCCCACCATACATTGACCTTTGCAGGAAGAATGTCAACGTGGGCCTTGATCTTAACCTGTCACTACAGCTGTTCTGCGCGGCCGGTGCCAGCTAGCGCTTGGCTCCAGCGGGGGGGCGAGGGGGGCGGGGGGGCGAGGGGAGGGGGTGTTCATCAGGCTCCTTGCCTTATCCTCGCATCCTTACCGTTTGGAACGCAGGGCTGCACACCTGCACATGCACACATGCACACCTGCACATGCACACCTGCACATGCACACCTGCACATGCACACCTGCACATGCACACATGCATACCTGCCTGCAGGGGGGCTGCTGGACCACAGCTGCTTACTGGAGCTCCGTTTCCTGTCGTCAACACGTCTGCATACGCAGCGTTCTGTCTTCAGTCACGGTCAGCCTGTTTCGGACTAAAGCTGCCCACATCTACAAACTAGCAACTATCACTACTGTGATCGCAGTGATCTGCTCGGTGATATTACAGGCAGTGATGATTCACCTGTACGTCCTCTATATGATGGGTGATCACAATTTATACGTTAATAAGAAGACAACAAAAACATACAACCATCTAGTAACACTTAATAGCACGACTATAAACAAGGCGTTTAATATTTATTCCGCCTTCATAACCATGAGGCCGTAACTGGAATACTACATAGTAACTGTGACATGATGGCAATATTGCTTCTTTCCAGATAGTACATTAAGATACACTGGATTCAGACATGTGGTGCATAGCTTGGGTGTCATAATGTATGGGTGCCCATATACCTAGCGCGGGTAGCTGGGCCGTATGGTGCAGGTTTGTGGAAGAGCTCCTTCGACTCCATCCAGGACCACATCTGTTAATGGCATTGTAACAGGGGTGTAGTTTAGTTTTAATTTCCTCCCACATGCCTCCTCAGAGACATGTCCACCTCCTGCATCCAGTTGTTTATTGGCCTTTATGTTATGACTGGGGCTGTAATGAGCGGACTGTTCCTTTAACATTGCCCCCAGTGGGCCGGAAGATTTAAAGGTCCATATGGTGCCAGCAGAGGAAACACACACAAGCGTAAATACGCACACGCAGACACACACACACGCAGACACAAATGCACGCGCACACACTCACAGACACACACACGCAGACACGCAGACGCACATGCACGCACACACACCTACACGCACACACACACGCAGACACCCTCAGGCAAGCGCACGCACGCACTTGCACTCACATGCATGCATTACAATATATATGCACCTACCCCTTACTTACAGTGACTCGTACGAGTGAGTGAATGTGAAGACTATGAGCACACACACACCTAAACATCAGTAGCAAGTTAGCATGGCGTCATCCTTGGGTTTGTTGTTGACAAATACTGGTACTTCTAAAGCTTAGAACAGTTTATTACCAGGTCAACTAATGTCAAGATTTGATCTAAAATAATCTATATTTAAAAAGGAAAATATAAAGACAATTTAATGTAATCTTAATGATATTCTTTTCTAAATCAAACGTGTTCGTTAATTCACATTTAAATGGTAATGTAATTATAGAACGTTCACGGTTATCTGACTAGATCTGGCGTCCCACTGCTGGCTGGGCCGGTGAAGCTTTATCAGCATGGATCACTAGTTTATCCTCACCCACCCTCACCCACCCTCCCTTTCTCTCCCTCTCTCCCTCTCTCTCCCTCTCTCTCCCTCTCTCTCCCACTTTCTCCCACTTTCTCTCTCTCTCCCTCTCTCTATGTCTGTCTGTCTGTCTGTCTGTCTGTCCTACCTCTGTCTGTCTGTCCTACCTCTCTGTGTCTGTCTGTCTGTCTGTCTGTCTGTCTGGCCTACCTCTGTCTGTCTGTCTGTCTGTCTGTCTGTCTGACTGCCTGTCTGTCTGTCTGTCTGTCTGTGTCCTACCTTTGTCTATCTGTCCTACCTCTCTCTCTCTCTCTGTCTGTCTGTTGGGCCTACCTCTCTGTCTGTCTGTCTATCTGTCTGCCTGCCTGCCTGTCTGTCTGTCTGTCTGTCTGTCTGGCCTGCCTGTCTGTCTGTCTGTCTGTCTGTCTCTATGTCTCTCCTGTTTCTTTCCCTCTTACACTCTCGATCTCTACTCTCCATCCTCTCTCTCTCTCTTTATCACCCCCCCCCCCCCCCTCCGCCCTCCCTACTTGCTCTCCTCTGGTTATATCCTGAGATAAAAGGGTCCATGCTGGTGTGTGAACTGGGATCACAGAGCCCAGAGTGGTTCTCGTCTGAACAGAGAGCATTGCACAGAAGTTAAAATGTGAGAAGGAAAGAAAGACAGGTAGATGGAGAGACAGAGCGGGAGAGAGAGAGAGAGACAGAGCAGGAGAGAGAGAGAGAGACAGAGCAGGAGAGAGAGAGAGACAGAGCGGGAGAGAGAGAGCGAGAGAGAGAGACAGAGCGAAAGAGAGAGCGCGCGAGAGAGAGATGAGGGTGTATCCAGGGTGTGTGGAGCCGACTCTGAGCTGTTTGGTCCTGATTAGAGTATCAGGATCTGGGGTTCTTCAAAACAAAGACAAGTTCAGGACTCCTCCCCATCGCGAGGCGTGCAGGGCAACCTCTGACTCAAGACGGATGTCTCCTTTTAGATGCAGGATAAAGATCTGGGCCCAGAGGCTCCGTCAATTCTCCCTCTCTTTCCCCTTTCCATCCCCCTCTCCTCTCCTCTCTTCCTTTTCTTCTGCTTTTCCCTCTCTCCTCCCCAGACACCCCTCCACCCCCTCCTCCATTCACTCCTAATGTGGCCGCAGTGATTTAACAAAATATGGGGCCGGGGCGATTGCTTATCTTACCCTGAGGGGCCAGGCTCTGGCGCTAGCCTCTGACTGATAGGGCCTGTGTGAGGGGGCGCAGAGAGCTGGCAGCTCAGAGAGAACTCATTGTATTAGAGCAATGTTACGACTTGTTAGAATGATTAATGCACGTTTCATCCTCTCAACGGATCGGGAGTAAGTTCCCCCAGACAAAACTTTTGCTGAATCTTAAGTTCTCTCCACAAAAGAAAAGGGAGTTATTCTCTATTGATTTTCCCTCCCTCCCTCCCTACCCCCCTCACCTCATCCCTCCCCCCCCCCCCTCCTCTCTTTCTTCCTTTCCTCTTCTCTTTCTGAAGGGACTAGGCAAGAGGGAACACTTCCTATTTCTATTCTTCCTGCGTCTGATTTCCTATAGATGTATTGTAAGTAAGTGGCTCATTCTTTACGCCGCCGTACAAAGCACTTGTCAATGCGTCTCTCTGGTGGTGGTCACATTTGTCCCCTTTACAGACGAGAGGAATGCAAGAACACAAATAAATCAACAGGCCTGTCGAGCTCTAGCAGGGGAGCGGAGCGCTCAACAATAACCCAGTGCTTCATTCCTCTTGCTCTCTCTCTCCCCCCCCCCTCCCCGTCCTCCTCCGATGGCAGTAGCACCATGCTACTTTAATGAGATAAGCATATGAATGAGCTCTGCATCCAGTCATTCACATGTTCCTCACCACGTCTGTTCGCTCAGGTTATTTCATGCCTTCCAAGACACGCTAGATCTTACTGTAGACAGTTCAATGAATACACTCCACAATAGAACTATGTATAATTGGATACTACATCTGATGGTTTGCCGTTTAATGATTTTTTTCTTTAATAGTAAGAGGTGTTTTCTGGAGAGAGGCAGTGTGTGTGTGTTTGTGTGTGTGTGTGTGTGTGTGTGTGTGTGGGTGTGAGAGCACGTATGTGTGTGTGTGAGCATGTGTGTGTAAGCGTGTGTGTGTTGGTGTGAGAGTGCACATGCGCATGTGTGTGTGTGTGTGTGTGTGTGTATAGTCCAGTGCTCTATCACAGCCTCCTCAATCTGCCCCACTGTCTGTTACCCTCCCAGCATGCACCTGGGTCATTCAGCATCACCGAATGCTCGATAAATCACTTCCTGCGTTCGTCACAATGAAAAGAAAAATGTCTGGCTCTGCCGAGAAAGATTGAACCTGAGGAGAGGAAGAAGAAGAGGATGACTTTTTAAACTGTTGAGTTATGTTAGAGGAACTGGAGCGCTTGCAGACAGAGCCGCTCTCTCTCTCAGATCAATGCTGCTGGAATGAGGGGGGAGAGGGGGGGGGGACGTTGACACGTTTAAAAGGCCAACCTCTGCTGCTCCCGCAGGTGAGAGAGAGATCCATGTCAGCTGATTAATCTCAGAGGAGAGGGAGGGTTGAAACCTTTCTGAAGTACAGTCCCCTCTATCCCTCCTCCATCCTACTCTTCTTTACTCCTCCATTCCTAACTCCCTCCATCCCTTCCTCCCTCACTCCCTCCATCCCTTCCTCCCTCACTCCCTCCATCACTTCCTCCCCAAATCTCTCCAACCCTTCCTCCCTAACTTCCTCCAGCCCTCCTCGCTAACTCCCTCCAGCCCTCCTCCCTAACTCCCTCCAGCCCTCTTCACTAACTCCCTCCAGCCCTCCACCCTAACTCCCTCCAGCCCTCCTCACTAACTCCCTCCAGCCCTCCTCACTAACTCCCTCCAGCCCTCCACCCTAACTCCCTCCAGCCCTCCACCCTAACTCCCTCCAGCCCTCCTCACTACCTCCCTCCAGCCCTCCTCACTAACTCCCTCCAGCCCTCCACCCTAACTCCCTCCAGCCCTCCTCACTACCTCCCTCCAGCCCTCCTCACTAACCATCCCTGCCCCATCCCTACAACCCCCCCTACCCCTCTCTCCCCACCCCCACCCCCGCTCTCTAACCCCTCACCCGCCACATCTCCACTGTAGAAATCCAATCCCAGTCCGGCCGCATCAGCTCCCAGACACAAACAAAGCAATACATAACCCTCTTACAAAACACCGCAATTAAACCTACATCTAAACCCCACAAATCACCAGCAGCTCCAGTCTCCATCCGTCACAGTGAGGGGGGCAGAGGACACTAACACTTAAACTCTACTGCCGATCGTTAGCAGATCGCTTCATCTGCCCAGGACGCCCAGGGAAGGTGGTCACAGAAACAGGGCCGAACGAGCTTCAGATCAATGGTGTAATCTGAGAGAGGAGGGAACCTCTGGGACTACCCATTCAACTCACACACTGATCAATTGTAATTCTCTCTTTCTGTTGGGGGGAATTATGCATGGTCTGTGTGTCTGTGTGAGAGGAAAATGCAATGTAAAACATGTTTAGGAGAATCAGGGCATGTTTTATTACTTTTTATTAAAGTACTTGTGGCACAATTATATCTATGTTGGTTAGGTTAATACATTAAGTCAGTTTCAATGTTTGATGCGTATCGATCGAAAGAAGTACCTTTACAGTGGAGATATTCATTTGATGGGGTTGTGTGTACGTCAAATGGTAACGAACGCTTTGGGAAGGATTCGGTTAAAAGAATATTAAGTTAAACCATAAACCCAAAACACTTAGAGACATGAGAACGTTTTCAGAATTTCTAGCATGTTCACCAAGTGCTACGTTTATAAGCACATCGTAATGAAGGCTCTGCTTTTGAATGGAAGTAAACGAGGTATTCCACCACATCAGATGTTCATTAAAATGGACTTGTGGCGCTTTCTAAACTCCCTGAAAGGATATGTCTGATCAATCTCTACTTGCACCAAATCAAATCATTTCGAACAAGCTTGGAAACAATATTGAATTCCTATCAAGGGCCTCAAAATTCTCTATTCCGCAGTTTCACAGAGTGAAACAATCTGGTAGATCAAGATGTTCCCAACTTCTCTCCTCACTGTTTAGTAGGTCTAAACATCACAAAGCTTTTCATTATTAGAGCAATAGATGGAGGACTGACAGAGGGAGAGAGAGAGAGAGCGAGCGAGAGAGAGGGAGAAAGAGGAAGAGAAAATAAATAAATGTACAATCAAAATTGCAATTACCTGCAGAATTGAAGAGTAAACAGATCAGCAATCTCATAACAAACAGGGGCTAGTTAGCATTCTGAAATGAATACAGTTAGATCCAAAGCAATTTCCTTTTATTTATCTTAGCCACCACGCATAAATAACGCAAGGGCATTCAGGCAATTAGCATAATTACACTGGGCTGGTCAGGCCCTGTGTGATTCAGAAAGGGTTGTTTCCTCACTCCCTCCTCTGTGTGTGTGTGTGTTTGTCTGTGTGTGTGTGTCTGTGTGTGTGCGTATGCGTGTGTGTCTGTGTGTGTGTGTGCGCGCGTGTGCGCGCACGCATTTGAGTGCGCGTGAGTGTGTGCGCGCACAAGGTGTGTTTCCGTCAAATGGATGTGTGTGCACGTCCGTGTACGTCTGGGTTTGTGTATCTATTCCATGTTTATAAAAGAATAGCCTTAAGCTGTGATGGATGGCGGTGTGTGTATGTATGTGTGTGTGTGTGTGTGACGTGCGTATGGTGGGGGGCTGTGTCTGTAGTCTGATCAACATTAGCATGCTATCAGTGTGAAGGTCCTGACTACCTACTGGAACAAACCGTCTAGGTATTGGGGAGGCGGGGAGGGGGGGAGAGGAGAGGAGGGGGAGGGGGGAGGGAGGAGTGAGGGGGAGAGAGGGAAGGAGAGAGAGGGGTTTGAGGAGGGAAGGGAGAGAGAGGGGAGAGGAGGGAGGAGACGGGACAGAAGAATGGGGGAGAGGAGAGAGGGGGGAGACAATCTACTCCAGCCTCTCCTCTCCCCATGGTCACCTTTCTGTCCTTGCGCTGTCTGTACACGACACACTCACACACAACCCCTAGATGACGTAACCTGGTAGCCAAGCATCATTAATATGCACATAATAATGGCCAGGCCCCACAAACAATAACAGGCTGTCTGATTGAGGTGAAGCTCTCGTCCATCTTTAATCCCTCAATACATCCCTGTCCTTAACCTCTCTGCTTATTAAGAAACACCCCCTCCATCTTCCCCCCAATCACTCCTCCATTTCCACTCCTCCATCTGCTCCCAGGAGACACTCCTCCAGGCTTCCTACCATTTCTCAACTCTCTCTTTAAGCACTTGTCTTTTTTGAATCCCACAACTTTTTGTCATCTGTGTTTCCTGCATCCTTCTTTGTCAGTCCAGCAGTATGTGAGTGTGTGTGTGTATGTGTGTGTGAGTGTGTATGTGTGTGTATATGTGTGTGTGTGTATGTGTGGTGCTATGGTATGTGTGTGTATGTATTATGTGTGTGTGTGGGTGTGTATGTATGTGTGTGATTTGTGTGTGTGTGGTGTGTGTGTGTGTGTGTGTGTGTGTGGTGTGTGCTGTGTGTTTGTGTGTGCGTGCGGTTATGTGAGGGGGGGAGAGGAGAGGAGTGGGGGAGGGGGAGAGGGAGGAGTGGGGGGGGAGAGGAGGGAAAGGGGAGAGAGAGGGGTTGAGGAGGGAGAGGGGAGAGAGAGGGGGAGAGGAGGGAGGAGAGGGGGAAGAGAGGGGGGAGAGGAGAGAGGGGGGAGACAATCTCTCCAGCTCTCCTCTCCATGGTCACCTCTGTCCTTGGCTTGTCTGCTACACACACACTCACACACACCCCTAGATGACGTAACCTGGTAGCCAAGCATCATTAATATGCACATAATAATGGCCAGGCCCCACAAACAATAACAGGCTGTCTGATTGAGGTGAAGCTCTCGTCCATCTTTAATCCCTCAATACATCCCTGTCCTTAACCTCTCTGCTTATTAAGAAACACCCCCTCCATCTTCCCCTCCATCACCTCCTCCATCACCTCCTCCATCTGCTCCCAGGAGACACTCCTCCAGGCTTCCTACCATTTCTCAACTCTCTCTTTAAGCACTTGTCTTTTTTGAATCCCACAACTTTTTGTCATCTGTGTTTCTGGATCCTTCTTTGTCAGGTCCAGCAGTGTGAGTGTGTGTGTGTGTATGTGTGTGTGTGTGTATATGTGTGTGTGTGTATGTGTGTGTGTGTGTGTGTGTGTGTGTGTGTGTGTGTGTGAGTGTGTGTATGTATGTATGTATGTGAGTGTGTGTGTGTGTGTGTGTGCGTGCGTGCGTGTGTATGTGTGTGTGAGTGTTTTTCTTAGATGTAAGGTCAGTTTCTTTAGCTGGCTGTTGAAGCATTCCTTTGATATTCATATTCTAGCCCAGCTCCATCCTGCTGGCCCGTCTGTGTTTACATCCCACGGCTGCAGAGTACACCTGCAGCCCCCTGCTCCAAAACAGCATGGCCTCTATGTACAGAGTTTAACCTTTCTCTGCAAGCGGCCAACCCAGCTGCTCCTCTCCAGCAGCATCTCCACCGCTCTTCTATTCAACAGGGACTTCCTGTCTGTGGGTTACATGAGGAGGATTTGACGTAACGTCGTATGACAGCATCTACAGTGTCTGTGTCCACAGTGATACTGGTAGCCAGCCCTGAAGCTGCCGTGTGGGGGTTGCTTGGGTCCACCTCCGGCAGGGCTGGTGAGGTCAGGTGTTCCTGGAGTCAGAGGAAGCCTTCACTCCCACAGAGCTGAGGGGGATTAGGAGCAAGACCGCAGGGAATCCAGTATGATTTATAAGTTTGTGTTTAACCATGATCTTAATGGAGTTACGTTGACACAGCTAAATAGAGACTTCCTGGTGCAGCTAAACCAGGATTAAGAACACACGCGTGTGCACATACGCACACAACGTGCAGGTTCAATTCCTGGCTAGTCCATGTTTACAGAAAGCTTGGCTGGGGTGCCAGGTTTGGCCTTGTTTATCATAGTGGATTACAGAGAGCAGAGCAACAAGGTTAAATGAAGTTATGGAGGATTATTATGGAGGAAAAAGAAATCGGACTCATTTTTATCAAAGGAACTTTGATACATGTATATAGACACACAGACTGTATACATACCATACTGCACATAAAATAATAAGCGTTATTAAAGTTGGGTCTTTCATGTTTCAAAATGCCAGATCGGGCCATCTGTTGATGGCTGTCATGATGTTCGGTGGCTCTGTATGAGCCGGCACTATAGCTCAGTTCTTTGCCTGTAGAACACGATTGACTGGAGATCGACATGGAGAGAGAGCGACAGAGAGAGACTAGGCTAACCCAGTGAACGAGGGAGAGATGGCGTGTGTCAGGGAGTAAAAGAGCAGTGTTGTTTCCAAATGGATGTCAGCTCGATGTCAGCAGCTGGTGATATCAGCTGCTGATATCAGCCAGTAAATCCAGCCTTTCGGCTGGCTTCAGCTGGATGCTGCGGTGGTTGTCCCAGGGTAAGCACAAACCCAAATGGCCATGGTAAGTATGGGCTGATTTGCAGGGGGTCTCTGTGTGAAGGAGGCAGTGATGATGAGTGATCCTGGCGCCCCCCCCCCCAGAGCCCCCCTGTCTTCAATAAATAAATCAATACCACGCCTGCCATATTTGCACATTTCTACATGGCTTGTCAGCCTCCAAATTGACTTCAATGGAAAATATTTCTCACAGCTCCCCGTGGCAATTTAGAGTTCAGATAAGATCTCTTTTTAACCATCCCCTTCCATCTCCACCCTGTACACACAGACGAGCTCACGTGCGTTGGCTGAGATACAGGCTTGCATGCCTTACTCTCCCACACACACACACACACACATACACACACACACACACACAAATGCGCCATTCACACAGACACATCCACACGCTTTTTCACGTCACTCTTACACTCACTCATGCTGTCAGATCTCATGGTCTTTCCTATCCCCTCTCTGTCTCTCCCTCTCTCTTTTGCTCTCACTCTCTCTCTCCTCCTCTCTCTCTCCCTCTCTCTCCCTCCTTCCCTCTCTTCCGCTCGCTCTCCTCCTCGTCTCTCTCCCTCTTTCTCTCCCTCTCTCCCTCTCTCTCTCCTTCTATCCCGGTCCTTCTCTCCCTGTCCTGTCCCTCTCTCCCTGTCCATCTCTCCCTCTCTCTCTCCTTCTCTCCCTCTCTCTCCCTCTCTGGTAATCCTGGTTGAGTTGAGTAGCACCAGCTGAGTTCTCCAGAGCACACAGTGTGGTCGTGTTTCTGAGGTGGTGCTTCTCAGCTGGGCCTGTTCTGTCTTGTGTGTTCTGAGGTGTGTTGAAGTCTTACTGGCAGCCCAGGATCGACACTGAGCAAGGCCTAATAACTGGGGGAGGCGTGTGTCTGTTCATGAGGTCTGTGTGTGTTCATGTGGTGTGTGTGCTCATGTGGTGTGTGTGTTCATTTTGTGTGTGTTTGTTCATGTGGTGTGTGTGTTCATGTGGTGTGCGTGTTCATGTGGTGTGTGCGTGTGAGTTCATGTGGTGTGTGTGCTCATGTGGTGTGTGTGTGTGTTCATGTGGTGTGTGTGTTCATGTGGTGTGTGTGCTCATGTGGTGTGTGTGTGTGAGTTCATGTGGTGCGAGTGTTCATGTGGTGTGTGTGTTCATGTAGTGTGTGTGACTTGATGATCATTGTTGGGCCTATGCCTGCTGGAGGTGTTAATTGCAGTCATTGTTCTTGAAGCCTGGTGTCCACTGGAGTGTGTGTGTGTGTGTGTCTGTATGAGAGAGACCCTTCGCAATGCGTGTGTGTGTGTCTGTGAGAGAGAGAGCATTCGCAGTTTGTGTGTGCGTGTCTGCGTGTGTGTTTTAGCGAGCATGTGGCCGCCCCACCGCCAGCCTGCCTCTGTGCTCCTCGCCTCCCCGCGTCCCTCCATTTAGCCTGACCTGATACTTAATGATATGTTAATAGTCAATGATGCTGGTCCAGGGCGGGCCTCGCTGGGCGTGTTCATCTGGGCGAGGCGTGGGCGCTCTGGCCAGGGCACCAGCCTGATTGATGCCTGCCGTGCACCGTCCTTCAAAGGAAGTTAGCTTGTCCTTTGAAAAGGAAGTGGCCGCAGTTGCTTCCTTGAAGGACTGAGCAGAAACAGACGCAGCCGAGAGCTGCACTGGAACTGTGTGATATTACAGAGGACACTTAACTTGACCGGCCACTTTCCTGGAATAAGAACGGAACCGAATCGGCGTTAGTTTGATTGATTCTGCTGATATTCTGACTGCCTGTACTCACCTGTGTTGGACAGATGGTGTGGTGGGTGTGTTTTACCTTTCTAGCTGGATATGAGGAGGAAAACAGCAGCCTCTAAACCAGCAGGGCTGTTTTAAATAAACGGCTTTAGAATCCCCATCCTAATGTAACACATTTCTCCCCCTCTGAAGTTTGTCTGCGGGTGTGATTTATAGAGCACTTTACACAGTGGTTAGCCTGTAAACAGAGACCGTCCATCACTATAGAACAACAAGCTAAGCTACCGCTCTGCATCCCCCTCCCATCTCTCTCTCGCTCTCTCCCTGACTCTATATTTCTATCTTTTTCACTCTTTCTATAGCTCTCTTCATTTCTATCGCTCTCTTTTCCATTCTCCCTCTCTTTTTCTCCCTGACTCCCGCATTCCCACCCTCTCCAGAGGGTTGCTTCCTGGCTGCAGATGCTTCTGGAGTCGTGTTTTAAAGAGGACTAGGCCAGCAGACAGGCAGGTGGGGGGGGGGAGGGGGCTGAGACAGGGGCAGATGATTGGAGGCTGGGTAGGGGTGAGTGTCGGAGGGGTTGGGGGGAGGTGTTGCTGGGGGGGAGGTGCTGGGGGGAGGCTGCTGGGGGGAGACTGGGCTGACAGGCAGGGGCAGGCCTACAGGGAGGGATGATAGCCGTACAGTGGCAGCCGCCGCCCCCCCACCCCCAACCCTCCACCCACCCCCCTGCCTCCCTTTCTAGTCTCAGCCGGGGGAGAAAGAGAGGGGGGAGGGGGGCAGAGGGAGGCAGGCAGGCAGGCAGGGCTGGAGGTGGGTTCCCCCAGGACTGCAGGGCTGGTCTGACAGATGGAGAAAGAACTACAGGACCCAGGTAGCCTCTGGAACACACAGGAGCCAGCTCAGTGTCAGGATAAACAATGGCTGGAGCGCTGTGAATGATGACTAGCAGCCTGAGGCTATGGCTCTCTGCAGCCTTACAAGACTCCTGTAGCACTGCCCTGGGACTGCCTGCTCTGGGAGGCCTGTCCAGGACAGCCAAATGGATGTAAATAAATACTAAATACACAACACATTAAAAGCTGTGTTATTATTGCCACGTTAAATGTTAACAGGTCTTCGAGGACAAATGTGGCAAGGCAGTCAGACAGGCAGTCAGTCGGACAGTTGGACAGCCAGTCAGACAGCCAGTCAGACAGACTAGCCGATAGACTGAAAGAAGCAGGCACACAGTTGCCGGGGTCTTCACAAGTGAGGTTGTGTAGCATAATGTAAAGTATGTAATGTTGTGCAGTGTAACGATGTGTAGGGAAATGAGATGTGTTTGTGTGGCGTAGCTGTCTGCTCCTATGAGAGCTCCTGTTGTCAGCAGCCTATCAGCTCACTGTAAACAGCCTCAGGCGCCCCCGCCCGCTTTATCGCCGGGCAGAGACTGTTCTCCTCACACCAGCTGGTGCCGCCGTCCCTTTAAAGGCACAAATAAACGGCAGGGAACACTCTGTCTGTACTTCTGTCCATCTGCTTGAGCAGTGGTGATGTCCTCATTTTCAGGATGCATTTTCCTGCCATTAACAATGACATTGGTCATGTGTAAAGTCAACTCTACCTCACAGGGGGGCGTCGCTATGATTTACCCACACAAACGCAATCACTTGGTATTACTGCACTCATTCTTGAGACATAAACCGTCACATTCTTAACTAAACAGGCTGCGAGGTCATGCTCCGACAATCTGCTGGTCTGTCTTTCCACCTATCTGTCTATCTGCCATCCCTCCCTCTGTCTGCCTGCCTGCCTGCCTGCCTGTCTGTCTGTCTGTCTGTCTGTCTGTCTGTCTGCCTGTCTGTCTATCTGGCTGTCTGTCTGCTTGCCTGCCTGCCTGCCTGCCTGCCTGCCTGCCTGCCTGCCTGCCTGTCTGTCTACCATCCCTCCGTCTGTCTGTCTGCCTGTCTGTCTGTCCTTCTCTCCACCCTGCAGGAAGCCGAAGCCTTTGTTCCCTCCCCTCTCTGATTTCTTCCTGAAAGTTTTTTTCTTTCTTGATGCTGGTCCCTGTGGTCGTCCGGCCCTGCGGATGATGTGAAGCGGTGGGGGAGCATATGTAATTAACCTCCCTGACCTCCAGGCCTTAACTGCTGCCTGGAGGAGGCAGGAGGCCGGCCGCCAAGGGGACGACCCGTGGTGATCCGCATGCAGGGTCTTCATTAGACACTGAGCCGTCCTGTAACAGACCTGCCTGATAGCACACACGCCGTTGTCCCACGCCCACATGGGCGCACGGAGGGACATGTTCGTATGCAATGATCAAAGTTCAGGGGAGGAGGAGGGGGGGCGCACACTTAGCGTGTGACCACAGAGACAGGAGCAATTCTGTCTATCAGCCAGGGGATATCAGCATGTGGGGCTGAACATCCATAACTAAGAAGCGTTTTGGCTTTTTGAAGTTTATGGTGAGAAATATGTAATTTGAGTTTGCTTGGATTTAATGTCTCTCCTGTTTTTTCTCCCTTCTCTTCTCTCTTTTCCTCTCCCTCTCTCCTCTCCTTCCACCTCCCCCTCTCCTCTCCTTTCCCTCCCCCTCTCCTCTCCTTTCCCTCCCCCTCTCCTCTTCTCCAGTCCCTGGATGGATTTGTATTTGCACTAAACAAGGAGGGACGGTTCCTTTACATCTCTGAGACGGTGTCCATATACCTGGGCCTGTCACAGGTGAGTGCTACAACCTCATCATCTGCTCCCAGTCCCAGTACTTATCTCTCTCTCTGCTTCTCTCTGGATCTTTCTCTCTCTCTTTCTTTCTTTCTCTCCCTCTCTCCCTCTCTCTCTCTCTCTCTCCCCCCCCCTCACTCTTTCTTGCTCTTCAGCACTAGAGAAGACAAATTAGAGCTCATTTAAAATCTCATCAGTTGGATGGCCTGATGGTAATTTAACCACCGACCAACACTGCATATTTTATCAGACGGCCTATTGTTGTTCATTGTCAGCTTGTTGCTAACAGGTTCTTCACTGCCATTGGCTGGTTTCTCCCCAGCAGAAGTACATGTCAATAAACAAAGACTCTATCTTGGAGGTCAAGTGGGAGGGAGGGTGACCTTGGCTTTGTTAATAGGTTCATCCTGCTGTGTTTGGTCTCCAGGGCTAGCTGGGCTATAGCCTTGCTAGCAGGCAGACAGCTCTGCTATTTCTCCTGGGCTTGCTAGGCTATAGCCTTGCTAGCAGACAGACAGCTCTGCTATTTCTCCTGGGCTTGCTAGGCTATAGCCTCGCTAGCAGGCAGACAGCTGTGCTATTTTTCCACGGCTTGCTAGGCTATAGCCTTGCTAGCAGACAGACAGCTCTGGTATTTCTCCTGGGCTTGCTAGGCTATAGCCTCGCTAGCAGACAGACAGCTCTGCTATTTCTCCAGGGCTTGCTAGGCTACAGTCTCGCTAGCAGACAAAGAGCAGGTCTAAGTGGGTGATCAATGGTCTAGCAGATAGACAGCAGGGGGGGGGAACACATAATCAAACAGCTAAATAACATTGTTGTAATGAGCCATTAACTGACTGTGAGGAACCTAGAGTAAGTATTTACAGGTGGTTATTGTTTGTTTGATGTAATTAGTTGAGTGCATAAGGTGATGTTAAAAGCTGAAGCTGAGGAGCTTTGTGAAGGTAACATTTCAGTCTTGTCTCTCCACACTCAAGCAAGCCTTCCTTGAGTCTCTCTAAATTAGATATAGGACACCAATATAAGCACCCGGAAAAGGCAATCAGTTTACCAAATTAAAAACTGTAAATTGTATAAGGGCCTTTGCACTATCTACAGTATCCTCAGATTAATTCTGTAAAGATTGATTGATGATTTCTATCAAATAATTGATGAATTGTCAAACTAGTCCCCTAAGCTTTTTTGTCAGAGCCATGTAGCTGGTTATCTTGTTCCCAGTAGTTTTATCGTCTTTTTGAGGAGTGTGACAGTGATAAAAAGGGGCTTGTCTTAGTCTTGTATGACGTGCTGCTATAATCCAACATATGTACACATGGCTCTCTGAACCCCCCGCATCTTAATTGCTGTTCACTTTTTTCCTCGCTTAATCTGGACGCTAACCCGATTTTTCTTCTTCTTTAAAAAAATATATAGCTAATTATTTTCAGCATTAATTAGATCAGGGGGAAGGTTTAAAGCTTTTTTTTCCAAATTGACAAGGTAATGAATTTTATGATGGCATACAAGCAGACTATCAGAGGCAGATTTATGCTAGAGAGTTTCCAGCCTCTTCCTTCAGTGTCTGGAAATGTATGCATATCTACCAGGGTGTTAATGAAGTCATTAGCTAGAGTTGCTGTGTAATTAAAGTGCTTCCTCGCTAAAAGTTTTTTTAATTCTTAATAGTAAAAGTTAATGTGCTCAGCCTCTGTGTTGACAGAATAAAGAGAGACTCGAAAAAAGAGAGAGACTAGAGAAAGGGAGGGAGGTTGATGGGAGAGAAAGAGAGAGGGGGGGAGGTGTCATAAGAGAGGTGGGAGGTGAAGTGAGGTAGAGAAAGAGGGGTGAGGTAAGAGAGAGAGGTGAGGTGAGTTGGGAGAGAGAAAAGTTGGATGGAATGAAAGATGGATCCTAGGTATGCAGCTGACCTGGGTTTATTATCACCTATAGAATGCCCAGTCCCTCTCCTGTACCACAGCACACCATATAGAGCATGCTGTGAGTCGGTCAGGGAAGAGCTCGTCTTACTGTGCTAGCCCCTCTCAGCGGTCCTGTCTCGGAGCGCAGCCTCGGATTGTGATGGCATGACAGGCAGTGTTGTGGCAGTGTGAACAGGCTGGCAGTGCCCGCTCAGGGAGACAGATGGGTAGAATTACCATTTTCTGTTTTGCAAATGGCGCATAAGCCTTTGTCCTCCCCTGTAATTGCAGGTGTCTAAAACGAACACGTCTTAGTTCCCCAAGACTATCTCTGTCTTCATCCGACCAGGCTAATTAGGAGCCAAACAGACACTCTCCTTTTCTCACGCCAAGTTCAAGTTCCTGTCAAAACTGACATAGAGGAAACAGCTGTTGAAAATCAACTTTTTCCTATGTGGAGTTTTATTTATACTGCAATTAAAACTTAACTTTACAGTTCTGATTGGTTGGGTGTATGGTGACTATATATAGCTCATTAGTGTGGAGGTGGAGGAGCCTGCTTGTGCTGCCAAGGTTACGGGTGATTCAAGTAAGAGCAGAGTCAGACCACTGTCTCTGCACAGTACACACCCTTGAGTAAAATAGGCTTGGTGAACAATGTACATTATTGTACGTAGAGAAATTGGTGGTACAGATAAGGGCTATTAACCACATCGCTGCCTATTGAAAGGCCTCTATTGGCCCAGACATTAAGACACAGTAATGACTGTGGTTAACAACTTTTTAGCGGTGCCATTAGAAAAGCAGGCAAGCAGGCTGGAGCAGAGAGGCGGGCCTGGAGACAGATGAACCGACAGACAGACAGACAGACAGACAGACAGACAGGCAGGCAGGCAGGCAGGCAGGCAGGCAGGCAGGCAGGCAGGCAGGCAGGCAGGAGCAGAGAGGCGGGCCTGGAGACAGATGAACCAACAGACAGGCAGACAGGCAGGCAGGCAGGCAGTCAAAAAGACAGCCAGCTACAGACAGGCACAGACAGACAGACAGACACGACTAAGAGAGGGTTGAGAAAAAGGTGGAGGAGAGGGAGGAGGAGAGGGTGGAGGTAGGAGGAGAAGAGGGAGGAGAATATGGTGGAGGAGAGGATGGAATAGAGGGAGGAGGAGAAGGTGGTGGAGTTGAGGAGGGGAAGGAGGAGGAGAGGAGAGGCAGTTAAATAGGAAGTTGGAAGAGGAGGGGGAAGGAGTAGGAGATATGGAAGAGAGGAGCGATGGAGGGACGGATGGAGGTGCGTGGAGGTGTGACCAGCGTAGACAGCTGCCTGCAGGGTAATTGAGATGTGTGTGTTTGCTTTGTCTACCAGATGGCACCGTGTGCTTAGCCTGATAGCTAGCAAAATAATAATTGCATTATTCCGGCCAACGGAATATTAGCTTTTGGAATTCGGCCCATTCCAAGCCTGGCAGGCTCCTGCCAGCAGAGCATATGCACAAACGCAGGGACGGGATATCCAAGGAAATTGATACATCTGGAATCCAGCTAGCAACCCTTGTGAATCCTCATCTGTCTTCCAGGAGGAGGGCGTGTTTAACTCCTTCCAAGGTCTCTGGCAGGGGGAGCCATCGTGACAGGGAGCCCCAGTATAGAGGGAGCATCTGAGCTGAGGCTGACATGTATAAGGGCCACCATATGGTTGACGCTCCTTCTCCCATCTCTCTGTGTCTGTGTACAGCTATTTGATTGGCTTGGCATATCTCCAGGCTTCTTCCCTTGTGTGTGTGTATGTGCCTTTGTGCGCGTGCATATGAGAGTGTGCGCACGCTCATTCACGTGTGTAAATGTGCGTGTGTGTGTACATCCGTGTGTGTCTGTGTGTGTGTGTGTATACACCCCTGAGCGTGCCCGTGTGTGTATACACCCCTGAGCGTGCCCGTGTGTGTATACACCCCTGAGCGTGCCCGTGCGTGTGTGTGTGTGTATAGACCCCTGAGCGTGCCTGTGTGTGTGTAGCAGAAGTGTTTCTCTCCTTCATGAAACAAGGCCTGCCTTTTAAAGCAGAGCGACACCGGTTAGCCTTGGCTGCCCTGCGCCTATTCAGCCTCGCGCTGACTAGAGGCTTTTCCAATTGTGGAGCTGGAATTGAATGTAGACATCTGCTGGGCTTTAAGTGACAGGGCCCTTGCCTACACAGAGGGCCATTTGAAAGCCACCAGGACCCTGATACCTCTCCCAGCCACCCCCCAACGTACGCACACACACACTCACACACACCCTGATCCCTTCACGCCTCCTTCCATTTCCATTGCAGAAGGACCGGATAGGCTGCGACACCACACAAACACAATCCCACACGCGCGCACACACACACACACACACACACACCCTGCCTGCTCCCAGAGGATCGGAGCCAAGTGGGGATGGGGAATATTGAATGTATTAGCATAAACGTCTACCAGAATGTCTGATCACATCTTTGTGCTCCCATCAGTCCTCGTCTCCCTTTATCCCTCATTCAAACACACACACACACACACTCATACACACTCACTCACACACATTCACACACTTATAGTCACACACACACACAGTCACATACACACTCATACACACTCATTCACACGCACACTCTCACACACACACTCCCTACACAACACATTCCTATACACACTCCACTTTCTCTCTCTCTTTTTGTCTTTCTCACACACACCTGCCACCCGACACACACATTTCACACACACACACACGCACACACACACACACACACGCACGCACGCACACTCACACACACACACACACACTCCCCAAACTCTCAGTGCTGAACGGTTTAAACTTGTTCCTGGCCTGATTGCAAATAAGTCAGATATTTGACATTATCTCCCTGAAAAAAATTAGACAGCTGAATTAGCTTAGTTTAATCGTATTCAATATTTCCTAAATTAATAAATACAACTGAATGTATTTTCACATTGTAATATTGTAATACTGTCTTTGAGCTATCATAAAATTGACTACTTCATGCTCTGAAATTCAGACTTCGAAATATTCATTATATTTTGCAAATAACATTTGTTCATTATGTCCATTGTATTCCTTTCCATTTCTTGGTGCCATATAGTCAAACCTCCTTTCATTTGCCTTGAGTTCTTGAAGCAGCCTGCTCGTCTGAGTGTCTTCTCTGTGGCCGTTAAGTCGCTCTGCAGCACAGTAGCTGTGGGCTCCTTCACACAGGCTGACCTCTGGAACTGATCTGAACCAAATGGCCTCCTATTATCTATCAAACACTGTGCCCGGCCTCGCCTCACTAAGCTGCTCTCTCGCTTTAAACAGCCTATCAGGGCAGCCGGCCAGAGTTCTCCTAAATGGGTAATAAGCATTCTTTTATTTATGGTGTTGTGGAGCGACAGAGAGAGGCCATTTGCATGTGGCCTAGCCAGGGAGGCTGAAGGAGACAGGGGCAGAGGAAGGTCGGGTTTAATTGAGCCACCTCGCTGAACCTGCTGCCCCCACGGACCCCCCTTCTCTCCTACAGACCCCCCCCTCCCTACCCCTGCGGCCCCCCTCCCCACCCTCCCCACCTCCCTCCCTCCCTACCCCTGCAGTCCCCCTCCCTTAATACTGAATGGAAACAAGACCAGGTCTGTCACTCTACTCCAATGCAGACACACACACACACTCAAACACACACTTTCCTGCTATCTGTCTCTCTCTTTCTTTCTCTCTCTCATACACACACACATACACATCATCACACACAAACAACTCCACCTCCAACATCTGACCCCCCCACCCTACACACACACTCAAGTACACACTTGCCTGTTATCTGTCCTTCTCTCTCTCACACACACACACACACACGCACATCACCACACACACACACCCCATCTCCAACATCTGACCTCCCCCCCCTACACACACACACACATACACACAGACACATACATCTTTCCTCTCTCTTTTGCTCTCACACTAGAATAGCACCAGCAGACTGAGAGTACTATCTGGTCATGAAATTCCACTGTAAAAATATTTAATGTCCTTTTCAGCTCGTAATTGATTGGACTGGATTGTCTACTGCCGTGCAATTATGATATTTATAATTGGTAGTATAGAAGGGCCAATTATGTTTGGTAAGTACGGCAAATCATGCATGATAACGCAATGAGATAACATTGTGCTATAGTGATCATAATGATGAATAAAAAACACCTGCAACATTCAAGCTGCTGTCCTCTGCCCCACAGCCCAGCCAATAAAAGAGATATACAGGAGAGTCTGCAAGCAGGAGCTGGGAGTTATTACTGGAGTCGTCTGGTACAGCACATCCACATTCTGGGGTTTACAGAAAACCGGGGGATGGAGAACAAATGAGAAAAGAAACAGAGGGAAAAGGAAAGAGAGAGAGAGAGAGAGAGAGAGAGAGAGAGAGAGAGAGAGAGAGAGAGTGAGAGAGAGTGATGTACTGCTTGTACACGGCAGACGCACACCAAACAGCAACAGAAGAACATCATCAATTCACAACATTTAAATTGATAAATGCTCAGAGCCAAAGACTACAAGGGCACTTTGAAAAGCAAATAAGGAACCTGGTAGAGAAATGGATTTTTTTCCCCTGAAAATGACTGCATGATGCATCATTTGACTGGGCTCCGTCCGAGTGGCTGACAGAGATAATGGAGGCGGTCCCTAGGGTGACCTTATCGTACACACCAGGGCAGGCCAGCCAGGGCTGTCTGTGTGTGCACGTCAAGGAGGAAGAGCGAAGGAGGGAGGAAGAGAGAGAGAGAGATAGAGGAAGGGATGGAGATGGAGAGAAGGATATAGAGAGGAAGGGAGGAGGAGGGAGGGAGGCAGATGGAGAGAGATGGAGAGAAGGAAAAGGGAGGGGTGGAGATGGAGAGGAGATGGAGAGAGAGAGGGAGATGGAGAGAGGGAGATGGAGAGATGGAGAAAGGGAGGAAGAGGGAGGGAGATGAAGAAAGAGGAAGAGGGAGGGAGATGGAGAGAGGGAGAGAGAAGTTTCCTGTCTATTCCCCACCATCTTGATATTGAGCCAGGGGCGGTGTGCGAGAACAAAACCAGAAAGAGAGAGGGGGGGAAAAAGACACAACAGTTTGAATTTAATTGAATGCATTTGAAATTAGTATTCTGGAATTTATATGCAAAGCTGATTGTTCTGAAATGCCCTTGTCCTTGTCAGATATTCTCAGCAGTCCAATTGTCTCATTTTATCAGACAGAAGTTCTCATTGGAGGTTTGTGGCTGCTGTGCAGAAGGAAGATGCTATTGTACTCATGGGGATGGAAGGTTGTCTGGGCGATAGCCACAACTGGTAAACACACCAACCCAAGCAGAATTTCCAAGGTCAAACACTGAATGTGTTTTATCCTGTAGTTGTATATTTGGTCTCCGTTCCTGGGCTGTCTGTGGCTCTGCCAGACCAGACCTGTAAGCGTGGTGTTGCTTTGTCAGTGCATCTGGCTGGGAGATGGTAAATAAAACATGGCTGTGTAGAAGGCTGTATCCCATAGGTTAGCCAATATCTGGCAGGCTCCAGCACTAAACAGGAAATGGAGCTTTAGGCGGCTGCCAGAGAAATGTATGAGCTAGTTTCTAAACAGCCTTTTCAGGTCTCTGTTCCTCTCCTCTTGGCTGCCAGGGCAGGGGCTGGGCTGGGCTGGGCTGGAGGGGTCTGGGCGGGGCAGGGCAGGGCAGGGCAGGGGCTGAGCTGGGCTTGGCTGGGCTGGGCTGGGCGGGGAAGGGAAGGGCAGGGGCTTGGCTGGGCTTGGCTGGGTGGGGAAGGGAAGGGCAGGGGCAGGGCAGGGCTTGGCTGGGCGGGGAAGGGAAGGGAAGGGCAGGGGCTGGGCAGGGCTTCTTCTGCTTGTTCCTGTTCAGCTACCAGGAGGCTGGGTCAGCGCAGGGTGAGTGGAGATTGCAGAACACTGGAGGAGACCCACATGCCTTGGTAGCAGGCTGTGAGGATGGAGCTCTCTGGACCAGCTTCTAAAAGAACATGTTTACCAACAAGTGGCAGGGTGGTGTTTTTGGCTGAGCAAGAATACGACAGCTGGTGCAGCTCAAACTGGGCAACATGCACATGTCAGGGATGTGCAGACACGCTCGCACAAACACACGCTCGCACAAACACACGCTAACACAATCACACGCTCGCACAAACACACGTTCACATACATTAACACAGGCAAAGATAATGCTACGCATTATCACAGGCACACACACACACACACACACGGAATGTATATCGCATCAGAGTGTCTACCTATCATCTCTCTTGATAAGCAACAATACCCAGATTTATTTCCATCAGTCAGATCATCTCCAGACTGATAGGCGCGCTCCTTTCGACTCCCATCTCCTCCCCACCCTTATTAATATGTGGAGGCTGATGGGACAGATAGCATCGCCGTACGCTCCCCCATCCACCCTCCAGTCTTTCATCTGCAGGGAGCTGGGGAATGGAAAAGCGTGTCTGAGAGGGAATCCTAGATAAAGTGAACTAGGATTATTAAATGTTAAAACAGCCTTAATTTGATCCCTGTTTGTAGTGTGAAAAATTCAAGCTGATGTCTGATGAAAATTCATGGCAATTTAGTTTTGTTCAAAGCAGAGGAAGATTAGTGCTATATTTTAACATAATATACCAATAATTATAAACGACTGAGCACTGCACGGGTATTTTTGTTATAATTAATACATTATCGTCACATCATTATTACTATTACTACAAATTTATCAGCATATAAATATATACATACAAAACAGGAAAGCACATTGACATAAGATTAAGACTAAGAAAGAGCAATGTCTAATGATAAAATAGCAACTAGGGGAGATATTTGTGTGGATGAATATAAATATTCAATGAAAAAAAAAGATTGTTCCTCCTCATCCTCCTCTTGTCTCTCTCTTTGCCAACCGAAGCACATGACCCCTTCCTGTCCCTTCCCCTCAGACACACAGCCACCTGATGCTTGACACTGAAGGCAAACTCCCCAAAGTTGAATTTACTGCAGTGTTTTAATTTAATGTTGGATGTCGAACATATAAAGAGATCAGAGTGGCACTAGAGCTGAAAATTTATGCCTTTTTTATTGGAGACCCAGTGGAGGAAAGAGAGGATGGGGAGGAGCGGGGAGGAGGGGTGGCAAGGAGGGGGGGCCGGTAGGAGCGGGGGTCAAAGAGGGGGGGAGCGGCTGCATTTAGAGAGGGGACCTCAGATTTGTCACACACACACATACACACGCACACACACACACACACGCTACACACATCACACACACAGCCCAGTAAGCATGGGGAATGTTAGCATTGTGGGAGCTGTGTGAAGCTGGCCTGGAATATCATCCGACATTAGTGCTGGTGATGCTAGTGGAATGTAGATTGATGGGAACGGGAACTCAGTGGTGTGGGACCCTGACATGTATGAAGAAAAGCCGACAGAAGTCACTTAATACAATGTGACCAAACACGCAGAGCGCACATCTCAGCACATACATCATATCATATCATCAATGTTTCCAGTGAACTTTCAAATGGCCATTTCTTCTTAACAGGAAAGTTCACAGTGGAGTATAAATTCCCTATCAGAGGCCGTGGCTGTAGCGGCTCTTTAACAGCAAGTGGTATCCATTAGGCACAGAGCAGCCCTATTCTCCACAGCCGGGGCCATAAACCCAGTAATAACCTGCTTCATCCAAGCCAGGGTCGCTGGCAGAATGTGACACCTCCAGCTCCGGCGCAGGCAGAGAAGCAGCGGAGACACTGGCGTAATCTCCTGCCTGTATTAGAGGCAGGCAAGCCATCAGAGTGGGCTCTAACATGCTGTGATGAGCCAGGGGGAGGCGGGCGCCTCTCTCTCTCTCTTGCGCTCTCGGAGGATCTTCTCTCTCTTCTCCTCTCTCTCTTCTCTTTGGGGGGCCAGAGCAGGGGAGAGTGTGACCGAAGCAAAAATAAGAGAAAATAGACCTGACCCAACTGCTCGAGATTGAACCTGGTGAAGCACGACGGACCTTTCCCAAGTCCCCCCCTCCACCCGTCCCTCACTCCCCCCTCACACATCCTAACGGCCATCCCACGTTCCAAGATTCCACTCCCACAAGAATAAGAGAGCCAGCGCAGGCTGCCCAGTATTAACAGAACAAGCTAGGACAGGTACCGCCGGACGCTACCGGGCCCTGGATTCAATCACCACCGACCTCGTGCGACCCTACAAAACGTGTCCTTGAGGTGTGCGTGTAAAAAGAGCTACGTGGGGGGGGGGTGTAACCACAAGTGTCATTGAGTTGTGCATGTTTGTCGCTGGTTCCTGTGCGTTTGCGGGGCGGAGGTGTAACCCAGGTCTTCGTGGTGCTCACATACATGTTCTGTGGATCCTCTCTCTTAGGGATCAAAGCTCAAAGTCAAAACTTAAAAGACTATAGCAATGACATCTAAGACCAGGGATTCGTGATGGCCTGGTAGTACTTGGATGGGAGACGCCTGGGAATACCAGGTCTGTAAGCTTTTTCATCTTTTTTTTCCTGTCTCTCTCTCTCTCTCTCTCTCTCTCTCTCTCTCTCTCTCCTCTCTCTCGTTCCTCTCTCTCTCTCTCTTCCCTCTCTGCTCTTCCTCTCTCTCTCTCTCTCTGCTTGGCAAAGGGGTGTAACCACAAGTGTCATTGAGTGTGCATGTTTGTGTGTGTGTGTGTGTGTGGGGGGGGGGTGTAACCACAGGTCTCTTGGTGCTCACATACATGTTAGTGTGTCGTCTAGGGGATCAAACTCAAGTCTTTACTTAAAAGCTTAGAAGACATGTTAACAGATGAAGTGCGCGTGTCGAGGTCCAAACCCGTTGGACGGACCCATCATCCCTGAGACAGACCCGTCATCCCTGAGACAGACCCGTCATCCCTGAGACAGACCCATCATCCCTGAGATGGACCCATCATCCCTGAGACAGACCCGTCATCCCTGAGACAGACCCATCATCCCTGAGACAGACCCGTCATCCCTGAGACAGACCCATCATCCCTGAGACAGACCCATCATCCCTTGGACGCCAGAGGTGTCCCACTACACTCTCCTAATGGCCCGGCAGTTGTCCCTAATGCACCTATGCATAGTTTATGTTCCATGATGGATCCCACAACTATTATCGGGCCTTATTTACATGAGCTTTACAAATGAAGGCTAATTAGTTAGCCTTAATGATGCCTCTCAGTAAGACTGCCTCTCAGGCTCCAACACTGGGAGATAACAGGAAGGACATTAGCTTCCAGGATTCCACCAAATGTCAGGGCTACTTTGTGTCCGTGGATGATAACTCCATTCCAGTATTATCGTAGTAAACACCTGCAGTGTGGCATGAGAGAGGCCTGGGGGGTGGGGGGAGGGAGGGAGGTGTGTGTGTGTGAGTTTGGGGGGGGGGGGGGGGTAATTAGTAATGAATCAATAAGGAGCGGTGGTGAAAAGGAGAGGGAGAGAGAGATTGTATTAAACTAGCCAGTGTACATATGCCGTGGAAGATAAACATTTACACGCGCGCACACAAAAAACAGCCATTCTAACCCATCTGGACTACAAACAGTAACAGTCAACCTAACAGCAGCAGCATAGTACGAAGCAGCGACGCATCCACTGCACACACCTGCCTGCCTCTATTCTCTCTCAGCTTGGCTATTACACCTCTGGAACCCCCATCTAGACTCCTATCTAGGGGCTGACAGGGCCCCGTCCCCCCAGACCCAGTGAGGGATTGTGGGGGAACCCCGGTCCATTTCTTACCCTCCTACCCCCCACGGCCCTTTGAGACAGAAGGCAGGAGTGCTATGATGCATGTCAGCTAAATCCCTCCACAGAGAGAAAGAGAAAGAGGTAGAGAGAGAGCGAGAGAAGGAGAGAGACACAGAGAAAGAGAGGAAAAATGGAGAGATTTAAGGGAGGAGAGTGGAGGATGAAACGCTGGGACCAGAATATCGAGTGTAGAAGAGACAGAGAGCACTTGAGGAAGGACATCTCATTCCAGACGTCCCGTAATGTGGGATAAAGACATTGGAATCACATATGGCAAAGTGGGAATGGTCTACCTCCACTTAAATCCTCTCATTTAAGTGCAAATAGGTGTCATTTTGAAGGGCCCATGCAGCTGCTTCGCTGTGTCACTCTAACTCGATTTGACCATGAGTGGCCGTGTTTGTGTGTGTGTGCGTGTGTGTGTGTGTGTGTGTGTGTGTGTGTGTGTGTAGCATGTTTGTCGGCTAGCTTGCGAGCGTGTGTGTTTTTGGAGCTCAAACTAAATTCTCTTACATTTAAGTACGGACCTGTGCGTGTTGATGGAAGATCAGTGTGATGGATGAGGGTGCGTGTGAGCCGCACCTCACCATATGCACCGCGAGATGCCTCCGCCGTGCCCGTGGAAGGAGTGGATCCTATCACAGGACATGTCAGGACGCTGGCTGCATCTGGAGCCAGGCCAGAGCCCAGCTCTTATTACTGGGACTGCTGTTGTGGGACTTTACAAAATTTTTTATTCAAATCCTAGCCCCCCTCCCCCGGCCTGGTGCTAGTTGTCCCCCTGGCCTGGTGTGTTTCCTGTCTCCCTGGTCTGGTGTGTTTCCTGTCTCCCTGGCTTGGTGTGTTTCCTGTCTCCCTGGTCTGGTGTTTCCTGTCTCCCTGGCCTGGTGTTTCCAGTCCCCCTGGCCTGGTGCTAGTTGTCCCCCTGGCCTGGTGTGTTTCCTGTCCCCCTGGCTTGGTGTGTTTCTTGTCCCCCTGGCTTGGTGTTTCCTGTCCCCCTGGCCTGGTGTGTTTCCTGTCTCCCTGGTCTGGTGTTTCCTGTCTCCCTGGTCTGGTGTTTTGCAGCGGTTGTTCAGTTAGGGCCAAGGCTGGTCAACACGTCCGTCTCAGATGCTCGGTGTTAAAGGGGCCAAAGTCTTTGACCTGAGAGGTTCTTATCGGGCGTTTCCTTTCAGTTTACATCATGCTGTTTTTGGACCCTGCACCTGGCCGTCCAGTCCGGGCCGCTCCGCCACGCCGCGCCTGAAGCTGTCTCCGTACTCCGGAGCAGATGGCCCACGAGTCGAGCAAGAATTTGTCTGGTTGTCTGACCTTGGATTGTCCTCCAGAGTTGGATGATCAACTCAGCCTTCCTCAGTCTGATGAGCTGGACACATGCATTATTCATACTGGGGAAAAGGGTTGTGGCAGATTCATCATTGACGGTAAATACTTGCGTCACGTGTACTCGCCTTGTATATTTTCTGGGAAGAAGAAGAGATATTCAGTTTGTACTCTTGTGTGAACTGTTCTGTTTCACAGCGAGAGGGTCATCGATCCATCTGGATGTGGTGTCCAGGTAGAATAGTCACAGTGATGAGCTTTGCGTGGTTGTATGTGAGTGTAGATGTAAAATATGGATTCGCTGTTGTGGATGGAGTAATTGCCAGTGACATTATCATGATCCCCTCCTCCTCCTATTTGATTACAATAATTATTTTCTTATTTCCTATTCTCTTTGTGCTTGGATACTACATTATAAATGTGATGAAAGTTTAATGAACGATGATTGTCATCGGTTTGTTTCAAAACAGCTCCAGAGACATAAGTTTGTTATTCCGTAGCGTGAATTTTTCCTTTTTATCCAAAACTCCTCTTTCCCCATGTGAGAAAGTAGCATTAATAATACAGCGAGGATTGGTTCATTTATAGTTTTGTTTCCAATTTTTTTTTACTCAACCTGTTGAAATACGGCCTGCTTTTAAACCACATTGCCAGGGTCAAATCCACAAACATACATTTTTGCAGCTTTCCTATCCTCTGAGCAGAATGCCAAGCGTACAGTATTACATTGTTGCTATCCAGGTTGTTTATAGTTCACCCAGGGAGGGTTTTCCTGTGTAGCTCTGTAGAACATGGCAACCCACTTCCTTCCATGGTAATTCATTTCCCCATGTCCCCTCTGGGTAAAATCATCTGTGTTTGTATGCTTTTCATGTTTCACTCTCGGCATAATTTAAATGAAATTGGAAAGAGAAAACGGTTTGACAGAATTATTGCAGTTTACAGTACAGAGGCAGAGATGTGTTCTGTACTATCTTACTTGAACCTACCTGGTTCAGTCAGTGTGCAACAGCCTGTGGGCCTTGCAGAAACACTACGGTACCTACAAGAGAGGCGCGAAAACACCTCAAATATGGTTACAAACCCGTGTGATAACACTTCCTGGCTAGTATTTTCACATTGGCCGTGCGTGAGTTGATTTACTGGTCTTTTGGGATGGTTTGGAGTAAAAAAGCGAGGCATGTATGTCATCTAGCAGAGGCTGCTGGGACATCTGTGTCCTCAGCAGATTGCTTTCTATTGCAGCGAGCTGGTTTGGCTTTGTGTCTGGAGCAGAACTCCACATCCATAAACATCGGAGCGCTGCCTCTGATGGAGGCGGGGCTTTGCTGTGGTCACAGAGGACCCTCGACTGATCCCCTGCTGGTCGTCAAGGTGATATCCACACGAATAAAGATTTGTCTGAGACGAGCATAAGCCAGTCGTGGTCACCAGGGGGTTGTGACCTGCTTTAATTCAAGTTCAGATCTCTCTACAGTTTCATTTTCAAAGTCGAAAAATAAATGTCAGGGTGGAGTGTCCAACCTTTTCTTTTCGGATGGAAATGGAGAGCTGTATTAACTCTTGTGATTATCATGGCATTTCACTAGCACTCCCACCTCTGGATCAATATCCTGGTAATGGAACAGAGAGAGAGAGAAACGCACACACACACTTACTCTTACTTTCCCTCACTCTTTCTTTTTCTCACACACACACACACACACGCACACACTCACTTACACACACACGGTGAAAACACTAGCTCATGTTTCTCATCTGGGTTTTTGTATAGGAAACACAAGACCAAATCAGAATGCGAGCGGATGGTTTCATTTGCATATCCTATATGGTCTATTCCACATGTACAAACACAGAGATGAAATCGAATGTCACCCCGGAAGAATCCCATGGCTTTATCAACTCTTAAATAAACTGGCTTCGTCAGGACAAAAAAAAAGTTATCTAATTTAGTTTCTGCTGTCGTTGGTGAGGGTGAGGGAGGAGGGGGGGGGGGTTACCCAGGAGCGTATCCCCAGCTCCAGATGCTCCTAGTCTGGGTAGCAGGACAGCCAGTCCCCCTGGCAGGCTGGACTGCTGTTTTACTCATCTGCCATTCTTTTGTGTTATTTCATTTAAAAATATATATATTTCATTGAAACAACTTGTTTTCCACCCTCCTCTCCCAATCCCCTCTTCCCTCTCCCCTCCCCCCCTCCCTTCCCCCCTCCCCTCCTGTTCATTCCGGTCGCTCGGTAGAGGAATAGGAGTTTGCCAGCTGATATGATGTTTCCTCGCTCTCGGCGTGGCCTAGCGTGGCTCCTAACTGTAATTTACTTTTCTCTCCCCATCGCCTCCAGACTGGCCGCGTGCCGCTCGGCTGAGTGATGTGTTAATCCATTATGTTCTTCAGACAAGTGTATCGACCAGTACAAACAGACTGGAGGGCACAGGCCTAAATGAAAGCCCTAGTTTCCCCCTGAATCATTTAACTGGCTCCCCCAGACCTGGAGGCAGTCTGAACACAGGCAGCACAACAGCCTGGCTCCCCCTCTCTCCCTGCCTCCCACTCTCCCTGCCTCCCCCTCTCCCTGCCTCCCCCTCTCCCTGCCTCACCATCTGCCTGCCTCCCTATCTGCCTGCCTCCCCCTCTCCCTGCCTCCCTGCCTCCCCCTCTCCCCGCCTCCCTCTCTGCCTGCCTC